>KV417490.1:63725-699915 GCA_001630335.1 Athelia psychrophila | reverse complement strand
CAACAATGCCTCCGAATTCACCTCACGTATAAATTATGTTGCAACATCAGCCTTGTCACTTGGAGTAGCCTTGGATATACCCGGACAAAGTCTTCTCACTGGACCACTTCTATACGGGTAGGCACAAGTTCTTGTCGCTTTCTGTACCCACTAACGGATCCTGAAGTGTTTATATTATAACTTATGGCCTGAGTGCATGTGAGCACATTCTTAATTGCTCGGCGATCTGTCCTAACTCTACCTCAAAGATTTCACGATCATTGACAAAAGTTTCATGCGCAATATCGTTAAGAGTGAGTAGTCAATACATCACGTTGCTAGTGTATATAATAATGAAGTTTTCTCTTTTGCAGAGTTGACGCACCGCATGGACTTCAGTAAGTTGCTTGGTGATGCAAATTATAAGTGCTCATGCTAGGAATTTTTCAGGTATCGATATCTTCTCTCCTCGGTAAGTTTGAATTCCACAGTCCCTCGAAACATTGTGTTGATTTGTGTGATGAAGTTTGGACATTTCGCCTTCTTCTTTGCACACCAGGCGCCGGATCTGGCAGGAGGCTGTTTCAACGCTTTTACTGACCAGCCCGGAGTGCAAGATACCCGTCAAACAGACTATGACGTTCGCCCAAGCCCCTGATTCCCAATACCCTCCTTATCTATTGAATTTTGCCGACTCTCCTGCCGAAAGGCATGTTGAGAATCTAAAGGCACGCTTCTTATCCGCCACTGGGTCATTTTTGCTCATCAAGGTTACGCAGATCCTTCGAGAAGTAGGCATAGATGCTTATCAACTCGCCGTGGCATTACTGTACGGTCCAGATTTCGCATGGTACAAGCACCTCGCGGAGAAAATCCAGAGACAATTCATTGGACCGGACTGCTACTGGAAGGATCCTGCTGTACAGTCGAAGCCTGTCAATACGAAGCATTTCGGCAACGCTTGGTGGATCCCATTTCCTCCCACGTTGGTAAGTAACAGTGATTATTCTACAAACATGGGTTCTAAATGATATTGTAGGTTCTTCGTTCTGACGACGGGCCACTTTTTGTGCTTCGAGATGTGAATGAAATCGAATCATACATTGCGCAGAACAGCGATCCCACAGTGCAGAAGAAACGGCAGATACGCATGGCTCTACGAGCTTTGGATGGCCAAACAGTGTATTGGCCATACAACTATCTGAAGGTGTGCGCGGTGTTCACACATTCAAGAACAAGAAACTGAAATCATCTAGCCTGTTGGAACAAACTCACGGTGGTGCTGTGGTGGTCGAAAATATCACGCCCGTGATTCTAAACACTATGAAACAGCCGTCTTCAGCATCAAACGTAAAGGAGACCTCGTGTATCAAGGCGTACAACTGGGCAGCGGCCTGCAAGTTCAGCTCAAGTATGACCGTGGTGTGCTGGCTGATGGCAGTGTTATTGGTCTCGACGATGACTACGATTTAACACCTGCTTTGGCTAGGTTTTTCGCTCTCAATGAGCGTTTGATACCTCACAGGCTGGAGGAACTTGAGAAAGTACTTGAAACCTACCGTCATGATCACATGCAACAGTTCAAGACGAAAGCAGATGTGCTCTCTTATCGGTTTCTAGCCTTCGTCTACAATCAACCTCGTGACCCAATCGGTCTCGCCGAGAGTTCCATTGAGTCGGAACGGGACCTGCGGGTGCGACAGCTCATGGTAGGTAGCGAGGCCATTTTTGAAATCACCTACGAGCGGCTTGCGGCCGTCACGACTACGGAGGCCGCCACCTGGTGGTATATATTTTGGGTATGTACCTCTGCGTGTTGCTGAACTCTGCTGACATAGCATTCAGGATGACTTGTGGAGACGCAACAATGTGTCCATTAAGGCGCTCCAAATACATGCTCCGGACTTCGACCCACACTATCCAACATCCATCGCGTATCATCCAATCCCTAGACCTGCACTAGAGGCATTCCTGGCACAGCGAGGGCTCTTAAATAAGGTCCCCAAGTGGAGCGATTTCTTTCATTCAGGACTGTTGAACACGATTTACTTGCGCCTTAACGACATTGTGAACCATGGGACGCAGAGGGTGCTTTATCATCTGCGGTGTCTATATCTCATTACTGACCACATAGTTATTTAGGAAGTTCTATTCCATTTGGGCGATGATCCCTCCGAGCTCGATATGGAACAAGTGGACTTCGACGCAGCGGTGGGCCCTTCTACCTTAGGTACAGGGGGCGGCACCGACCACGATGATGGCTCCATTCGCGCTCGACCAGCATATCGGTAAGCTCGTTGACTATCCTGTGTCTTGAGCACCGATGATAATAAAATTTGGCAGTTGGGAGGGTCTTCTGGGTGACCCATTGCGTAAAGATAAGCGATGGCGACGACGATGGTTCGCAAAGATGGGTTCTTGGTTTGGTTTAACTCCGCTGTGGAGGTCCGGCATGCCCTCTAACGGCCTTTCACTTGATGTTCAACTTGTGAACGGCCGATATATTCTTATCGAGGAATAGCCGAATCGATTTGTATATTCAACTGTAGTACTACAAATGTGACAGTGTATTCTGCCTGAAGCGTTTCTGGGTAGAAATCGAATGGGTGAATTTATTCAATGCGTCTTCGCTTCTCCTGTCGACTGCTAGATGGCCCATCGGTGGAGCTGAAAGCACGTTTGCCAAATGTCGAGCTCTCTCCTGAGGCAGGTCGCTGCTCACGAGCAAAAGGGCGCGATTTCTTTTCCTTTTGTCCAATTTTCTTCTGCTTCTTTTCGATAGCTTTCTTGACAGCACCTTTTCCACCTGCAGTTGCAAGAGCGTCATAACGAGCACGAAGAAGCAGCTCCTTCTTGTCCGCTGTAGAAGAAGTGCTCAGTCACTTAGCAGACACAAATGTATAAGGCACCATCTTACCGTCTTTCATCCACCACCCGCCCTTCCCTTGCTTCCTCTTTTCCCGCTCTTCCTTTGTCACTGAAGCAAGAGCTTTCTGCTCAACCATTTCCCGCTTGTCCTTGTTTACACTGCTCTCTGCTCGCTTCAATGCCAACTCTAACCGGCCAACCTCCTGCTCACGTTCTTCGCGAAGGTCTCGAGGCGAAGACACAAGCAGCTTTTTGGCACGCTTAAGGTTGTCTCGGAGCGTTTTGAGCTCAGTCGAATGGATGTCAGCAAGAAAGCCATATTGCTGTTGAAATTTATGATCCGAGAACTCGCCAGAAAGTGGCAAGAAACGGGGGTCGCGTGGTTGCTGCATAAGAGTTAGCCTCATATAACGATCAACTCAATTGCAGTGCCTCTCACTAGTGTTTTGACCTCGACCACGGTCCGTCTTCGGGTCACAGGCCGTTTTGAAGTCACTTCTTGCGGTCTGCGTTTATTTTTCAGCATGGTGTACCAAGGATATGTAATGCAAACACATACGCATGTTTACTGGAACGCTTGGCGAGGTCGTCGCGCCGATTTGTATTCCATTCTGGCTTATCTTTTTGCTTCCCTTTCACATCAGGTTCGCCTTCAGATATTTCGCCTTCGGAAGATTCATTGTCGTCTTCAGAGTCACTGACCGCCTGCGCAAGTGCTAGAGTTCTCTGGGCCTTGCGAAGCGCACCCAGCGGTAGGCTGGATAAATCTGTCCTAAAGTCAAAAAGGTTGCTAAGCTTTTGGGGAAATGTATGGGCGAACCAGTCTGGAGTGATTTCTAAAAGAACAGTCAATAAAATAGTTTCTTCCTCTCCCTCTGCGTGATCCTTTAAATACGTACAAGATGTACTTGGGAGGGCCCTGCCACTTTCTCCTCTGGCTGATCCTCTTCGCTCGTGTCTGAGTCCCCTGACTTGCTATTAGCTTCGAAGTCATCAGGCTCCCACTGAGCTACTCGAGGAGCATCTACGTCGATGTCTTCCTCCATCTGTTCAGATGCGCTAGACGCTGCATCTTCGTTTGACAGTGACCCGGATGCATCTTCCAGTCCACCTTCATCATCCGAAGACTCAGACGATGGCTCTGGCTCTGGCTTGACGTGAATGATTTTTGAGGATGATTTGGATATTTTTGATGGTTCAATAGTGGTGTTAGTCGACTTGTTAGGGTGCCTTCCGGCGGGGCGAGCTCGAGGCATTTGAAGGAAGATGATCGACGGAGGATTGAACGTGACGGCACAGCCAATTTGAATTGGTCGCAACCTGCCGCAGCGTAAATCTTTAAATTCTTCTTCTGTACATCTACATCTCATGGCACGGTGATTTACTGCAGTCTTGTATTGCCTCGAGGCGATACTTTATACTGTTTCTACATCTTTAGAACTGGTGATCTCATGGAGTTCAACGATATACCCAGCGGAGGCCTTTTGGACAAGGAACCATGTCCCAGTCCGAAACGTCACCCATTGACCGAAAGTTTGCAGCGTTTGGATGAGGACTGCGACTCGGACATTTTTCGAGGAGAGCCTCCTAGGCCATCAAGCCCTCTGTCTGTTTCATCCTCCTCATCCTCCTCATCCTCCTCCTCCTCCTCTCGTTCCGGGGGACGCTTCACAGCAATTGCCGCTGTTGTCGAGCAGGCTATCTCGAGATGGGCAAGACACAACGACGACGATGACTCCTCTGACTCTTCATCGTCGCGATCATCGGTGGTGACCCTCTCTCGGCCACGCAAGAGTGCGCGCCGCACTCGGCGTCCTTCAGTCACCTCTCTCCACCATCAGCAGTCCGAACGTGACTTAGCTGCCAAATTCAGGGCTCGCCAGGAGTCTCGACATATCCCTCGAGAATTTGTTCTTTACTTGCCTCCTGCGGGCAATCCCAGAGCCCCCATCAAAAAGTTCAGTGCAAGTGAGCAGGGAAAAGTTTCGCCTTCACAACGCGTCTCTCGGACATCCTCTCTGAGCCTAATTCTTGGCCAGCTGGAAAACACTTTGAAGAAACCCAAGAAAGACAGGCGATCTCACTCTCGCGGCCGTGTCACGTCCCCAGAGCGTACCGTTACGCCTGGGCCTTCAATTCCGAAATCTACTCCGCCTCATGGGCATCTCGATTACATGTTACCAGACCCAATGCTTCCGCCGAGTCGCCCTGCTTCTTTCACAGAGCTGGCTGCACTTCCTTCGAAGAAAGGAAAAGAGAGGGAGGGTACTTTGCGATCTGGGATGTCCACGCCCAACATCGATGTCCCCACATCTCACAAACCCAGAATCGACGTGGCAAATATGAGGTCGCCCAAAGCCTGGTGGCTTGATATTTCTAGTCCAACTTGGGAGGATATGCGGGCAATTGGGAAGGTTAGCAGCCGTTTATCACTGCATCTGTCTTCGCGACACTGATATCTCCAAGTTGCTTCACCTCCATCCCTTGACATTGGAAGATATTCTTCAGCAGGACCCTCGCGAGAAGCTGGAGCTCTTTCCAAGACTGGGATACTATTTCGTGTCATTCCGGGCTATTGAAAGTCAAGCAACAAGAGAGCGTTTCCGACGCCTTCGCGCCATGGATGCCGACCACAATGAGTTCAGGGATGACGGGGGTGCCGTTGGTGAAGTTAATGTCTATTTGGTAGTCTTTCGGGAAGGTGTTTGTTCGGTAAGTTTTGACCCTAAATCAATGGTCTCGTGAAGCTTACACTGCACGAACAGTTTCACTTTGAGGATATAGCGGGTGCGCAATATGTCTCCTCGCGCCATTCTCCGATGCTTAGCCTACTTATCAGAGCACACCGACCGAGTGCGCAACCGCTTGACATTGCTCGAGGAAAATCTCAATATGTCTTCAGGTTCGCGACACACTTCCAAATGCCAACAGACTCAACTAACGAAGACATCTTATAGACTGGATCGCCCATGGAATTCTTGACTCCGTGGTCGATTCTTTTTTCCCATTCCTTGAGGAAATGGAGAAAGAGGTCTTGGGGGTGGAGGACATTGTTTTTTCCGTCGATCGACGGATGGCTGAACCATTCGAGCCGCATCAACCGATGCACAACGTACCTGAAAAGCCTATGGCCGCCGAGGACCCAACTGCGTCGGAGAAACGTTCAGTCGACATGGACGAAAAGTCCGTGACACGAGGCTCAGTCAAAACACGGTTTTCTTTCCCGCGACCCACTTTCACTCTGGTACTGCGCCGCCTCAAGCGAGCGATCCAGTCGCTGTCTATATCGATTTCAGTCACTGTCACAACCACAATATATAAGGCGCCTAGTAATCCCAGAGCCACAGATCTCCGAAGGATGGCGAGGACTAGGCGATTGGTGACTTCGCTGACGCGCTTGTTAGCGACGAAGTCAGAAGTAGTTGCTCAAATCAGGAAACGCTTGCTGACTGCTGGTCGGTCCGGGCTGGGCAATGGTGCTGGCAAGGATGATGATATCGAAGTCGCCATTTATATGGGAGATGTTCAAGGTAAGACTTTATATTTACGCGCATTGCAGTTCTGACCAAATGCCACAGATCATATTTTGACTCTGCAAAATGTACTTGCTCACTACGAGCGCATGTTGAGCCAGTCGCATCCCAATTACCTCAGCCAACTGGGTGTCTCCGTAGCTACAACGAAATCAGGCCAGGACAAATCTGTCATGCTCTTGACCATCGTCAGTCTCGCGGTCATTTGTAACCAGGCTATGATTGGTGCGTTTCTCGTAAAGTTTACAAATATCGGGAGCTAAAACTCCCTCAGGTATGTTTTCGATGAATGCTAGAGTTCCGAAGAACGGACATGGGGTTTACAATCTATTTGGAGTTGTCATCGCACTCGTGCTACTGATCACGGGGTTATTCTTATGGCAGGTGAGAGTCTGGTGGAAGCAGGCAAAGAGAAAGCGTGGAGCTATGTTTTGAATGTCTCGCACGTTGTACGCGCTGGTTCGTTATTACCCTTACTTTACACATTGATAATTCAGCAGCGTAAAAGATATTCTCACTCCATCCAATTTAGTGGAAGATGCTCAATGCACGGCCCTTGATGTCATCTTAGGATGTTACCAACTTATCCCAAAATACTGCCAGTAGCCGCCAGTAGCCGCCAGTGCACCCGTTCCGCCTCGGAGGACGGGGCGGATGCTGGGAATGATCGCAACATCAGCGTCTTCCGGGTCTAAAGGAGGCTATAACTGGCTATAACAGGCTATAACTGGCTTTGTTGCCATGTCGTCGCTCCACTGTGGAGAGCTTCGGTTACTTGACATCAGGTAATCTGGCTCCAAACAGCGACGCGTCCTACTATATATTTCGGTATGTTCGGATTCCATTCTCGCCAACAAGTTCTTCTCTCGCTCTCGTCCAACTCAGTACTTTCCCAACCCAACACCACACTCTCTTTTCTTTCTCTATCACCATGAGATTCTCCCAATCCACTGTTTCTCTCTTCGTGTTCGCCGGCCTGTGCAGCGCCTTGCCTATGAACCCGATGGTACGTATATTTTACGATGCCTGCAGCCTCTACGTATTCATCCGGACTGACTTTAAAACCACCAGATCAAGCGTCAGGACGCTATCACAGGTGCGGTCGGCGCCGTCGTAAACGACGCTGGACTCGGTTCCGTTTACTCGAAAGTCGAGAGCCTCGCCGGCAATGTCAAGCGTCAGGATGCCGTTTCAGAGATTGAATCTCTTGTCAACGATACTGGCTTGGGCGATGTTGCCTCCACAGTTGTAAGTTGTCTTCGTCAACCGTTTCATAGCTTCTTATTTAATATTTCCCACAGCTCAAACGCGACGACCCCGCATCTAGTGTCCTGACTGCCATCGAGGGGCTCTTTGGCCGTTCGGCTAAGCGTCAGGACCCAATTTCGACCGCCGAGGATCTTGTCACCAATGTTGAGAGTGCCCTTAACGGCGCCGTCAAGCGCCAGGACCCCGTCGACAGCCTTCTTACTACGGTTGAGGGTGTTCTGGGTGGTGCCACCAAGCGTCAACTTACCGCCGTTGGTGATGCCCTCACCAACCTTGGTTTGGGCTCCGTTGTCACTGAAGTCGACAGCCTCACCTCGCGTGACGCCATTCCTCTCGTCGATGGTGTTGTCACTAATGTTGAGGGTGCTCTCGGCGGTGCCGTCAGGCGTCAGGACCCCATTGAAAGCCTTCTTACTACCGTTGAGGGTGCTCTGGGTGGCGCCACCAAGCGTCAACTTACCGCCGTTGGTGATGCCCTCACCAACCTTGGTTTGGGCTCCGCTGTCACCGAAATCGACAGCCTCACCTCGCGTGACACCGCCCCTCTCGTCGAAGTTGGGGACGTCGCAACAGAACTCAGCCAGGTAAATAATGCATTTGTGTGTGGTTTAGAGTCCTGCTGACATTCATCCCAGATTGCTGCCCGTGCCGATGACTGTTAATCCTCTGAGCTCCCAACCATACATACGATACTTCCACATACCGCACTGTATATCTTACCAGATCTTACCCGTGTATACCCACTATTAGTTTTACCCACTGCGCTAGTCGCAGATCAATGGCATCGCTTTCGTTATCTTCAGTGACGAATAAGAATTAAGCACGCCAGTGTGCAGGCGGAATAATACAATACAAGATTCGACAGATAACAACATGTCCCGGGTATCGCTTCTTGGGTATTGCCAAGATAAAATGGTCACTATTACTTACGCCCTCTTGCTTTGAGCAATATTCAAGATGCCCTTAGTCTCGTCGAGTACGGTTTGAACTGCAACCAGATGAGATTTGTCGTCAAACAATCAACAGTAACAAACTCACCTTTTGTCCTGTACCGGCCTTGCGATTCCTGCAGGTGTTTGTAGCTGTCGCGCAGCTTCCCCTCCTGCTCTCTCATCAGGATCTCTTCACCTTCCAGCTTGGACGCCTCTAAACGCAACTTCTCTAGTGTGAGGGATATATCTTGACGCATCGTTTTCATGCCCATAAGCTCCTCTTCATACACAGCCTTTGAGGCGTCCCAGTCAAGGTCTAGTCGCGCAGGTTATTACAAGTTGAGACAACCGCTCGGAATGTACGAACCTGCTTGCTCTGCTGCAGAAGCTGCATCTTCGTATCGCTTGATCTGGTCTTGCCATTCCTGATCCATGGCCCACGCAACGTTCAAGCTGGCTCTTGAGGAGTTATTCGACTGCTTGAGGCTGCTTCGGCGACGCGCAAGAGTTGGACGCGGTGCCATCGACGTCGGCAGTTCGCCAACCACATCACCGACCGCAGACGAGTTGTCCTTGTCCTTGTCCATGTCAAGAGGACTTAGGAAGCCACCCTCGCCCTCGCTTTCCGTGGTGTCGTCGTCTGTTGAATCGCCAACAGGGAGCGGGCTGTGCAGGCGATAGGGATGTGGCAGTGGGTCGGGAGAAAGGACACGAGGGCTTTCGATCATTCGCGTCTCATCGGCAGAGAATATCCCCAAAGGATTATGTGAAGAAGTTTGCAAATCGTCGGCGTATGGTTCCAGCACAGCATGTATATTACGTGCAGAGTCTTCTATTGCTGTGCCCGCGCGGTAGATAGTTTGGGATATGGTCTGGGAGTACATGTTGGGGCCATCCTGGATGCTGATGCTGTGTACGGAGGACGTCGATGTGCGCCTTTTGGGAGGCGATGGCCTCATTTCGGGGTGGTCTATCCAAGAACCGCGATGGGAAGACTTTGTTATAGAGGGGCGGCGATGGTGCGTCGAAGAAGGCAATATATCCGCCGGAGGAGGAGCTGCAGCACTGCCAGCGCATCTCTCGCAGCAGTAAGACCCTCTGAAACTGTGCACAGACGACCGCTTCGCGAGTCCAGCATCAATGACCTGTTTGGTGCTTGTGAGAGCCTTCCCTGGATTCGCCTGGTCCCGAATCCACTTCTCCATCTCTTTCAGCCGAAAATCGGCTGGCGCATACACTGTCCTGAAGAGCGTCCCTTGCCCCGGCTTTGTCCCTCCCCACACCCGCGATAGTCGTCCGCACTTGCGAATCATGCGGTCTTTCAGGCGGCGGATCTCGAGGATACGCTCCCATGATGCCCTCTGCCCCTTTGCGAGTTCAGACGTTTCAGCCGATAAGAGCTGAGAGTATATATGAGCCGTTCTCGGGGGTAACAAGACCTGTCGTAAGGTGTAAGCGCGCCAGGTCTAGCAGTGGGTTTCAATCAGGACGTACCTTGAGCTCATCTGGAGTATCGGTGCATTGCAGGAACCTCCATCCTGCTCTAGTCTTCTCTTTGTAGTTTTCTAGCTGGCCTCGCACAGGGGACGGCTGCAGATAATCAAGAGGCGGCCGGGATTCAACACTATCATCGCCAACAATGGACAGCTGGCCCTCCGAAGAACGCATTATAAGAACGGGATTAGAGCACTCGTATTAGACAGAAGATTAGAAGGACATAAAACACAAAACAGAGAGCACAAGCAGGGAGGTTGGGGTATAAGAGTAAATAACACGCGAGGTGATTGATCCCGTCTGAGTGTCATTGTAGGTCACGTCAAAGTCATGTAGGGTCATTGTCCATTCAATTACATACACTATGGGTCTCCACACAATGCAGCAGCCTTAGTATCGTCATTATCCGCAGTAAGTCAAAAACATGCAGCGGCTACTTGAATTAATGGACTTATATCCGAAAGTACAAAGTGAAAAATATGACTTGCCGCGCAATTACTGCCACAGTACTAGTATTCTTCACCATACCTTTCTCCCAAGTCGCATACGTCTCCAAAAGCTCTGAATGCATGTAGACGCTCAACTCATACCCCCTCCTCTAACGGGCAGTCCACCCGAATCGGCTTAAGGTTGGATGCTGGATTTGAGCATTATATAGCTCGAGGTTGATAGTAGCGACATGATCTCTTGGGTTTTCTCCGTAATGAATAGCCTTGTTGCGGCTTTGAGAAACCGCGTGCGCACCTTCTAATAGCCTATACAAAGCCTTGCCCCCCGGGGGCGGCAACTTCCCATGTTTGAAGCCGATTTTGTTTGTATGACCACTGACCTGTGGGGCGAGGTATCCTGATCTAATTTCGAGGCATTTATACATGTCGACGGTGAGCCACCTGAACACCTCGCTGCCTTTTGCGACATGCAAACATATAGGAAGACCCATTTGAGACTCGAGAGTGACACAGTCGTGATTGTAAGTCGGCACAACACCGCCCTGGCGGAATTCGGGGTTGGCGAGAAGCTCGAGAGAGAGAAAGGGGATTGTGCCAGTGCGTTCTAGGCCCTGGCCGTGCACTGCGCTATCCATGCGTGCTAGGTCACAGTCCATTAGAACTCCAGATTTTGTGCGAGGATTCCAGTGCCACCAATTTTGAAAAGAGCGTAATGATCTTTGGTTAAAGCACGAAAATCGTGGCAAAGATAATATCAAGGGGTATGCTTACAGCCAACGATATCCGCGAAGGTCTTGAGTTCATCGGAATTCAAAGTCTCAATCCCGTTCAACTCCTTGAACGCGAGTAGGCGAGATGTTCGAGATCCACTGACCTGCTTCTTCTCCTCATCGCTCTCGTCACAAATTCCCAACGATTTTCTGATGATACCAGTCGTGTACTCCAGGTCCTTCGAACAAAGGAGCTTCGGTAAGTATCCATTCTCCCCCTTTTCGTCATGCTCCACAGCTTTTTTGAGAATTTTGACTTCACTGAGTCGCGTGCTTTCTGACCATGCGACTTTTAGAACCCACTTTCCCGGTAAAGGATCGCCGCCGCGCGTGGCATGGCCGAGGAGTGTTGCGCGCTCGTAGATGATGCTTCCAAGGGATGACCAAGTAATCATTGTGAGTTTTGTCGCTTTCCGCAGCGGGGAAGCGGATTTATATGGGAGGTTTGGGGGGAAGCCCTTTGTGGGCAGGCTCGAGTTCGTGATGAAAGCCCCAATTCCCGCGATCAAAACATTGCAAAGCTGCCAGTAAAGTCGCGAAACAAGGGAAAAGTCGAGGCCATGCGACTGGATAGCGCCCTGCCGATCGTAAAATCATGTCCAGAAAGTTCCGTCTGAAAGGTATAGTTCATAAAAGAAATGCTAGATGAGAAGATCGAGAACTGCGTTCGAGCGGAGCCTGACGAATGGAGGGTATCGGTGGGTCTCAGTCGAAGCGGTCATGCAGCTAGAGCGGTTGGTGAGCACAAAGCGCGGGAAATGAGAGTTAGAGCTCACTATTCTTTCATGTGTGCTGTGATATCGTTACAGCACTGCGGGCGCTCATCGAATGATGGGTGGTAAGACGGGAGCCTGGCTGGAAGTGGAAGTGGTTCGAGTTTAAGCGCGGAATAGGGCCATCGTGGATACACTCAGGACTCAAGTGTTTTGAATGCTGGCTTACTGGCTTACTGGCGCCATTGGACGATCAAAGAGTTGTTCAATGTACATACATATGGAAGCGCGTGCGGGAAAGAACATGGGTGGCAACTACAACGACCCCTCGCTCCGCATTGCGTACTGTCTTGTCCGCACGGGCCTGTGTTGCGTGAGCTAGATTAGCTGGATATGAATGGTAAGCAGAAGAAACGGAAGACGCAGTGGTCAACGAAACGGACCTGGAACGACTAGTCGCAATGAAACCAGCGTGGTGCGATATTCTCCATACCGAGAATCTTCTGCAATTTCTTGATGCTCTCCTCGGTGGGGGTATAGGCTGACCCCCTTCTGGCATCGGTCGTCGCAAGTGTATACAAGTTGAATGGCTTCCCGCGGTACCTAACCGTTACGAAATCGTCGAGCAGCTGGCACTCTTCAGAGATAGCGACCGCGGCGGCTAGTATGCGGAACCAGTCCTCCCTGCCCTCGGCGAGTTTGAAATAAATGGCGCGCGAAAGGAGCCATTCTCGGTGGGCGAGGTAGCCGCACGCCATCGAGTAGCCTGGGATTGGTTTGGCTGACATGGCCTAAGGGAGATCATCAGTGGCGTGTGTGTAGATACGAGGCACAGTGCATACCGAGGTAGAGGGAAGAGGGTCTCTGGTGAGTAACTAGACTGAGGGGAGCCTATGGTTGTTGTGGTTCAAATTCAAAGCGCGGAATGCAGAGCTGAAATGCATCAGACGCGCTGGAGAAGTCCGGTCGAAACTGGCCAACGCCGAGGCACTTTCCACTGGGTTTCAAGGCTCAAGCGAAGAATGAGTGCGTCTCTTAGGCGCGCACGGATAATTGTCCGAGTCTGAACCTAATCTGAGCCTTGCCTTGCATATTCACATCGCACTGCCGGCTGCAAGCGAGCACATCCCACGTGACCAGAGACCTAGGAAGGACAATATTTTAATTATTTAGACATCACGCAAAAGCCAACATTTTGTTCTTTGCATTAGCGTGTATTCTTTACCACTGTTTTGGCTCAAACGACGAAAATTATGAAGCCCCACTTGATGTAAAATGACGCTTTGGTACAGGATCCCTGAATATGGCGGTCGGGATTCAACACTATCATCGCCAACGATGGACAGTTGGCCCTCAGAAGAAGGCATTATAAGAACGGGATAAGAGCACTTGTATTAGACGGAAGATTAGAAGTACATAGAACACGAAACAGAGAGCACAAGCAGGGAGGATGGTGTATAAGAGTAAATAACACACGAAGTGATTGACCCCGTCTCAGTGTCATTGTAAGTCACGTCAATTGCACGTCAAAGTCGTGCAGGTCATTATCCAGTCAATTACATACACCATGGCTCTCAACACAATGCAGCAGCCTTAGTATCGTCATTATCCGTAGTAAGTCAAAGACCTGCAGCGACTGCTTGAATTAATGGACTTATATCCAAAACTGAATACAACGCGGGAATATGACTTGCCGCGCAATTACTGCCAGTGCATCGATGTTCATGAGATTAATGCTGAAATTTATGTTCATATTAGACAATAGCTCGTGATCGTGAACAAATGCATTTCCAAAATTCAGTTAGTATTCTGAGTCTCAATATCTCAAGTTCCAAGCCTTCGCCACCAACTTGCGACCAGGGTGGCGTGGATTCAGACAGGTAAGGTTGCCGCGTGATTGTAGCGGGTTGTCCTCACCCGGTCTACCTCCTAGCTTCTGCAGGCTGCTGCTCTTTCTTTTGGGCCCTCGATGTCGTCCTCGATAGCCCGATATGAGTCTTTTCTCATCAACAATGTCTCCACCATCTCCACGTTGGAGTCCAGTCTGAGATCCGTAACTTGGTTCCTGCCGGGCAGGTTCAAGGATGCTGAACTGGCCTCCGAAGCTCGTCAGTCGGCCTTTTCTTTATGAATGAAACCTGAATTAACGCAATCCCAACAAGTATCCGCCTCGCTTAATGTCATGAGTCTGTATCATGACACGCTTCTCGCGAAAATAGTGAAGAGTGATCCCAAGTATAAGCCGCTCATACCGACGTCTTTGCACACGCGTTACACGCGCGCCTGGTCTGACAGAAACTCGAGATATAAATGGGCTGCCCGTGCTCTGGAGCTCTTGCGCTTCACTGAGCTGTTGATTGAGATGGGATTGCGAAGGAAGGTGTCGGCCAAGAATAAGTGGAGAGCCATTATCCTGCTTGAATTCATCAAGTGAGTCTAATGACGTCAAAGTGGCCAACACATGTATTGACGGATGAATAGGGCATGCCTTCGTGCTACATTATTACGAATTACCCGGAGGCCATTGCTGTCTCCTCCAATCCCTGAGCGCGATTTTGACCCTGCTGCCTTACCTCCCCCATCTTCCAATACCTCTTCTCCTACTCTCGCTCCTTCGTCGCCGTCTTGGTCTCGTCCAGCAACACCCGATCATCTCAGAAACAACCATGTGCCTCTTTCACCCCACCCACTCCTTACCGCACCACGATCCGACACTTCAACAGAAGACTATCTTCTCTCGAAAGCCCTGACCACATCCTCTGTCAAAGAGTCGACAGCGCTCGTGCGACAGCTGTCGTCTCCGATTGAATGGTTCTCTGAAATTCTTTATATATCCCGACCACTTGTATACGGTACGTACTCTCTTCCATCCCACCTAACCAAACCTAACGCGAAACACCAGCTTCCTTATTAGCTACAAATCAGAACCCCAGGCGCCCTCTAATGACTATGCTCGCCATAGAGTTACTCTCTCGCAACTTGCGCCGATCTGTACCAGCCTCTGCCGCTGTCGAGAGAGCCGAGTATTCTCGAAGGGACAGAGACATGCTATGGTATTTCGCGCGCGGATCCATTTGGCAAGAGTACACTCGGTAAGTGTATAAACATGTCATGTTCCTCCTAACCGCTAAGTGACGCCATTTTCTCTAGGCCTAAGATCGAGGCTTTCGCCGACAAAACTGCTCGCGCACCCATCTTGGGCTTGTTCAGCGCATTGGTGAAAGACTGGATGCCTTTGATTGACGATTATTATTACTGTGCGTGCACATTTTCGTTTTGATGTTTGTGAAATTGACGGCCATCCTGTTACAGACACATCTCCTTAGTATTTCTTTACTACCTTATTTCTTCGCCTGCTTGCGGATATCCTATGTACGCATTGCGCCTCCACTGTCAGGTCCCTAGTGCCTTTGGGTGGACAGCATTGATCGATCGTGAGATGCTGCACGAATGTGTGATCCTAACAAGACGGAGTGATGCACCAAGGTACGGGCCTGACAGAGCCTGACAGTGATCGCCAGAGCAATTATTATTATTCTCCTATTCTATCGGCTTGAAGGAAGTATTCTACTCGCATATATAAGTCAGAAAGATCCTCAGTGGTTTAGTTATCTACACCCAACCTTCAAGTAACACCTCATGTCTTCATCCACCGTAACCCCTCTGCCCGACTTGCGCCGCATCGTGACCGCGCACAACGAAACTGGTGTCTCGATCATCCAAAGCGACTCTAGCTTTCCCATGGAGGTATGTACACTGTACTCAACACAAGCGTCAATTATTCATGACGTTCAGACAACTCCCATACCTGGCGTGAAAGTCGCTGGGTCATGGATCACAACGGAGACGCCGTCCAAGGATAACAACCTCACCGCTAGGTATGATAATTTAATATACGGGTGTCGCGTATGCTAACTGGTTGACAGTGAGGATGGCACAAGCCGCCAGCTTGAAGGCCATAAGTTGACACAGCCCAATGGCACAACTCTGCGATACACAGACCTTGCACCAGGTGCCGCCACGCCCATGGTGAGACTCCCCCAATTCACGTTCTATGTTTAATGACCACTGACGCTTTGTGTGTTGATTAGCATCGCACTCCTTCAATTGATTTCAACATCCTTGTCCAGGGTGAAATCATTTTGATTTTGAAAGATGGATCAGAGACACATCTGAAGGTGCCTGGAGAGACGGTCGTCCAGAAGGGAACGCTGCATGCCTGGAAGAACCCGGGAACAACATGGGCAAGACTGGCAGCTGTCCTTGTCGACGCTGAGCCTGCCGTTGTGAACGGAGAGTCTTTGGGGCTCAAATGGGAGCTCCCGGAAGGGTTCAAGGTGCCCCCAAAAGCTGAGTAGATGGTATATAAAACCAATATGTATAACATCAACCACACGCACCCTAAATAAACCTGTCGCGGAGAAGCCTCAGGATAGCGTAACACACAACTAACACATTGCCACATCAATACTGCATCAACACATAAATGCAATGATAGGGAAGAAATGCTTTGTCCACGAGCGCAAAACTCACCTCGAGAAATCGCAGAGGCATTTACGCATCTAAATGCGATCTTGATAGTCACTGTAGAGTTCGCAGACGAGGAAAGACTCAAAAAAGACTGGCAAATCACGATGCTTCTGGAATCTGAAGCTTTCAGCCACAGGTACCAAACAGACCACAACATTTCTAACTGTGCCGATGAGCGCTCGACGGAACAGAGTTCGTTTCCAACGTCGCTGCAAAAAATGTCTTCAGCAAACGGCAAGATGGAGATTGATAAGTCGCCAAACCACAAGTCGTACGCCTACCATATCCCTTCCTTATTTTTTGTTCAATTAGAGCTCATCACACGGACAGCTCGCGCAACCATTCTAGTGATACTCTGCGAACAAGAAGGTCGCATCGTTCGCCCTCACGCGACCGAGAACGAGACAGAAAGGACAGAAAGCCACGAGACCGCGACTACGATGACAGACGTAGGAATAGTCGCGACAGAGGCGGCGAGAACGGAAGAGACAAGGACAGATCTCGCGAAAGGTCTCACAGGGATAGGGACAGGCGCCGTGACAAAGACGAAGGCCGGCACAGAAATGACAGGCGCGAAAGGGGAGAGAGTCGCCGGGATGATGGGGACAGACGTCGCAAGAGAGACGAGGTGGACGAGCATGCTGATCTTGAGGAGCCCTCAAAGCGACTTAAATCAGATGACAGAATGGATGGTCCCCCGCCGCCGCCACCACCACCTGGAGGATCCCCTCCTCCACCTCCCAGGGATAGCCCAAGCAGCAGAACGTCTGACAGGAGAAACCGCTCGCGTGACGGAGACCGCAGGTACGATGACCGGTCTAGCAGACGCTCTCGCGGCCCACGAGACGAATTTGACGACCATTATTACGATCGAAGGGACAGAGACTCCGGACGCAGGGGTGATAGGCGTCGTCCACCCGGCGACGACGAAAACTATGGACGTCGCGGTGACAGAAGACCCTCCCCACCGCCGCCTCCGCCTCCGGAGGCTCTTGTCAAGTGAGTATCGTTGATATCATAATAGCTCCTGTTTTAACCTGTGATCGGCCTTCAGGCGTTCTTCCCCTTCATACGAAGAACCTGTTGAAGAACCTCTCATTCTCGAAGAACCCAGGGAAGATGATTCAGAGGCTCGCTCGGTCTTTGTGTCTCAACTCGCTGCACGACTCACGGCCCGTGATCTGGGGTATTTCTTTGAAGACAAGCTTGGCGAAGGAACCGTTATGGATTCTAGAATCGTCACGGACAGGCTGTCTCGTCGATCCAAGGGGTACGTGTTGTTGTACTGTCGCATACTTTGTGAACGCTAACACGCGCACCAGTATTGGCTATGTTGAATTCCGTACCATCGAACTGGTCGATAAAGCTCTCGCTCTCAGAGGAACTGTGGTCATGGGGCTTCCTATCATGGTACAACTTACTGAATCCGAGAGAAACAAGCTTCATGCAGGAGACGGGTACGCAATATCCAGGCTATCCATTACGTAGGGCTCACAGGATTCGTAGGAACCTCAATCTTCCTCCCGGAGTCACCGCTCCCCAAGGAGGCGCCATGCAGTGTGTACATTGCCTCATTTGTAAAACACCACTAACCTAAATGTTGCAGACTTTACGTTGGATCCCTACATTTCAATCTCACTGAGGCTGATATCAAACAAGTATTTGAACCTTTTGGCGAGCTCGAGTTTGTCGACCTTCACAGAGATCCCATGACAGGGCGCAGTAAAGGCTATGCATTCGTTCAGTACGTCCGCTTCTGCAAGTTCTGATGCGTCTTGAAATAACGTTTGTCAAACCCTCAAGGTACAAAAAGGTTGAGGACGCAAGGATGGCTCTTGAACAAATGGAGGGCTTTGAACTCGCTGGCAGAACGGTACGTGGTTCCTGAGCTCAAATTTACTACCAGGAACTTATTCAGCGCCAGCTACGCGTCAACACTGTCCATGAAAAGGGGACTGCTGCTAAATATACCCAAGCAGACACCTTAGATGAATCAGGCGGTACGTTTCATGATAATAATCTTCAACGAGTGGCGCACTTATGTTATATACTAGGTGGTAACTTGAACGCCGCATCTCGTCAAGCACTGATGCAGAAACTTGCTAGAATTGAACCTGCCCCCGTTCAGGCTCAGATTATGTGCGCCTCATTACTGCTGATAAATGAAATGCATGACCTGACTAGTTCTTGCCAGAATGAAACCTAACATTCCTCAGGCAATGCAATCTGAATCTGTCCTTCTTGTCAACATGTTTGATCCAGAAGAGTGCGTGTTGACGTGCTGATTCTATGACCTCCACTTACAATGTTTGACCGACCGACAGAGAGACCGAACGGGACTGGGACAAGGAGCTTGCCGAGGAGGTTCGCGCAGAATGTGAAGACAAATATGGACCAGTTTCCGGGATCAAAGTCGAAAAGGAAACCCAGGTATGTCACATACTTTTTTTTGCAGAACTCTTACTGATCGACATTCGGACGCAGGGTGAAATTTACATCAAGTTTAAATCCATTGAATCTGCCCAAAGTGCCATACAGAGTTTGAATGGTCGCTACTTTGGTGGTAGAAGCGTCTCCGCGGCATTCATCTCAAACGCAATCTTCCAAGCTCATCAGTAATTGCAAGTATGTACAATATATCCTTGATATCTGCACCCACTGACCGGCTCTTGCAGTATATGCTCTTGATTTGCGCAGGACCCAGATTGTGGATTGTCAATTGCGCATCATACTGAAAAAATTCGTTATTTTGATGACACAGGTTTCCACGTATCACCGTAGTTGCATTTCTTTCTCTCTCTTGGGTGATTTTGTATCTAAAAAGCTGTGTGCTGCTGTGCAGGTTTTGCCACTCCCGAACCACGCGGATGCATGATTGCCACAGGCAGGTTCTTATATCTGATTTCCTTGACCATTGCAATATGCCATTCTGTCTCAGATTTTTTTGCTCATAATCAAAATAATCTTGCGCCCGTCGGACTTTCGGAAAACTGATTACTATTAGCAGAGAGAACTGAGTCTTCCAAGACCCTCATCGACAGCCTACATTGCTTTTGCAGGTACCTTTAGGTTGGGGTGGAAGCTAGAATCAGGCGACCGTACGCCGGGTGGGCCCATACATCAGGTACAAGGGCTGCATTCGATACGCAGAGAAATTTTGGCCCAGCTTTACTGACTGAACGATATACATCAGTCAGCAGTTACGATGCTGTTTTGCGTGAAAGGGAGTGAGCACTGGGATGACAAGGCACATAGCATCTGCCTGTCCGTTTTAACAAGGGGACCGAATTGCAACACAAGCAACGCAGCCATCGACCTCGGTGCATACGCAAGACAATAAATAGTGGCATCCCGCTGCATGATGGGTAAATCGAGCCAGTTCATTTATATATCCTGTAATCTACTAGATCTATTCTCATCAACTTGACTGGAACGCTTCCTTCAAAGCTGTACTGGCATCAGTGACGAGCTGTTTTCCTATTTTGAATACGCTGCATAATTCTGTCAGCTCTGCTCGTTATACACAGTTGATAAGACTCACCCTGTGTACAGATTTATGACAGGTAGAGTTTATATCAGCACTGCAAAGGTAGGGCCCACTATACGTGAACGTACCGTCTAGAGCCATAGTTTGATGGGGTGCTTTGTCGTATACTTTGACCCGGGCATCGACGCCAACCTGCGTCAATTTGGTGCCATACGCGATACCTTCATCTCTCAGGATGTCCAAACCAGCTACAAGAATCAATGCCTTTGGCGCTTTCGCTAGCAAATCACTGGGTGCGAATATCGGCGAGCTGTCCCACTTGGTATAGTCTTCGGCATTGGGCAGATAATTGTTTCTGAACCAAAGCATGCGTTCCGGCGATAACCAAACAGTGTGTTCGTTCTCTTTCCAAGACGCATGTGGCTCGCCCGTTGGTGATGCCGTATTATCGATAACGGGGACGATTAACAGTTGCAATACGAGTGGGATGGGGGGACTGAAGGTGGGTGCCTTCAAAGCGGCAATAGCCGCCAAATTTCCACCGCTGGAAGATAGGCATCGTTAAGCTGCCTAGATAACCTCAAAAGCGAAATCTGCTGACCTGGATGATCCACCGATGGCGATTTTATTAATATTAACTCCCAGCTCCCCTTGTCCTTTATTGTGCACCCATTGGAGAGCCTCTATAGCATCATCCAGTGCAGCAGGGTATGGGTTCTCTGGCGCCAGTCGATAGGCGACAGAGACTACAACGCAAGCGGCATCTTTAATAAGAGGTTGAGTTATTGGGGATCCTGACTGCATAGAAATGCAGCCATGTACCTATGCACATGTGTGATGAGAAAGAATTCTCTGCATTGATGTCACCATACGACCAGCCACCTATCCCAGATCCTCAGTTCATGATAACTGCAGTGTATGTTGAAAAGCCTTACCTCCATGGAAGAAGATAAACACTGGCCATCCATCCTGCGGCGATGATCCTGGTGGCGTGAAGACCCGAACATCGCATTTACTAAGGGGATAGTCTTTTATGCTGCCAACCGGCAATGCATCTGAAGCACCGGGCATAGATACGGCATTGCGAGTAACCGGATTCCATGGAACTGTATGGGGCGAGACGATCTGTTGCAAATGCGCATTGTGGTAAGGTATGTATTCGGGATCAAGTTTCGACAGGAAAGACGGGTGGATAGGCTGAGAAGACATGATGGGTAATTCGAGGGATAATCAAGCCACAGACTGGGAGATCGAGTCACTTTATAGATCAGACATCGGTGTGTGCAAGCCGTGCCAGCGAAGTGCAATCAGCCGCCCGGGCCGTCTCTCGGGCCGCGATCTTATCTGTGTAAGTAGTACATGTGCTGCAGATGGGGATGGCTCGGCACGGAGCGAGGATAATTGTCAATCCCCCACTCGTTCCTCTCCAACCGCCATGTCGTCTTCTATCGTTCAAACCACCTCGTACTATGGCCTACCAGACAAACAACAATTGCTCAAAGAATTTCAGGGGAGACCGCTCAAGACGCTAAGGACTCCTTCGATAGTGATAGATCGCCATTTGTTTGCCAACAATTGTAGTCGGATGCACGAGAAGGCAGCACAATGGGGAGCTGGGTTCAGAGCTCATGTAAAGACACATAAGGTAAGCTTGGTAATGATATTATCATGAGTATTCTAAATCGATGGGTTTTAGACCTCCGAGGGCACAAGACTTCAATTGGTCACAGCCGCCGATAAAACCACTGCAGTGGTGGTCTCAACGCTCCCGGAAGCTTGGGGGATAGTCAACGATGGTCTGGTAGCAGATGGCACCGTAAACGATGTGAGTGAATCATCTGCAGAAAGTATTTCTCTGGCTGATATTGAACACTGCCTAGATTCTTTACGGCCTGCCTGTTGCTTTTAACAAAGTCGCGGACCTTTCGCTGTTGCAGGAGCAGCTCACTCCACATGGTGCTGTGGTCCGACTTATCATAGACCACCCAGAGCAAGTGCGTTTCTTAGAACAGTTCGAGAAACAGCAGACTACCCCCAAGAAGTGGTCGATTTTTGTGAAAGTTAGGAATGATGACACACAGTGAGTGTGCCTCTTGTTCCAGTCAGCTATTCGCTGCTTAACGATCGTCAAAGCCGAGCGGGTGTGCTTCCAGCGTCGCCTTTCTTCGAAGAGTTGATGACGGTCATCTTTGCTTCACCGGCCATTAGCCTGTATGGATTCTATTGCCACGGTGGCAACTCCTACAAAGGCCGCTCTTCAAATGAAATCGCGTTGGTGCTGTCGGCAGAGGTAGAGGTGAGTCTGTGCATTTGGCACTATTGGACATAGTACTGACAACATGCAGGCAGTGAATACAGCTGCAGGACTCGCCCTAGCTATGCTGGCAGGCGCTCCCTTGAGTGGTGCTGCGGCGCGTGAACCGTTCGTACTGTCTGTCGGGTCCACTCCCTCTGCACACACCGCTTCCGCCGAGACCAAAGCCGAGTTGAAATCGCTGCTTAACGGCACTTTGGAATTGCACGCAGGTATGCATGTAACTTTCATAGCGTGTATATGCCACTTATAGTTGACAACAGGGAACTACCCGATGTTGGATTTGCAAGTCCTGGTCACCGGCACGATGGATCCCAAAGACATATCTCAACGGGTCTTGACCACTATCATATCCTATTATCCCGGAAGGGGAGAAAATGGCCTGGACGAGGCCATGTGTGATGTGGGGTCGATAGGGTTAAGCAAGGATGACGGGCCGAGCGGGGGGTACGGTGACATGATTGGCAAACCCTGGAGACTCTACAAGATTTCGCAAGAGCATGGTGTGCTCGAGCGGAAAGCGCCTCCTGCTGCCGGCGAGGAGCCGCTGAAGCTCGGCGATGTTGTTGGGATTATCTGCCAGCATGTGTGCTTGACCGCCGCGGGACATCCGTGGTACTATATTGTCGACAGCGACCCCTCGATTGAAGGAGGTGCAGATCACGTTCAGGATATTTGGGTGCCATGGAAAGGCTGGTAGTCCTGAGCAGGATTGACGAGAGTAGTGTTCACAAAGTAAAAGTGTTTTCAATACAACAATGTTGCAGGAAGATGTTCGAGAAAGAGAAGCGCTTTGGCGCAGCTCGCCGAATCGGGTGTTCCGGGCCAAGTCACAGCGTCAGACCTGCAATTTCAGACCTCTCCGCAATGGACTACGACGTAGACGCCACGGAACTCTTAGAAACATATGGTAAGAGCAAAGCCTGCGGGTTGAGAATGAATTGCTGATTGTTTTGCAGACTTTTTACTGAAATTCATAATAATCGGTGAGCAGTCCGCGGCGGGCAAGCTACTCGTTGCTAATGGTTCATGTGCAGGGGAAGCGGGCACTGGAAAGTCGTGCCTCCTACACCACTTCACACACAATTCATGTACGTTCTCGCGAGGCTTATCTGAAGCAAGCGCAAGGCTGACAGGTCGTCTCAGTCAAGGATCATTCACAACACACCATTGGAGTCGAGTTTTCTAGCCGGACTGTGAAATTGGGAGAGAAGAAGATCAAACTACAGGTGCGCTCAAGTTTCTCGCTCTCATAAGAATGTCACATTGAGTTGCTGCAGCTTTGGGATACGGCGGGGCAAGAACGGTTCAGGTGAGTATCATTCGACCTATGACAGCCCGAATGTTAATGTCATCCTGCTCAGATCCGTCACGCGGAGTTACTATCGAGGTGCTGCAGGCGCAATACTCGTCTACGACATAACAAAGTGCGTCGATCTCATATCCTGGGACTGGACTTGCGTTGACCTTCTTGCTATAGCCGACAATCTTTCGTAAACCTGTCCCGATGGTTGGCGGATGCAAAAGCCTTGGCTAGCCCGCATCTCGTGACAGTGCTGGTGGGTAGCAAATCAGACAGAGAAGACGAGCGGGAGGTAGAGTGGGCCGAAGCGAGCCGTTGGGCTACGGAGAACGGTGCGTCTTGTCCACCGAAAACCATACCATGTGGGCTAACCGCGTGTTGGCAGACGTGCACTTCCTCGAAGCTTCGTCATTGAGCGGCGAAAACGTCGAGGCTCCCTTCCTCCTGGCTGCTCGGTCCATTCTGCTGTCCATTGAATCTGGCATGCTTGATCCAGAGAAGGCTGGCAGCGGTGTGAGCTATGGCGATCGTGCTCTCCGCAGAGTGAACAGCTCGAGCCGCCTAAGTTTCGGGAGCCTCAGCGGCGGCCGGCGGAAAGGCACTGTCAAGGTCAAGAAGTGGTTACCTAGCGGTAAATGCTGTTAAACGGAGATTGTAATGTGAGTGCCGAAACACCTGGTGCTACATTTCATATTCAGAATATCCACCCACATTGCAGTTTGTGCCTACCACACGAGCCACCGTGCTTCTTCATACCCGTTCAGCTGCTATACCACCATTATATGCCTACTGTGGCTTTCTGCTCATCTGCGCTTACACCCTGCTAGACGACTGTACATTTGTCTATAATGTCGTTCCCATCTATTCTGGATAATATGTACCATGGACAATGGACTCTGATTCATGATCCCCCTTTACGCCGCTGGTCATATGGTGCAATGCCAACTGAGGCCAACTGTACCTGCCACCAGAGGGCGCATGCCTTCCATCATTTGCTGTCATTTTACTACAGATAGTTTGTGCATATGTACTCGTTCATGTGCCAGCAAATACCAATCTTATTATATAAGCACGGAACCTTCGGGGACCGTCACGATTGCGTTGTGGGCATCAGTACTCTCTCCACTCGCACATAGTGCGAAGCGTCCCTGCAATGCGGATAGATCTTCGGCGCAACCTTGTAGATCTAATCAGGTGATGGTGAGCGGTAAGTAATTACTGCTAACGTCCTCGTTACCCAATCAAAACAGTCGGCATTCCCTCGCTGCCACGTCGGACAACCAGCCACATGTCAGTCAACCTTTCAATTGCCAGCAAAGTGTGGGGGGTGAACATAATCCTCGGTTATATATAAGGATGCTACCTGTCTGGCCTGTACAGGCTCTGCGCTGCCCCTCTTTCCTGATGCTGGAGGATGCGATTTGAACCCAAGTTGAATAGACTTTGTGAGTATTTTATCTGGACACCAGATCGGACACAAGGCCGCGCCGGTTGCTTGGGCGCCTGTCTCCCAACGACCGATGTGCTAGCGCTCTCTCTCTTTTTGTTCATTGCTCTTCTGTGAACGCTGCCAGTCGTCGACCGACCCGCAGCGAGATTCCCCGCTTTTCTCTTTCTTTTGCTGGCTGCATATTCTTCTGTTGTCCTTCCACTGACCGACTTTATTTCTCTTATTGCCTGGTGCTCTTATGTATATTCGACGCTCAGTCGCATCTTCTTCAACCTCCCGATCTTCGAGTGATACATCATCGTCCTCCTCTTCCAGCGATACTTCCTCGGGGTCCAACACTGCGTCCTCTCGTTCGTCCTCGTCCTCGTCAACTTCGCTATCTGCCACCCGTTCAGCAGGTCCGGAGAGTCCAGCTACCACTACCTCATCCCAGTCGACATCCATGACGTCCTCACAAGGATCTTTGTCTTCGAAAGGATCTTCGTGAGTCTTCCTGATCATGCACACATATAAGCTTCTCACTCGGAGTTTAGGACCTCTCAGCCTGCCGCCAAAAAAACATCGAACGGCAATCTGACTGGCACAAGCTCGTCGACCCAGACCTCTTCCAGTTCTAGTTCCAGTTCTTCAAAATCCTCGTCAAGTACTTCGTCTACCAAAGCAGCATCAACATCGTCTCGAGCGGCGCAGTCCGCCGTGTCTGCTGCACCTATAGGCTCACCGACGTCTCAGGCGTCCACGTCTGTTCCAGCTGCCACATCCACTACCCAGTCGTCCGCAACTTCAGCTGTGTCTACTCAGGCCCCAGCGCAGGCGAGCTCAGCAGCTGTGTCCTCGCAGGCGAGCGTTGTCCCATCCCTCGCCATCACCGCTGGAGCGACTGGGGCGGCCCCGACGACTTTACTTGCATCCACCCCCACTCTGATTGCAACCACCGTCTCAGCTAATGGGGGCGCAGCAGACACATCGGCCCTTGTCCTCGGCACTTTCTCCGGAACTGGTAGCTCTGTCAATGGTGCAGCCACAGTCACCCCCGGTAGCAGCCAGCTGAGTTCCACTTCTGGGTACGTGCCTTCATTCGCAGCTGTATTCCTGTATTCATACGGGGCATTACTAGTTTCTTGCAGAAACCAGGTGCCGTCGTGGGGACTTTTGTGGGCGTCGGTGTTATTCTAGCTGCAGTAATGGCATTTGCCATCTGCTTCTGGCGACGCAGACACTACCGCAAACAAGGCATGGAGTTCTCGGGTAGCGTCTTCAGATGGCCTCCATCTACGCCCGCCCTTTCCTATTCAGATTTGCGTATGCCTGTCCCTGAATCGCCACCGCCTATTGGCAGCTTCGCAGTTGATCTTAACCGCAAGCCTAGCGTCATATGGGGGCCGCGACCGACTTCTGACGAGGACGCGGCCATGACCGAGGATGCCGGGATGCTGGAGCGTGGGCAAGGGCCATCCCCGCCACAAACCGCATATACTCCGCAAGAACCGCGGGGAGTTGGGTTGGCCAATGTGGAATCCCGAAGCCCAGCCGAACACGATCCATTTGGGGACCTTTACGCAATCCAGGAGGTATCCACGACGGGTCTGGCCATCACCACCGGGCATCCGTTGTTCAGGCAGAGCATGCAATCCTACGCCGTATCTACCCCGTCCGTGTACTCGGAGAAAACATTCGAAGATGACTCCTCAGTTTATCATGAGACGTACTCTGGAACAGATCACAGTCTTGCTCATTTGAACAGGAATGTGAATAGTGCGAGCCCTCCTTCTACGCTTTCATACTCCCCCCAACCTCCTTCCCCGACTCCCGTGTCTGCGAGACATATGATGAGCGAAGTTACGCGTATACAAGGTCATCAAATGGTAGGTCCTGTATAATAATTTTTCGGCTTGCATCAGCACTGACTGCTTTGTTAGGTTCGCTCCGGGCCCTCTCAGAGGTTGTAACCAATCACACACAAATGTTGTATCATACAAGTTGTATGCATCCCGCCTCCTGACCGCTGGATTACGGACTAGAGTTTTATTTATCGTTACACGGCATGATGCACTGCAGCCCTAATCCATCATCACACGTTCATTCTCATCCACCTTCTTCCCGCATCCGCTGCTTTGATCAATATGTTAGTGTCCGTCACGAAGCCATAGCTCTGCATCAATGTAAACAGTATCATCTCGCATCACATAGAACCATCCATCGCTATTTACATCAGCTGCATTATACAATAGGTTTTACAATCCTCCTGCGGGTGACGTCGTCGCTATAGCAAAGGCAGTTACAACCGAGCGTTCCGGACACTGCTTCGAGGTGAGCGCCGCGGAGCAACAGGGCGAAACCAAAACCCGGTACTCCGAACCTGATCCGCACTGACCCTAATTATAATATTTTACGAAAAACAGGGTGTTTGAAGGACTCCATTTTCTGCGAGATATAGATGGAATGCGGGCTGGTAACCCCACAAACGGTTCATTTTGATCAGGGTTACAACGCACTTGACTAAATATCCGAGTCGGTGGCAACCCTGCCCCACACCGGGGTGGAGGAGAAATCGTGGATCTATACATATGGCAACAAAGTGTTGGGAGCTTGCTTGCTGGCAGGCGAGAAATTGATGTTGGATTGTGTGGGTCAACTTGAAATGTGGACACCATTTTTCATTTCCGACAATTACAAGCGCCAACATCACTGCTCAGACATCAGACAGGCGAAACACGCAAGCGCCGACTTGCTGCACAGGATCCCAACACTCAAGTGAAAGGAACGCGGATATCGTGTATGATCAAACGGAACTGGGGAAACGCGATTTTACTGATTTCTGGGCATCCGAATTCGAGAACATTGATGCCCAGCACGCTGAAGTCATCCACGCCGCCATCGACATAACTGGCAAACACATTATCACTCTTGTAGCGCCTCTCCCATGTTCATCAAGCTCATAATTACAACTTGCTGACAGGTTCCAGAATTCCTTAGTATAGAGAAAACGGAAAGCCGCAGAACGCGATGTGATGAAATTCTATAGAGTAACACTGAATACAAGGAATTGTGGGTAGTAATTTAAGTGATAGTGTCCATGCGTCGTAAAGTCCAAGCACAAAGTGAAGTCCGAGATAAATATCTTCCAGGAACCCAAGAGACATTTTAAACCGCATCTGTTGACGAAACCGTTGAGTGTTTCCCAACCATCTCCTGTGTCTCCGGTGCCGCATATTCAACGGGTGCGTTCAGCAGACGGCCCGGGTGGAAGAAGTTGAGTGTGAAAATGGCAAGCGTGACCATAGCACCGTCGAATACATCTGCGCGGGAGCGTGCGTCAGCAAGCAGTGGATAAATAGAATGTTAGTTGGACATACTGAAGTAGTTTTGGGTAGCGATGACGGTGCCGTTCCAGCCATCGGACAGCTCGATCAGTCGGTAGATAGCCCTAGAATCGCATTGGTTAGCCATATGTGCGGTAAGCGCGCCGCGTTAAATTAAGTGCGCACCTGACGTAGAGGCAGAAGGTGTTGAAGGAGAGCGCGAAGATCATGGCCTTGAGCTGCCTGTCCATGACAACGCGCGGGCCGCTCAGCTTCTTGCTTGCGCGGACGGGGCGATCGGTGAAGTAGCGCCAGATGAACTCCGCTCCGAATATGACATATATGGTGATGAAGACTAGAAGGACGGTTCAGCGGGTGCTCATTGGCCAGTACAGGATGGTGTCTCTTACCCATTTGGGATGCAATTCCACCCAGCATGATGTTGGCGCCCTAGCATGGGTTCAGCGTCGTGTAGAAGTAATCGAGATGTCGAGACTCACGAGTGCGGTGCCAGATTGCGTGTTGGCGGAGGAAGCGACGCCACCTCCGATGGCCTGGACGACAAGGGACACGATGTCAAATCCGCAGAAGATGATGGTGTCTAAATTATTGTCATGAGAAGATGGACGATTGGCATGAGGTGAGCACGTACACCATTTAGGAGACAGGCGGCTGTAGCAAGCTCCGAGCTTGTGCACGATCCGACCCAGTATGATGCTGCAGCCGCAAATTAATTTCAGCCGTCATGCTGATGCAGAGTGCACTTACAAATTAGCGGCGACGAGGGGGGTAGGAGCGATGATGGTGACCGAAATTCTGCAGCAATATTTAGTGGTTGCCTGTGCATCAGAGTCGAGAGGACGCACTGGATCATGAACGGCGTGTTGGCCAGGAAATTTATGGAGGACCACAGTCTTGCGCTCCAGCCCAGAGTTTCTGCCGCGCCAGCGAGGATCACGGTCGGGAAAAGCCACCACATGCGATAGTGGATAGCTTGTGTGAGGTGCAGCACTACACCAGGACGGTTAGCGTTCCGTATACCACAAGCAATTTGCGAGTCACTCACAAGCGGATATACCGTACAAGGTGACAAAGATGATGCAGACATATTTTGTCGGTATATAATGATACGGGGAGAGGTCCCAAATTTCTTGCGTTGCTGTTGAAAGATGAGTGTGGATCGGAGGTGGCAAAGTGCGCAACTTACTCAAGGTTGTGCCGTTTAAACTCATCGCTGATTAAAAAATGAGAAGTAGATATACAGAAGGAGAGAGAAGTGGTGGATGATGTGCTGCATTCTCAGATGAATAACTGCTTATAAAAGATCTAGCCACCGATCCGCCAAAGGAAGCGGTGGGCCTGGTGGGCCCTGTAAACCGCTCTAAATTACCACAAAAGGACCGCGATGGGCCAGGATGGGCCAAACGCACTACGCACGCGTCAGCCACGGCTGCGACGGAGCACAGCCTTCCCAGCGCTATCGTACGCAGCAAGGCACACCGCTCCATCTAGCGGTACCCATCGATTCCCGTCATCGAGATGGCTGCGGCCGTGACTGCGATCAAAAATATCAATTCAATCATCTGGGCATCAACACTGTTAGACGTATCGTGAGGCGTTTCTACCGCGGCTGTGCATTCAACTGCAAATTCTCCTAATTGATTGGATAATCTAGATCGGTCAGCAGCCAGTCAAAGCCGAAGCTTAGCCTGGTGTTGGTCCGCCGGGGCCCGGCACCGGGCAGTCTGCATCGGCCACGCTTTAAGTATCGTAGATCTGTCGTAGATCCTCTTGGAATGGAATGAAGACACTGCCGGTGAGCGCACATCTCGTCACTGGACGTGCTGAAGGCGAGTGTTCGAGTTAGCGTACTGCAATTGCGCGACCCAGACAGCAGTATGTTCCCTTTGTGAAAGGATACCTACGCAGTCCTGGTCGGGCCGGGGCCCTGATTGAACAAACGTGGGTCTGCGCGAGTCAAGTCCAAAGTTTGTCCACCTCGCCTTGGCGATCAGGACGCAGCACACACTTGTGACTTTCGAAAGGAAATGAGATAGCCAAGTGAGAAAAATACATGAGGGCACCGCAGTATCAGTTCCATTTCTTCCACTCGCTTCCTGACGGCGGCTTGACCTCCACGGGTCCCTTCTTCACGTCCGCCCAGTTGGTGCTCAGCGTCGTGCCCCCACTCTCCGAGTAGCTCTTCATCATTGCGCGCTTCGTGTCCTCGTCCGCATCGCCAAAGATCTTCTGGAAGAAGCCGTTCAGCGCCGCGTCGCCGCCGACGTTCGGGTCCTCCTCGGTCGACTTTTCCTTCTCGGAGCCCAGGATGTTGGTCGTGATCCCCTCCCAGTTTTTGTGCTGCTTGGGCTTGGCGGCCGCCGGCTCGGACGTGGTAGAAGGGAACGCAGCAAGCGCTGCATGACATTCATCAATGCCATATCGACGCGACTGGGATATCACTTACGATCGGGCGCATCTCCCACGAGCCCACTCCACCTGCCCGGCGCCGCCTTCACCAGCCGAATCTCGACCTTGACCTTGCCCACGGAAAAGTCGCTTGCACCCGGGTCAATCTGACCCTTCAGCGGTTCCAGTACAAGCTGTTTGTCGCCGTGCGTGTACGAAAGCTTTATCGATGCCCATAAGCGACTGCAAGCAGCGCAATTGATAACTGATAACGCGTAGTACGTACCCGCCGAGGGTCAAACTTGATGACCACTTCCTCCGGGTTTGCGCCCTTGTCGAAGATGGAGATCGTGACCTTTTCGTCCGTCTCGTAGTATTCGTGTCTGGACAGTGAAATCAGCTTTGGCGTGCTGCTTGGTACTTGCCAGCGACTTGCCTCAGGGCGGTCATGGTGGTAAGAGAGAATAAGACATTTAGCGCGCACAAGAAGACAAAGGTGTAATTGACAGAAACTTCGAGAACAGCACAAGACACATCGGATGAGGTAGCGCTGCTGATCACGAGGGAGGAGACGGAACCTCGAAGGAGATCAGCGACTGACTTTCTCGTCGTCATTGATGCATACGGTATAAAGCCGTTGTACGCTATTTGCTGGCTCCATACCTTTTACCGCCATGTCCACCGCCTCGATCCCAAAAGCTGTTCTATACTACTTTCCCAAGTCGGTCTGGTCCGCAGTCGGTGCGATCCCCTCGAGATCTTCCAACGAGAATCATGTTGTGCTAATTACCCCTTATCATCAGCACTTCTTGCTTTGTAGATAGATTTCGACCAACTGCAAAGGCGCATCTGATGATCTTTCTAGATACGAGAAAGGCTACGGCGAAGATGAGGTGGATCTCAAACCAGTGGACATAAGTGAGCCATGACTTGCTCTCCTATCTCCTTCAACGCTAACGTGGACTGCCGCAGGTAAAGGCAAGCGATCCATTCAGCCAGCACCGTGTTATCGGGCATTCAACAACTAGCACAGGCGAAAATTTCGCACCGACATTCCTCCGCCTCAATCCGAAGGGTACCTCATTTCTAAATGAATTGAAGCAGCAGCCGTGATAACATCGTTACAGGCACCGTCCCGACCTTGGTCGTCCCGTTGCAGAAGACACTGGGTCCTGATACCGAGAGCCGGTATAGGCCTATCACAGATACCAAGGTGTGTGGAGCCATCGATTACCCACTATATGCGGATGTTTATCAAGATCCCATAGGCTATCGTCGAGTTCCTGGACAAGGGGCGGTCCGTGATGTCCCGCACGAACACCACGTCGGACGCCCCGGCACCCGCATTGGCACCCGCTACGATATCGTTCTCGTCCACGTCTGCGACGATCATCGACGACATCCTCCACTCCGAGGGCGGGTCGCCGAACAGCCTGCTGTACATGAATGCCCGGGATGACGCCCAGCTCAAGGCGCTCGCGGTGTTCCTCTTCCCGTTCCTGAAGTCCAGGCACGAGGCGCTGTCCGGTTTCATCGCCGAGGCGTCCAACGAGCAGTCCCATCTTTCGCAAAAGACCAAGGCATTTTACGTGGAGAAGCAGACATCCACCCAGACCCTGTTGGATGTCTTCTCCAAGGCCGATGTCGCGACCGCTGCGCTGGATGCCACGGCAAAAGCAGCCCGCGAGGACTATTTCGCAACAGCCAAGACCGCATGGGAGGCCGACCTCAAGGAGAGCCTGACGAAGCTGAACGGAGAGATAATCGGTCCATACTGTCTAGGTGCGTGTTTATAAGTGTCCAACTGCCGCAGCCGCAGCTGACAGTGCCTGCGCCCGCAGGCGACCAAATCTCCATCGCGGATCTTCACCTGGCGGGATGGCTGGCTCGCATTGTTTCCCTTTCGGGAGGGAGCATCTCAGAGGATGGGGACACGGTTACTGCCAAGGTGGAAGCGCACATTGGTGGCGGTTTCCAGTTCCCCAAAGAGGCGCCAGCGACTGGGGGGGCCGTGGGCGCTCGCACGACGCCGCAGAGCAAGTTGGCGGCGTTCTGGGATGCCATCAAGGACAGACCAAGCTTCCAGAGAGTATACGCGGGTGGGCTGCATTAGATAGCGGAATGGTATTATTTCAGAAATAAGAAGTAGTGAATTGGAGCGAGTTTGATGCACTGCTGTGCGCCTCTGTGCACTCCATGAGGCATAAGCGGATGTGTCCAGAAAGAGAAGTTGCCCAAACTTTGCTCAGGCAATGTATGCGGCTCACTGCCCTGTGGATGTTTGTAAGTAGCATCTGTGGATTGAGGAAGAGCCGACCGAGTGCAGATGGTCTCGTCTTCGGAAATTCCGCCCGCCCGTTCGGCCCCGATTTGGCCGCCGCTACAGAGTCCGACCAGTGTGGCGGCTCTTTCAATGTTACTTGCATCCAGTCTTTCGGAACGCCGGAGTGTTAATAACCGCACATGGGCCGTAAAATGGTTTTTCGCGAAATGAAATGTAATAGGGGTCACACGGACGCGGATGAGCCTGTACCAGCCGGCTTAGGGGCGGACAGTACCTACCATGCTCTTGTAGCAGCCTTTGGGCCGACATTTTGATGCTAGGACATGGAACGGGACGACTTATGGCACTCATTTACTCGAATATGTGCCACAAAAAAATTCTCTGAGCTCAATGGACGTCTAATGAACCGCCCGCGATGAATATACATGCTATTTATTACAATTTGTATTGTGGCGCGCACAATAAAATTATTTACAGTGCCGCCACAATGTCCTTGAAGCTTAGTTATTAGAGCCGTATACAGTAGAGGTCATACTTAATAATCTACAAGAAGCAGAAGTTTAGTATATAGCATAGGGCGGAGGGGCGGAATTTCCATATACAAGATGTCCTGACTCCTGACTCCTGACAAGTCACTAGTCACTCATGAGCGTGGGTGATGGAAACAATGGAAGGAGTCATAATCGGGCCGGGCCTTCTAATGCAAGGCGATAGGGACCCATTTTAGCGTCGAGAGCTCCTCCGAGCCCTGTGCCACCAGATTTCACTCGCCATCATCCAACCTTCATTTTTTGCCCGATTAATTCGATTTGACCTCTCAGATCGAAGGAACATACTCGCTGAGAAGCTCTGTGTGGGGCATCGCGGCGAAGACGCGAAAAATGAAATTCAAATTGGCCCCTGGAAAAGGAAAGCCGCCATCAAATGCACCACCGCGGAAGACCATGACTCGGAACTCGTGAACTGTGAACCCGTGAACTAAGACTTGCGGGCCCCTAATATCTCTCTAGGTCTCTCTCTCTCTCATACCACAACCACCTGCACCATGTATGCGTTCCACCTCACATGGCATCCGCAGTCACTGACGTTGTTATCCGTTAGCATGCCATTTTCAACCGATACCACCTGGCCTGCTGGCCTGGTTACCATTTTCAACATATGTCGCCAGGAGCTCCAGCCATTCGAAAACCGCTATTATGCGCCATACAACACGTTGCTCACATATTGCTTCGGCCCCGACTTGTTCGAATTCTTTGTCGCCCCCCCGCCCCCTCTCTGTGAATTCCCCCCTCGCGACACCGTCAAAACCACAGTATTTTTAATCGTTTTCGATGCACGGCGCCGTCCCGTGCTCATCGCGGAAATCGAGGAGGACGCCTGGACCAGCAGACCCGACACACGCTTCGAAGCAGATAGACAAATGCGACAGCGGTACGACTCCTTGCTTGCCGGTTGCCCTCTTCCGCGCATGTGGGGATTGAGCTTGCTTGGAACCTCGCTTCGTGTTTACCGTGGCGATGCTGTCACCGGCGGCCTTGAACCCCTTTTCGAAGACCGTCCAAGCCGCAGCCGTACTCTCCCCCGCAATTTCCTCGAGGGGGCTTGGAACATCGACGTTCTTTCTCAGGAAGGGTTCGCGAAGATGAAGGAGATTGTTGGAGATGTTATTGGCAGTGCTGGAGTGCTAGACCGAGCATAATCATTTGTCGTCTATTCAGGTTCAGTTCACGGCGGGACGCGCCCGTATCCGATTACAACTTCTTTAAAAGCTATTACTTGTTCCTAAGTGTACATAATGGCACTGTACAATATGTATTGTCTCGTCTGTCTCTTTTTATCAAATTGTAGCTGCCTTTTATGTTCGCATCGATGAAAACGCGTTTAGTCGTGTGGTTCCTTTTACGAAACCGATTCCATCTTCCGCACGTCTCCATAATCCATGCTCGTATCACCAATCTTCCTACATGAATCTTCTGCTTATTCAATATTATTTTCTTGACCGTCGCAGAAGACACTGGGTCCTGATACCAAGAGCCGGTATAGGCTAATTACAGACACCAAGGTGTGTGGAGCCGTCAATTACCCATCCTCTGCGGATGTTTATCAAGATCCCATAGGCTATGGTCGAGTTCCTGGACAAAGGGCGGTCCGTGATGTGTCCCGCACGAACACCACGTCGGACGCCCAGGCACCCGCATTGGCACCCGCTACGATATCGTTCTCGTCCACGTCGGCAACCATGATCAGCGAGATCCTCCACTCCGAGGGTGGGTTGCCGAACAGCTTGCTGTGCGTGAATGCCCGGGATGATGCCCAGCTCAAGGCACTCGTGGCGTCCCTTTTCCCGTTCCTGAAGTCCAGGCATGAGGCGCTGTCAGGTTTCATTGCCGAGGCGTCCAATGAGCAATCACATCTTTCGCAAAAGATCAAGGAGTTTTACGTGGAGAAGCAGACATCCACCCAGGCCCTGTTGGATGTCTTCGCAAAGGCCGATGCAGCGACTGCTGCGCTGGGTGCCACGGCAAAAGCGGCCCGCGAGGACTCAGCCAGGACCGCGTGGGAGACTGACCACAAGGAGTGCCTGACGAAGCTGAACGGAGAGACGGTCCATACTGTTTGGGTGCGTGTTTATAAGAGTCCAACAGCGGCAGCCGCAGCTGACTGTCTGACAGCGCCTGCGCCCGCAGTCTAAGGGGACCAAATCTCCATCGCGGATCATCACCTGGCAGGACGGCTCGCTCGCATCGCCTCCCTTTCGGGAGGGAGCATCACAGAGGATGGGAACACGGTCACTGCCTGGAAGCGCACATGGGTGGCGGTTTCAGGCAGTTCCCCAAAGAGGCGCCAGCGACTGGGGGGGCAGTAGCCGCTCGCACAACACCACAGAGCAAGTTGGTAGCTTTCTGGGATGCCATCGAGGACAGACCAAGCTTCCAGAGGGTATACGCGGATGGGCTAGATAGCGGAATGGGATCGTTTCAGACATAGGAAGTAGTAAACTGGAGCGTGTTGATGCATTGCTGTGCTCTCCATGAGGCATAAGCGGAAGTGTCCAGAAAGAGAAGTTGGCCAAATTTCGCTTAGGCAACCAGCGCCCGCTTCGTATCACCTATCCTCCTGCATGAATCTTCTGCTTATTTAATATTCTTTTCTTGCTTGCTGGTCAGTGTTGACTTGACTGATAGTCGCGATAAATTTGTTGAGTATATCAGCTCGACCACCTGTTCCGTTGCTATATTGCCGCCTCCCTCCACACTCCTTTCCTTCCCGCCATGGCTTTCGCAATAAGCCTCATGCGCCCTCCAAGCCCGAGAATATCCACATCCAGGCACTCCAGACCCTCCCTAGATGACGGCTACGACAGCTCATCGAGCACCGAGTCGGAGGCCCCCAGAAACAATGGCTACTCGCACCGTAGGCCGCGGTTGCCCTCGTCCCCAACGACGGGCCCGATGGGCCCAAACTTCCTGCTCCCCCCAATAGGGACCCGCTCGTCGGTCTCATCAGCGACGTCGACGCCCGTGCCCTCGCGCTCCGTATCGCCATTACCCCAATTTTACGGCTCGGCGCCATCTTCGTGCACGTCCGAAACTGAGAGCGAGCCAAACTCGCCCCTTCTCGGGAACCGACCGCGCATTCCGTGGTGGAGGGAGGATCGACGGAGGTGGTGGGCGTTAGGCTCGAGTGCGGGGCGGATACGGGGTCGTAGGAATCGAAACAATGGATGGGTGCGGACAGTCAAGAAGCATATCAGGCGTCTGATACGCCATCCGTTCTTCCCTAGTCAACCTATATCCATAGTGCGTCGAGTGCATTATCTATCCCTTCGTTGCTGACCCATCCACATGCGCTGCAGGTCTTGACCCTCCTCCTGTTCACCATCTTCGCCACGTTACTTACATTCCGGCTCATCTACTTTTTCAACCCCGACAAGGAGCCTCTGCCCTGGCGGGCGTACTGTTCCGTGCCACCCCCGTCGTCTGCGCCGCCAGATCTCGTCACATCCCTAACGTCGTCGATGTCCTCCGTCCCCGCGACCACGGGTGTCATGCCGCCGCCCTTCCCACCCGTCAACTTGGATCTGCTGCCCCCCGCAGGCCTACTTATTGGCGTATTCTCCATGGAATCTGCATTCGAGCGCCGGATGCTCGTGCGGACGACGTGGGCCGGCCATCAGCGCAGCAGGGACGGTGCCGGCAGTGGCGACGGGGGCAATGGCACATCACGCACCATCGTGCGCTTCATCCTTGGCCAGCCGCGGAAGGAATGGGAGAGCAGGATCAGATTTGAGATGGAAAGTGAGTGCAGCCTTGCTTTTGTGCGTGGGTCGCGTGCTGACGAAGCGCAGTGTATAACGACATCGTCATCCTTCCGGTAACCGAAAACATGAACGAAGGCAAGAGCTGGTCCTTCTTCTCGTGGGCCGCAGTCGACGCCTGGGTGCCGCCCATGTACTTCAACACCACAAAACCTCCTCCCGTGCTTTCTTACGCCAACTCCACCCATTCGGCGCCACCGCTCGCGCCGCACGATCCCATCCTCGCGCGATTGGACCGCAGCACGCCCAGCCCGCAACGCTGGGTGCGCCCGGATTTTGTCGTGAAAGTGGACGACGATTCGTTCGTCATGCTCGCCGAGCTGGAAGCCCGCCTGCGGCTCGAGCTGCACGCACAAGCGCACCCGGCCGACGTCCCCACCCATCCGGCGAGCACCGCACACCCGCGTGCGACGCAAGAGGATACCGCCAGCAATGCGACGAGCATGTTCATGACTACGACGCAGGTCCACGATCCGACCGCCTCCGCGCTCGACGCACGCACGCCGCTGCCCTCGCCGCCCGCTGTCACCGATCCGCTCGTGTACTGGGGCTACCTTGTGAAAAACAGGTTCATGGCCGGAGAGCTGTATGCGCTGAGCTGGAGCTTGGCTTCGTGGGTGGCGGCGGATCCTGTTGTGAGGACCATGATCAAAGGCAAGGAGGACGTGACGACCGCCCGGTGGATGCGGCAGCATCCGCAAGCGTCTGAGATTCGGTGGACGAACGAGCGGTGCTGGATCTACGACCATCCCCGCGCAGGCACTGTGTAAGCGACTGTCAATTTCTTCTTGGGCCGTCTTGCTGACGGGATTACAGGTACTCGCACGGCTTCCTTTTCCCGTCCGAGGCGACGCGCGTGCGGCGCAATATCATCTCGTTTCCTGATAACACGGCACAAGATGTTCTGGGCGAGCAGCCTGCGAGCTGGACGGCGACCGTGAACGCGGCGCTCGCACCGGCTGCGTGGGCGTACTCTACCGTATCGACGTTTGGGTCACGGTATAAGCCGCCGGTGGCGGAACTCAGCACGTTGGAGAGCGTCGAGGCGCTGGTGGAGGGTAGTGACATGTCTATGCTACATGAGGGTTCGTCCGTCCGCCCCAATCTTCTGACTCGTTGGACTGACCTAGGCGCAGGAGGCACAATGACATCAGACTACGCATGGACCCACCGCGAAGGGCGCCTGAAGCGGTACGAGAACAAGCGCGTGGGCGGAACCGTTGTCGTGCACTTTATCAAGAAGCACGTCTGGTTCTTGGAGACGGCGCTCGCGATGCTCGAGAGTGACGAGCACTCGGAGGCCGAGTCTCAGCTGCTGCACGAGCACGATACCACGATAGCGGCGTTCTCGAAGGCATTTGCGCGGCATCGACGCTAGACTGGTCGCTCCCCCCCTGTGTTCCCTGGTTCCTGGTTCTGCCTCCCTTGCATTGTATCATGTACTCATCACACTAACCCATACCACCCATCCACCTTCAATCTCACCCCACCTCACTTTACTCCCTTATACCGTCTACCGGGAACATTTTAAGTAAGGCGTTGGATATCATATTCTCTTCTTATTATTCTTGTCGTGCATAGCTTTCGCCTCCCTGCTGCCTTTTGGTTGTCTACTCACTCTTTTCGAACTCGTTGAATCTGATAGTATCTGCTTAGGATTGTTTCTTTACATATACCGAATATGCTGCTTAGATTTGTGCTGCGCGTTGTTGGCGAAGGGATCAAATTCCATAAAGCTGGTGATCTATCCCGTGTTTTTGATTGGCTTTCTGACACCTCCCGAGCCTTTCCTTGGCCTTCCAGCACGATGAATATGATACAGCGACCATAGGAACTATTAGGAAGCGTCAGGCCACGCGACTGGTTTCCAGGTCAGTGGCCATGATCAGGAGATATTTGTACCTTTGTACTGTACTCGAACATCAGTACCGACCAAGCCCCGCGTCTTTTATTCCGATCGAACATACCCTCATTTTGGCCATACTTGCGTCCTCATAAAATCGAACCTACCTCCCTAAATATCCTCAGGGGCGTCCGCATAAATATTGAAGGTCATATAGAATGGACCGGGGTCCTGTTTCAAGAAGAGGCGTGCCGAGGACTGCCGGGGACGACCGATTATAGCCCCCCATATACTGAATCGCCAGACCCCGGATACTGGCCAGACAGTCTTTCCACTTCCACCTTAAACACACATTCTAGTACAGGACGTGCGAGCAGGGGCTGCCACCGGGATAGGGCATCATGCTACCATATTCAGTAAAGCTCGTGTGGATGATCTCGTCCACCATTGGCACCGTGTGTTCATGGCCTGTCCTCTATGGCCTCGCAAAGTCAATAAACACCTGGTGGATCCCAGTCACCTATGGAAGCGCGTGCACAATATTGGTCTTGCTCTTTGATATCGGTGCGAAATAAGCCAAATTACCTCTGTGTATTGAAACCAATCTTCCGCAGGCGCGATATGGAAGATGAACCCAAGCGAGTTTCCGCCGTCGTTTTGCTTGACGCAGGTGGTCGGCACAAATTTGACGGTGTTTGTCCTCATGGGTATTTGCGTTGCGTACAACGTCGCCACCATCCGCTGTGCCCTGTGGCCAGAATACGGAAAGGTGTATGTCTCAAAGAAGTTTACCTACCAGCGTTTGCTTATTAAATCATTTGCAGTGGGTTACAATGGGACAACACCTACCTTATACTGCTCGTCGCCCTTCCCATCTCCTCCACCGCTCTCCAAATGGGACTTGCAAACAAGTTCGGCGCGCTTGAGCAAATTGGCTTCGACAACACCTTCTGCGACATCACTGAGCCCCTATGGCCCAAGCTGCTCGGTTGGGGCGGTCTCCCAATGATCTACACCCTGGCCAGCTTTGTATTCACAGCTTTTGCTGTGATGCGCCTGCAGATCATGCTCGAGGTGCACAACAAGCTATGGCACGACATGTCAAACCAGGTCGAGTTCGCGCCGCGCCCGCCGACCGACCGCAAGGACGTCACACGCGCGCAAACGCTCCATCCGGACGCGCTCGCGGAGCGGGAAGCAATGCGCCGCGGCCTGTTGTCTTTGAGCTTGGACTACGTGCGCGCAGGGGACATCGAGATGAAGACGGTGGGGCCCTCCTCGAGCTCTCGCGCGGCGTCGCTGTCGCCCTATGGGTCTACGGAAAATATGACTAATGAGGGCTCGGAGCGTACGGTATTTACATCGCCGACGCCGCTCCCGCCATTAATACCACCTCCGAAACTGCTTCCCGTGGACGGTGATGTCTCGATGTACGGCACCGCTCCAGGTAAGTTCACTTTTGTTCCAGAATTAATACCCACCCGTTGATCTCACGAACGCAGTCGCTCGCACGGCTGCCCTTCCGCCCCCGCCCACCTCGCTGCTCGCAGAGATCTGGCGCCTGCTATTATTCCAAGCCGCATTCATTACCATCGGCACGCTGCTGACAGTCTCCACGCTCTACAGTCTGTCGGGGCACCGCCGACCCAGGGAGTTCGGGAGCGACCATATTGCCGTAATAGGCGCCGCGTGGGGGCCCGTGTTTGTTTTTGGTGAGTGGTCTTTGTCTTGCAGTCTGCGAAGTTACCAATGGTGGTAAATACAGGTCATGTGCCGAGTATCAGGAAGCGGTTGATGTTCTGGAAGTGATGGACCAAACGGTGCCTTTCTTATCCTCAAGTTATTAAAATCATAATTGCCACCTTGCCGGAGGTGAAGAGTAATGCCATAATATTTCCTTATCACGTTGTCCGTGGTTTCTTTGCTTTCAGTTGCTATCTTATTCTTATCCCCTCTGTATATTAGAATTAAACTAAAAGAGTACTACTACTACTACCACTACTTAGAATACATACAATGTAATTTACAAACTAACCTCTTCCCCGAACCCAACGAGCAACGATGTTCAATATTTCCCTGCTTTCCGATAGGTCCCTAATACTTTCCATACTTCCCATGGTTTTGAATACAGAACAAAACATGCAAGTGATAGTCGGCATTTGGTTGGTAAATGCTATGTTGTATGCTATCGGCGTTGCCACCGCGCCGAGTCCCTAAAAGGCTTTCGCTCGGCTTCGAATTCGGGCGCTTCTTCCTCAAACTCATACTATGTTGTCTGCTCCTGTCTCGCTTTCGCTGCTTTATCTATATCATTTGGATTGTATCACGCTGATTACAGCTTGGGAAAGATCTTTGTTATCTGACAACCTCAGGAAAAGCGTTTAGGAGTGGCAGCCACACTTTCACCGCGCAATGCGGCAAAACCCCGCCCGCGGCCGCCGATTTTCGATTCCAGGCTGGCTTAGTAATGCGAATTAGGTGGGCGCTTGTCAACCGCTAAGCTTAGCGAACTCTAGCCACCCGCGATTCATGGGTGCCAGGTGTGCAAGGCCAGGCCGCGGGACTGGGTGCCGGGCTGCCTCATCATCAGATTTGGCCCGCGACGTACTATAAGCCAGCCAGACAAATTTTTGGTGATCCTCAGCTCTTCACCGCTTAGCCAAGATCTCATCGCAATCATGAGGTTGATTGGTACGTTCAAATAACAGGTCTCAGTAAAGGCTATACTCACGCCATTCCTTTAGAATCATCCCTGTATCACTATACGCCCACAGAGTATGTCTGCGTCCTCTTCGTGAGTCTGTTCGGCCTATCCACCTGTGCGTAGTCCCCCTTTCCATCCTATCCAACCGCTCACCCGCGTAAAACACAGTGATCCATGCCGGCCAGATGGTCCGTTATCGAATGTGGTGGCTCATCCCAACCGTGCTGCTCGCTGGGGTCGCCGAAATAATAGGCTGGAGCGCACGGTTGTGGTCATCCCAGAATCCGGTCCTCAAAATGCCCTACGTGATCCAGTGGGTCCCTCGGTCCTCCGCACCTGCCAGCCAGTTCTTACCACATCTACAGGATCACAACTACCATCATCGCGCCCACTCCTTTGGTCGCAGCAAATTTCCTTATCCTAGGCGCAGTTATTCGGAGGCTGGGGGTGCAGTACAGTCGCCTTTCGCCAAAGTGGTGCAAGTCCCTTTAAGGTCATGTTCCAGGTTTCACACCACTCACGCAGAGCTCATACAGATACTATCGTTTTTTGCACCTTCGACGTCGTGTCCCTCGTCGCACAAGCCGTCGGAGGGGCGATGGCCTCGGCTGCACTGACGCCAGTCGTGGCGGAAAAGGTGAAATTTCTCGAGCTGCCCTCATTTCACAGCAATATTCACTCACATGTCCTCAGGGTGCGCATATCATGCTCGGCGGTATCGTCTTCCAAATGTGTATGCCATTTTATCACACCTTGCGGTTCGAAATGCTGATCAAATGCCATTTGCAGTCTCCATCACCGTCTACGTCCTCTTCGCGATGGAGTACTTCTGGCGCTATTTCAGCGACAAGCCACTGTCCCACAAAGCGGCGCTCGCGGAGGACGAGACCCGCAGCGCGCCGGATAAGGGGGTGAAGATCATGATGGCCGCACTCTCATTCGACACGCTGTGCATATTCATCCGGGCGGTCTACCGGACGATTGAGCTGGCGAATGGGTGGACGGGGCACGTCATCGAGACCCAGGTGTACTTTAGTGCGTCCCGCCCGCCCAGTTCTGCGTCTCTTTACGCTGCTAATCGTGATTTTGTGCGGCAGACGCATGCGATGGCGCTATGATCGTGTTGGCGATCTACACGCTGAACTTCTTCCACCCCGGCCGCCTGCTCAATGAGCCGACCCGGCTTGGCCACGACGCAGTTCAACCAGAGAAAGGGGCGGTCTGATGATTGAGTTTGTTTTAGAGATCTGTTATTAGATCCTAGACTCGTTACCGTCCGTATAAGAACAGTGACGGGCAAGTACGGTGTATACGCGGTTAAAGGTTGCTCAGCTCATACAGGCGGTTACAAGCCTAGTTAGATCACAAAAGCACGGAATCAGCTGCTCGTTTATTTGGACTGGTTTGGTGGATGCCCACTGCACGGATAAAACATAATGTGCAACATTTCTTCTGCAAGAGTGAATGAAGAGCTATGATTTATTGATTTAGTAGCTAAATTATCGAATTCGAACCTTCGGATCTGTGGAGTGACAGGCAGTGACTATGAGTTCAGATAACTACTCTGAGGGAGACCACGGTGGCGCACCGGCGAATAATATGAATACTTGCGCCACATCTTTGAAATTGCGCCTCCATCACTGCCCTTGCGTCCTGTCCTCCAGAGCCACCACACCATGATACACAGCCAACAAACGCCAAGAAATCAGATCACCAGCGCAAATGCTGTAATAGTTTTGTATGCAGTAGAGGCAAGGTCCGAGGGACGGTGTACATTAAAAGTACTGGAGTATATATATGCATGCAGAGATACCGAGAAAATGTGTGTGCAGTCCAATGAGTGTGTATGTACGTGTCCATCGGTGTTCAAATCCGATATATAGATGTGAATAGGAGCATGCCGTGGTCTGGGTCTATGTGGAGTCCATGCGAGAGCAGGAAAAAAGAAAACAAGGAAATAAGAGTTCGGGGTTGATATATTAATGCATAAGGAACGAGCGGGTGAAAACAAAAATGAATAGAAAAGTTCTGGAGTCCGAGAGTCCTAGGCCGACGAGTGCGAGCTAATATCGGTCATGTTCCGCACAGCTAGCATAGGTCGGGAATAGTCGCGCTCGTCGCGCATCGTGCTCGCGCCGACGCTGTCGTTCCTCAGCAAACCCGGAGCGAGCAGCTCGCTATGCTCGTGGTCGTGGTCGTCATCATCACCGTGGTCCGAGCCCGGCACGCTCGAATACCCAGGCGGGGCCGGCGACGCGGACAGGGGTATGTGTACGGGCGCGGGCGCGAGCTTCGCAGGGGACGGAGACGCTGATCGCGTGGCACGCAGCGGGTTCCGCGGCGGCGGCGTGGGCGGCCTCCCATAGGACCCACCCGCACTGCTGCTCCGCGCCTCATGCGCGATATACCCCGCCAGCAGCGGCTCGTGGCTCGTCCCGCTCACATGCCGCGTCCGCGTCGACGCCGAGTTCGAATTCGGGCCTGGGCCTAACGCACGGTCGCTGGGGTCCGGCGAGGGCCCCGCGAAGGGGTCGAAATACGCGCTTGGACCACCGAACGCCAACGGGGGCAGCAGCGACGGCGTCGTCGGCGAGCCCGGCAGGTCCGAGTACGGGTCGAACGAACTATCGTCGTGGTGGCTGCGCGTGAGCCGCGAGCCCGAGCGCTGGCCCATCTCCATGTCCGGCAGCGTGGGCATGTCCTCGTCGTCGTCGATGGGGGCCGAGGAGCGGCCAAAGCCGGCGGCGGCGAGCTCGGCGGAGATGGCGGTGTCCCGCTCGAGGCGCTGCGTGCGTCTACGCCGGCGCAAGAAGAAGAACACGCCCACGCAGATCGCGGCCACCGCGAGCCCGACCAGGACGAATACGCCCGTCACGGCGCCCGTGTTGCGGAAGAACCTGCAGCCAGCATCCGTCAGTAAATCAGCAGCTGAACGGGAGGGGAGGGACCGACTTGTCTCCGCCGTTGGCTTGGTTGTTCGGGCTCAGCAGTGTGGGGTTCGGGACGACTGTCGTCATCGTCACCACAGTGCCATTGCCCGCGGTGCTCGTCACCGTCTGCGTGACTAGAGGGATGGTGGTGGTGGTCACCGAGACATGACCCTGCCCGTTCGTGGTCGTGCGGAACACGGTCGTGAAGGCAGTTCTGTGTTCGGTCATTGTTAGCCGTGTTGCGGTGAGAAGGGGTGGAGAAGCTTACGAGCCGGGATTTTGGGCTGTGACGACCGCGGTGGTCGTGTGGTCGACTGTGCTAGTGGTGGGGTCGCTAATCTGGGTGGTGGTGGTAGTGGTAGGGTCTGGGGTGGATGTAGGTGTGGTAGATGTAGGTGTGGGAGAGGAGGTGGTGGTAGGTGTGGGAGAAGAGGTGGTAGTAGGTCTAGGAGAAGAGGTGGTGGTAGGTGTGGGAGAAGAGGTGGTGGTAGGTGTGGGAGAGGAGGTGGTAGGTAAGGGAGAGGAGGTGGTAGGTGCGGGAGAGGAGGTGGTCGGTTTCGGCGTTGTACTTGTCGGCGTAGGCGTGCTGGTGGGCGAACTAGTGGTCACAGGCCGGGCGCTCGTACTCTGCACGGTGGAGGCCATGGCTGTAGACGTAGTATCTCTGCTAGACGACGCAGCTGTTGTGGTCGCGATCGCACTGGAACTTGTCGCGACGGAAGTACTAGGAGCAGCAGTGGTGCTAGATTTCACATGAACGACGGGGCAGCGAACAGGGAGAAACACACGTACGATGGTGGTGCTTTAGACGTGGACGTGGACATAGACGATGACACAGGTGTCGTGCTTGCCGGGGTGGTCGTTGGCGACGAGGCGCTCACTTTTGAGGTGGTAGCGATCGAAGCGCTCGTGGATTCCGCCTGACTTGAGGATGTGGTAGCGGCACGGGATGTGGATGCTACGCCCGTTGAAGAAGATAAAACGGCTAGCGTGCTTGGCGGGGTGGTCGTTCGCGAAGAGGTGCTCGCTTTTGAGGTTGCGGCGATCGAAGAACTTGTGGATTCCGCCTTGGTGCTTTGACTTGAGGCTGTGGCAGCGCCGCGGGATGTGGATGCCGATGCTACTCTGGATGAAGATGATGATGGAACGGCCGCTAGCGAGCTGGATATGGGCGTGCGAATAGATGTGGATGTGGATGTGGGCGTGCGAGTAGATTCAGAGGTGGAGGGGGGATGCTCAGTCGTAGATTCAGAAGATAGGGCGCGAGTGGAGCTGGCAGAAGAGATAGGCCTCGAGGTGGCCGCCCTGGAAGAAGTTTCCTTGCCGCTGGACATCAGGTTAGCAAATTCGTAAAGGTCGTGAATAGAACACTACAGGCAAACTGCGGGGGGGTTGGGGTGGGATGTAATTTCCCCCTCTAGTCGCTTATAGGCAACTCCATGGCCTACTTAGCTACTACAACGTGCAGCCACGAAGATTACGCCCGCAGAGGCCGCTCAATTATGAATTTGTCCCTCACCTTTAAAGATACCCTCGAATCCAAAACGAAAAAAAAATTGAGGAAATGGAGACGGAGACAACGCGCAGTCCACCGCGCCTATCTTTCTCCCTGGGCGCTTGATCCCGAGTACGTACTCGTGTTACCCCAAACGGAGCGATACAGGATTTCCACTGAATATCGCAAAATGAGTTCCGGGCCAGAGTCACTCAGTGGCCAACATAGCCAACAATGGGCGCGACAATCTGCGTATCCGGAATTTTCGCGGATCTGTAGCTGAAGATAAGAACGTTATCGTTCACTCATTTCTTGTCCGACTTTGTAGTGCGCCTGGTGTCAGGAACGTTGAGCGTTGAACGGAACTTCCACAACCTGGGTCAACGGGCGCGATGATATGTTTCAGATACACCAATCCCTTTACCCTGCTTCACCGCGTCGATTCAAGGCGATAAATCCCCAAGGGAAACAGAGGAACAAAAATATTTGAAATATTTCACAGGATCTGGACAGCATTCAGGCACAAAAAACGAATCTGTCACAAACTTTGCACATAATCTGTCGTAGCTACTGACCGCATGTACATGTCTGGCCGAGACTTGGCTGCGCAGTGAATATGTACGTGTCTTCCTGCCGCCATTATGATCGTCGTGGATGGCAAACCTGGCCCACCCCCAACCTTTGACCAGAGCGCAGACGATGCACTCGTGGAAGACCATTCTGCTGTAGCTGGCCCCTCCACTCCCTCTGATGCCCCACCGTCCTTTGCGCCATACGAGGCGGACTACTTTACATCCGGCGATGGCACAGTCATCTCCCATGACCCACATCTGAACAAAGATGGTGCATACTCTGCGTAAATCAAACACAATTACCATCTGACAATATCCCAGGTGAAGCCCTCTATCGCTTCCTCCTATCACAGGCCCTCGCACCGCCCACCTTACTCCTCCACTGCGCCGGCACCCGCGACGAGACCCGTTTCCGCGTAGTCTCCCACAAAGACAACGACGGCAAACACCACTCGCGCACCGAATCCTACACCGAGACCGTCACCGACTTCGACTTCCTTATCGACCTCGGCCAGCACCTCCTCCCCGATCCCGTGCACTGGTCCGTCCCCGACGCAGAGCCCGCCTTCCGCGGGCGCATGGTCCGCGAAGTCCAGCTGCCCTCCGACGAAGCCTTCGTGCTCGGCCACACCCGCAGAAAGGCCCCGCGCGCCGAAGTGGCCCTCCTCAAGGCCTGGCAGTCCGAGCGCACCGCCCACGGGCTGCCCCCGTGGGCCGCGCGCGCGCCCACGCAGGACCCCGAGAGCGGGCTGCGCAGCAGCAGGACCGTGCGCGACTGGGCCGACGCGTACTGCGCGAGCCCGAAGCGCCTCAAGGAGTTCACCTACACCAAGGCCGTGCACGGCTGGGACCTCGACGCGCTCACCGCCGCCGTGCGCGCGGGCATCCTCGCTACGGGGTACGCCGGCGCCGTCCGCGTCTCCTGCGACGTGGGCGCGGACAAGATCTGCGTGCGCCCGGATAACCGCCTCGCGCGGGTGCTGTCGAACGGGTGGCTCAAGCTGCTGCTGATGCTGACGCTCGTGTACCCGTTTATCTGGCTCTTCCGCCGGTTCCACTCGCGCGGCGGCGGGCGGTGGGAGGTGTGCGGGGGGGCGTATGCGCTCAAGCGTGCAGAGGCGGACGCGAAGGGGGGCGTGGTGGGCTTGAAGGAGGGGCAGTGGCTGAGGCGGTGGGAGGGTAGTATCCGGTATGCGGTTGCCACGCATGTTCAGACCGCGGTGCCGCTGACGACTCCCGATTTCCTGCATGCGCCCGCCCGTGCGATGTTGCTCGATGGCTACTTAGACGAGGCTTGGGATTGAGATTTTTACCTATACTATTTATTTTATACCGTGGAATACGACGCAGGCCAGTGCGACGCTTTAGGCACGCGGACAATGAATCATAGTAAAACAGCATATTACATCTAGTGGTATTGGGTATACAGTGTGGGATAGCAACCGAAAGCAAGAAAAAAACGAGAGCATACACTAAACACCAGGACATCACTCGTGGACCTCCATCTACAAGGCTGCTGCCAAGAGGTTCCACGGTGATTAACTTTAAACTCACTGTTCACTGCCTCCAGAACATCAGCCTCTTCCGAACACTGGGCAGATGACCTGCATGCACCGCACAGCCTTAGCAACTTGCCTACCACCGCAAAATAACCTAGAGACTCACTAAAAACCAGCACAGGCGCCCATGCAGCTAGTATCCCGGCGACATGCTCGCTTTGGAACGCAGTAGACCGAGTATGCATGGTGAGGTTCCACAGCGTGGAGGCGGTCATGAGGATGGCGATGGCCACAAAGGCCGCTTGGAACAGCAGCAGGCGCCAAATTACCGGGAGCAGCGAGGTGGGTGGGGGCGGAAGGGTGGGCGTGCGCGGGACTGCGTTCGCGAGTTCAGCGGGTGTGTGTGAATTAACTGGAGCGGAAATGGACTTGCCTGGGGCGGTGCCGTACATCGAGACATCACCGTCCACGGGAAGCAATTTCAGAGGTGGCAGTGGTGGCGGGAGCGGCACCGACAATGTAGATACCGTACACCCCGAGCCCTCCTTGGTCAGATTGTCCGCAGACCCGTAGGGCGTCGGCGACGCCGCGCGGGAGCTCGAGGAGGGGCCCGCCGCCTCCATCTCGATGTCCCCCATATGCACGCGATGCAAGCTCAAAGATACCAGCCGCACGGCGCTCCGCTCCGCATGCACGGCGGCGCCCTTGGGGTCGTTGTCGGACAGCGGGCGCGGCGCAAACTCGACCTGGTTTGAGATGTCGTGCCACAGCTTGCGGTGCGCCTCGAGCATGATCTGCAGGCGGCCCACGGCAAAGGCGGTAAACACCGCGCTAGCGACAGCGAGGATCAGGGGGAGGCCGCCGTAGCCGAGGAGCCTAGGCCAGAGGGGCTCGGTGATCATGCAGGCGATGCCGTCGAAGCCGGCTTGCTTGTACGCATCGTACTTGATGGCGAATCCCATTTGGAGGGCGGTGGACGCGATGGGGAGGGCGACGAACAGAAGGAGGTAGGTGTTGTCCCATTGTATACCGCTGTGAGGAATTTAGAGAGCGATCAATTAGATCAGGCGCTGAAAAACATACCGCTTTCCGTGTTGTGGCCATAAGGCAGAGCGGATGGTGGCGATGTGGTACACGCCACATATGTTGATGATGACGAGGGCCATCAGATTTGTGACGACCATTTGCGTCAGACAAAAAGATAGTGGAAAGTTGCTTGGGTCCATTTTCCATATTGTGCCTAAGTCAGATTTTCAATTTAAATACGCAGATACCGACGGTTTTATTTCGTACCGAGGTCAAAGAAGAGGACGAATATCGTGCTTGCGCCGCCATAAATGGCTGGAACCCACCAGGAATCGATAGCCTCTGCGAGACACCAGAGAACAGGCCAGGAGCATACAGCACCAAGAGTACACAAGATCATCCACGCGAGTTTCACTGAATAAGGTAACATGCTGCCCTATTCCGGCACCCAGTGTTACTCGCGCGTCGACCGGTGTAGAGAACGTTCGCGATGACTTGGGCGACACGGCGTGAAGAGAGTACCTTGCCAACATGTCCTGCTCGGGCTAGTATATATTGGCAGGGTGGGACTAAAATTTTAAACCAATATCTATGTGATCGGACGCAGTGCGATTGTTTAAATTGGAATATCCGACCCTGTCTGGCCCTGTCAGCTGCAGAACTTTGTCAGATCATCCTCTCCCTGACATAATTATTACGATTCCGCGGGGTTATCGCCTCTCAATCTGAAACCAGACCCTTGCCAGACCCTACTTAGAAAACGCACAAGACTCTGGAGGCGAGGATCCGCTTATTATGTAACGGATGCCATGACAGTGCTAATCATGAACCCCGATTCATTATGAAGGGAGCAACGCAAAGCGTACATACCTAGTAAAATAAAATAAAATCATACACATCACAAATGCAGGACCTGTGCGATGGCGCTCGTTGGGTTCACGGAAGCGGTTTAATTAAAGTAAATTTTATTAGATGCACTGTTTGTTTTGTTAATATACAGTGGGGATAGCAACCGAAAGCGACGAAACCATGGACAACACAACACGGAGTATAATAAACAGCTGGGCATTACTCTTCACCTCTGGCGAGGTGGCTGATATGATTTTGATTTTGAGGAGATAGGCATAGGCATCACTTGGGTCATCGCTTCCAGAACATCAACCGTTTCCTAATACTCGGGAAATGGCCTATATCCACTGCCATTAATATCGTCTCTAGACACCAAAATAAAGGCTGCTCACTGAAAACGAGCACGGGCCCCCAAGCAGTGAGTGCCATGGCCACATGGTCGCTCCCAAACTCGCTTGGTCGGTGGTTTCCCGACACACTGCGCAACGTAGAGACGGTCATGACAACGTTGATGGCAATGAATGCGGCTTGGAAGAATAGCAGGCGCCAGATTTCTGCGAACAGCGAGGTAGGTGGGGGCGGCAGGGTTGGCGTGCGATAGACTGTGTTTGGCAGTTCAGCAGGCGAGTGAGTATATTCGAATGAGAACTTACTTGGGGCGGTACCATACATGGAGACGTCGCCGTCCGCGGGAAGCGGTCTCGGTCTCGGTGCCTGGAGCGGTGCAGATGGTGGAGATATCGAACTCTCCGAACTCTCCTTGCTCAGATTGTGCAGGGAACTGCAGGGCGTCACCGACGCCACTCGCGAGGGCACAGCCGATTCGACGTCTCCTCGCGCAGCGTCCAAGCTCAGGGACACCAAGCGCTGGGCCTCGCCATAGCTTTGGACAGCCGACTCTGCTGTTTGTAAAAGCATGGTGTCCTGGTAATCGGTCGTTGGGCGCGGCGCGAACTCGATCTGGTTTGTGATGTCGTACCACAGTTTGCGGTGCGCGTCGAGCATGATCTGCAGGCGTCTGACAGCAAAAATGGTGAATACGGCGGTAGCAACGGCGATGATCAGTGGGAGACCGCCGTAACCTAGCAGCTTGGGCCACAGGGGCTCAGTGACGCCGCAGAAGACGCTGTCAAAGCCAGTTTGCTTGTATGCACCGAGCTTGATGGTGAATGACATTTGAAGGAAAGTGGATGCGAGGGGCAGACCGATTATGAGAAGAAGGTAGGCATTAGACCATTTTATCCCCCTGCAAAATTATTTAGTGGACAAGGACTACCAGGTAAATTTATTGGAGACACTGACTGCTTGCCGTGTTTAGGCCACAGGGCAGAGCGGATGGTAGCGATGTAATACGCACAGGATACACCGCCAAGTATGAACATGACCATATTTGTAACAACCATCTGCGTCAAGCAGAAAGATAGAGGAAATTCGCTTGAGTTCAATCTCCATATCATGCCTAAGGATGAATTATGATTAATTTCAATACGCGGATGCCGATTTTACTTCGCACCTATATCGAAGAACAAGACCATGATTGTAAGTGCGCATCCATAGATGACCGAGATCCACCAAGAATTGATCGCCTTTGCGAGGCCATAGAGGACAGGCCAGGAGCATATGGTGCCAATGGTGCACAAGATCATCCACGCGAGTTTCGCTGAATACGGTAACATGATGCCCTATTCCGGCAACAAGTCCTGCTCAAACCTCGCCCGTCCCGTGTAGAGTAAGTATGTGTGTCGTGTCGTGTCGTGTCGTGTCGGGTGCGTGGACGGGGGGGATGGCCGGCGTGCGCATTAAGTATCTGGCGCTCCGAGTTGGCTTGTCAGCTAGCGGGGAAAATGACATAAATGACATTGTATGTAATCCGGATCGGAAGTCTCGGTCCTCTTTGGTCTTCCTCGGCGCCGGCTTCTTCTTGAAACACAACATCGGTACCGCGGTCAGGAGGCAGCTCCTATATAGCCAGTTGAGTGTGCGGAACTCTAGAGCCTAGCATCTGCGTAGTGAACGTACATGGGGCAGTGAGAGCGTGATAATGCCGTGTATATATCTAAGCAAAATATCCCCATTGGAAGCGGGCAAATTTGCACGCCGGATTATGTGGGCGCGTGGCTCGCGGCGGCAGGGCGAAACTTCTTCCGTACATAAATTGACGTTTCCTGCTCAGGGTCAAAATTGACGTTCTGGCGTGGGAAATCTGCGTTCTCCGACATTCTGCTCAATCTCCCGCGCCACCCTCTTGCCTGACCTTGCGTTTTCGCTCACTTGCGTACCCCGAACGCTCTCGGGGCCCATTCTCGCTCTCGGGAACGGCCACACGGCAATATCGCATTCCTACTCCGGCATGAACGACATACCCATCGACGTGTTATATTCGATTCTGGACCTCACACATCCTGCAGATCTACCAGCGCTATGTAGGGTGGACAAAGAGCTGCAATGTCATGCTTCCGCCATCCTCTATAGAGATTTAGCCCTAGTCGAGGCCAACATCATCGACGTTTGTAGTACTCTATGTCGATCACCGGATCTGGCATTGAGAGTGAAGCGTTTCACTGTGACCCCAGATGCGACGGGACGTCTTATTAGGGATGACTATGTGCTTGTCGCGCAAACTCTGCAATGCTTGACCAACTTGCAGTCATTGAAATTCTTATTCTATGGGACGAATTCGTGGATGCTCGAGCACTGCACGTTCAAGCTTCGCTCATTTTATTCTACCCTGGACGCGGATACCGCACTCCTATCATTTCTGAGCACTCAGCCGGAGTTGACTACTGTGAACCTTCGGGCCGATGTTCAAAATCATCAATTGCCGCTGCCCTCTCTACCGAACCTCACCCACATTGCTGGGCCCTTTTCATGGGTCTCCCAACTCGTACCGGGGAGGCCTGTTGAAGAAATGCAGATTTATGAGCGGAAGGCTTGGCCTCACCTCCCGACCAACAACATATCGTTTCTCTCCTTGTCGACGTCACCGATACGAAAGTTAATCATTGGTTCCCCTTCCTTGCGTGCACTACCGACCCGGGAGGTGCATCGGTTACTACCCGATATAGAGACTCTGTCTATGGTGCTGCCTTCGAAGATTACATCCCGTGTCGATGAGGTAAGCTCTATAGCAACTGTTGGATTGACATCCACTCATCCGAAATCCAGGAGACACAATCTATCGAGCAATGGTTGAGAAGCCTTCTCTCCGGCTTGCCACATCTCCATTCCTTCAAGCTGACAACCTGTCTGCACTCTTTCTCGTGGTCCGACGCAGATGAGCTTTTGTTTTTGGAGAACGCCGTGGCACTCGCACCAAACGTCGCTACCTTCGTCATGGACTCCCCATGTTTTCCTTGGATTCGCACATATTGGAGGCGGGTCAATGATAGATGGAGCATTGAGCGGAGGGACAGCCCTTTCCCTTCGGAATACGCTAAGTCCCGCGGAACCCACGATGCCAGTATGACCTGGACTTGAAGCTCTCAGAGGTAAGCTACTAGTTTCATTTTACCGAATATGTCGGGTATCTTACACGTTTCCAAAAGCAACATGCCCATGTCGAATCCCGAAGCGATGACAACTTCGCACTAATCGGCAAAGTACGCCATGATGCATGGGTGATACCTCATCGTAATTGAGAAGCACTCGGCTCGAGGCCTCATAGGTGGTTTAAGAACTGCTATCACCCACATATGACTTCGCCTCAACTGCCTGCACGGTCCTCGCCATTCCCTACATGCCCGTTCATAATCTTGAGCGTGAAGTTGACGGTCACGTAGGCAACTCCTAACTTGATGAGAGAGTGCGGAGTGGAATTCTGGAGGCTAGCATCTGCTTAGGCGGCGGTTGCGACGACTGTCCATGGGGCATTAATATCGAGAGCGCGACGATGTCGTGCATATCTCAGGAAAATATCTACATCAGAAGCGGGCAAATTTGGCAATTTAAACAGGAATTGAAGTCGCACAGAGTGGCTTTGCGGTAGAATACTACCCAGAGGGTACTTGTCCACCATGCTACGCCTACTCCGGCGACTTAGTATTGCGACGTAGTATTGTTGTCCCCCCTGATGCCATTCACGCTCGAATGCTACAAGAGTGATATTCTACCAGCTCATGTGGGTCTGTTCTCCGGTTTAATTGGGATCCAAGACATACACATTCACCTTCTGGAGTTGACTTTTTCTGCCTCGTCCATTCTGAATGTCACCAGTGAGTAAAGATACACATTCACAATAAGACATTGCTTTCTTTCTCGTCGCCGATGGTAGTGAGGCCTGTGGTGATCTGGTTCTCCTTGACAAGTTTCTGAAAACTCTTGATAGCCTCATTGGTTGGATCCCTGTTGGATCCGCTGATTTCCCAAACGCCGCCTGTCAATCCGATTAGCGAGCAGACTTCCCAGGAAATGCGATATGTGACTTACATTTCCAGTGGCGTACTCGTGACCACTATAGACGACTGTACCCTCAGGAAGAGTGGCAAGGTATTTTTAGGGCTGTGAGCATATTTGCGCCCTCGAAGAAACGGCCACATCCACCAATGAAGAGGGCGTCCCCTGCTAATACACCGCCTGTACCTTTATTGGCCGTCTCTGTCACACAATAACATATTTTTGAAACTGTCAGGGCCTTGGCGGACAGACTTGCGATTTCCCCGGATCTACCTGCAGCTCTGTCAATTTCGCAGCCGGGTGGGCCCGCAGGTGTGCAGAATACGTGTAAAAACACAATCCCGTGTCGGCGCCGCAAGGCCTGGACTGTTATGCCTCTGGAGATAGTTGGCGTGGCCCCGACTGCGTGGCGGTGAACACGGGGATGGACAGTAGCTGAACACTAGCAGATGCGAACAGCAAACCAACAGCAAGCGTAGCACGGTTCTGTGGTGTGCGGGGGTAATGCAACAAAGAGTCCTCACGGTCACCTGACCGAATTACCGGACGCACTCCAACAGAAATAGACTAGTCGGGGCTAGTCTCTTGATCTCCTTTGCCGCTATGCTCCCTTGATGCTCCCCAGCAGTACTTAAATAGTCTTCCCGCTATGTCTTCCATGCAGTCTTTAGTATGTTGGTCAACGATGGTGCCAGCGCGAAGCTAAGCCATGCAGCTGCGATGTCTCTGTTTATCGTGTCCCTGGTTTCTTTTGTCGTGGAAACGCAGCTCACAAAGGTAAAAGACCTCTTATCATTGCCTTTATCGCTCGCTAACATCGTGCGGAAAGTATACCCAAACATCGCTGGGCTTTCGCCAACCATACATGATATTGTGAGCATTTAGCTGCACATCCTCGATCAACGTGTCACTGAAATCTCTAATAGCTATGTTGTACATTCGTCCGTCGCCATAATATTCCCACTACACTTTCTATACCTCATCGTAATCGAGAAGCACTCGCCTCGAGGCCTCATAGATGGTTTAAGAACTGCTATTACTGCACATATGGCTTCGTCCCAACTGCCGGCACGGTCCTCACCATTCCCTACGCGCCCGTTTATACTTTTGAGCGTGATCTTAACGGTCACCTTTGCCCTTCCAGGCCTTCTATGGTTCATCTCAATCACTCTGGCACCGTGAGTTTTTTAAATTATGGATGGAATTGCAGGGTCTTATTCCACCCCAGCGTGTCTGATGTCACCGCCATATGGAATACCAATGCCTTCTGGGCGTACATCTTGACGGTGAAGGTGTACAACCTAAAGTGGGAGCCTCGCAAGCTTATGGCTGTCCTGATTGCCACAACTGGAGTGATGATCGTTGTATATGGCGGACACACCAACGCCTCGTCAGACTCTACGCCCTTGGTGCCCACGGCCGGCTCTCCTATTACAGGGGACATCCTCACCCTCACCGCCTCCGTGATCTTTGGGGCGTACCAAGTGATGTACCACAAACACGTCGCTCTGAGAACGTCCCCCAAGTCAGCTCTCGACGACAGCTATGATCCCATCCCCGACGAAGACACGGTAGGGGAGGACCTGACGGTCATCGACCGCATGGTACCACCTTCCCCGGGCCTGCACGCCAACCTGCTCACATCTCTCATCGGCTTTTTCACATGCATTTTGCTTTGGATCCCCATACCCCTGCTGGATTACTTCAACATTGAGCCGTTTTCCTTGCCCACCAATGCGCATACGTATTTCACCATCGCCGGCATAGCGTTCGCGGGGGTGCTTTTCAACGCTGGATTCATGGTGGGTCTAACTATCATGAGATCCTTGGCCATCACTTATGATTATGCAGATCCTCCTCGGCGTTTGGGGTCCAGTGATCACCTCGGTGGGGAACCTCCTGACCATCGTCCTCGTTCTGATATCGGATTTGATGCTGAGAGGTTCTATGGACACCATCACCGTCTGGAGCCTCGTGGGCTCAGGCGCCATTGTGTCTGCCTTTGGAGTGCTAGCATATGACATGTTACAATCGGATGAATAGATTAATTGGATTACACCCGCGCTGACTTCGTGCAAGTAAGCAACGGCTAGGCTCGCAACCGCCTGTATGAACTGAGCAAGCTTTAACCGTGTATACACAGTACTTGTCCGTCACTGTCATACGGACGGTAACGAGTCTAAGCAACGGGAGCAAAATATCATTAGAATGGCAACCCCGCAAAGTATATAAAACATCAAAAAGAGACTGAGATAAAGCGAACCGAAAAGAACACAGTACGAGAAGGGAGCGTTGTAAGTAAGATAGCGCCGGATGCAAAATTACACGGCCGAGTCTGTAATTGTGAGACACGGGCAGCAGCAGAAGAAATGTTTAGACAGAAGGTAGGGAGCGGAGACTTAAAAGAAAGGGTGACGAGACGCGTATGGACATAAATACCGATAAACTGCTCCCCCGGACGCGATGGATATTCGAGCACTCGGTCGCCTCGTAGAGGCTTCCTCACTCGTCGCAGGTGGGGCGTAGGTTGCCGATGCAGCGACGCAATGGCCGCGTATCCGTAAATACCATTTGCACCTACAATGCGGCTGCTATCAGGTAGGCGTAGATGCCATTAGACTGTGATGCAATCTGTCAATCATTGCTTAAGAGGTACAAAAAAGAAGGGCACGCACCTCTTTCTTTTCGCTTTCGTCATTTCTTTGCGCAATGCAGGCCCGTCCAGCGGTTTAAGCAGCTCGAAAGCGCACAGAAGATCCTCAGAAACGCTCATACATGCCCCGTAATTATCAAACTCTGTGAAATCGACATAGTCAGCTCAACACACCGCCATCACGGCAATGGCACATACCTCCACAATAATTTGGCGCGCTGAAAACCGTGACAAGCGTCCGGTCATTCCAGAACTCGTATCCATCCTCGACAACCATATGTGCACGGCATATCAAATCCATGTCGTATCTCACCAAGAAATCATTAATGATAGCTTTGCCGAAACAATAGCTCACGCCACGCTCGTTGTCCTCCCAGTCAAGGGCCGTGTCAGAAGGATCTGACCAGAGAAGATCATTGAGCAGCCCGTAGTCGGGTACGTCTGTCGGTCGCTGAATGCGCTTGATGTCATCCATCGAGTGCAGGGAAGGTGACAAGCCCCCGTGTACACAAAATATTTTGGACGCGACGACAGCTGCGATCGGGAGGCAATTGAACACATCGATGAATGTCTTCCACGTCTTGATGTTACACCGTCGTTTGCACTCGTCGTAGAACCCGTAAACTGTTCGAACATCAGTACAGCACTGGCACCGAACACGACAACCTCTACCCACCTCTCGTGACGTTCGCGCATTCGTGGTTACCCCTCAGCAAGAAAAAGTTCTCCGGGTACTTGATCTTGTAGCACAGCAGCAGCAGAATCGTCTCAAGACTCTGCTTCCCGCGATCCACATAGTCCCCCAAGAACAGATAATTCGCGGCGGGCGGGAACCCGCACATCTCGAACAGCCGTATGAGATCCGAGTACTGCCCGTGCACGTCCCCGACGATCTTCACGGGCGGCGAGAGCTCGATGAGCGTCGGCTGGTTCAGGAACACCTCACGCGCGGCCTGACATATCCCTGCAATCTCCGCGTTCTTCAGGCACAGCGACTTGCTCACTTTGCCCGTGTACCCGACGTCCAGCAGGCGCTGGATCATGTCGTCCACGTCGAACCCCTTCAGCCGGTCTTTGCCCCCGCCGTTCGCGAGCGACCCCCCTATGCCGTCAGAGGGGGAAATGGCTGCGCCGTAGCTCTCTGACGCGCCGGGAACTGAGCCGCCTGCGTTGGAGAGGATGGTGTGCGTGTTGTTGGGGATGTCGAGTGGGGCGGGCGCTGGGCGCGTGGTTGTGGTTGCGGGTGACGTAGACGCGGTTGTGGAGAGTGATAGGGAAGACAAATCGTCCGGCGCGCTGCTGCCATTCGCATTGGCACTGTGGTGCGTGGGGCTGGGCGAGGGGGCGCGGTGTTTTCCCGTATGCACCGGAGTGGGTTCATCCGGAGAGGTCAACGTCAATGTTGCGTGTTTCGTACTGGGCGATGTTGATGTTGGTATTGTCGTTGCCGCTGCACCTACAGCTTTGGAGAGACTCGCTGGTGGTGAGTCTGCAGCTCCCTGTGTATTTAGTGGTTCTAGGAACGCATCCAACTGTTGTTGAGCATCCTTGTCCTTGTCCTTGCCACTCCCGCCCTTCTTGGGCTTTTTGGAAGGTTGTTGACCCATTCCAGACGCCGAAGCAGCGGCTTGATTATTGGTAGCGGCTGGTGTGTTCGGGTGAGGAGACTGAGAACGGGCCTTGGATCGCCTGGTAAATACGGAAAGTAGAGACGCCAGCTTGACTGTTGTGCACGCAGGGTCAACGACGCTAGCAAGCTAGAGACACAGAGCGTGAGACTCCAATGCCCACACAGGTGCCGCTTACACTTAAAGGACCGCCTCTTATCGGACCTCGTGATGTCAGAAATATACAGCAGCGTGTGCGCTTTAGGCTGACCCTGATATCTACCTTAAATTTGCTTTCAGCTGCTTGCAGGGACGCGTTTTTTCTGTTTCAAAAATATGGGCTTTTGGCATGCAAACATAGTATAAACATGATGGGCAGTAATGATAGTAGCCATGCGAATTGAAACAAAAAGTCTGCCCCAGATCATCCCACTCGCCAGCAGCAAGACCTCTCAGAACTTGCCGAAGGCTTTGGCCGAAGCCTTGCTCTTTGACACCCGCAGAACGTTGAATCGTACAGTTTTTGACAGTGGTCGGCATTGACCTAGGAACACATCGTTAGCAGTGATTGCTGGCCTGTATTCGCACAAATACGCACCAACTGTCACCACGTCACCGAGATCGATACGGAATGCCGGGGATGCGTGTGCGGCGAGGTTCTTGTGACGCTTCTCGTAACGGTCTGGATGTGTGTTCGTTAGAAATGGAGTGAAAGAGCGCTGTAAAAGCGCACGCACTGTATTTGGGGATGTAGTGGAGGTAGTCACGACGGATGACGATGGTACGGAGCATTTTGACGGACACAACCTTGCCAGTCAGGATACGGCCACGGATGGAGACATCACCGGTGAAGGGGCACTTCTTGTCTGGATGGCAGTCAGTCAATCGAGCCTTCATGGGTTTGGTCTGGTTGCTCACCGATATATGTGCCCTCAATGGCTTCTTTGGGTGTCTTGAAGCCCAGACCAACATCCTTGTACCATCGCTTTTCCTTTGTCGCGACCTTCTTTCCAACTGGCTCGATCGTCAATAAACAGGATAGGGACAACAGCACATGGTTAGTTACCTCTCGCCTTTGAGTTCTGGAAGAGTTGCTGCTTTTGGAAAGCTTTCTCAATCTATAGCAGCAGCATCATAAGTACCCAGACAGAGGATATTAGAGGGACCTGGCGTACTTGTTCAGCCATGGTGGAGATCTTGACGGGCGGTGCGGACGACCACAAACAATCCTGGACAGATCTGGACGTGAGCGTGCGAATACCTTAGCTGCACAGAATAAGGTTAAGAGGTGGTCACGTGGTGCATACAATGTTGTTCATCTTCGAGCAGACGACCTGTTTCTCTCTGCCTTTCACCGTCTATCTCACTGCGATTTGAATTATCTGCTGGCACGCTAGTCTCTCGCAACACTACCGCATTGCTCCTGGCGCTCAGTCTCCCGAGGCTTCGCATCGCTGAATCGGGCCAGAAACACTTCTGTTCCTCGCTTTACATAACAACGTATTGGTCAAGCTCAATCCAAAGTTCAGGCAATCATGCCACAGACAGGGACTACTGGTTGTGGAACTTGGTGTTTTTGGCAGAACGGATTCCGATTCGACGACGGCTCTAGGCGCCAGGACTAAAGCATCTTCTTTTGTGCTTTAGAAAAGCAGATAGGATAGAGGATGATACACAGTATACACACATGTAACAAACTTCATGCATTTGAATAGCAATCTGCTCGCCGTTTGGATTATCCTTGAAATTGTGCATTAATAGTGCTGTTTCTGACTGAATTTGTGATATCATTACCAGTAGTATTCACTGATAACGCTTGGAATTGTATTGCGCTGCCAAGTTTGATGGATTTCATATTTGAGTCGCTGTGCAATCACTGTGTGATTTTCAAGCTGCAATTGATGCTTCGGGCCCGACGGCCTCTATAAAGTACTCACGCACCTGACGCGCCGACTCAGACGCGTCTCATGATTCGTGCTCTCCGCGTTCTGCGACTCCCTGCGTATTCAAGGCCATATCACGCAACGAGTACGACCGCAAGCATGCATCCTGCGCGTCGCAGAACTGAACCCCGTCCTAGAAGTCTCGTACAACATGGTGAAACCCGCCAAATCCGCGCCAACGCACCAACCGAATCTGAAGGACATGTGGGGAGGGGGAGGGAAGAAGGCATCCAAAGGCGCTGACGCGCCAAAGGCTGATGCTGTGAAATCAGAGGCGAAGGATGTCAAAATGGATACGGATATGGATGATTGGCCAGGGGTGGAGCCAGGTGAGCGTCGCATCCTTCACGCCTGCCCACTGGCAAATGACCTCGTTCAAGCGCCCGCGAGCGCGAAACGCAAGGCCTCACCTGCGAAGAGCGATGCCGAGGGAAGCAAAGAGCCGCCTCCAACTAAACGTGAGTGCCATTGTCCTGGACTTGTCCGATACCAATCGCAGAGGGACAGGGAGCGCCAAGCGGAAAGAGTCACCACCCCCTGCTGCAGCTAAAGGTGCGCCGAATTTCTGTGGCCAAGACATGCCTTTGTGTTCTGAGCCGCGATGTAGCCTCGACACATAAGAAGCGGCGGATAATCGACTCTGACGATGAGGTTGATATACCCGGCGCGTCGGGTCAGTGTCATTTCAACTTGATAAGGGTTTGCATCGCCTGACGCTACCGCAGATGCCGCGTCTTCGTCGATGGCAACGAGCCCGCCGACGAGCCGTCCAGCAAGTCCCAAGCCATCATCTCCCAAGAAAGCGAAGCTTAAGGGAAAGGCGGCTGTGGCGGAAGCCACGGCTCTAGAAGATGACGAGGCTCTGGCTGCCAGCAGCGCGGATGAAGGCGAGGAGGAAATGGTCTCAGAAGATGAAGAGATGGTGGTTGATCATGCCACCGCTTCCAAAAAGTGCGCTCAATCATATTTGTCCAATACACGCCCTAACCGCAGACCGTGTAGTGCTGAGGCTGCCATGTCCAAAACGAAAGAGGTGGATATTCCGGGTGGATGGAAGGTCGGCGAACCGTTCGTGGCTCTGTTTATTTGGTTCAGCGGCACCCCTTATCTAAAGCATCTAAATTAGCGTCCCGTATGCTGCCCTGGCCAAAGTGTTCTCGCTCATCGAGGCAACTACTAAGCGCTTGGAAAAGACAGCCCTGTTGACGGCGTTTCTGACGCTGGTTATTCAACGCAGCGCCAAAGACGACACGAACTCCCTGCTGCAGGCTGTCTACCTGTGCATAAATCGGGTGTGCATGTCCCCCAGGCATTATATCCTTCCTCGCTGACGTTGAAGTGCAGCTCACTCCAGATTATGTTGGCGTGGAATTGGGCATCGGCGAGAGTCTGCTCATCAAGGCTATTGGCGAGTCTACGGGCCGGGGAAATGCCACCGTCAAGGCGGACCTCAAGAAGGAGGGCGACTTGGGCCTGGTTGCAATGGCAAGTCACACGTCTGTGCTGTTTTTATTTCCTGTCTAACGGGGAGTGATATTGCAGAACTCCAAGAATAGCCAGAAGACGCTGTTCAAACCCAAACCACTCACGCTGCCACTGGTGTTTTCAAACCTGCGAGACATTGCCACTTCCTCCGGGCATCAGGTACGGTTCTGTCGCAACACTGCTCAAATTCGATGGCTGAGGGAATTCCCGTTCGTCTAGTCGCAAGCCAAGAAGGTATCAATTATCACAAAGATGCTGGCTTCGTGTCAGGGATTCGAAGCCAAGTACATAATACGCAGTTTGGAGGGTAAACTTCGTATCGGAAACGCTGAAAGGTCTGTGCTTGTTGCCCTGGCGCACGCAGCGGTGCTCGCTGAGAAAGAGAACGGTGCGTGTTTCGGCCACAACTTGTTTTTGACCCATTTATACTTTTGCTGTAGCGGGCAAGAAATGGAGCGAGGAGAAACTTGCCACGCGACTCACGGAGGGGGCCGATATTGTCAAAGCTGTATACAGTGAATTACCGACATATGACCAAGTCATCCCTGCGATTCTGAAAGATGGGATCATGAACCTCCGGGACTCGTGCAAGCTGACGCCAGGCGTTCCGCTGAAGCCCATGCTGGCCAAACCAACCAAAGCCATCGGCGAGGTGCTCGACCGCTTTGAAGGCAAAAAGTTCACTTGCGAGTACAAGTACGATGGTGAGCGGGCTCAGGTGCGTACGACGCAGTTTATATCTGTGCCTATACCAATGGCCATGGCCAGGTTCATAAATTGGAAGATGGCACCGTCATGGTCTTCAGTCGCAACTCGGAGGATATGAGCAAGAAGTATCCTGATCTCGTGGAACAGTTGCCTCGCGTATGCACATTTCTCACAGCGTGTATTAACCTTGCTTTCTAACGCACCTGCAGTGCTTCAAAGATTCCACCAAATCCTTTGTTCTCGATGCAGAAGCCGTTGCGATTGACCGCGACACTGGTGCTCTCATGCCGTTCCAAGAGCTTAGCAAGCGGAAGCGGAAGGATGTCAAGGTGGAAGACATACAAGTCCGCGTGTGCCTCTTCGCGTTTGATCTGCTCTACCTTAACGGAGAGGTCTGTCTCGTATCCTCCCATTGTCATCAGTCATTGACCCACTCTCGCAGCCTTTACTGCAAAAACCATTGGACGAAAGGCGAAAACTCCTGCGGGAACATTTCCAGGCTGTCAAAGGAGAATTCGACTTTGCCACGTCTTCCGACGCGGAAAACACCGAAGAGATCCAGATATTCTTGGAGGACAGCATCAAAGACGGATGTGAAGGTTTGATGGTGAAGATGCTCGAGAGTGATGCGAGTTTCTATGAGCCGAGCCGCAGGAGCGTCAATTGGTTGAAGGTATGTGCGTCTCGTGTGTTCCCAGTGGTCAATATTAATCACCTGTTTTCAAGCTCAAAAAAGACTACCTGGCTGGCATTGGAGATTCGCTGGATTTGGTCGTGGTCGGCGGCTACTACGGGAAGGGCAAACGCACCAATGTCTACGGCGCGTTCCTCCTCGCGTGCTACGATGCCGACTCGGAGGAGTTCCAGACCATTTGCAAAATTGGTACTGGTTTCAGCGAAGAGATGCTGCAGGCACATTATGACACCTTGAACCCGCTGGAACTTGCCAAAGTACGCGGCGATGTAAAGGTCGGTGGCGCGAAACCAGACGTGTGGTTTGAGCCCAAGGTTCTCTGGGAGGTGCTGACAGCAGACTTGAGTCTCAGTCCAATCTACACCGCTGCCCAAGGACTGGTACGTGAACTTCGTTCGGGCACGTGTATATTTAATGGACTTAATTATGCAGGTCGAGGAGAGGGGGATTTCCTTGAGATTCCCGCGCTTCCTACGGATCCGAGATGACAAAGCAATCGAAGACGGCACAGGACCAGAGCAGATTGCAGAGATGTATGAGCGGCAGGTCTTGTCCCAGAGCAAAGGCGGCAAAAAGAAGAAGGGAGGGGACGCTGACGACGAGTTCTGGTGATACCGGACGAAGTGCATGGTCATTTGTAGTCATTAGCATTGATGCTCTAGGATATTTGGGAAACATGCAGCTTTCGCGCAGAGGGCGCTGTGACTATTTCCCTGCGACCGTCTTAGCCTCTTCCCGTGCAGCTTCAATAGCTTTTGTGACCTCGCCTTTCACATCCGGCGCGGCGGTCCACTCGCCATTCTCGACGGTCTCCTGTGTTACACCGTACTTGGCTTCACGGCCCCCATTGTACCAATAATTGATGAAACGTCCTTCCTGGATGGATTGTGCCGTCGCATTGGTAGCATGGCACGCGAAGAGCAGGTAGTTTCGGGGTTGTACCATCCATGCTTTAGATGAAGCGTGGTTAGAATTCAGAGCAGCCTGGTCTACATGCAGACGTACCAAAGCGCATGAAAACCATCCTGAAAAGAGAATGGTTTAAGATATGCACCATAGGCAGGCGCAGGTCACTCACGAGTAACAAGCCAACGTAGGTGTCATTGTGCCGGAAATCATCTCCTCATCTTTCCTTAAATCAGCGAGAGCAGCAAGAGGCAGCCCCCAATTGGCCATCTAGGAGGGACGTTGGTGGTGTTGGCTTTACTTTAACTCGACATACTCACAGGACCCCAGAAATGTGTGCCTGGTGTTTGCGTGAGTAAGAAGCTCTGGAAAAATAGGGTTGATACGCACTGAATAAGTACTCGCGAGCAGCAGGCGATCTGACCCAGCTAAAGAATGTCGAGGCCATGGCGCGTGTGAATAGAGAGAGGAAGGAGTGCTGCTTGAAGAGTTGTTTCAATTTGCTTTGGGGAGTCACGACGCGGGCGAAATGAGCGCATATTAGGGCAAAAACCCCTATGTCAAACACTTGGCCAAAGAGCTGAAAGTCCTTCACCTTCTGCCACTGTCCACCATCTTGCAGCTCAGATCATCCTCTTTCCTGGAAATATCTACAGAATCCTGTGCGGTTGCCCATTTGCCACGTCATGCAACCCGCTTATGGTGGCTACCAGCCTTACACTGCTCAAGCGCCCTATCCTGGCCAGTACTATGCACCCGCTGGTTACACCAACGGCTACCCCAATGGCGGCACGTATCCGGACCCTGCTGCTGCCTATCCAGCATGGCAGAATGCGCCACAGATGGCTCCTGCAACTGGCCAAACACCGATGGCTAGGCCGCAGCAGCTGTATGATCCCCAGATGCCTCAGAGGCAGCCGAGTAACTCAGGTGGCACTCCAATGCCCCGACCCAAGACCTTGAATACAAAGACGAAACCCGCATTGAAATCAGCAATGAAAACACCCTCTCGATCTGTATCTGACCCTATGGGATTCGGCCATCGGCCCAGGACCCAGTCCGATCCACATGGCACACTGAAGCAATTCGCCAGAGCTAGGACAAATTCTGTTACTGCCAGAGATATTCCTGGTATGAGGACACGCTCTTTTCATCTCGCACCGGCTCACGTCCACCTCAGATCATCTGTTCTTCTCGATCGTTGGGACGAGTGAACTCCGAGTACAAAACGTCAGGCCGCAGCTGCGCAACGATTTGAAGCAGTTGATTGGAACTATGTGGCATCCTGGGATCGAGTCGGAGATAATGGGTCCAAACCATTCATGGCGCGTCAAATTTGCCAAAGCCCCCTGGAGCAGCGTTGGAACGGACGCGATAATGTATGGAACATCCGTCTTTCTTGGATGCAAGTGCTGCACGTTGACCTGTGCGAAGGGTACTGCGGATGCTAAATCAGTTCTTCAATCGGATAAAAATGGTGCGTTTTTCTTGGCTCTTGAACGTCACGCATGATGTATTGACGCTGGTACCAGTACTATGACTTTGGTACAACCCTTAACTCCGGGCTCAATGTCCGTTTCATTCTCTTTAACCTTCTCTATATGGCACTCAAAAACGATAGCAGCCTCCTCGTCTTGTTTTTGTGCAGGCAGCGGAAGCTGGGATATGGCTCAACCACTTTGTCGCGTACTTTTCTCGGAACGGGCGCAAGTTGACCTTGGTGGACCCCCCAGCACACGTTGGAGGAGAGATCGGTGCCCGCCTCCGAACAGCTTGGCCACATAAAGTGGAGCTCACCGACAGACCGCCGGACGGCGGCATATACACGGTTTCTCTGAGGGGCACGTATGGATGTGCGTCCTCACCACTTCCTCCAAACCTATTAAACTGATGGATTTCGAAGCGTACGACCAACATTTATTTACGTCGTACGCGTTGCAGGAGATCCGTGGTTTGGGATTTAAGCTGTTGGCGACTATCCCCTTGGCGAAGAGAGGGTCTTTCGGGATGGGCAGCAGAAGAGAAGTTTTGGTCTTCCAGGACATGATGATTGACTCGCCTAGTAGACCCACGCAGTAACTTGACGGACTGAAGAACATTCGCACCTTATGATACACAGATTTATTTTTTCGCACATTTGGGCTCTTGACAAAAATTAGATTAAATGCCACTTAAAGCAACAATAATGATATTTAGATGGGTGACTGTGTATGAACGGGGGTGATGTGCGTGTGGCAAAATGAGTGAGTCTAGGAATGGTATACAAATCTAAGGGAGTATATATATGCAATGATGTCAGGTAACACCGAGTGATTCAGTTCAAGTCCACGGATCCGCTGGATTGATCTTCTAGTCAATAAGCGCCGTTCGCGGATCTGCGCCTCTTGCAGCCTAAACACTCGGTCAGAAAGAGCCGAAATAAGGCGGGTGGGAGGACTTACGCGTAGGTTGATAACTCCTCCAGCGACGGAGCTCATGGCGTGGGCATAGAAGAAGGCAGCACGAGCAAGCGTGGCTTGCTCAACGAGCGCGAGGACGTCGGTGAACAGCAACCCCCACCCAAAGTTGTGTCGATCCTCGATGGTAAGCAAATCGTAGACGAGCACTGCATTGTTGTCCGCGAGGTATGTTATGTTGCCGAGGTCGCGTTCATCAGTTGCTATGTAAAATCTGAAATGATGTCAACGAAAGTAACAGTAGCGGCAAGGAACTACGCACTTGTCGTCTTCAAGTGGAGGGTGTCGGTAGAGAGAGGATCGGTCCACGGTCACGTTTGGGACGTCGTATGATTTCATATCGGGCTCTCTCAGGGATGCAAGCACCGAGCGGCCGTCGCTCAGTTTCTCTTTTACTCTTCTTGTGTGATCCTCGATGGATTTTTCCATGACCCACCCGGCCTTGACAACTGAGCGATGCAAACGGTCAGCTGATCAGGACAAGTCCGTTGCAAATAGGAGGGAATCAACGCACAGTCTCCCCGACGCATGTGGGCAGCGACCCACATCCTGCCTGAATTGAGTGCCAGCATGCGCTCATCCAAGAGTTCAGCCAGCTCAAAAACTTTATCAATAGGACGGAGTTCATGCAGGACGAGGCGCGAGAACTTGTCTCGGCCTTCAGGGGTGGTGAAACGAAGACTGGCCTTTCATGGATGGACATGAGCAATCAGGCATAGATATCAAATATGCACATGTGCTCACCGGTTTCCGGCCGAGGTGCAGCTCGCCAGCGAGCAGCAGTACATCGGCATCCGAGTGGTCGTATTCGTCTACGAATCCTCTGATCATGTTTCGAGGCGCAACTTGTTTCACAGGCGTCGCTACGTGCTTGACGTAGTCCATGCCTACACTGCATATTCCAATCATGATCAGCAGGTGCCAATGGGACAGGCAGGCAAATCGTGCTCACGCTCCGGTGTAGGTATAAAGCACTTCCCACCCGTTGGCCTGCAACACCCTCTCGATTTGCTCTGCGCTGGATAGGTCCCACCGTTGTCCCAATTTCAAAGATGTGACATCAACGTCAAAATTTTCTTCAACCGAGTCTGGTATGTCGAATTCCAACGCAGTACTGGCTTCTTCCCAGGACAATATCTTCCTGTCGCGGTCTGATGGTACCGCAGCATACAACGCGTCATTGGTGATGGTCGTGGCGTTGTTCTGCCAGCTACCCGTTTGCGCGCGCAGCCAGTCACCGCCCTCCTCAGTCCAAGCCCCGCGCTTCTTCATGTCTTCCGGCAGAATGTCGACGCGCAGTACATCCGCAGGATCGAACCACTGGTTTTCGACCACGTTGAAGGTCGGCTTCCGTCCATTGAAGATGTTGGGCTGCGTGTGGTAGGTCTCGCGCAGCCATTGCCCGTTGCTCCATTCTTGGTCAGCGGATATGTTGTGCAAACGGAGGTAATCCGACAGCAGTATCACAGAATGCGTGAGGCGCAGATGCGTGAGGTTGATCATGGTCGTGATCGGTATTCTCCAAGTCATTTGCTGGTCAATCGGCAGGTCGCGCCATTCATCCAAACCAATAGCATCGCCTTTATTGAACATGGGGGCGTAGTCCGCACAGACCTCGCTGCACAAATATGTCAGCACGAGACAATAACAAACAAATGCGACTTACATATCGTATTCACATGAACGAGCGTAGACGAAGGAGGGAAGGACGAGGGTCCGGTTGAGCAGATGGGCCTGCAGTATGCTAGACTCGATGATGTAGCGAACCTTTGCAAGATCAGACAGACACGCTGATGTAAAGCTCTGCAACGTACGTTGTTCCATCCCAGACCAAGGCTGTAATCTCGCACCAAGAACCCCTTTGTGCTGCCAACCATATCTCTCAACTCCTCCAGGGAGGCCTCCTCGTGTGGCGGTGGGATCGCGGCCTCGACAGGGGGTGGGATCACAACCTCAACTGGCGGTAGTCGTGGTGGTGGTACGCCATTCCGGAAGGGAAGAGGCAGTCTGAAGAGAAAACTCTCGGGTCCGGACTCCTCAGAGACTGTGAGAATAAGAGCAACCAGTGCGCCAGATAGCACTGCAGTCGCGATGAAGGCCAAAGTCAGGCCGGTGTTGCTACGACACAACGCTCGCCGCCGCCGCGGGGGATATATTGGCAACACAGGCGACAGCAAGGGCTGACCCTGTTCTGAAGAATCCCAGAAGGCCATGGTGACGATAGAAGGTGATGGCGAGCTAATGTGCGCAACTTTTGTGGGCTTTTATCGGCCACGGTGACACGGTCGCAGGCAGTTTAGGCACGGCCTCGGGAAAAAAGAGGGAGATAAGGCGATAAATTTATTCATCTCCCTGCAACGACACGACTAAGTACACCATTCAAGTGGCAGTGATGGTCACACAGGGTTGGGCCGAGCGCTGCTCCACACTTCTTCATGCTGTTTGTCACTGATCGGTCGCGGGGGACCGTGAAAATGGGGGACAGATGCCCGCACACCGATGCCCGGGGCAAACACCTTCGAAATCCTTGTGTAAATGGCGTCCAGGGTGAGTGTCGAGTATGTATGCGTCAAGGAGAAAGAGGCAGGTCAACGTTTAAATTCAGCTGATCCCAATTAGATCCCCAGAATCAATTGTGACAGCACCTCACTGGAGTCCGGGTAATACCCTGCCGCAGCATCATGATTCCTTCTCTCTGCTGCACCAGTACTGAGCGCGCGCGCTTTCTCTCTGGCAATGCAACCTGGACGCTTTCTCAGATATTTGTATCGCGCTCCTTCCTCCAGGATCGAATGCCGATCTCAGTTGGATCTATTGCGACTATCTTATCATGCACCGCCAAGCCCAGACATGCCGCCGGCAAGACCTGCTGACGGCACTAGCCGTGCACTTTTGCCTCCGCATAAGTGCGTATACAAGCGCACACAGCACCATCATTCAATTAGGCGTCCGACGAGTCAGTGTCACTTCGTAACGCGAAATCCGGTCAAGAGCTTCGAACAGCCATGCCGCGCAGAAGTCAGAAACACAAGGCTCGGTGTCTGACTGCACCCGCGAAGAATATCTCATGACAGTTCAACCTGAAGCCATCAGCAAGGCATATATACGTGAACGATACCATATGCCTGCTATTTACTTCTCCTGTCCTTTCAATTATGGCGACGTCCTCCCAGATGAAAGAGGTGCACGGTGCTCCTCTAGACGTTCCCCAGGCTAGAACGGTCGCCCACTTTCTTCTTGGATCGGACACCACATCTGACAGTCCTGATGAGGCACTTTTCTACGACGACGTGCAGTCTTTGACGCGTCTGCAAATTTCACACAAGGCTGTTCGGCTTGCACGCTCTTGGCGGCAGAGCAGATGGGTCCAGCCGGGCGAAGTGGTCGTCATACTATCTCCTAGCAGGGTGAGTGGCGGCGTTATCTTCGGGGAAGCCATCTGACATCCTGTAGCCGGACTTTCTCATAGCAGTGCTCGCGCTGCACCTCGTCGGGTGTACTGTGTCACCTTGCAACCCACTTGTAAAGGCAGACGAGTTTGCCGGCCAATTGAAGCTGTCCAAAGCTAGCAAAGTTATCGCAGCTACTTCCAGCATCGAACTCGCAAAAGCCGGCCTCAAAGAAGCTGGTGTAGAAGAAGTGAACAAGCACATCGCGATCTTTGCTGGAAATGTGGATGGCGTGCCGACATTAGAAAGCTTCATATCGGACTCCACCGACGCCACCTTCAACCCCGAAGAGTGGAATGCACCTGCAGCACCGGCTTTCATTTGCTGGTCCTCTGGCACGTCTGGCCCCCCTAAAGCTCTGATCTTGACTCACCGCAACATCGTCGCGAACATTCTCCAATCCGACGCGCTGCTCGGCGACCGATTCAACGATCGTCGAGCGGGGCGCACAGATGAGGTGCATATCGATGTACTCCCCCAATTCCACGCCTATGGGATGATCACCACACTCGTTGCCTTCCACACTTGCACGCCGCGCTATGTCATGGAGCGCTTTGATGTGAACCTCTTTGCGCAGATCGCCGAACGGAGGCACGCGACATTCTCGATGCTCGTCCCCCCCGCTTGTAAGCCCTTGAAAATAGCATACTTAAGCTAGGACTCTAACGGTCATTTGCAGTGCTACGCTTGGCAAAGACCCCCTCCATAACGCCTGAATCGCTGGCCACCATCCGATCCATCGCCTCTGGAGCCGCGGCCTTGCCGCAGGATATAAGGGATCAACTGAAACAGAAGTTCAACATCATCGTGACAGATGGTGGGACCATCGTTCTATTCTCGCCCGAAGGACGCTAACATTCTTCATCGCAGGATACGGCTGCACCGAGTGCTCCCCCATCGTCAGCGCCCAAGCGCCCAAGGACGTGCTTGCGGGAAAGACGGGCGTCGGGCCCATCGCCCCTGGCATGCGTCTGCGTATCGTCGATGTAGCGACGGAGAAAGATGTCGGGCGCAACGAGCCCGGTGAGATCCGTGCCCAGGGACCCAATGTCTTCACAGGGTATCTCGACGATGTGGCGAACGAGGACGCTTTCGACGCTTTCGGCTTCTACAAGACGGGCGACATCGGGGTCATCGATGACGATGGCCAGCTCCGGATCACTGACCGAGCTAAGGACCTCATCAAATACAACGGATTCCAAGTCTCGGCAAGCGAGCTTGAAGGTATGCATATTATGAGGTGCACCAACTGGGTATTGGCTGATGCGTTTTGCCTGCAGCTATCCTGATATCACACCCTGCTATTAGCGATGCGGCGGTGATTGGAATATACGACGAGGCGCATGCAACAGAACTCCCCAAAGCATATGTTGTGTCGATCGATTCTGCCAAACCGTCGGAAAGATTGACGCAGGAAGTGCTCAGCTACGTCAACACCAGGGTCGCCAACTACAAGAAATTGAGAGGGGGGTTGGAGTGGATTGATGCTGTCCCAAAAAACGTGAGTGGGCTTGAGCATTGCCGATTTCGCTGGACTGACGGATCGCATCCATAAAAGGCTTCGGGTAAAATTCTTCGCCGTCAACTCAGAGAGCGTTCGCAGAACTTGAGTCCAGGTAAACCAGACACATAGAACGAAGCTTGCATGTTTTTAATAGATCTGTTTTTATCCACTTAGCCCATCCTCTCGAGCAAACCTCGCGACCATCGGGAAAGAGGCCAAGCCCTCTAAATACCGAGCATTCAAGCTCAGGGAGCCAGAACAAGGCTGGCGGCCATCGCAGATCTCGCAGTGGTCGAGAGCACAAGATCAGAGGGAAGAGCCTCGACGGTTTCTCAAACATGCTCCAGATGATGGACGAACCCAGCTACCATGCTGCGTGTTTCTCGATCTATACATTCGCCGAGGATGTCGATGTCTCCGTCATCCATGCGTTCTTCCGGGAGCTGGTGATAGCGTTTCCCAAATATCGACAGGTGCTCGTCCACCAGCACCACACCTTCAGCCCCGCTGCGTGGGCAGACTACACGGACGTAGAGGCCAGCAAGGGCTGGCGGTTGGAAGATAACATCCGGGAGATCAGCTTGCCATCAAGAGCGAATGGGCGGAACGCGCTGTTCGCAGAGGCGGGCAATTTCTTGGCAGCCCACTTTGACTACAAGCGACCTGTCTGGGAAGCGCTCCTGGTCCACAACGTTAACCCGACGGAGTACAACGGCTGTGCGGCATTGATGATCAAAATCCATCATTGCTTCTCAGACGGTCAAGGCATGATTCAGTCTTATCACTCTGCCCTCCATGCTCTGAACCACGACATCTCGGTCGGGGCCGTCCAACGCGATGCGGATGCCAAACAAGCCAAAGCCAAAGAGCGCATGGAGAAGCTCGGCCGTGGCAAAATAATAGCCGCCACGCACAACCACGCATGGCACAGTCTCCGCAGGCTGTTCATGACAGGGCGTCGCCAGACCTTCGCATACACCGAGTCGAAAAGCCAGAAACGGGCCCAGGGCCGCATCTACGCTCACTCGAAAGGAACTGCACTGAGCGAGCTCGCTCTGGTCCGCAAAGCCTTCAGCACCGAGAAGTACAAGGTCACCCTGAACGATGTGGCTTGCGCAATCGCCACTCTGGCTTTCCGAAGGGTCGCAAGCACAAAAATTACTGGGGATGTAATGCCAGAAGGAAGCATCGCTTTACTTATCCCTATCAGTCTTCGGCCAGATTTCGATTGGGATCTTGAAAACTATTCAAGCGGGGGTATTGCATGGTTTGGTTGGGGTAAAAAGAAAGAGAAAGATTTCCAAAGCGTCGTTATCCAGGTGCACAAAGGTATGAGCGGCACTTGACTACTCGTGTTCTTGCATCTCAAAGTATCTGCGAACAGAAATGAAGATGATCAAACGCTCCAAGTTCGCAGCATGGGGCTTGTCGGTCATCAAGCACACTATGAAGTATCCTTTCAATTACCAACCCAGGTGGCCGGTTCTCCGCCATCTGTACAACAAAGCTTTCGAGCAGGTATGTTGTCTCAAAAGATGGCCACTTATATAGGGCTAACCGTTGTCTGCAGTACCATATTCTAACCAACGTCCCTGGACCTGCGACCCCTGTTAGTTTCGGTGGCGTTCAAGCAACCTCGTACCACGTCCTCCCGCCATCTAGCCCGGGAAAAGCTAGCATGGCCATCGGCTTGGTATCTTATGCTGGCCAATTTAGCATCGCGATCTCCTGTGATCGTGTGTCTGAGCTTCGCGCACTTCCTATTGAGCTGTGCGCTTCTTTCGAAGCGGTAGCCGCAGAGGTGGTGGCAGATTCAAAGGCACGCTTGGCGAGAGCACAGCCGGTTATCTGATCTATCCTCTTTGACTTTCCTTTAGACGCGCCTAGCGCAGTGCACATCTACCCATTTCACCTCTCATTCGTTCGAACTTATACCTACTTATTAGACTATACATCATTCCTAATCAGACGGACCACATAGACAAGTGTATATTTCTCTGATATTCTGAACACCAGTGGACCTGTCTCAAACCATCGCTATAACCCTATCGTCTACCAATCCTACGAGATTCTTTGCGACAACCTTGCCGTCAACCTTGCGCCGGAGGAGCTCGTCCCACCAGCCAAACAGGAAGTCGCGTGCAATAAGCTTGAACCACGGTGTGAAAGAGCTTCCTGGAGGGTAATTAGGTTGTAAATATGTAATCGAGGTTGAGGGGGGTGGGGGCACGAACCTGGCTCATCGAACATAGCTTGCAGCTCAGCTTTGTCTACATATTTGTGGTCTCGAATTTCATTCACATTCGGTGTAACGTCAACGTCTGCAGTGATGAAGAGGATATAATCGACTGATTGCACGCAGTCAACATTTGTGCAACATGCAGTGAAGCTAGGTCATACCTTCATGCTCGCCCCATAAGCCACTAGACGGTGCCAGATAGTGTATCCGCGTCAAGTATTGGAATTGATCGACCGGTGTCTGACTCTGCGGGATGCCCAGTTCGTGCTCCAGTTTACGCGTCGCGGCTACACGCACACCCAGTTGATCCTTTTCCACCTTCTCGGCTTCAAAGTCGTCCAAAGGATGTGAGCAACAAGTGTTCGTCCACATATCGGGAAACGTGATTTTTTCTGTGGCTCGTCGTTGCAGGAGAAGTTTCCCATCTGACGGCCGGAAGACAAACGCAGAGAATGCACGATGAAGCAAACCCTTGTTGATGTTCTCCATCAAATGGCCTGTGACTCCCATGATGAGAAGATTCAACGCGATGTGCACTGTTAAATTTACATGTTTTCTTGTCCATGGCGCCGATAGCATTGTCATTCTCATCAACAAGGATGCATCGTTCGTCCATGAGCTTCGATTGCTCGGGGTCGTAATTAGATAGGTCGACAGTAGCCATGGCGGCCTGTGCGGCCTGAGTAGCTCGTGAAGTCATGATGTATTTGAGCGAAGTCTGGAGGACAGTGAGGGGAAATTACTCGTGGTACTTCGAATCCGATATCGACTTTAAGCAGATGGAAATTAGAATGTCGTCCGATTCACGAGAAGAGGGGCTAACCAAAAAAGGAGGGCCTGTCGGAGATCGCAAAATATTTACGTACAACCTGTTCGAACCTTACTTTGCACATTGGTTTGCAACGGCGCAACATAGCTTGGTGTCAATAAAAGAGCTGCAAGAACATGCGAAGAAAAACATAAAGGATCACGAGGATAAATAGTACAGGTTGAGTATGTATTTACTGTAACGCCACAAATGATTATTGGGATTCGGTGGCACGAGAGAATGATAATAAGTAAAGTGGGCAAGTACTGCGGTTAAGGCCTGAATTATGCGAACAAACTATGATTTGATACCAATGAAAATAGGACCATATGCCTCGAGCTGTTGCAGACGAATTAGGTCCTTTGTGCCGAGGACTGCGAAAGCTGAGTTATTAACATCCCAGGTTGCCAGAATCACTAGGAAGAACGTACCTAAGCAATGATAAAGCGCAGCAGCAGCTACATGTGCGTTGGACGTGGTTTGAGGCACAATGGCTTCAAAAGAGAGAGATTCTGATGGATTAGAAAGAGACTGGTGCTGCATTTTGGCATATCTGGAAAGTTGGTCAGTTACCGTGAATCAGACGCTTGGTGGTTTCTTACTCGAAGAAATTATAAGAGTTGCGTTCGAGATTAACGACATTGAATTCGGACTGTTGTGACTCAAGGTTGTTTATGGGCACTGGCGAAAAGATGAGCTTTGAAATTGATGATTGACTAGACGGACGCACTGTCGAAGGCAAAGTCTTCTCCAACTGGAGCAAAATCTTGTTCAAGCGGAAATCCAGGCGATTCTAGCACTCTAGCTGCACTTCCCATGCGACTGGGTAGAAGCGAACTAGCTCGTTTGCTCCTGGAACTAACCGAGATCCCTCTGACCCGAACGTCGACGCGGTCGACGTCCATTTGACTACCTGCAGAGCCGGCTGGACCACCTACTGCGCCTGTAATAGACGAGCTGCATCCAGCATCTCCAGCATTGTCCCAAGGGAATAGTCCACTCCGTTGAGAACCTTTCAGTGAGTCCTGAGTGCCAAATTCCAGACCGAAATTGTCGCCTCGGATGGATGGAGGATGGGAGAGAGCAAATCTGCCTTGTCCCGGATCCTGTAGAATATGTTTGAGTATGGTTGAATAGTGGTAAAATTGGTGCCAAAAACCTCTGAGGAGCGCAAGTGTCCTTCAGCACCCATGATCATGTCATTGTTTTCGTGTTCTGTGCAATGCCATAGTTAGGAATCACCAATATTGAATGAAGGTAACAAAATGTCTGTACCACCAAGCCCCATTCCCATCTCCATTCCCATGCCGGGATCATTCCAATCGCCAACAAAATCGCCACCGAAGTCATTAATGTTGACGTCCTCAACTTCGCGAACTTTGCGACGCTTTTTAGGCGGTTCATCTTCGTTACAAGATGTAAGTTAATTTCTGCGACCACACAACACGAAATCTGACCTGGAATGTCGACATGTAGCAAACCAGACCTAGCCTCCACTTGTACCTTGTAGTTGTCCAGCCAGAAGTCGACAAGGACTCGCGATTGCACTGCACAAGAAGAGATCAGCTCATGATGTTTGGGGCTAATGCCATGATAAACATACACCCTGTAGGAGGGGCCCACATCATGTTTTCGATTGTCCTGCCGCCCTCTTTCTGGTTCCTCTGGTCGAAAAGATCACGCCTGAGAGCGTTCTGGCCTTCTAAATATTGCGTGCGTGCAGTCTGGTTCATATTTAGCAAAGGGAGCGTGAGGAGCAAAAATGCGCTCTCGCCTTGAGCTCTTCGTCGGTGAGCTCGGTTATTGGGTCCAGTAGCAACCTAACCTTCTTCGCCTTCTTGGTGGGAGCATTTTTAGCGACATCAGTGACACCAAATTCTAGAGCTGCAGCAGCATCCAGATCCAGTAGTTGTTGAGAGAATGGAGCAGGGCTGGTAGCAGTGAAAGGTCCAAGGGAAGATGCTCTGAGCGACGGAGGTGGCATATTCTCTAAATGATTTCAATGATGAAAATTCAGAATACAGATGGCACTGGCGACTCAACCCGATCACGAACCTTTATCCAATAACTAAGATAGCATTGGTCAACGATTGAGATCGTGTGCAGTGTAGAAGCAGTAGCTTACCGGATTGAAACCAGTCTTTCTCTTTCGCGCCGATCCAGTCAAGGAAGCTATCCCCAGTGCCGGTGCACCATCGTCAAGTAGAAAATCATTTCCGGCTTCGAAATTCATGTCGAAATCGCCAAACTCGACGGGGTTATCAACGTCCATAGCAATGCTTAAACATGATCAGCATAGACATCACCGTTTCGTGGCAAGACTTACATATTGCTATCAGGGAGAGGCTCTGCTCCCCATCCCTCTCCCAACTCCCTAGCAAGCTCGTCCCCGAAATCGGCTCCGACATCAACTCCACCAGCGGCATTGAATAGGTCATTATCAAAATCATAACCGAAACCTGCATCAAACTGGGATGAAGATGGGACATCCGCCCCAGCATTTAAAGAGACATCGTAGGACCCAGAAAGTAGATAATCGTGGTGTTCATCCAGTGTATGGAGAGCCGCGCGGATATTTTCGGCCACAGGCGCAGCTTTAGCCCTAGCTTTGCCCTTCGACTTCCTCGACTTTGGATCGAAGTCATCGTCGTCACCTTCGGCAGCTTCGTTCCCTGCGAATAAGTCAACATATAGTACGACTAAAAAGAGGGGCATGGGCACTAACCATCAATATTAAGAAATTCATCCCAGTCCTAAAGAGGGGTTTAATAGGATTCGCTTCGGGTACGATATGTGGACGCACCGCAACTAGATCATCAAACTCCATTGCGAAAGCCATGCGAGGATCCACTTCCAAAGTCAACGCCGAAGATCTTCGCATGCGACGTTACTGCTGCATCACGGGGATAATAAGGGATGTCGACGCACTTGACACTAGGTTGCGCCATCTGAAGCTGAACACCAGCACCAGATATGGAATGGAGTTCTTGAACCACTTTCTTCAGCGAATTGAAGCACACTGTGACATCTGACATGAATATTTCCTGCTTGACTGCGCAGAATAAGTTGATTTATTGACAAAATGAAAGACAGGTGTATGCGCACCTTTATACACTCTGTGGAAGTCAATGTTAGTAATATTACGCCCAAGACTGGTGCCCCTACTGACCGCGCCACCCCAACCATCAAATTGCTCGATAGCCTGAGGGCCAGAGGCTCCGCTGGCTCAGCAATCAGATCGCATAGCTGAGAAATATCTGCTGTCATGACGCTGCGCTTTGGAAGCTTTTTAAACGTGGACTTGGATCCAAGGGTTGCGGCGAGCCTTCGAAGGTGGAAAAAGAAAGGTTTAACGTGATATAGACCGAGCAGAAATTATCCTCGCACCACAAAAGCCCAAATCCACTGTCCCTCTTGGCCAGTAACTCGGGGGTGAAGAACATGATAATAAGAACGGGCTCGATCTGCGTAAACGTTGAGTGGCGATTAGAACTTCCTGGTAAAAAACTAGCGGTTCACCGGCCAAGAGAAACCTTTTCAATGACGAAATCTAGGCTTGACGAAGACACCTGAGCAGCATGTAACCAGGAAAAAAGAGGGGAAGCGATGGAGGTACAAAAGAGGTTTGCGTTGGATGTGTACTCACAGAAAGCATAATCGCGGGAATCGAAAGAGAAGACCATCGGAGTTTCAAAAAGCAGGTTCCATGTTCAAACAGTGCACTTCATGCCAATACATCATTAAACCTTCAGCCATCGTCGGCCACCAGGACCTATGAGCCTCGCAAACAATTCATCGCGGTCTCCTACCCACATGAATTTCTCTTCTTTCTCTGTGCTCGCGCCTTCGGTCTCAGTCCATCGTATCGAGAGTCCTTTGAGGATACCTGTCTTCTTTATGCCTCGAAGATCACTAAAAGGGATCGTGATGATGGCAGAAGCAGATATTAAGGGCGTGAAATAGAGCGTGCTTGAAGTCACGGTGATCAAGCCCGGACCTGCCTTCCCATGCGCTGGAAATGCTAGATAGAGTTCGACTGTCAGTATGTGGCATTTCTCTGCCAGAAAGGCTGATACTTGCTGTGTGTCTCGATCCGCGGTGTGGGTGCACCATGTAATAATATAGATGCTGGGATAAGGGGATTTCGCGGTGGCCAAGTACCCGTCTGTCGCCACTGTAGAAGTCTATTAGCATTGGGGTTTGAGAGCGATGAGGTTTTCATACATCAGTGCCAGTATACAACCTCTTCTCATCGTCAGACCAGGCAGGCCCAAGGGTTGCCTTTCCAAAAGGAGTCCTCGCAAACGCAGCCTTTCCCAAGGCAGCGCGATCCCCCCATCGTTTCCAATCGATAGATTTGACTTCCTTGGATGTTACGCTGAAGGTATCATCACCGCCGGTCTCGGAGCTCCGCATCTTTGTTCTCTTCGACCGCTGTAGAGGGGTGGGCTTTACATGAAGACCGGACGCCACTCTTTGCGAGATAAGATCCATTGCATAGTCTGAGTCAGTTGGAACGTCGTCCAGTGCTGGTGGCATCCTTACTCGATGAAATGAGTGACCATGAATGCAAACTTATTGAAGAGGGCCTCACCGGGAGCGATCTGCAGCAGACATGGCTGCGAGAACTGGGGTGACGTGCCAGAACATGAAGCCTCCAATGGCACACCCGAGCTTGGCGATATACTTGGCGGGAAGTACAAACGTGAGAATGGCAAGGGAAAGAACGATCTGCAATGAGGGTCAGTAATGTAACCTACGAGGGTAAATGCTAGTCGACGCACCCCACTATAAAAGTAGGACGAGGCGGGCCGGCGCCATATAGCAATGCTACGAGCGGCATCATCAGTAATGTTCCTTCAAGGAGGAAAAGGCAGGCACACTTCTTGACGCGTTCATGAAGGTCGGCAATTTCTGCCATGCTCTGTAAGATAGCTCGTTTTGAATCCGTATCTAGTGAAGATTCTTCTGAGCCATCAAGCACGGTTGGAGCCTCCCGGGTGGGCTGCGAGTCCGTCTTTTCAGGAGAAGTAGAGTCTTTATACTTCCCCTTCCCTTTTGCGTTGCTGCTCTCTTTGATCACATCCTTGGCTTTGTCAACCTTTGGTTTGTTGAAGACCTTGAATATCCTCCATAACTCCGTCAAACCAAAAGGTGATGAAGGCATGAGCCGCGCTTGCACCTCGTCTCCGAAGACGCTGGCCCGAGCAACTTCTGCTCTGCGTTCTCGGAGTTCCCGGACTGTCGGGTAAGAGAAGATCTTGCGGCGAATAAGAGCGTAGAAAGTGCGAAGAAAAAGTGCGGGTAGCAGGAGATTGTACCACCACAGAGTCCAAAACATCTTTGATAGAAAGGGAGGGTGAAAATCGAGCTTTCTGTATAAGAAGTTAAGCCTACTGCGCAAAACAACAGGCTTTGAGATCTGTCTTTCCATGTGGCCAGCCGTGCCAGTGTACTAAAGAATGGTCCATATGCTGGCTGAACAGCAAGGTAAAGTCGTTGTGATGTGACACGGAGCCTTCCTAGGCTAAACGGGGGCGCGGGGAGAGGTGCTGGTGGTAGAGAGGGTATCATATAATGCTGTATAATGGTAAGACATGGCTGCGAAGGCGGTCTGAGTGCCTCACCTGCGCAATATACTCGGCTATACCACGAGAGGGCTTTGGAAGCGAAGGTGTGGGGATATCGGGGGTTGGGACGTCTTCCCCTATCGTAATCCAATCGCCGTCCTCGGAACTCCCAAGTTTTGGGTCTGCCTTGATATCGACAGGTGAAGCCAACTGCCCCTGCGCGCCGCCTTTCAAAGGGTCCAATCTTCCGGGCAGGGTCACTTCAGTGACATACTGCACTTAGTAGATTAGCTAGGTTGCAACGAGCTGCAACTGAGCAAACTGACAGCGGAGAATAGATGTAGAAACCGGTCAATCTCTTCGTCATCGTAGAGCACGCGAAGCTGTTCCTCGGATATTTCAGCCTCAGCCTCTGGTGGAATGAGTGACGTGGGGCTAGTTGACTCCCAGCCAGTGTCAGATATGGAGCCTGGTATTGTCTCAGTGCGCAATATAGTTGGCCTTTCATCTATATTCAGGGAGGATGGTGTCGCATCGTCAGAGTATGGTGAGGCATTCAAAGCCATTGCAAGATGAATGTTTTGGTGTAAATGACGATTGACACTGAAACGATCGCCCGTTAAAGCATATGGAAAACGTGGACCGTGTGCAACCCAGGCGCATTTGTAGGCTAGTCATTTTCCTTCGAGAATCGCATGAATAAAATTGCGTAGCAGAGGAAGAAATAGACGAGTGCTTCGCTGAGTGAAGGATTAAAGCGAGAGTCCATAAGCAGGCAACGCGCAGAGCTGTTAGATTACATGACAGTCTCTTATGATCGAACCCGTTTTGAACCCGTTTCACCTGTCTCTATATCGTCAACTTGCTACATACAGAGGCTGGTTACGACTCTAAAAGGACATCTGAGTCGTGCACACGTATAGATAGTCCCAATCACGATTGCCACTGCTGACGACGTTGACGCATTCGAGATGCTCTCCTACACATTTCTGCCTGGCATGACCAGTGCAGATTTGGTATGATATGCACATATGGTTGTCGAGGAAGTACAAATTCAGGAATGACCGGACGCTTGTGACGGTCTTCAGCGCGCCAAATTATTGTGGAGGATGGATGTGCCCTTGCCGCGATGACGATATGGTTGAGTTGAACATGCTGGGATCACACAGTTTGACAAGTACGGAGCATGTATTAGCAGTTGCCATTCTGATGATATTTTGCTCCCATTGCTTACTTGCTCCCATTCGGCGCAGGTGTAATCCAATCTATTCATCCGGTTTTAACATGTCATACGCTAGCACTCCAAAAGCAGACACAATGGCGCCCGAGCCCACGAGGCTCCAGACGGTGATGGTGTCCGTAGAACCTCCCAGCATCAGATCTGATAGCAGGACGAGGACGATGGTCAGGAGATTCCCCACCGAGGTAATCACTGGACCCCAAACGCCAAGGAGGACCTGCATAATCATAAGTGATGGCCAAGAATATCGTGACAGTTAGACCCACCATGAATCCAGCGTTGAACAGCACCCCCGTGAACGCTATGCCGGCGATGGTGAAATACGTGTGCGCATTGGTGGGCAAGGAAAACGTCTCTATGTTGAAGTAATCTAGCAGTGGTATGGGAATCCAAAGCAGGATCCATGTGAAGAAGCCGATGAGGGATGTGAGCAGGTTGGCGTGCAGGCCCGGGGGCGGTGGTACCGTGCGGTCGATGACCACCAGGTCCTCCCCCGCTGTATCTTCGTCGGGGACGGGATCATAGCTGTCGTCGAGAGCTGACTTGGGGGTCGTACTCAGGGTGACGTGTTTGTTGTACATCACTTGGTACGCCCCATAGATCACGGAGGCGAGAAGGGTGAGGATGTCCCCTGTGATAGGGGAGCCAGCCGTCGGTACCAAGGACTGAGGATCCGACGAGGTACTGGTGTTTCCGCCGTACACAACAATCATCACCCCAGCTGTGGCAAGCAGGACAGCCATAAGCCTGCGAGGCTCCCACTTTAGATCGTACACCTTGACCGTCAAGATGTACGCCCAGAAGGCATTGGTATTCCATATGGCGGTGACATCAGACACGCTGTGGTAGAATAAGATCCTGAAATTCTATCCATGATGAAACTTACGATGCCAGAGTGATTGAGATGAACCATAGAAGGGCTGGAAGTGAGTATGTGACCGTCAAGATCACGCTCAAGATTATAAACGGGCGTGTAGGGAATGGTGAGGACCGTGCCGGCAGTTGGGACGAAGTCATATGTGCAGTGATAGCAGTCCTTAAACCATCTATGAGGCCTCGAGGCGAGTGCTTCTCGATTACGATGAGGTATAAAAAGTGCAGTGGGAATATTATGGCGAACGACGAATGTACAACATAGCTATTAGAGATTTCAGTGACACGTTGATCGCGGATGTGAAGTTAAATGCTCACAATATGAGGTATGGTTGGCGAAAGCCCAGCGATGTTTGGGTATACTTTCCGCACGATGTTAGCGAGCGATAAAGGCAATAAGGAGAAGTCCTTTACCTGTGTGAGCTGCGTTTCTGCGACAAACGAAACCATGGACACGATAAACAGAGAAATCGCAGCTGTATGGCTTAGCTTCGTGCTAGACGTGCTGGCGCCATTGTTGACCGACATCTAAAGATTACGGGGAAGGAGTAGTGGGAAGAATATTTCAAGTACTGGGGAGCATAGAGGCAAAGCGGATCGAGAGACTGTTTCCGGTTCGGGCGTCCGTCCGGTAATACTCCTTGCTCAACGCCATCACTCCCACACATCATGCTACGTTCGCTGTTCGCATCTTCGAGGTCGCTGCTCTCGCGCAGTCGCGTTTCAGCTATTGCCCATCCCCATGTTCATCGCCACGCAGTCGGGGCCACGCCAACTATCGCCAGAGGCATGAAAGTCCGGGCCTCCGTCAAGCCCATGTGCGACGGATGCGCCATTGTTCTGAGGAAAGGCAGAGTCTACAACATCTGCTCAAAGAATCCTAAGCATAAACAGGTGTGTATTGATCATGTCTTTGGTGTTGGGCCTTCTGACACCAGTTTAGCGTCAGGGATGAATGGGCTCCCTTTGTCGCGCAGCCAGCAGAATGCATGGACACTGAAGTATAGAAGTGGCGACGATGGCCTGTCGGGACAGAGCAGAGAGAAGAGGGGGGATAGCGCGACCAGGACGATAGTATAATTCCCTTCACGCGCATAATAACACATGTCCACCCTATTCGACCTCACAGCTCGCGAACCCACATCTGGAACTCATATTGCACGCCTTTCTCTTCCTGGATACCTTCAGGGACATCGAAGCCCACCCACGTCCTCAACTCCGCGTGTAACGCTTGTGCCCAACCTTCCCCAGCCGAAAAGTCCGGCATGAACACGTCGCAGTCCTCAAAAGCTGGGCTTATGATGCGCGTAAGGAGAATTCGATCCACAAAGGCCGGGGACGATGGTGGTAGATTCAGCACCTCTGCGTAGAGGGATGCACCCCCAATAACGAAACTCCTGTGAATTTTGGGCTCGCCGGAGCTGGAACTCGACGCCCTCTTCAGCGCAGAGTTGAGATCACAATGAAGATATATCGGTGGATTGGGTGTCTCGCTTCCCGGAGGCAAGCTGCGCGTGTGTATAAGCATTTGATCCAAAGAGCACATCTGAGTAGCGCACGCGTACAGCTGGTAGTCTCGATTGCTACTGATCACGATGCTGACGCGTTTTTTCAACGGCCTGAACTTGCTCGGGATGCTCTCCCAGGTATTTTTGCCCATGACCAGTGCATTGGCCGCCCCCTCCGGCGCGGCAGACGTGACTTGGGCAAAATAAGCCATCTCTTTTGGAAGACGCCATGGCAATCGGGCGTTTTGGCCGATACCATTCGACCGGGTCGCCGCGACAATTATAGTCAGTCGGGACATGAGAGTGTAGAGACGAGCAGGATCAGGATGTCCGACTTTCACATCACCTGACATTGTGGCGTATCTCTTTGCCAATGCCGCGGGCTGCTGTAGGGCTCCGCACCCGTACCGTAATTACGCAAATACGGGCGTGCGTATACGGGAACGCCCCGTACCGTAAACGGGTCTTGGATCCAGATTTACGGTACGGCCGTGTTACGGGGTTACCCCGTAATTTGCCGTGCGTTTACGCGTTTACGGGCGTAATTACGGACTGGCTTGTTCTCTGCCTCCCTTCGTCGTGTGTTTTCCGCACTCATGCTCTTGTTCCCTGGCTTACACTCTCCTGTGCGGTCTCCCTCGAAATCATTAGTTCTCTCGGGGCTATTTCACTCATCTACACTACAATGTACCCAGCAATATATATGCTTCACTTCAAATTATTCTGTGTGATCATAATCGCCGTGCTGCTTCTGTTCTGCTCCTGTCCTGAGCAAATCGACGGGAAACTTAAAGCTCCACTCTGCCAAACTGAGTCCAACCAGGGCAACATGTCCTTTATATATGACGACTTTGACGTCGATTCTCAGCTCCATCCGCCAAATGCATGCCGATTGCTGGCGCTGAGGGCACGTGAAAAGCAGTCAAAGCAGGATGATGTATTCAATTAGATAATTATCTTGTTTACGCCGTATGTACGCGTAATTTACGCTTTACGCTGAATTACGCCCCGTCCGTATACGCAGTTTGCCGTATCACACCCGTATTCATACGGCCCGTAAGCGTAAAATGTCCGTAATTTTACGCCCCGTACTCGTATACGTACGCTGCGGAGCCCTAGGCTGCTGCCGCAACTCCACTTGTTCACCATGGCCAGTGACCACGAGCGTAGCATGTTTTTCGTGATGAGCAGAGGGAGAAGTTACTTGCATTAACTACTATCTACACAAATCAGCTCATTTCATAACAGTGTCTCCATCTCCGCCATCAATGAACCGACACATCACCACCGACCAGTGCGTCTTGCTCAACGCCCACACTCTCGCTCACATATTTAGCGCCTGCAACTTTCTCGCTAGATGGCTCGACGATGCATGGCCCTCCCACGATCCATATAACTGACATACACACCGATACAATCTGACGCGCTTTTCCAATCAGTGCTATATTGTCATCGCTTCCGGAATGCGACGTGGATACTATGTTGCTTGTAGAAATGGATAAGATAGGTGACACACTCGGTAAAGTAAAACTAGTAGCTTACCAGGTCATATTGGCTGCGTGGGTTCCGCGGGTCTCGCGGGACACAACCATTTCGGGCTATCAGGTCTTTCCCTCTGCTCAATGCTCCATCTATCATTGACACGCCTCCAATCTGTGCGAACCTCTGGATACCGTCGAGAGTGCGTGTTAAAGCTAGTGACGTTCGGTGCGAGTGCAACGGCGTTCTCCACAAACAGAAGCTCATCTGCATCGGCATGAAAAAGATGGGTCACTGCTAAAAGATGGGAGACTGGTCATCAGGGTGAAGGAATGGAGGTGTGGCAAGTCGGAGAGAAGTTTTCTCAACCATTGCCCGAGAGACTGTGTCTCCTAGATTTTGGATGAGTGGATATCGATTGAACAGTTGCCATAGAGCTCACCTCATCGACAAAGGATATAATCTTCCCAGGCAGCACTACAATCAGAGTCTCTAGATCGGGAAGTATCCGGTAGACCTCCTGGGTTGGTATCGCACGCAAGGAAGGAGTCCCGATGGTCAACTTTCGTATCGGTGACGTCGACGAGGACATAAATGAAATGTTGTCGACTGGGATGTGGTGGGGCCATCCAACCCGCCGTTCCCACACCAGGATTTCTTCAATCGGCCTCCCCGGTACGAGCTGAGAGACCCACGAAAACTGCGCATCGATGTGGGTGAGGTTCGGTAGAGAGGATGACGGTAGTTGATGATTTTGATTATCGACCCAAAATTTGACTGAAGTCAACTCCGGCTGAGCGCTCAGAAATGATAGCAGCGTAGAATCCGGGTCCAAGGTGGAATGAAATGAACGGAGCTTGAACGTGCAGTGCTCGAGGATCCACGAATTTGCCCCATGGACGGAGAGTTTCAATGACTGCAAATTGGTTAAGCACTGCAGAGTCTGCGCGACAAGCACCAAGTCATCCCTTGCAAAACGTCTGACTGCGTGTAGGGTCGCAGTGAAATGCTTCACTCTCAATGCCAGATGGGGTGATCGACATAGAGTGCCACAAATATCGATGAAGTTGGGCTGGGTTGGGGTTAAATTTCTGTAGAGGATGGTAGAAGCATGATATTGCAGCTCTTTGTTGACCCTGCATAGCGCTGGTAAATCTGCAGAATATGTGAGGTCCAGAATCGAATATAACACGTCGGTGGGTATGTCGTTCGTGTCAAAGCAGTGGATTAATCATCATTAGAATCATTAGATACGCGGCTAATCTTTCCATACATCTCTCAAGACTAATAACAATTGCCAGTGTCAGCATCACTGGCAGCCTGAGGTAGTCTCCCGTAGTCATACCAAAAAAAATGAAGACAATCGTTCCTTCCTTATGGTCTGATCTTAAACGCGCCCTCCGAGCCGTACCTCAAATCCGCGCGTGGAAACCGCGTGGAAACCGCGTGAGTCTCGCGTGTCTCGCACGTTTACCTCACGTGGGTTGCTTGTGGCACCAGGCATCAACCCTACCATTGTAGCTTATGCGAAGCATTGAGGCTACAGCTGCCCTCCAGGGGTGTTGAGAACGATGAGGATGATTTTAAAATTACCTTGAATATAATTTTCAAGCCTTTAAATATGTTGTAACAAGTATATTCGGGCCATTCTTGAGATTCTCAGCTCCATTTTGCTTCCTTCGCGTCGTTGTGCACCGCCTGACATCTATCATAGTTATAGGGAGTGCTTGATCTTCTAATGTAAACTATTAGTAAGCTTAAACTATCATGGTGAGCTTGCAATTCTAATTTTGGATTTTCACACCAGATGATTCCCCCCCCCCAAAAGTCGATTTGGCGCTAGGAAAGAGTTGCCAAAGCTCGTGAGATTGCTTTTATTCATGGGTTAATTAGTTATGAGTGCCTTAGGTTCAAGGTTCACTGGACGCCATGCTTTAACAAGGACCATTTTGAGGGCCAGCACCACTAAATTGGTCAAACATCGAGGAGTATGTATTCTCAAGGGAGAAATAATATAAATAGGGCATCTATACTCATATTATATACATTAGCTGTTGACTATGGCTGTTTGGCATAGTTTTGATATGAATACACGGTCGATTCGCGCTATACGAAGACGCGACAATGAGCGCGTTGTGGCGCATCAAAGCTGGCATGTGACTAAATTGCATCCGGTTTTTGAGGTACGGCTTCGCATGCGCCATTAGCGCAAGACTAAGCCTGAGGCACAAACACCGACTCCGCAAATTTGAAACTTCGCAGAAACCTCTCACATGCAGCACACTGTATAATCAGTTAGAGAGTGGCGCAACGTTTGTATGCCTTTGGCAAATGCTGGAGGGCCCGGATCGAACAGGCAGAAACTTTTGCTAATGAGCCTCCCAGTTATTAACTCCCAAATCCCCCCGCTCAGCGCCCCCTGCCATACTTTGGCTATATTCAAGTGATACTACATTATCAGTCTATTGATAAGGCTTACCATGGCTGACAGCAGCCTCACCGGCAGCGAAAGTAAACGCCTCCAACTTAACCTTACGGGAGCGTTATCCCCTGTTATTCCACCCCCCTCGGACAGGGCTTCTTTGAGTTCTTCAGCATCAACAGTAGTTATCCCTCTACCACACTCGACTCTAAACCCGTCGAACGGAGCTATCTCGAATTTATCAGCACCCCCTCTAACCCCCTCTACCCCCCACGAAGCGTTCTGCCAACAATTCGAGAAATTTTACAAAACGAAAGGAAGCCAAAAAGCCGCGTTACTCGATCTCATGTTTCACGGCGGCGTCAGCCTTGAAGATATGGGATTACCGACTTCTCCTTTTCCCAACACTGTCTACTCCAAGATTGCACCACTATTCAACATGAATCCTGAATACTGCGGACAAGATTGGAAGTCGGTTACCGTCCCGCGTGTCTCGCTTCCATCTTCCGTGCGGATATCTCTATTGGAAAACTCTATAGGAGCGTTTGCCGCATACGGTCCCCCTCAAGAACAGGAGAATGAGACCGCGCGATCTTGGTTCATATCTACGGTAAGTCACATGTGTACCATCGGGACATTGTCCATACTAACCATAACTTTCTCGACACTGCGCGTAGTGGTTGGACAGCATAATATCTCTCTTTTGTGGCCGTTTGAACCTATCAGTGACATCAATGCCACCAACAAATGATAACCCTGGAAACAAGATGAAGCACGAGATTTCTGTGTCGCAGAGAACTCCTGTTTTGATCATCAACGTCAAGTTTGAGCTTTCGCAAGCGCATGCGTACTGGAATTTTTTAGCTCAGGCCATGTGTGAGCTCCACTGTATGCATTTCCTTTTTGTTCGCGAGCGCCAGCACCATCTGACCGCAATCATCCTAGCTGCTTTCAACTTGAACCGTCACCATGATCTTCAAGAATTTCCTGTCTCCGCCATATTGACCGATTCCAAACATTGGGAATTTATCTCATACAATGGGACCAACTTCTTCAAAGACGAGTCGATCGTGTTTACACCGACCCAATTTAGCAACGGTATAGAATATTCGACCAAGATGTTGGAAGGTAAGTTCCAACTCAACCGACGATAGTATATTAAATCATCCACTGATTCGGAGAAGTTTGTAATAGGATTTTCGGCCAACTTCTCAGTGGATACATCAACACGGTGAAAGCATATGTCGAGAAATCTCGTCGACGGTCAGAGATAGGAGATGTACGTTCAAAATGACTATTTTGCGGACATGTTTGTGCTAAGTTTTTATCAGAATAGCAAAGTTGGTTCTGATCAGCCGCTGCCCATATCAGAAGTTACCAGCGTAAGCCTTCCTCCCAGAATTCCGAATATTTGACAAGAGACCGCAATTAAACGCAGGGGGCGCACAGAATCACGCGCGACTCAACATCTGTTTGGGGGATGGCTGTCGATGACGCGGTGCTCTGTCAGATACGATTTGAGGAGGCTTATAGGCTGTATCCTTCCAGGGAGGGGGATGAAATGGCTGCAGCTGCTCTCGAGCAGCTTGAACGCAGGTGAGACCCTTGTACCGAAGCTTCCTTATCTTGGATTTTCACATCTCTTTGACAGCGTTAAAAAAATTGGCCGGGACGATGACTTGGACCTACTGGGCGAGGGTTTGAACGTGCTCATTGCACAGTTAAAACTGGGCCAACTCTCGAGAGCCAATGTATAAGAAAATGTCGAAGCAGTGCTGTCCAGGGAAAGGTCGCAACAATTGGGACGAGTAGAGACGAGCAGGGATTGAGACGAGCAGGGATTGGGATCACGGCCGACTTTCACATGACTTGACGTCGTCGCGTACTGATATTACAGACAACGAGGTATGAGTCATGTAGTATGAAAAATGGTGTTGAGAGGAAGGAGACGAGAGTTCGCCGCGTCGGTGTCAATAATTGGCTTGCTCGCCACCAGCGCGATTCCATTAGGCGGCGTGACCCGGAGCCGGTAAGTACCAGATCGGAGATGCAAGCAACCAGCACATACGCCGCCAGCACATACACCACGCACACCATTACCTAACTTTCCAGTACTATGTAATCGCGTATCTAATCCACTGCTTCGACATGAACGACATACCCATTGATGTGCTGTTTTCGATTCTGGACCTCACACATCCTGCAGATCTACCAGCGCTATGCAGGGTCAACAAAGAGCTGCAATGTCATGCTTCCGCCATCCTCTACAGAAATTTAACCCCGGCGCAGGGCAACATCATCGACATATGCGGCACTCTATGTCGATCACCCCATCTGGCATTGAGAGTGAAGCATTTCACTGTGACCCTATATGCGGCCAGCCTTCTTGTTAGGGATGACTATACGCTTGTCGCGCAGACTCTGCGATGCTTGGTCAACTTGCAGTCATTGGTATTCTTCTTCTATGGGACGGATTCGTGGATGCTCGAGCACTGCACGTTCAAGCTCCGCTCATTTCATTCCACCCTGGACACGAATACCACGCTCCTATCATTTCTAAGAACTCAGTCGGAGTTGACTACTCTGAACCTTCAGGCCGATGTTCACAACCATCAATTACCGCTGCCCTTTCTACCGAACCTCACCCACATTGATGCGCCCTTTTCATGGGTCTCCCAGCTCGTACCGGGGAGGCCTGTTGAAGAAATGCAGATTTATGAGCAGCAGGCTCGGCCCCACCTCCCGACCCATAACATATCGTTTCTCTCCTTGTCGACGTCACCTATGCGAAGGTTAATCATTGGTTCCCCTTCCTTGCGTGCACTACCAACCCGGGAGGTGCACCGGTTACTACCCGATATAGAGACTCTGGTTATGAGGCTGCCTTTGAAGATTACATCCCGCGTCGATGAGGTGAGCGCTATGGCAACTGTTCGATTGATACCCACTCATCCCAAATCCAGGAGACACAATCTCTCGAGCAATGGTTGAGAAGTCTTCTCTCTGGCTTGCCACACCTCCATTCCTTCACCCTGACAACCTGTCTACATTCTTTTTCGTGGTCCGATGCAGATGAGCTTTTGTTTTTGGAGAACGCCGTTGCACTCGCACCAAACGTCGCTACCTTTGTCACGAACTCCCCACGTTTCCCCCGGATTCGCACAGATTGGAGACGTTTCAATGATGGGTGGGGCATTGAGCAGAGGGATAGTACTTTCCCTCCAAAAAAGTCAACTCCTGTGAAGACGCCAAGTCCCGCGGAACCGACGAAGCTAATACGACCTGGACTTGCAGCTCGCAGAGGTAAGCTACTAGTTCCACTTTACCGACTATGTCGCGTATCTTACACGTCTCCACCAGTAACATATCCATATCCAGATTACCGGGGCGCCCCGCCGTCGGCCCCGACTGGGACTGGCCCACCAGAGCAGGATTTGAACCTGACCATTGCCGAGTTAGAATCGGGCCAACCCTCGGCAGCCAATGTATGAGGAGCGTAGCACTTGAATTGACCTGGTACACAAACACACACACACACACACACACATGTGGCCACTATGCTACATATGTGCAGAGGACAATGTAATACTATGGTTACTAGGTGTTTAGAACACACAGGAGGATGTACTTCTATTATGCGACTGCGAAGAGCCGATATATCTACATGAGTTGAAATGTTCAGAATTAAAAATAACACGCCAATGGGTATGTGGTTCTAGGTGTGCGACAAGTGGGCACCAGTGGGCGTCGGGCGAGCATGGTCAGTGCCAACTCGGTGTCAGACAAGATGCGACAACGTGACCTTGCAACCTTGCATGCCGCGCCTTGTTCCTTTCGTTGGATCCTTCCCTTGGTCTTTCCACTCCCGCCAACCATCCTCGCCATCATGGCTCACCCGGGTCTACTCTCATGGGCCAACTCCATTCGACACACCATGGTGAATCACCAATGTCGCCAACAATTCGAAGACCAAATCCAATCCCATGGATTCCTTTTCCTCGACGATTACATGGACAACATACTCGCGCAAGCCAAGCGAGAGTGAGATACCGCGTCATTCGCTTTTGATGCTTCTTAATTAACCTAATGACGCTTCAGCCCTCTCATTGACCTCGTGAAGACACCCGGAAGGAAGAAGGCTGCCCCAAAGAAAACCAGGGCAGCAGTCACTGCTGCAAAGGCAAAGTCGGCCATTATATCGCTCGAGGTAAGTCAAATAATCTCTGCGCTGGATTCTAACACTAAGTTATTGCAGGATACGGAGGACGAGACGAAGGAAAATGAGCTTCCTGTCAACAGTTTTCAGAAAGCGCTCCTTCAAGCCAAGGACGACGACAGCCTACTGGTTACCCAGCCTACACGCACCCAGCCCATCGAGCAAACCGCGATCAAGTCTTCATTATCCAAAGAGTTTAAGACGGTCTCTATCGCGGAGGATGCAGATTGGGAAGAAGAGCGGACGGTAGAGAATATTTTGTCTTCGCCGCCACCACCTCGCGCTGCATCTCTTCCGGTAGACGAAGCGGGACCAGCTCAGCTGCTTATGCCTCCACAACCTGAGATCACCGCGGATCTGTCTATCATAGCTGAAGACGACGAAATTACGGAGCAATCCGTCCGACTGGTTCGGTCTGAGCCGGACACTGTCAACCTCCCTGCCAACTCTATGCCCCTATTAACGCCCGAAGCAGCTCCTGAAAGCGAAGATGAGCAGGACAATACCCAAAGCATGGATATCACAACATCATCTTTTGGGCAGACCTTCCATTCTATCGCGCTAAATTCGCCGGAGCCACGTCGCAGTACTCGACCGAACTCTACTTCAGAGTATGCCACTGCACCGTTACCTCAACTTCCTTCATCGGAGACGATTCCTGCTTATTCTGAAGCCATGACGGTGCCGCTTCCTAAAGTGCCTGCCTCAGCGTCTATGCCGAATGTCGCGGATACAAGTGCGAAGGGATCTCCACCGACGCATTTCCCATCCCTTCCTGCTCCCTCTCCTCTTCGGAAGTCGATGCGCGCTCCAACAAGGGAGCCCTCCTTGAACTTTGGGATGCCCGTCCCCCCTATTCCCGTCGGCGCGGGCAAGCGAACCTCCTGGCTCATGAAGGCCAGAGAAGCCAAAGCAATGGAAGCCCCTGGGACGCGTGCAAGTGCTGGCGTACCGGCCGCCGGGGTGTCTGGTGCCTCGAAGAGGAAGAGTGGCGACATGCTTGCGTCCACCGTTCCTGGTATGGCTGGCATGCTGGCGCAAGGCGAAGAAGAGCGCAGACGAAAGGTTGCGAAGACGAGTGAGGGAGATGCAGCAGCACCGAAAGAAAAACTCCAGTCTGTCGCCGAATCCAAGGACAAATCGCCCGAACCTGTGCTCCCTAAACGCCAACCCACACCACTTGCGCCCTCTCCAGTGGAAGAGGCTGATATTGCAGCGATTGCAGACGATAACACATCGTCTCTCCCAATTGCCGCAGCAGCCCCAGAGGGCATTGTTGATCGCATGAAGCGCGCCGCTGAGGGGCTCGGCGCGCGTCCAGGCAAGAGCATGAGCAAGTCATTGGGAGGCCCCGCTGCTGCTGCCGTGTTGGCGGAGGTGAGGGCGGCCAGAGTTGCGGCTCATGCCAGAATTGCAGAGCGGGATGGATTGTCCGATGCCGCAGACGTTGTGGTTGCAGTAGAGGAAACGCGGACCGTGGTCACAACGACGAAGACTGAGCTCAGCAAGGCCGCGCCGACTAAGCTGGCTAAGGAGAGGAAGTTGAGCGTCTCTGACCTAGTCTCCGCATTCGAAGATACCGGCAACGACAAGACCAAAGAGGAGGCTAAGAGCTTCAAGCCTGTTCGCTCCTCAGCACTTCGTCAAAATGTCGGCGATGAAAGCACATCAACCACACCCCCGCATTCGCCACCGGTAGCGCAGAGCTCTAGCTTTGTCTTGCCATCAGGTCCAGTGTTCAACAAACAGCCTGTCTTTGTGCCACCCGCACCTATCATCCCGGCCGTCAAGGCTCCCTCGACAGCTTTCTCTTTGCCTGCAGCTTCTTCGCTGGGTGTTCCTGCACGGTTGCCCTCGCCTTCGTCCCATCGACTAGCGCCTGCGGTGTCCGCTCAGTCCACTATGGGGAGTCTCTTCTCTGACCAAATATTTGACAGTCAGCCAGGTGTATCCGCATGGGCGCCAAAAGACATGGGTTACACGACTGAATTCACCTCGCAAGAAGATGGTACTCGGAGGATGGATGATCTGGACGAAGATGATAGTTGGCCGATGGACGAGAAGCTTGCTGCCGCTAATTCAGGCTGGCCAACATTTGGCTTTGCTAAGGAAGATAGCATGACATGGAGCACGCTCCCGACGGAGAGCCAGCGGGACACTCGGTCAACTCAGAATCTTACAGGGAACACCAGAGAGTTGCGCAAACCAGAGGAACCCACACGTGCACCGGTTGAAGAGGAGAGTGATAATGCCGATGATGACTTATTGTTGGACGAAGATGAGCTGAGAGAGAGTGATTTGGAGGACATCATCGCAGCTGGACAGCCGACCGTCAGCCTTGTCAAGGTGCTATTCAAACTGACCGTAACACACTGCCACTTGAGGTTAACACCATTTGATAGGGCAAACCGGTCGAGAGGAGCCAGAGTCAGATGTCTATGGCATCGACTTCTGATTCGTCACAGTCTCAAATTGGATGGGTAGGTCAGGCGACCAAACTTGTCAGCAGCGTCTTAGGAGGAAGCAAGAAGCCCCAAGTGCCTAGTCTTCAAAGAGCCGCAGCAGCTGCCAAGAAGGTTTGTGACAGTTGTTTGGTTCGTGCATTCTCCCCTGACATGTGCACTTTCTAGGAGAAAGAAGAGAAAGACAAGAAGGCGGCCCGGTTGAGGGATGTAGAAGCCCGTCGCCAGCTCGCCTTGCAAAAGAAAGCTGAAGAGGAGAGAGCTAAGGCTCAAGATGAAGAAAAGAAAAGGAAAGACGAGGGCGAGAAGCGTAAAAGAGAACGCGAAGAGACCACTGAGAAACGGCCTCTCAAAACTGCGACCAAGAAGGTATGCATACGCATCCTCCTTGCAGTTCCGTGTACTAACTACCGACTAGGAGGAAGATACATCTAAGAAACGCAAGATCACGGTTGAGGCTGAGAAGAAGCCTGTCGAGTCGAAGAAGCCTCCCTCCAAGGACGTGGTGCCGTCCCGTATGCCACAACCGACATCTGCACCCTCCGTTCCGAAGCCCACTGCGCCACTAAAATCTGGTTTCAAGCCTTCCGCTGCAAATCAAGTCCTGGCATCCTCCGCCGCTTTCAACGCGCTTCAGAGTGGCTCAACATCCACGAAACCGGGCGATCTGAAATCTGTGAAACCATCTGCCGCCGTGACAGCTTCCTCTCTAAAAGGCAAGGGCAAAGCGAAGATGCCGGAGGACGATATTGCACAGCCGTCGCTTCAGTTGAAAGATCAGATGGCTGCCCGCGCCAAAGTTCAGCTTCAGGCCGCCAAACAGCTTCCTGTGTCGACAGAGGACATCGAACTGCCAGATGTCAACAGCGAGTATTCGGACTCGGAGGATGAGGACCGACCTGGGAAATTCGAACCGCCGAACTGGGCACAATCTCCTGAACTGCGAGCGCAGTTGGAGAGACAGAGCAGGACCAATCCCGATGATATATTCGGGCCTGTCAAGCCCCTACGCATGGAAGAGGTGTTCAGAACGAGGCAGAGCCGCTTCAGGGCTAGGACTAGCTCTGCGAATTGGACTGGCACGGACAAACTGACGGTGGAGGAAGAGAGAGAATACGTGAGAAGGATGGGTTATCAGTCTTGAATACATTTCATATAATATTATTTCTTGCATTTTTTTGTATCATACACCGCGTAGATAGTACATGGACCTTCGATAGAACTGGTCTCGTCGTTGAAAATGAAGTGAAGCTCTGAGACGAGTACATTGTTATTCTGATAGGCATATGAAGTCTCCAAAACATCCATATATGTACAGGTGGGTAGGATTCAGATGGCCGCTGGTGATTTGTACGACAAGCTGTTGCTTATACGTCCGATAGAGTGCGGCAGTGCCGTTTGTGACGACGCCAATCCGCTTTCTGTAACAGAGTCAGATAAAGCATCACCTGGTGTTATTATTGGCCTACCTGGCACGGCTGAGAGCAATAATAAACCGCCTGTGCAAAGTCGATGAGATCGTACTACAAAACATGAAAGTGGAGACCACGAACTCTACAGCCACTGCAATTGGCTAGTTCTGTTTTCTTGAAGGTTGCCATCGGGCACTGCACACCGACGCCATTTTAAGTATAGGAGACCCCCAGGTCGTTGTGCAGCATACCTTCTCATGCGCGCAAGCTATGTTGAGTTTTCCAGCAGATAGCCTGGTTTCTTTCGCCTTTTTCAGATCTCCTTTAGCCTCATATACCTGCGCGAGGCTCTCGCGAGATACAGCAGTATCAAATGACGCCGCTCCGGGCTGGATATTGCGGATAGCGATCGCTTTATGCAACTGAGCTTCAGCTTCATCGAGTCTGCCCATTTTGAGGTAGAGTTCGCCGAGGGCATGGTATGTGATGGACGTAGAGTACGCGTTAGGTCCAATTGACTGCATTTTTAACTCCAACGCCTCAAGATGCATGCGTTCTGCACCGGACCAGTCACCATTCTGAGAATGTTGAAGGGCCCGATTGTTCAGATTCGCAGCTTGATTCACCAGTGCGAAAGATTCAGGTGAGGTGTGAACGCTCGCGCTCGGGAAGAGGCTGGCGACTGGGACTGGCGGCATAATGAGCAGCTGGTAGTATTTAATAACAAGGTTGCACGGTGTCTAACTTTGATGTGACAGTGGGAAATAGGGGTCACGTTGAGGGCCGGCGCTATTCCCTTTGGGCCGCCCTGTCCGGGCGGGGTCACTGCCATTCCACGAAACATTGTTCATATCCAACACCGACCGGGCTAAATCTCGGCCTTGATACTCTCTTTCTCATCTATCTTTCCATGGCGTACTCTTCGTCCTCATCGCCAGAAATCTCTGTTGCTCCTGCGCCCCAATCCCAAGACCAGTTTTCATACAAATCGGCCACCCATGACGAAGTTCTTGAAGACCTTTCAAGGTCCGTCCCTAGGATCATCAATGATGACTCGGACTGATACCTGTCGCTTCGTAGCCGCTTTATTCTCAACCTTCCCGACGAGGAGCTAGAATCGCTCGAAAGAATATGCTTCCAAGTAGAACAAGCGTGCGTCCCGCCAACATTCAATGCCACACAGCATGCTTACTATCGACAAACAGGCATTGGTTCTACGAGGATTTTATCCGAGAAGAAAACCCCAAATTTCCCTCGCTTCCTCTCAAGAAGTTCTCAGCGATGCTGTTTCATGCCTGTCCTCTCTTGCACCAATGGAGTCACGATCACGAGCAGGCATTCAATACATTCATGCAATACAAGACGCGAGTGCCCGTATGCGGTGCTATCATGCTCAATGATACTTGGGAAAAGGTATGTCACGATCGCTATTGGCTTTGAGTGATCGGTCTAATTTTAATGGCTCTAATAGTGCGTGCTAGTGAAGGGCTGGAAGTCATCTTCGGGATGGGGTTTCCCGAAGGGAAAGATCAACGAGGGTGAACCATCCCATGTCTGCGCAGCACGAGAGGTGAGTAGTCAAGCAACGCTCGTCCTCTACTGCTAATATTCTTGACAGGTGCTCGAGGAGACGGGTTATGATCTTGCTGGGCAGATAGATCCCCAAGATGTGGTGGAAATGTCCATCAAGGAGCAGAAAATCTCCTTGTACATCGTCGCGGGAGTTTCGGAGGATTACGCTTTCGAGACAAAGACCAGGAAGGAGATCAGCGTATGTCACCTCTCAAACGCCCCCTTACGAATGCTGACCACATGATCGTATCTAGAAAATTGAATGGTTTAGACTTACTGACTTGCCAACATGGAAGAGGAACAAAGCTGCGCCAGGCAAATTCTACCTTATATCCCCTTTCATCGGGTACATTTGTCGGTTTGAGCTTTGTTTGCCTTGAACTAATCGCCCTTTGTAGTGCTTTGAAGGCTTTTATCAACGAGCGAAAACCTCGCGCCGGGATGCGCAAAACTCCAACAAAACCCAAGAATGGTTCGTTGGCCAACAATCGGCAGATACTTTCACGCCCTGCGCAGTCCGCGGGTACATATCATGACACACTTCCTCAAGATTCCAGCTCTCAATCTTCCGCAGAAAATGGCGCCCCCTATACCCCTTCTCCGCAATATACGGCAGCCACATCATACCAGAGCTCTAATGCGCATGTCGTTGATCGTCCAGAGGGAGGCACAACTGCGATGGATTCCAACCTAACGCGGCTCCTCAATTCACTATCCATGTCGGTCAGTGCGCCTGAGCATCTCGTCGCCACCGAGAAGGCCCAACCCCCTACTTTGTCAAACGGATTAAAACCCTCAGCGCCACCCACACCCGCTCCCGTATCTCCTCCCCCTGTGACTTCTCCGCCTACCCGAGAGGCAGATTGGTCATCGACAGTACCCAGACCACTATCCCAGAGGCCTATGGACGGTGCACAGACTCCGTCATCGCGAAACGGATCCTTTGGTCCACGACCGCAACCTGAGGGAACGCACACGACCTCGCGACAGTCCGAACTACTGGCTTCGCTCTCTGTCAGCCCCCAACCGAATGGATCTCCTGGTCTATTATCCGGGCCCCCCTCAGCTGCATCGTTGACAGCATCGATGGCATCGACAACGTCTTCTGGCCGGCATACGCCTGCACGACGTGGCTCAAATACGGCAGACATATCTCCATACCTGTCGAGGCCAACCGCCATGCCAACCTCAGGGAAACGGCTGAAGCAGCTGGCGCTGCTGGAGAACCTCGCCGACGAGTCCGATCGGATGACCCCCCAACTGGGCAACCGGGAGCCTCTCCCGCGCTTACCCAGCCGTGGACCCAGCCGTGGACCTAGCCGTGGCGCGGCAGGCTACCTGCTGCCCCTCAACGCGAGACAGTTCTATCCACCCCCTGCGCCATCGGCATCTGTGCCCCCACCTTCCAACGACCCCGATCTCCGAGTAATATATTCTTCCAACCACGGCCCCGCCCCGCCGCAGGCAAGCCCGTATCTCGCCCAATCGCGAGCGCCCCCACCTCCCATGTACAACGGCTCCGCCTTCCAAGTGCGCCCACAGACCAGCCAGGCCACACACCCCGGCCTCGGCCTCGGCCTCGGCCCCGGTCCCGGTCCTGGTCCCGTGCACCAGGGCCAGGGCCACGCGATGGGCGGCCGGGCAGCGAGCATGCACCAGAGCCAGCTCCTCTCCCTCATCGCAGGCGGTGGCGGACCCCAGGGCCCCATGCCCGCCGCGGGCCCCCCGATCCCGATGGGTGCGTATCCGCCCATGTACCGCCCGATGGGCGCGTACCCTGGCCCCCAGCCCCAGCCGCTTCAGCACCCCATGGCACTCCGGGGGGCGCCGATGGCTATGCCGCCGTACAATATGTACCCAGCACTGCAGCAGCAGCAGCCGCTTGCGCCGGTGTATGATCTCCCTCCGGGCGCTGTGAATTCCAATCTCCTGTCGATCCTGAACGGCCGGCCTCCCACCGCTGCGGGCAACCCTGCCAGCGCGTTCCATTGATCGGCCTTGTCCCATCCCTTTGTGACTATACAACCATAACAATCTATAACCCTAGCCTTCCCCTGTCTCTGTCCCTGTGTCCGTTTCGTCCAATCGTGCATAATCTTCGATCTGTCCTCGCTCATTACAATGCCCATTTCCCGTCATTTGCAGCTCTATTTTTGTTTGTGTATATCTCGATCTCGCAGCTCTCCGCTTTGCTTTACGCTCTTTCAACCCGTGTTCACGTCCACCCTGTGTATCCGCCTTCCGCTGTGTAGAAAAGAAGTAGTTCGGGCACATCGCGCCTACTGTTCTCACCATTCTGTCTACATATCGCTTCATATATTAATATTGTTGATTCAATGGCAATATTTGAACCTCGATATGTTCCGGCGTACGTGCGGGAGATGGTGGTTATCAGTGAAGTCACAACGCCTCCCACTCTGAATCCAAATCACGCTACAACATGGCCAGCTCAGAGCCACTGAGGATGTAACGATCGCCACCTAGTTAGATATAAGCAAACCGCAAAGTCTGAATCTTTTTGAGGGGGGAGGGGGGGAGGGGGGGACCAATCAAATATATGATTGCCTTCTCGAGCGAATACCAGTGATCGACATCCAAATTATTAGCGCTCATCTTGCTAATTAACTTTTCGTCAACTACCTATATTAATATTGACATGCCCCGGGGCCGAAGCTACACCTATGGGGCTATTCAACTTGCCAAGGGCCGGGGCACGTCGATCAAGCTGTAGATAAGTAATCCTGCAAAGCCGTTCTGCCCCCTCTGAGCGGGCCACCGATCGATCGAGCGCTGTGCATGTTACCGCTGACGGGTCGGATCCAGCGAAGCTTCTAATTAGGGTATTTAGGCTGAATGGACGTCGGATCTTGGAAAGGAAAGTTGAAACTCTTGGGTGGACGAACGTGGTACACGATGCCCGGTGGCACAGAATCCCGATGGTACAAAGATTATCGAGATGTTTGCACAGCCCGGCAGTGGCTGCAATAAGTTTGAATGGCCAAGTATTTTGTCGGAGGGAAATCTAAAGCCTAAGGCCTAGGGGCGTCGACGTCGACTGATAAGATTGCCGGAATGCGCAAATGGTCCACGGTGATATGGCGATATCGGCGCCGCAAGCGATGGGCAGGCTAAGAACCCGCCGTCCATCGAGCATGCTGCAGCCCAAGTAAGTACTAGGTATATCTCCAACGTGTGCGAATTCCCGCGACAGAGCTGCCAGGGAAGGTTGACGTAGTCTGCCGAGGGCAAACACCAGAAAATTTGGATCGAACCTGCGTAAACTCGGGATATCCTGTCTAGAGGTTGACGTCGCCATCGCAGTTAAGACTCTGCTCCAGCGACGTCAAACGTCAGATCCACGCCGTGCGGACTGCGGAGAAGAACATACCTTTGACAGACAATGGGATTGAGTGATCCCAAGTGACTTGGATCAGAGAAGACTTTGGCGCCACGCAGACAGTTGCAGGGTAGCATGCACAACAGTGGAGCGCAAGGCTAGAAGAAGACAAAAGTAGTCCAAATAAATACAGAAATCTGCAGCAAATCTACAGTCCCAAGTTGAGTCCCAAAGTCCTTGGATCCTAAATCCACGAATATAATAAAGGCCTACTAGCGACGGTCGTACGCGGAAAATGCAGCGACTCCACCACGGAGAGACGGCATGAGATTGAAGCGCAGCATTTAGATGACCGCATGGTGCAGTTATAAGTGCTCGCAATTGTCGCAGAGTATCCAGCCTTGCAGCCTTGCTTGGTGGTGGTCCCGCAAATGTCGAAGAGGTTAAGACGGAGAGTAAAAGTTGAACATGAGTTGAATCCAATCGACTTCCTTGCGCCGTGTCGAGGAACACGCGGAAGGGATTTGAGGTGGTGCCAATTTCAAGCGCCATTGCCAGCGCTTGTTTGTATGACGCAGTGGACTGCCCTGGACCACTCCTGCGTCATGCCTGCTGGTCCTTTTCCCCCGCAAGCCCCAACCAACGCCTGTTTATACACTCTATGGTACTATCCACTCTCCCTCTTTAATCCCCCCCTTCAGCATGGACAAAGTACGCGATGCGGCCAGCAAAGTCCAGAATACTCTGCGGCCAACACCAGCGGACCGTGGACAGTCTGTCACGTCCGTGCGTCTGGCTCCACGAAACAATAGAGACGACATAGAGTCGGGCCAAGGCGGCCATTCCAGCGGCGGTCTCTTCAGGCGGGCCATGCCCACGCGGGCTAGCGGCAACTTCTTCAGCAACGCGCTGGCCAACGTCCGCGACTTTGTGCAGCGCGATCCCCGCGAGTCGTCTACACCGCTCGCGGGCGAAACCGAGCCCGAGGCCGTGGAAAGAGTGAGACTGGCCAAGGAGCGCGCGGAATACGACCAGCAGGTCTTGGATCTACTCGACGTTATCGGTGCGCACGCCCGACAGGCCCCTCTACGCTCTACTTTCTACTGACGCACAAATTACTAATTAGACCCCGAGGTATCGACGCTCTCCACCCTCGGCGACCTCCAAAACTCCCTCTTCGTGCCCAACCTCGGGCGCTTCGTGAACCGCACGCGGTACCTCCAGCTCGCCAAGCCCGACCACGCCGAGTGCGACATCGAGGAGGAGCTCGAGCACGCCGCAGGCCCGCGCGCGAAGCGGCCCTTCTACAAGACCCTCTTCGCGCGCAAGGAGGCGCAGAAGCCCGCCGTGCGCCGCCCGGTGTCGGAGCCCGGCACCGCGGACGCGCACCCCGAGGAGGGCGAGGGCGAGCCCGTCGCGCGCGGCGCGCACTTTGTGCTCCCCGACGGGCTCGTGGACTGGGACCAGTGGACGCCCGCCGAGCGCGCGGAGCTCGACGACTACGTGCGCCACCTGCTCCACAGCCGCAAGTGGAAGCTGCGGCGCGCCTGGCGCGGGTTCAGGCAGTACTTCAAGACGCGTGAGTTCCCCGCACATGGTTTATAGCGAATATCGAACGTGGGACTGACGGACGCGTGCAGCGCTGGGGGCCTTTGTGACGATCTACGCGAGCCTGCTGACGTTCTGGGGCGCCGCGTGGGTGCTGTTCATCATCGGCTGGCTGCCGTCCGGCGGGCGCCAGGCGTACTTTCAGGAGATCTGCGACGAGATACTGACGGCCCTGTTCTGTGTCGTGGGTAGTGCGTATCCCCATCCCCTCCCATGCTCACGATTCTCCGCGCTGACGACCGGCCTGCACAGTTGGATTGGCGCCGTTCAGGACGGTGGATACCTACCACATGAGTACGTACTACCTACTACGTCCATCCGTCCATCCGCACTTCCCGTGCGATGTGAATTGTGAATAAGCCCACTGACGCGAACCGCACACAGTCTACATCGCAAAGTACCACCGCAAGACGCTGCGGCTGTACCGCGAGAGGGGCGCGCCGCCGCTCCCGGACGAGAACGACCTGCCCGACCCGCTGCGCCGCCGGCAGACGCCCGGCGAGCTCGAGAAGCAGGTGGACCACATGCCGGACGCCGTCGGGGGCGGGGGCGAGGAGGGCGAGCCGGCGGTGGTCGTGCGGACGCCGGTGCTGAGTGTGCACGAGCAGGCGACGTTCCTGTACCACCAGCAGCGATTCGCGAAGAGCCACAGTAAGTTCCGCAATCCAGCGGAGATGAGTATGTGCTCACCTGGTGCGAAGCCTTCTACAGACCCCACGAGACGGCCACGCACAAGGCGTTCCCGCATGATTTGCTGGTCGTCGTCGTCTGCCTGCTCGACTTCCACTCCATCTTCCAGGTATGTCTATTCCCTGTTACCTTGCTCGCCGGTATAGCGGCATCGCTGACTGCGAACACTGGACAGATTGCGCTCGGGTCCACGACGTGGTCGATTTCGTACCACCACCTGTTCAAGCACACCCTCACGGCCGTCATCCTCTCCTTCTCCATCACGTGCAACATCACCGCGGGGCTGGTGATCACCGCCGGGAACAGGCGCACGCGGAAGACGGAGGTGCTGGAGGAGCGCCTCAGGAAGGCCGTCACGGAGGAAGCGGTGAAGCGGAAGGCGGCGGGGAAGGACAAGGAGCGGGAGCGGGGGGACGGGCACACCAGCCACACCAGTGGGCACGCGGTCCACGGCACCCGGGGCACGCGAGACGAGCAGGGCCAGGAAGCGGCGGATGGGGTTATGGCTACTGGCATCTAGTTCTAGTTTGAGATCACACGGACTGTTGTTGTATTGCATTCACGAGTAGCGGCTTCGGACTCGTACAGAGACGCGATAATCTAAGAGTAGATTCTATACCTATTGTCTTGTACTGTATCATAATGACTAGCTATTATTCCGCTATCCGCGACTACCAACATGACAGAGCATGACAGTGGTCGGAGTTGAAACATGTTCCCAGTTCAGTCACTATGCACTATGGGATGTAGTTCAAAGTCAATGGTTACCTGATCTGATACGCGTTCAAAATTTGCGCCTGAAGATTTTTTTTGAAAGAAATCACGAATGTTACTGATATTTGATCTAGGTCAGCTAATCGTGTTACCCGTTACAAGCCGAGACAAGTTTCAGTTCAGGGTACCCTGTTACCCGTTACTGAACACTTGGTCGAAATCAAATCGAAATGATTATCCACGATCAACCGTGGCTGAGACACGTCAATCACGTGTCGGTGGTAGATGGAGCCAGGGGCCGTTGTCATCCTGGGAGCTCAGATTTTCCTGTCCCCTGTCTCTCTCTCCTTTTTCTTTATTTTCTGTATATTGCCCATGGGCTGCACCCCCTAAGATGCTCAACGGTAGCGGTATCAAACTATTCACGGGTGCGTCCCGATCTCCTCCGCTGCCCCACCTCGAGCTCACGCGCGTTTCCGCAGGGACAAGCCACCCCGAGCTCGCAGAGATAATCGCACGACGGTAGCTAGCCCCCTGCCCACCCCGGCCCTCGTAATTGACTATTGACTGGCGTTTGGCTAGCCTCGGCATACCAGTGGGCAAAGCGCTCGTGTCCAAGAGCGGCATCGGCGAGACCAGCGTGCGCATCGTGGAGTCCGTGCGCGAGGACGACGTGTACATCATCAACACCGGGTGCGGGGAGGTCAACACGGCGCTGATGGAGCTCTGCATCATGATCCACGCCTGCAAGATCGCGAGCGCGAAGCGCATCACCGCGGTCGTCCCGCTGTTCCCGTACGCGCGGCAGGACAAGAAGGACAAGAGCCGCGCGCCGATCACGGCCAAGCTCGTCGCGAACATGATCCAGAAGGCGGGCTGCGACCACCTCATTGTGCGTGTTTTGGCGTTTGTGGGCGATGATCGGGATCGACGCTGATGGATTGTCTCCCCGGGCGCAGACGATGGATCTGCACGCCTCGCAGATCCAGGGATTTTTTGACGTACCGGTCGACAAGTACGTATACCCCCTTTCGTTCACACCGATCTCTGTGGCTGATGTTTGAACCCCGGCATAGCGTGAGTGTGATATCGCGCAGCCACCACCCGCTCTAGCTTCACACGTTATTACAGCTTTTTGCAGAACCCTCCGCTATCAACTACATTCGCACAAACTTCCATGTTCCGGATGTGGTTATAGTCTCCCCTGATGCTGGAGGTGCCAAGAGGTAGATTCTATTTCCATTTGTGCTGTTGATTGGGCGCTTATGTAATCTGCGCTAGAGCGACCTCGATGGCGGACCGATTAGGCGTGGACTTTGCGCTGTTTCACAAGGAGCGGAAGAAGGCCAACGAAGTCTCACGCATGGTTCTTGTGGGCCAAGTGAAGGGAAAAATTGCTATCCTCGTAGACGACATGGCCGACACTTGCGGCACCCTCTGCTTGGCAGCCCAGCAGCTCGCCGAAGCCGGTGTGGAAAAAGCGTACGCCATCGTCACACACGGGATATTGAGCGGCAACGCGCTCAATAATGTCATGGAGAGCTCGCTGGAGAAGCTCATCGTCACCAACACCTTGCCCCAAGCGGAGAACCAGAAGCTATGCAGCAAGATAGAGGTAATTGATATAGGGCCCGTTTTGGCCGAGGTCATCAGGCGCTCTCATTATGGCGAGAGCATTTCCAAGCTGTTTCACGAAGTTCCATACTAGTTGTATGCGCGTTGTAAAGCAGGAGGACTCGCACAAAGCACTTTGCTTGCCCGGCGCGATTGTGGCATGTCTGCGCTTGATACGGGTCTCCGCGGCTGGAGAATTATTTTTAAAAGGATATGTTTGCCATTTGGGATATGGACCCAAAGTATACCCGTCGGATCGGGTTGGATTATGATAGAAAGATGGTAGCCTAGTACGAATGGAAGCAGATCGAAGCCCAAAGTCACCGCATGTTATGACCAAACTGCAGGAGCCTGAACTGCAAGGGTCGTCGGAGGTAGAGAGCTTTGATGGAAACCCTAGCTGACCACTACACCAGGTGACAAGATAACGCGAACCAAAGATGGAGACGCATTCCCAACGATCCGATAAGGGCGCTTACAAGTCAGCCACGCGCCTCTGGCAGGTGGGCGTTGTCGCGATGGCCTGCTGGTGAAGATGGGAGCGCAGTCAAGGGATTCCCAGGCGAAACTGGGCTAGAGTGGCATGCATTTTTAATAAAATACGTGTTTCAGTTGATTAGTGCTGAAGCGCGATGGCCGGTGTCTCGGAGCGCAATGATGAGATCAATGAGCTTGTCTCGGTTGGGATGTCCTCGTGGCTGGAAACCCAAATGACGAATTCCGTCTGCTCGCGGGAGTGGTTCCATGTTTTATCTGGCCGGATATCTATTAAACCAGAGTCTGTTCTGAATTAGCCGCAGCAGGTATATTAGTCGTGCAGCTGGGGGGAGGGGGAAGGGGGGCAGTCGGAAGCAGCGAGACCGAAGATTAAATAAGTGGCAAAATAGATTGCTTCGAATTCTATCGGCTACTCTTCCTTCCCAAGTAGTACAGCCCGGCTTCGAGCTTCTTAGGCCGTTTCTTTCCCTTCCCCTCCGCCAACACTCTAGGCTTGCAGGCTGTTCACTTTCGACTAACATTATTGCCCTTTATACATGTTCTAACAAAGTCACATATCCCCCTCGCCATACTCCTCTGAACCCCCTACTTTGGTGCCCACTTTTCTGATCATTGGGCGATGCAAGGCGTATCATGTACGCTACCGCAACTCATGTCGCACCACTCCACCATCCACCATACAACCCTCACAATCCCGCCCTTTCCAACGGCCATGCCCACCAAAATGGCAACTCGCACCATCAACCCTCCCCTACCGCCCAGCCCCAGCGCGCAGCCCCGCCGCCCGCCGCACCAAAAGAGCGGATTGTCGTCGTGGGAGTACCCTCAGTGTCTATCCAGAACAACCAGCTGCAGGTTGGCAGCGCACAGACCAGTGAGTAGCCCTCATCCGTTTCATATTTGGTCGCAGTTCATAATAGCTTTGTAATGCAGCGTCGACGCGTGCATATACGCCCCTCAAGGTGCTCGGAGACGGCTCGTTCGGTACGGTGTGGTTGTGTGACTGGCATGGGACGTTACCACCCAATACACCCCTGTCCCCCATGCAATGCGGAGCAGGTGCGAGACCGGAGTGGGCGGGGAAGCGACTGGTTGCCGTGAAGAGAATGAAGAAGCGATGGGACGGTGGCTGGGACGAGTGCAAGAAGTTAAAGGAGCTCGAGGTGAGTACTCATCGCACACATACCCTTGGCCTGTTTGTGCTAATGCGTAGCATAGTCACTACGCAACATCCCCTTTCACCCCAACATCATTCCGCTCTATGATTTCTTCTTATTACCAGCCTCAAAAGAGCTCTACTTTGTCTTCGAATCCATGGAAGGGAATCTGTACCACCTCATCAAGGCCAGGAAAGGGCGCGCTCTCGCTGGTGGACTCGTTGCATCAATTTTCCGACAGATGGTCGAGGGTCTATTCCATATACACGCATGTGGCTACTTCCATCGTGATATGAAGCCGGAGAACGTACTCGTCACCACCACTGGTCTCTTCGACTACCAATCCGTCTCCCCCGTTGCGTTACCTGGCGCACCCCCTGAGAAGGACGTTGTGGCTATAATCAAACTTGCCGATTTTGGTCTTGCCAGGGAGACGAAAAGCAAGCCTCCGTACACAGAGTACGTCTCGACGAGGTGGTACCGCGCGCCGGAGGTGCTGTTATTAAGCAGGGACTACTCGAATCCCGTGGATATGTGGGCGTTGGGGACGATCATGGCGGAGCTTGTCAACCTGCGACCGCTCTTTCCTGGCTCTGGCCAGATAGACCAAATGGCTAGGATCTGCGAGTTAATGGGCGACCCGACGGACGACTATGGTGTGGACGGGCGAGGGCGGATAGTTGGCGGAGGCAAATGGAATAAGGGCATCAAGATGGCAAAGGCAGTAGGCTTTGCATTCCCCAAGGTGCGTATATGCTACATGCCAGAGTATCGATGTGCTAATTATGACTGTACAGATTCATCCCCGAGACTTTTACGCACTGTTCGACCGCAACGTTCCTCGGACGCTCGTCGACTGTATATCGGACCTCCTCAGATACGATCCCGAGCTTCGCTTGACGAGTAAAGACTGCATGAAGCATCCTTACCTCCTTGAAACCATACCCCGCAACAACATCCCCATGCCACCCCCACTCCAGATCCAGACTTCAACCTCCCTACCGCACCCGGCTAGACCTAATCAACGCAACCCCGTCCATTCTGCAACATCACTTTCCGCTATCTCTCCACGCAATGTTCCGCCCTCACATTCTCATCATTCTGTCCCCAGATCGCAGCTCCATCCATCCCACATCCCAGACGCATCACATTCTCACCGCGCTGGCTTCTACGACTCTTCCGAGTCCTCGGCCAATGACCTCAACATATACGAGCAAAATCGCAGCGCAGATACCATTGAAGAGCACCCACGCAACCGGGCTTGGGATGGTGATTCTTCGCCGGCTAGTCAAAGTGATTGGTACATGGACGTCTCGAGACCAGACCCATCTGGTTATCATGCCAACGGTCATCCGATGGAAATTCAATCATCGCCTATGGTGCAAGAATATCCTTCGCGGCCGCCTATGGATCCAGATTCCATGACGCCCTCTCATGTCATCACCGGGCACGATGCAAATCCTCAGTCCGGCCACAAACTGGGCAAGTTCAGCTCCCTTGGCTTTGGCAAGAAGAACAGCAAGTGGGGTCTCGGCATGTTCGGCCACGGAGACAAGCACCACGCGTTACCGCCTGTGGAGGAGATTCCCATTGCTGGCTCTTCGAGCTCGACTCCTTCCCTGAAGCGAACGCAGTCTTCCAGCACAGACAGTCGGTCGCTGTCGGAACTCTCCCCCGTTGTCGAATCACCTCACCAGCAAATGGATCCGAAGAAGGCCAAGAAGGAGGCAGAACGATTGCATCGGGATGCCGAGAAGCAGCGACGTACGATGGCGGAGAAAGCGCAACGAGAGCAAGCACGGGCTGTCATGCAGAAGCGGAATCAAGAGCAGTCGGGGGATACAGAGTACCTGGAGTGGAAGTACCATCTCGTGGGGAATATGGCTGGAAAACAGCCACCTGCAGGGCGAGCTAAAAGTAAGCATGGGACATCACGTACATCACCAGGCCCCATTCGGCAAAACCAGGCCCAGGGCAACGCCGCCAGTTCCACCACCGTCAGCGCCGCAGCTGGCCGTTTCGACGGATCTCTACAGCCCAGTTCCTGGAGAGGGAGCGAGCGCATGCCCAAGGCGAGGCGCAGAGAGTTCGACGATGACCATTCCATGTCCTCTTCAGACGTGCACAGTCTTGGCAGAATGTCAGCAATATCCTTTGCTACAATTGACAGTGATCCAGGGCCGAACGCCTCTGTGCGACATCGGGGCAGTCATTTCGGTATTAACCGTATGGCCTCCGCTTCCTCGTTACGCACAGGCACGTCGTTCTCGGTCGATGACTTCCCTTCATCTGCACGCTCGTCCAGCCAGTTCTCCGCAGGCGAATCATTGGCTCAGGACTTCCATAACCGGGCCAACATGAGCAGGTCTGACACAATATCTCCGCCTCCCATGCAGATGCTTTCGTTATCTCCCACCATTCCGTGGCAGCAGCAGCTGTCCCCTGGTCCAAACGATACCTCTCGCTCTAATTATACACCAGGACCTCAACACATATCCAATGGTGGGCCGCAGAGTCCTTATACGCACAGTTCCGGGGGTTTGCCGGCCATAAATCCCATCTTCCGAGTCGTAAGTCTGCCTCGTGCCTGTATGTGTGCCTGTGCTTACCAGTTTATTTTCGCAGGCGCCACCACCTTCTGGAGAGCGATTATCATCTCCCACGATGACGCTCCCTCCGTTTTCACAACTCGAGGCAGTCGCGGAAGGCGAATATCCACCACTCTCTCCAATGTCGTTCCGAGATATCTCGCCAGAGGATGGCTAAACCTCGCAAACAAACCAATCGCTACACGCTCATTACTTCGTTGTCTATTTTTTCTCTTTTCTTTCCAGCAGGGTCTCACATCAGGATTTCGCTCTGTTCACAAAGCATTCGCATTCATCCATCCATTCGTTGTCATCATGTTTTTATTCATTTAACACAGCAGTCTGCATCATTCAACAAAGCTTATTACACGGACCCTGGAGGTTGATTCACCGAGGCACTTAATATTCCAGGTTTTTTTCTGTGTGGAAGACCCATGAACATACTTACCATATCACAAAACACACCTCCCACTTTTTCCATCCTCTTGATACCTTATAATTGTACCCCACTGTTCAGAAGGGACACTTCTTAGCACTTATAGATCGACTTAAATTGTACTTGTACGCTTGCAAAAATCAGACAGCAAACGAACAAAATAAGCTCATGTGGATTGCAGAATCTCTACATCGGTGTGAATGTGGTACTACTAATGATGGTGGTGGGGTGCTTGCTCGAAGCGAATGCCACTGGGGAAACAGATTAGATTTATGATGGTTATATTAGGACTACTTGTGACTCACCAATAACTAAAATCGAATGAGACAAATGCAGACAGACGGTCAGCAAGTCAACGGTGTATATGAAACAGAATGATCTTACCCGCACGGCCGGGGACCGGGTTTGTCCTATGTGAATCGAGGATATGAGAACAAAAATGCAGAAATGAGAGCGTCAAACGCACCAAGTTGATGTATACTTTGGGGTGACCAAGGGGGCCTCCTCCTGCAAATAACCTTTCAATATGTAAACTACATATACCTGACTGGCACTCACCGCCGTCACAAGCTGCCCTGCGTCCGTCAACAAGGCGTATAGGCTCATTGTCAATCATTTCCATGGCGCTCAATGGGTTAGGTTGAAGCTCCATATGGGTTTGCTCAAAGCGAGGGTTCTCGCCAGCGGCAGGACGAGCACGCTGGTTCTCGGACCATTTGGCGGCGTAGTTTGGGGCCTGGGGTGCGGGGGTTTTGGCAGAAGGGATTGTGACAGCGGGTGTGGTCGTCTCTGAGGACACCGAGCGGGACAGCGCACGGAGAGGGCGTGCCAGCCGAGGTACGATACGACTGCTGAGCATTGTTGTAAGGCGAAGTTCGGAGGCAGCGGCCCAAACGGGAATCTTGCAATCGCCGGGAACTGCCGGGATGGAAAGGTTCTCATATTGTAACCGTACGTTTACGCTGATATTTGCCTGATATCCCAACGTTCCCCGCATCTTCTCGCACTTTCCTGACCGTTCAGGCAATTGCAAGATCATACAGCCAATCCTGAGTGTTTCCTGCCCAGGCGTTGCGTATTTGAAGGACAAGCACATGGAGCTTCTTGGTTCTCTCTCACAGTGGCAACAGTTTGCTCAAAGTTTGCTCAAACGTCGGAGTCAACCGAAGTCGATCTGGTTCTCGATTTGGGCAGGTTCGAGCCAGTGTTCCGACTGGTTTGTCCCACCGCACCATCTGATTCGACACCAACTGTATTTGATTGGGAATGCAGCAATGTATAGTACTAGCTAAGTATAGTCGTGTCTATACATAATTGAGAGCACTGGTCGACTCAGCCTCTTATGTAGGCTACAACATCAATGACTTGGGCAAATGCACCACGTGACACCGACCGTATTCCTCTGCAAACGCAAAGTGTTCCCCCTGTGCCGCCCATTGAAGAGATGGCAGCCTCTCGCGACCCGGATAGTGCTTTTTAATGCTTTCAATGAGCAAATTCACCATGAAATCACCGCGTCTGAGTCCTACTGCGCAGGCGAGACTGTTTGGGAGAGGACAGAGATCCCCAGTACGGGCGTTGCGCGCTTGTGTGCGCTCCTTCCCTTTGACTACAAGAAATGCCCCCATATCGCAGGACCAGAAACTGACACTGACCGATGTGTCATAACCTTGAGGGTCCTGTGCTGACCACACGATGCCGCCGGTTTGGGAGTCCCATACATACACGCCCGCCTGTTGTGAGCAACTGACGATTTGGGCACCATCTGAAGATAGTGCCACCGATATAAGGGGTTTTCTGTCGCTGCAGCCGGGGTGGTGAATTGTTTGAATAGGTCTGCTGCCTTTTGGAAATGTAACGTTCCACAGTATCACCTCCCCGGTAGTGCAACCCGAAAGCAAAAATTGCCCGTTCGTGGACCACGCCACAACACATACACCCTTGCTGAGTCCTGAGTGGCTGAGAGGACCAATGACCCGAGCGCCAGACACAGAGTCCCAGACATAAACAGTTGATTCGTCTGTTCCACATGCGATATGTGATCCATCGTAGGAGAATTCAACAGACATTAGGCAGTCTGAGCCGTCCATGCCTGCCATTTTCAGAAGCTCTTTGCCTGTTGCCGTATCCCAGACACTAGTGCCCGCATATCCAGTGACAAGTTGTAGACCATCTGTAGAGATTGCCATGTTGTTGAACTGACCATGCGGAGGGGGCACAAGCACGACCGATGGCTCGACGAGCGAGTCGTGGAAGAGTTGGTATAATACGGAATCGGACGGAAGTAATGGAAGGGCCGTGTAGTAGACGTGGAGAGGGTGCGCTGCGATTTCGGCAGCGAACTTGCGCGCGAACTCGATGGCTTCGATGACAATATCCTTGAGTATTTTGTCCTCGAAGGTATTCTCCTGAACAACGGATCAGATAGTTGATGATGATCAGTGATTATACGACGTACCTCAAGCCATGTTGCAACCCGTCGCAGCATGGGCACTATCTCCTCTGATTTTGCCATCATGCTCATAGCTTCAAACCAGTGAAGAAGATGGGTACGGAGAAAGACGGCAAGCAACTCCATCGTCCATGGTCCGAATGTTCCAACAGTGCATATATGGACAACCCATGATTGACATGCATGCGCCAGCACCTCTGGAAGCACTTCTGTAGTTAGATGGGCTGAGAGCATCATGTTGCCCATGTTGCGCTTCAAGCTAGCGTTCATTATTCGAAGACACAGGGTTGCGTGTTGTGCGTTAATCCCCACCGGCCCTTGCAGGGGCACGAGGGGAACCAATGGATCAACGAGCGAGTCGTGGAGTAGTTGATGAAGCATGGAATGTGAGGGACATAATGGAAGAGCCACGTAGTAGAAATAGAGAGGGTGTTCTGCGATATCGACAGCGAACTTGCGCGCGAAGTCGATAGCTTCGATGACGAGATCCTTGAGGCTTCTGTCCTCGAAGGTATTCCGCTGAACAGTAGGTCAGATAGTCAGCAATTTTCAGTAATCATAAGACACACCTCAAGCCACGTTGCGACCCGTTGCAGCATAGGTGCTATCTCCCCTGATTTCGCCATTATACTCATAGCTTCAAACCAGTGAAGAAGATGTCCATGGAGAAAGACGGCCGTACACTTCACCATCTCCCGTGATTCCAATGTTTCATCAGTGCATATATGGCCAGCCCAAGATTCACATGCATATGCCAGCTCCTCCGGCAACACCTGCGTAGTTAGGCGTGCTGAGAGTGTCGTGCCGTACATATTGCGCTTCAAGCCAGTGCTCATTCTTTGAAGACACAGAGCAGCGGGTCCTGCACTAACCCCGGACCGCACTGGCTCGAGCTCGAAGTACCAATTGATATCGTGCCCGCATCGTTCAGGGCTTGATAAGAAATCCAAAAATGATGGATGGAGGACTTGGACGACAGGTCCGTAGGACAAGACAGAGCCCAGACGCCGTATTGTTACTATTACTGGGGGTTCAAATGCAAGAGGGCGATCGAGCAAGCGATTAATGGCTGTTTCTGAAATTGCGACGGGCGATCCCATGATAGCGCCCATGATGGCGCGAAAATCTGATACGAAATGGGCATCCGTCCAGTCTCCTGCGGAACTCAAGGCGGCCCTATAAAGTTCGTCAAGTGGCGGGTTTGCCCCAGAAATGTATGTGGGCGGTTGGAGCAGCAAGAATTTCAATCGCTCCGGCGGACAGTGCGCATCAACAAAGGTTTTGGCATTTACAGCCCATGCGAACAAGCCGAAGGCTCGATCAGCGAGCTCCGCGATGGCGGTTGGGCCCTGCCAGTCCTCCTGCAAATTTTTGTTGCGCCGAATCTGCTCCATTTGGAATGTGAAGTAAGCAGATATATCTGAATGACTGCTTGAGCGTAGTTCCCGGCTCTGCAAGCGCGGGTGCAACACAGTTTTGTTGGGAGTTGCGTAGATGTCATTCACTGTGCGGCTCGTGATGATGAATCGAAGATTAGAAGGAAGACTCTCCGTTTGACCGACGAGAACATCCAAAAGGCTTTCCTGGTCATCTGGCTGCCTACATGCATCCAACGAATCGAGCACAATGATGATAGGACCTTCGCCGGCTAGCGCCGGTATTGATGCGAATGTTTTGACGATCAACCTGTCGAATTGTTCGGAAAGAGGGGCTTCCAGGACCGGCGCTTTGAATTGGGGACGGTCATTGATAGTCTGGATGATTGAAGCCCCTAAGCGTTCATCGTGCTCCGCCATTTGACGCGCAAGTGCTTCCACTGCTGTGGACGGTCGAATCGGTTCCGATGATGCTCGGTCAAAGCCAACAAAGGCACCCAGGCGACCCATCTCAGAAAAAAGGGTCGCGACTGTTGCTGCCACAGCGGTCTTCCCGATTCCAGCGACGCCGTACAGCCATAGAACATTACTGTCATCGCCTTTTGGGGGGTGTAATGCCCATTGAAGGATTTCGTCAATGACAACGCGACGGGTACCAGGAAGGCAGCGCGGAAGGTTGCCCAAGTGCACCCCAGAGGAACTCAGCAGGCCGAGCGTTTGATTTTTCACTATCATAGTGTAAGTGCAGTGGACGAAGGACATTAAGGCATGGCTTACGAAGAGCAGTCACATCTTTGTGTGTGCGAAAGGTGATCGTAGCAGTTTGAATGGCAACACCAGTGTCGAATTGCTGGCGGAGGGAGATCAGATTCCGCGCCATCCCTGCGACTTTAGCTGGTGTAGTTGCGCCCATGGTCTCTCTAAGAATTCGTTCTGTGATGCCATTAGATTGATCCATATTCCGCGGCACCATGAATGGCATCCCGAAGGTCGCATACCTGCAAAGCCATGCCCGCCGTATTCCCGGATGAAGATGGCACATTCGACAGTCTGGGTGAATATTCGTTGGATGATGTTTTCGAGCAGCTTTATCTTGGAAGGCACTGCTTCGATTGCATCCACGAAGTCGTAAACATTTTGCATCGTGCTCGCGAGATCGGCTACACTCCGGTCTATCACCAATTGCGCTACAATGATCTAGTGATTGTTTATCTAGTCAGAAAAGCTGACACTCAGCAACGAAAATTCTCTATACCTTGTGAGCGGCAGACAGCACTTTCCAAGCTAGATCCGCATACGGATGAACCTGGGCATGAAATGAAATGAGTAGACAGACTTAAAAGACGTAGCCTATCGTTTCGGGGGGAAACATACCTTGGCGGCCTCGTCGGCCAACCGCATGAAGTGACTCAGTTTATCGAGAACAATAGCAATGGGTTGAGCAGCCATAGCTGGCGGTGTTGGGACAGAGATCTTGAGCAGATCATCGATGCAGTCGATGCTACCTCCCACAGGTATGTCTGTCTTTTGTACTAGGGCCAAGGCTACCCGATGGGCCTCGCTGACAATCAAACCTCCATCGCTGGACAGTGACAGGCGGATCTTAATACGCCCTCGAAGCTCAGATTGCATGCCACGGAGATCAAATTCGGCGTCTGCGAATGCGAACGAGTCAGTGAGAAGATATTTAGCCGCTAGCGGGCATGCATGTCTGACCTTGCTCGTATAGGCAGCGCTGAAGCAGGTCACCAATCGCGATCTCCATAGTGGATTTTAAAGATATGCCTTTGAGGGTGGAAGCGAACACCCGCAGAGATATTACGGAGGATGTTTTTCGTGCCTGGCTATATGTATCATGTAGCTCAGCTCCGCGTTTCAAGCTGCGACAAAGGCAAACGACTAACATTTGAAAAGTCTCCTTCCATTCTGGGCTCGAGGTACACATGCAACATTTGGTCTGTACATGGCAGCCCTCGGCTTTCGCTTTGACGAGAACATTCCGCCGCTCGCTGAAGAGTTTGAACCGCCGTTCAGGCAGATCATCGGCACTGATAACTGTACATCATTATTAGGTTATGGGTACACATCATCAAGCTGGGCACTCACTTATAAGGGTATACGCAATGGGTGGTGACATGGATTTGGTGCAGCACTTGGGGGTGCCGCTCTCGATTCAAAGGTTCCTGATACGAGCAACTTATATCAGCCACTTCACCTGGGAGTCACCGGAGCATCATGATGATTTCGGCATCCGGCAGGATGCCTTGATAACATCCCGCTCGAAATTCCCATTTCACGTCGTCATGTCGTCACAGTGAAATGTAAAGGACCTGGCGTCCAAGGACTGATAAGAATAGCCGCATTTAGACCCCAAATTAAGGCCTAATTGAGCATCAGGCTGCACCGAAGCCATACGGAATTGCCTTCGAGATATTCCAAGTAAAGAAAGTTCGAAACACTTCCAGCCATCTAGATTCTACAGGATGGAGCTATTGAAATCGTGGTGTTGAGCCAATGTTGAGCGATGTAATTTTGGATGAAGCCAGCCTCCATTTGTGCCATTAGTTGGTCTCTCGCAGGTAGACGAGGAAACTCGAGTCTCTTCGAGAGGGGGGACGACGACTGGTCTGATGCGCGGTCTTGGCATAGGCTCACAACCGTCTGTATGAACTGAGCAAGCTTTTGCCAAGTAAGTGCGGGCAAGTGTCAATATTAATCGGACGCGACTGTGGTTTGCTACGCGCAAGCTACGCGCATCTTCGGCGCCATCCAAGAATCCGGGTACCGCCGCATGCACACTGTTAAATCTCTCCGATATCGACCTGTCTGTGCACCAGTGGAAAGGAGACATGCTCGGAGCAAATAAACGGGAACATGCAATCACCGGGAACCGCCGGGACGGGAAGGTTCTCGCACTTAACCGCACGCACCTGACGTCTCTCAATCTTTCTACATGACGCGCACGCGCAGTCATTTTCTAGGACAATCCATGCGATCCGACATATATATAAGACCAGACCTGAGAATCTAGCCTAGTCAACACAATCCCCCATCATGGCTTCCAACTTTGAATTCACTGACAAGACCGAAGAGACGGTCTCCGCGGCAGTACAGCTCGCAAAGGACTATGCTAATGCCCAGGTCCACCCTGCGCATTTAGCTTTCGCGCTCTTGAATGAAGGTGCTGGTGGAGAACCTCCCGGCGGCCTTGCTGGCAACTCGCAAACTTCGCTATTCTCTTCAGTCATCCAGAAAGCGGGTGGCGACTCGGTGAGTACTGTATTTACATATGATCTTCAATATGCGATCCTGATACATTATTTCATAGACAATAATGAAGCGCGCTGTGCAGAAGGTTATCGTTCGCATCCCGACACAGAGCCCCCCGCCAGATGACACTTCGTTATCCTCTGCGTGTCTCAAGGTGTTGCGGGAGGCGCAAACACTGCAGAAGACCATGCACGATTCATATATTGCCCAGGATCACCTTATACTCGCACTCATCAAGGACCCGACGATAGCGCCTCTGTTGAAAGAGGCGGGTGTCACAGAGGCGACGGTGAAGACCGCCACCACTCAGACGCGCGGTAATCGCAGAGTCGAGACCAAGAATGCCGAGCAGGGCTTCGACGCTTTGACCAAGTATGCTGTTGATCTCACTGCTCTTGCGCAAGAGGGGAAGATCGACCCAGTCATCGGACGGGATAACGAGATCAGACGGGTGATCCGTATCCTTTGTCGCAGGTACGAAATTTCTTCTGGGATTAGAGACTGCCGTTTGCTGACGCATATGTGATAGAACAAAGAATAACCCGGTTCTCATCGGCGAACCCGGTGTTGGAAAGACTTCTATCGCGGAAGGACTCGCACAACGAATCATCAATCGCGATGTCCCTGCGAGCCTGATAGGCGTGCGTAGTTCCATATTTCCTTCTAGTATGCAAATATTGATTTTTCATTTTAGAAACTCTTCTCCCTTGATATGGGTGCACTCATTGCTGGGGCCAAATATAAAGGCGAATACGAAGAGCGAATTAAGGCGGTCCTCACCGAAATTGAAAAGGCGTCAGACGACGGGGTTGGCGTCATTCTGTTCGTTGATGAGCTGCATCTCATCATGGCAGGTCGTGGCGGTGAAGGCGGCGGCATGGACGCTGCCAACCTTTTCAAACCCCTTTTAGCGCGAGGTAAGCTGCGCACGCCACAAACAAACAAACAAACAAGTGGTATACTAACAAAGCATCTCACAGGCAAGCTGCGCTGCATTGGTGCCACGACACTGGCAGAGTACCGCAAGTACATCGAGACCGATGCCGCATTCGAGCGGCGTTTTGCGCAAGTCATCGTCAACGAGCCCTCGGTCCCCGAGACCATCAGCATCCTGCGCGGCATCCGCGAGAAATACGAGATTCACCACTCGTGCAGGATCCTCGATGGCGCGCTAATATCTGCGGCCCAATTGGCGCACCGCTATCTGACCTCACGACGGCTCCCGGATTCCGCCATCGACCTCATCGACGAAGCGTGCGCCAGTGTGCGCGTCACCCGCGAGACCTCGCCGGAGGCCATTGACAAGCTCCAGCGCCGCAAGCTCGAGCTGGAGGTCGAGATACATGCGCTGGAGCGGGAGAAGGACGAGGCGAGCAAGGAGCGGCTGAAGCTCGCGCGGAAAGCTATCGCGGATGTTGAGGACGAGCTTCAGCCGTTGAAGGCCGCCTACGAGAACGAGAAGAAGCGCGGCGATGAGCTGAATGAGGTTCGCAAGAAGATCGACGAGTTGAAGGCTAAGGCCGACGAGGCCGAGCGGAGGTTCGTTTTCTTAACTGCATCTGATTTTATATTGGTCTGACGAGTGCCTTTTGATAGATACGATCTTGCCACCGCTTCTGACCTGCGCTACTACGCCCTCCCTGACCTGGAGAGCCGCCTCAAGTTTTTGATGGAGCGCAAAGCAGAGGAAGACGCCAGTGGGCAAGGAGGTACCGACACAGTGACCCCTGAAGAAATCGCCGAGATCGTGGGGCGATGGACGTCCATCCCTGTCACCCGCCTCATGTCTTCAGAGAAGGAGAAACTACTAGGAATGGAGAAGATCTTATCGCAGAACGTTGTCGGCCAGCCAGAAGCCGTCAAGGCCGTCGCAAACGCCATTCGCCTATCTCGAAGTGGCCTCTCGAATTCTCAAAGGCCTGTTGCTAGCTTTTTGCTTGCAGGTCCCAGCGGTTCCGGGAAAACGTTGCTGAGCAAGACTGTGAGTGCTCCCAGCCATGTTGTATCATGAATTGCTTCTGACGATCTTATATTTAGCTTGCCACCCTCCTTTTCGACTCCCCGGACGCGATGATCCGTATCGACGGATCTGAATACTCGGAGAAGCACTCCATCAGCCGGCTCATTGGCTCTCCGCCTGGCTATGTCGGCCACGGCGAAGGCGGCCAGCTTACGGAATACGTGCGCAGGAAGCCCTACTCCATCATTCTCATCGACGAGATCGAGAAGGCTTCCCGGGAGTTCGTCACGCTCTTCTTGCAAGTCCTCGACGACGGCCGCCTCACGGACGGCCAAGGGCGTGTGGTCGACTTCAGGAACTCGGTCATCATCATGACCTCCAACCTCGGTGCAGGCTTCCTCAATGAGATGGGCCAGGGTCCCATCAAGCCAGAAATCAGGCAGCTGGTCATGGGCTCCATACAGTCGCACTTCCCTCCCGAGTTTATCAACCGGATTGATGAGATTGTCCTCTTCGTGAGTTGTCTTTAGTTTATTTACGATCCTAGGACACTGACTGACGTTCTTTCAAATAGCGCACACTCACTCGGAAGAATATCTTGAAGATCGTCGACCTTCGTCTGCGCGAGGTGCAAGAGAGGCTGGCGGATCGCAAAATCACGCTGGATCTTGACGAGGAAGCGAAGCAGTACCTCATGTCTGTCGGGTACTCGCCAAACTACGGCGCACGGCCGCTGAACCGGGCCATACAAAGCGAGCTGCTGAACCCCCTATCGGTTATGCTCCTTTCGGATCGTGTTCGCGATGGAGAGGTGGTGCACATTCGGTTTGATGGCCCCCACAATCGCCTAAACATCATTCCGAACCACGAAGGGACCAATGATTCTGAATGGATGGATGTTGACGACGACGACATCGACGGTGCCATACAGATAGAAGAAATGGACTAAATTGATGTGTAAAATTGTACATTAGTGTATGTAAAGATGAACTCCCCATTATCGTGTATAGAAGAAGCTCGGCCGTTGTCGTGCCGATCTCCGCCGTCCGGGAGAGATGGGGTCCATAGACACGTCCTCCTCTTTAACAAGTTTGTCCATCTCCAGTCTGGGCTGCGGACCCCGTTCTCGTGTCCGTGGGACATGCGATTCGGGGTGGATCCAATCGAAGTCGGCGGCCTGTAAGTCAATAGTGAGGAAAGTTGGACGGAAGAAATGCTGAGATGGCTTGCCCGTCCTTTGCGCTTGACAATCTGAATGTCGAGATGTGTCAGGTGGTCGATGTAATGAAAATTGATGATCTCTTCGAGGCAGTCCAAGACCTTTTCGTCACCAAGGTGCCATCGCTTTCCACACAAGAAGCGCTTTGTGTCAGAATCTAAGCCTCGGGTGTTTTCATCGGTGAGATGCAACATATCGATAGTGTACGCGCATCTGTGCACCGGGCAGGTCCATTGATGGCTATATCCAGGTACTTGCGGTGGATCGAGGATCTCGCAAGGCAGAACGGTGAGGATTTCAGGTTCCGGCCATTGTGGATCCATGTCCTCTTCAACATCTGAAGAGGCTGAAGCCGGTGGCGTTGTGTCGACAGAAAAATCGCTGTCAAAGTCAACGATAGGCTCTGGCTCGTGATCCGATGCTACGTCGTCTGCAAGTTCGTCGTTCTGAGATTCCACGTCGGGCTCGTGCTCGAATTCTGACGAGTCGGATGTGGGTTTAGTGGCAGCCTTCTGTATTTGTTCTATTAGCTGAAGCTTCACGCAGGACGAACGATTTGAATAAATACATGTAGCGTTTTCTTGGAACGAGCAGCCCGGACAGCGCCCAACCTTTTTTTCAGGGTTGTTCTCAACTTTTTCACCTGGTCTGGAGGCAGCCCTGCACGCGCGAAGTCGACCTCGTCATCCGTCCCATCGTTGTTAATATCGTTGTATGCTTGTCCCCATTGCACCCCGTGTTGTCGGGCGCGCTTTCGCTGTATCACAATCGTTTTGCAAAATGTGGCCCAGCTCTCCAGGTCGATGATTTTCTTCTGCTTTAAATCGATTTGATGCATCAGAAGCCATTCTGCATGAGCTGCAAACATGCCTAACACCTCCGCCCGGTGTATATGTCTTCCTTTAATTGGTTTGGAAGATTCTCCTTTGTCTGCGCCATGGGGGTGGAAGATGCGCCGACGCTGTGTGTTTACTTTATCTGAAGAGTCGAGGCTCAACTTGTAGCCAGCCGCACATTCGGTTAAATAGTTGTGGACAAAATAATCGATGCCCCGGCTGGCCAGTTCGGTCTTGTTGGAGCCGTGTTGGACGATGAAGTTCATTGCTGCGAGCAGGCGATAGCGCTCGAAGAAATTCCGACTCAGATTATACATATCTTCCTCCAATGATGTTACTTCGAATTTGCGATGACTTGGAAATTTTAGTAAGCCATCTAAAGCCAGCCGCATTGCACAAACTCACGCGGATTTCGTCACCATGTCTTTGGTTACTATTAGTAGCCCATGAGGCAGCACATCCGCTAGATGTTGATGCAATTTAGTATCAAGAGAAAAATGTTTGAATAACTAAAGCCTACCGGTCATAAACATAGCTGCCATATTCTTCTGTCCTCGAATCCTAAGCTTGATCCTCCTGCCCTGACTCTTGTCTGCTACAAAAACGGGATCTTTGCGATAGACTTCCGCAAGTGTGAGATTGCTGCTACTGGGAACATTGCCGATTCGTTTCTTAATATCCCTCCGACGTAGGTCCTTTTCCACCAGTTCCTTCCCACAAACGGAAAGCCAGTCCAGAGTCTCAATCTCCAAGACACCTTCGAAATTAATAGAGTCACGTTGAATACGGGAAGCGGGATCGGTAGCGCTGAATTCCGCCTCGTCGAACCTGGTGGTTTTATGGCGATGGCTACAAATGAGAGAGACAATTTAACGCACCCAATGATGCGACCAGCACAGGCCATGGTGAATCCGCGGAGAACCACAGGTCGGCTCTCGAAGAATGTGCATTTAGGGCTGAGCACATCTGAGTCTAGAAAAGGACCAAACGGGTCCTTGACGCACATTTCCAGGTGCCTGCTGAGCTCAGTCATCATATAGCACGCGTAAAATGACCAAATTCAGCAGAACGGGGACCGTCAGGTACGGTCAAGGTGCGCGGTCAAGCTTAACGTTGTGATCGAAGCACACAACCCTCGTGGGCTCGGAGGCTGTGCGAGCAAGCGCTCTGTGTCACTGGCAGAGGCTCTGTCTAACCTCAATCCAACCACCATCTCACATGCATGAGTTTCCTCAATCCATGGCCGAGTACAGTGGCAACATGGTATCCATCCCATTGGGCATCCTCATTGGCCTCCTCGCATCATTTGTGCAAAGTCTTGGTCTGACTGTCCAGCGCAAGAGCCATGTCCTGAACGGACAGTTGCCCGAGAGCCAACAGAAGGTTGAGCATCGCAGACCGTGAGTTTCTTTTGCAACTCGGTCCTCTGTACCGACTAAACATGCAATATGATATAGATTATGGCTTATAGGTTTTGGTAAGCAGTGCCCAGTCCTCAGGGAATGACACCATCTAATCTGCGTACTTTCAGCCATATTCATATCCTCCAATATCATCGGCAGTCTCGTCCAAATAGCATCACTCCCTGTCGTTATCCTCGCCCCACTCGGCGCCGTCTCACTCCTTTGGAATGCTTTCTTTGCTCGCTTCATCCTGGGTGACGTCTTCTCACCGTGGATGATCCTTGGCACCCTGTTCATCGCTGGCGGTGCGGTGCTCATCGCTATCTTCGGTATCGTACCCGAGCCTACGCGCTCGCTCGAGGACCTCCTCGAGCTGTTTAGACGACCCGCCTTTGTCGCGTACTTCTCGCTGCTGGGCGCAACGGTTGTTGTATGCCTTATAATTGTTCGTTACTCTCCCACCTGTCCACCCTTATATCTGACTAATCCATTGCAGACACACATAGTAGAGTTCTCTCTCGCGCGGAAACTCGCCACCCACATTTCTCAACAGGATGCACCGCCGTCTGGGCCGCAAGCGAACACTGCTGTGCTCACAACGGGTGTCACAGAGGAGATTGTCGCCAACACAGAACACACGCCGCTCCTAGTGCTAGACAGGAAGAACAAAACTGCATCAATGAACTCCAGTGCGACTTCTTTGCAGCTTCGCGAACCACCAGCCATCAAGCGCACACGCCTACTCATCGCCATTTCATACGCGTCATTTTCTGGTATCATATCCGGGATGTGTCTGCTGTTTGCCAAAAGCGGTGTGGAGCTTCTGTTGCTTACTATCAAGGGCCATAATCAATTTTGGAGATGGCAAAGTTGGATGTTGTTGATAGCGCTGGTTGCGTTCGCGTTGCTGCAGCTTTGGTATCTGCACAAGGCGCTCATCCTTGCAGATCCAACATTGGTCTGTCCATGTGAGTGATCTCGCAACTTCCCTCACGGTCAAGACTGATTGCTCCTTTTTAGCGGCGTTTTGTTTCTACAACTTGTCATCAATTGTCAATGGGCTAGTTTACTTTGACCAATTCGCGCTTATTTCGCCGTTACATCTCTGCCTAGTTATCCTGGGCATCTTCGTCCTGCTCGCCGGTGTGTGGGTTGTCAGTATACAAGCTGGCGGGGGCGGGGGCGTAGATGATGATCAGTGGGACGAAGAAGGCAACGAAGCTTCTGAAGAAGGAGAAGCCTGCTCTATCCTCTCTGCTGTATCTGAAGACAACGCGGCGCAAGATATTGAAGCGCGAGGCCGTCCAGAATCGCTTGACGCTAGGCCAACCTACGGAGCCGTAGGCATCAATCGCAAGGCCGTTTCTGAGTCCCAGGCGGACAATATGCCATCCTTCCAGTTACGGCGTCCGTCGGAAGACGAGGCGACGCCCTTGTCCATATCAACAACCTCACCACCGCCTCTGGGTCGACAAACACTCCCACCCGCCGACTTCTCGCCAACCTCGCTATCGACCCGCGCGCGGAGACGGTACCGGCGACCATCAATAACTGTAGTAGACGCTACATCGCCTCCCCTTGGCGGCGCTTCTGTCCTGGGTGGCGGTCTATCCATCGGGCTGGGCCCAATGAGTCCCGGGTTTTCGATCGCGCCCCGAAATCGCCGGAGCAGGGTGAGTGGGCATGGATTTGCGGACCTAGTTGATGACGCGGTGGAAGTGCGCCGGCGGACTGTTAGCGAAGGGAATGCGCGTGGCCTGGTGGGAAGCGGAAGTGAGTCGCAAGTCCCTACTCAGCAGGCTGCAGCAATTCCGGCGGCGGTTACCGGTGGCAAGGAGAACGCGAGACGGCGGTGGAACTGGGTGAGGGGACTCGTTCGGCGGTGATTGATGTTCTACCACTTGGACTTGAACATGGCGTAATACCTTGTATTTAATCTGGCCATGATAACTTAGTGGCGTTAATCTTCGCGATCGCAGAGATAAATCGCAAGGGATAGGGCTAATTTTCAATTAATCAGAAGCCTCGAGAAGGTGGCTCGAGAAGGTAGCCACGTGACATGCCGGAGACCTTCGAACAGTGGCAGTGCATTAAGTCAATGATAAATGAACATCAATTTCGGTGACCTTCGCGACCTTCGCGACGGACGTACGGAGGCGCATAGCCGGGGGGAGATGGCGTTGCGAGGCATCACGCTCTGCTTATTTCATGCATCCTATGGAGGCTGCATGCTTTTGACCTCCCCGCGGCCGTAGCAAGGGGCTTGCTCCGGCTCGTAACATTGAAACAGGAAATAACACTGCGCCGTGGATCGAAGCTTGATGTTACGGCAAAGCCGTGGGTGTAATAAATTCACTAAATAGGCCCTAAAATATAAAGTATAATGGACGCGAGGAAACTCCTGAGCTCCTTCGTTCCCTCACCCTCGCCCACTCTTTGCTTGCGTGAACGGCGCTCTCACGTTCTTTCAGTCTACGTCGCGTGTTCATGCGCTTGAAACCTACTTTCTAATCATTCGGCATGTCTTCACATTCACGTAAACGTGTCCCAGTCCCTACCCCTAGTCTCAGCGTTGGCGAGTCCCCCCTGGCGAAACGTTTGTCGGACCAATCATTGGGCGATAGAAAGAGGACGATCTCGCAGATGGCAGCCTCCAACATGTCTCTTCGCAGCTTCAAGGTGGATAATTCCAAGGGAGCCGTGACCACGGCAGTGATTTCGGCACCTGTTGTCAATATATCTCACAGTCAGAACAATTCGATAGACAACACACAAAAGCCGCTTGCCGACGAACTTGATTATATCACTGTCACTTCCCCCAAGCCCTCCCCTCCCCTCGACGCAGCTGCTGCTAGTGCCGCACTGACGGCACAACAGCGCACCGACAAGGCCTCCAGAATTCTCGGCATACAGCACAGACGGAGTATGGAGCCCATACCGGCCAGTCGGCAGGGCTCCATCATTTCAACCCAGTCTGCGCGCGACGCAACGGTTGCCCCCGCGTTCACCCCCAGTCTTCCGCTTACATCTCTGTATGTGGTGTCGGGGCTGCCGAAATCTCCTCATACATGGACCCTCGCGGATCCAGACTCAGTCTTGGGGCTTCACCACAGCGAGAGCGCCGTGAATCGCTGGTGGCGACCCGAGGTGCTGGGGAGCACTGTCAGTCCAGGCGCAGGGGGAGGCCAGAAGAAGAAGAAGAAGAATAGCAAACACGATGAAATCATGAAAGGGGCGGGTGCCCTCTCGAAACAGGAGGTCGGAAAGATGCTCTCCAAAGCCCTCAAAGTGAGTTCTATCGCGTCGACTTGGTGCCAAACATGCCCTAACGCGCCCCCAGCTCTCGTTTACGCGTGAAATAGAGATTATCGCGTCAACCCTCCAGCCGGCGTCCACCGTACACACATTTACCTTCAACCTCCCCCCGCCCAATACACCTCTCGCGCCTGCCTCCCAGGCTGATCTCCTAAGGTCGTCTGTGCTCACGGGCACCGACATGCGCTCCTCCGCAGGTACCTTTGCGTATCCCTATCTCAATGACGACCCCTATTCGCGTCCCAACGCCTCGGTTCAGTACCTCGGTGGCCCGCCGAATAACGTCGGTCATGGGGGGCATGGCGCCTCGGGCCACCATAATGCAGCCGCGAGCGCAGGCGAGCGAGATGGCTCAGGTGGGCCAGCGAACGTCATGTACCATGGAGTTTGCCTCACCGTCTGGTCGCACGCCGATACGGAGCGCAGTACGGCTATCCGGCGGACATTGGAGGCTGCACGCTCGAGGAAGGAGAGCGCACAGTCTGCGCTTACGGGGCGTCTGAAGAGTTTGCGCGGCGATGCAGGGAGCGTGGTGGGCGGCCGCCCGGGCCACGGCGACCCAACGGTCCAGACGAGCCGGCGCTCGAAGAAGAGCTCTAAGGGGCCATGGACAGATGCTGAGACGGACGGGGAGACCGAGCCGGATGGGGGCTTGAGCGAGAGCGATTTTGAGGTCGCGAGCACCGTCAATGGTCATGGTCCTGGAGAGAGCACCTTGTTCCTGCCTGGAGATACCGTATTCTGGCTTCCTTATGCGCTCACGCTCGTGTCCCGCCACCCAATCTACGACCTCATGCGCGATTACCTAACCCTCTCATGGGCCCGGTTCTCCAAGGATGTGCAGTCGCACACGCTGCAGATCTCGAAAATCCTCTCACACCCTGCTCCCCGCGCAGGTGACCTCATCAAGCTGGACGCCAGCGCTAAGGACGAGGCAAATCTTGAGGTGGTGGCTCGCTTCCCTGGGGGTCTCGACTTTGGCCGTGGATTAGTGGACGTCAACTTCACCATGTGGCCGTTGTTCAAGTGTTTAAATATCGATAATATACTAACCATTTGCGAGGTTGGTGCACTTTTACAATCTTAAGTTGGTTGAAGCTAATGTTCTTGTAGATTGCCCTCGCGCCTACTGGTCGGGTTATCTTCTTCTCTCGCCACCCTGCCATGCTCGGCATCGCTGTAGGAACTATCAAGTACCTCGCAGAATTGCGCGGATGGAATGGTATTGCCCTCTCCGCTGTGCACTCCCGTGATGCCAAGATCTACGTCGACGATCCCGGCCCGTGGATTATGGGTCTCGCCACCGAGGCTCGTTACAGCATCAAGCCATCGCCGGAAGTATGCATTGTAGACCTGGATATCAACTATCTGTAAGTCGAATTTGCAGCGCAGTAAAATTATATGCTGATTTCCTCCATAGGAGCTGTCCTACTCCCCCTCCAGGTGTTGTTTCCGTAAAGAAACAGCGAGAGATGTACCGTCAGCGCCTTCTCGCGGCGTTCGAACCTCATTACCACCCGGACCACGGCGTTCCTAGGTCCGTGATCTCGAGGCCCGTTGGCGCCATTTTACTGACCTCTTGCAGCGAGTTCAAGGAGGCCTTCCCGGCTGGCAGGTTCAGACCTGTTTGCAAAATCCAGACCAAGCGGGGAGCCTCGTCGGCTGCCGTCGCTGACACCATCAAGGCGCCTGATTGGTGGAACTCCACTCGTATCATCCAGGCTTTTGATTGTGTGCTGGCAGACAAGGTAAATGGCATGGCTGGGAAACTATTGAATGATCCACGCTAATACGTTTAACCAGATGAAAAAGCCTTCGTTCTTGAAGCGCCTCAGCTCTCTTGGATCGGCGAAGCGCCCTCCCCAACTGACGACGGCTGAGCAGCTCATCCAAGTCTCCATTCGAAAGCGTGCCACGGCTTTCGTTGATGCCCGTGACGATCTCGAAACGAAGATTGGTCGACTATCCAGGCGTCTCAACTTCCTGATGACCGAGTCGGATCTTTGGAGAGACAAGTTCGTCACGTTCGAAGCCTATGCCGAGAGGTTGAGTGGCGAAGCGAACCAACTCCGTACCAAAATCAACAAAGAGCAAAGGGAAACAAAGCGTCTGAGCGGTCTTGTCACCATGACAGCTGCAGAGAAAATTAAACTCCAAGCTCGTAAGCACATTAGATGTGGCTGATTCAACCGTATCTGACTCCTTGGCACAGAATTGTCAGAGACGGAGGTCGCACACCGCGACGCTCAGGCCGAGCTTCGTGATATGCGCGAGAATATGGAGCGCATGGAGGACGAGCGTGCTGAGATGATGGCCGAGGTAGAGGCTCAGATTGAGAGGGCACTGGCTTCGATGGCCATCGATGATGCCGACGGGCAGTCTGACTACAGCGCTTTCTCTGGACGACCATCTAGTCGCACTTCCTCCCGGGCTTATGACTCTCGTCGCAACAGCGATGCTGGCGTTAAGACCAGACTTCCATCCATTGGGACCGAGTCTACACTGGCAGAGTCTTATACTGAGAGGGATATTCAAGATGAAGCTCTCATTAGTCCTGTTGCGAGGCAGAGTGGCACTATCGACGAAGAGGAAGAAGAACCACCATCCCCGGCTAAGAAGAAGCGGTTCTCTGCCTCTTTTGAGGAGTCCCAGCAAGACAACATGACAGCGATGGACGAAGGAATTAGCCAGAAAAGCGACAACATTGCCAAGAAGGTTCAAGAAATTCAAGCGAAGGTGAGGTTTTGTCTTTCCTATGTTGCGCCCACATTGCTGATCGAAGACCTGCTAGCTTGACGCTGCACTTGCCAAGGACGCTCAGTCCAACGTCGAAGCCTGGAAAAATCAGGTGGAGACTCAAGGAAGTGAAATCGACGCCGAGTCCGTGCACAGTCGACCACGGCACAAAAAGGCCCCCAGGTCCTCGGGTGGCCGCTCGACAAAATCCAACACTTCTACCAGGCGTAGAAAGAGAAGCGAGACCGCATCGTCAAGCCAGACTGGACAGAGCACTCCATCTCGTCGCTCAGAAGACCGCACCTCTTCACCCCCGTTGACGCCTCGACGCATGCCAATAATACCGTCAGAAGCGGACATTCCTTCTTCGGACGAAATTGCGGATGCGCCCAAGATGAGACCAGTATCCACTCGTCGTCAATCTACCTTCTTAGTACAACCCACATCGCCTACCGTCAACGTCACAGATGACTCCGACACTGAGTTCCAGAGCGCCTACTCAAGAAGCTCTCGGGGAAGCGATGGTAGTGTGCGAAGTCGCTCGAGCCAAAGATGGTCTTCCGATGCGGATGGCGAGGAGTCGAACCCATCCTCCACTCACCTCATGCCGGAGTCTGTTGCCTCAAAACGGTCGCCACCAGATTTTCCCAACAAGGTTCGCAACCGGCTGTCCAGCTCAGCCACAGCTATCTTCTCCCACCCACAACCTAGCCCCACTCACAGTGTTGCTACTGTTCACGGTCGGGGCCTGTAGATCGGACCGAATTGTAGATCTGTACATAGATGTTTATTCTCATGCGGATCGCCCTATGTTATCATTCCTAGTTTGCTTATGTTTCTCCTTCCTTTTCGTCTTCTTGTCTGGTACATTATTGCTATCTCTTCGTTTAGTTACTACAGTTTATGGATACACAACTCTAAGGATGCCCTCTTATTACACGCTCTTTGCATTAACTATTCATTCGTCTCTGGATATTGAAGTTCTTCACCACCGCCGCCACCTCGCCAAAGAACCATGACTGGGAAGATTTGTCCGGGACAAAGACGAACTTGTCGTGGTCTTTGCCAGACTTGTGAGCAAATCGTATGCCTGTGTCCTCCACTGTGACTCCCTGCACCACGCTGAAAGGAAGATCCCAGTCAAGCCTTAACTTCTTTGACCACAAAGACAAGACGCGGGAAGAAGTAAGTAGTACAACGTTATCCCCTCCAGGTGTGTCTAGTAGCAATGATTAATGCTCAGTGCGGGGGCGAAGCAGGGAAAGGCACGAACTGATGTGAGCAACGTAGGATTCGGAAGCGTAAGCACCGTCACTGAGATCTTTCATCCAATACTGCCCAAGCGCTTCACGGGGGGAGTATGGCGCCAGTACGCCGTCTGCAGGTACATGCCGTGGCTAAAATCAGGAAATTAGTTGGCAACATGGCGACAAAGAAAGGATTGTGACTGACCATTCGCACGCGATCCCGCTCAGGGTTGTCAAACACAGTGGTGGTATTTCGAATGCCTGGACCCCGATGCTGACGTTAATAAAGGCAATGGACATTATGCTCTTCCATACCTTCTGATACGTTAGACGCCAAATCAAAGAATCCGACTGCAGGTTTGGTGACGGCACTGCTCAAAATACGGCATAAGCCAAGCTGAGGAAAGAAAAGGAATCGAAAGCATTCATTACGTACCCGACAAACCCTTGCCCGACTCCTTTGAAGAAGCCAAAAGCACCTCCAGATTCCGCACCTTCAATTGGTTTCATCTAGTATGGTTTGAGCAACCGCGGCACTTCATGCAATAAACACAACGTACCACCACTCCTTCGATCGCACTTGCCATGCTACTGGCAAGTGCTTCGCCACCAGCGGCGACGCCATATCTAAATACCAGTCAGCCAATTGATGCATCTGCAGCCTTCGTCGATACCCACATAGCATGACGCGGCCTGTTCCGCCTTTGTGCCATTCTCCTCTTCGCCTGGTACTCTGAGTCAAAAGTCGCAGCAGACAGACCTGCAGATAAAAGTAATCAGACTATAGTAATGCTCTGAACGTGAGAGTGACTTGCCCTTTCCAACGCTGCTTGTAAATTTCGTGACGCTGTCGGATAAACCAAACACAGTTTTCTTCACGAAACTGGCTGCTCCCTGTGACCCCGTCAATGTCGCAATGTACGTACCCACAGTCAATACTTACTTTCGCGATGCCGCTTCCAAGTTCTTTACTGCCATGCATGACAACCCCATTGAAAGGCTCGTAGAAAATATCTGCCACTCCGGAACTGACATTGGTGAATAGCCCGACAGGATTGCCGAGAAAATCAGCAGAGCCAAGGATGCGATAGACTTGTCGAAGGACATCCTGTCTGTAGTGGTATAGGATCCTGCCCTGCAGTTCGGGCATGGTCAAACGCATATCCTTGATAGCCAAAGCATTCAGCTCGATGGGGGCATCATTTATGTTACCGACGGTCATGGTAAGCGCGTTCACCACTACTGCAAGTGGATTCCGCACGCTGAGCCTGGGGTGATCCTTGTAAGCCACAGCAAATAATCCCTTATCTTTGAACCTACTTTTCATCACTATTTACTCGCTCAGTCCGCATGAATGACAGAGAGAGTTTGATAGGCTGAAGCTCCAATACTTCGAAGTATAGATCCTGCCCGACCGCAACAGCCTGAGGCTCCGGGATCTCTTCTGGATGTTGAATCAAAACGCTGGGCGTTTCATGAGGGTTGATTATAAATTGGCGTGCGTAGCACACTTACTCCTGAGATTCCTCATCCCATGAAATGCCTTTGATCTTTGTAAGATCGTAGACGGCAAACAATAGGTCCTCGTCGGCTTCGATGGTGAGAGCTTGCAGCAAAATCGAGCAATACTTGATGAACATGACCCCGTGTTCTGCGGAAGGTCAATACGACAGCTTATTTAACGTGCTATGTGCTGACCTTGGTCCTTTAGCCAGATTACCGAACCCTGAACAGTCGGTAAAGCGGCCACTCCAGTTGTCTCCCTGGGGATGGGGGTTGGTTGAAGTATGACAGGGTAGAGCGCATCATGCAGCTGGTTGTCGATCTCCAGTGCCCCGCAAGATAGCGTGATTGCTTGCGCTGCCGGGCTGTCGTTGTACTCGAATTTCAGCTCATTGGCAGTGAGGTAAATAACTTCCACCATCTTCCTGTTCACGAGTGATATACCGATGCCAGCAAAATCAACGTCGAAGGAGAATGTCGGTGGTACCTCCTCGGTGACCGCTTCAAAAGCCTCTGCATTGCTGATAACAGTGTCTGATCTTTTAAGGCCGGTGATATCCCGACGTTTAGGCTTGTACACGCTTCGCTCGGCGACATAGTTCGTGATGCGCAGGACTTGTTTGTGACCATCTGCGCGGACGTCAAGAGACACTGCCTTTGTTCGCTCCCCGTGCTGTAGAGGGCATCATTAACCAGAAAACAGTTCAACGAAGCTGAATAAATACCTGGAACCTAAAAGGAACGAGATCTCCGATTTCCATAGGGTCAACCAGCCGACGAGCATCGTTGATTGTGAGAGACAGCTTCTTCTCCCTGGCCGCAGGCGAATCCCATGCATAGTCGAGATGGGAATGTGGAGCCAGAGTATATGCCGACTTGGTTTTTGACGAATCCTGCTTGCAAAATGGACGTCCTGTGAGATAATGCAGAAGCAATAAAAAGAGTTCTTGAAAACTGACAATTTGCGCCATCGAGAACGTGTAGTCACTTATGTTCTCTATGATGAAAGGCCAACCCTCCTCGGCCTGACAAAACGAGACGAAAATCGTAGGCCCGTCAATTTGAATGTCGGCCCGGACCAACTGAATGTCATTTGAATCTCGGCCATACATGCGGAAGTGAACCGAGCCAATATCTTCAATATTGATAGGTGATGACCTGAGTCAATGTGTTAGCCTTGAACGAATTTAATTATGTGCAAGTTACCATTGGGCATTGAGTCCTGGGAAAGCAACTGTAAGCAGCCTCTCTTGTGCGGCCCGCATGTTCTGCAATGAGGTACGTTGCCCCGGTTCTAAAACCGAGCGGTCCTTCGGGGCTACGCCATGCTCTCGGAATACAAGAGGGCCCGAGAGACAATTTTTCACCAGAAATCGCGGTGCGAGAGTGATGACTTTAGACAGCTTGTATTTCCCAAGGCCTTCTGTCCATGAAACGCCCACATGCCATTCTTGAGTTTTCTCCTTTTGAGAAGCAGCCACGAGTTCAGTCTCAGCAGCAGGTGCCTCTAAACTGAAAAGCTAAAAGGATGTCAGCTCTACCAGCGTCGAAGCAGCATAGCTAACCTACTTTGGACCATTGGGAATCCCCAACTCGGAAAATAAACTCGTGACTGTGCTCGTGCGGATGGGACAACACTACCAAGCCGTCAGCTTGCAAATTCAATTAAAAGGCCGACTAACATGAACTTACTGTATGGAACCGGTTTCGACAGGATTTCTTTCCCAATTGTCAGCAACATATCTTACCAATATTAGGGTTTACTGAAAGACATACCTGCCTGCGTCTCCCCCGCAGTATCTTGAGGAGCATTGGCTCGAGATGACCGGGTAGAACGCACTGCAAAGGGGAAGCCCGTTTTGTTGACGACTAGATAAGGACTGTACACCTGCACTCTGAACGCGCCGCCTGAGTCTGGGTAGCGGCTGGGCCATGGTGAGTAGTGAAGATGTATGAAAGATGGGTAGCTTACACATAGTTCAACCGCAAATCTAATTTACGGCCTTTGGGATCACGAAGTGTCAATTTGCTTTCAATTTCAAAGTCCGAGTGCCCATAAGTATTGATAATCGCGAAATCACTCGGCTTGAAGACTGCAAGAGATGAGAAGAAAAACTGAAGATCTGACATATTGGCTTGCCTGTGTCCTGGACTTCGACGTTGAGCAGAATCAAATGGCCTAATTCCACTGAATGCACAGGCATGATTCCACCTTTACGAAGATAGCTCTTCCAGTTCTGGTCAGCATCTTTATCGTAAATGCGATATTGCAGATTATATGGCAAGAGATTTTCCAGTTCAATCGGTGCACGTAGTTTCAAATTGATCTTCGGCAATTTGCTAAGCGTGAAGGAAAATCAGATTTATAAACCAAACAAATTGAACGACCTTACTTGGTTGCATCTTTCGGATCTGTTTGCACCCATGCTTGGAAGCGGAATGCTGCCTCTTTGGCATCGGTGTGTGGACACTTGATAGTAAAACTCTTCTTCGCCATCAAGTCTTCAAATCGAATGGCGGTACACCATTTGTAGCCAAAGCCCTCTGATGAGATTATCAATTTGGGCGAAATGTGAATCGGGGAGCAATTACGCACGGTCTGGCTGCAGGCGAATTCTGTTATTTGTTACCGCCTCGATGGGCAGGGGATAGCTTTGACCAGGACCTACAACAGTCTTCAAGTTAGCGCAAAAAGTAAGTACAAAGAAAGTCACGCCGACCTATTTTCTCCAGCGAGTAGACAGGATGGCCAACATCGTCGATGAGAGTGAGTTCCAACGGATACAGTGTGTCATTTTCGATTTGGTAAGTAGACCTGATGACCACAACCTTCACGTTTTCTTGGACCTTCACCTCACATAACAATCGATTGGCAAATTTGGCTGTCCGGGGGCGCAAGGGGAAAGTAAATTCCCCTTCTCTGTCGACTGGAACCCCGCGTAGATGCTCCCATGGCTTTCCGAGGAACTGGATCGCAATGCTATGCTGGCCTGATGACGGCACGTGCTATTTAGATTTATCAACAATCAGAAACAGAGCAGTGTGAGATCTGTCATAGCATTTACCTCTCGCATAGTTTTCCAATCATCGAATCTCCAGTCCACTGTTTCGTCGTTGGATACTTTCACAGTAGCTGCGTCGTCTGCAGTTCCATTCCCGTCTGTATCAGACCAAATCAGAATAGGTGACCCAGTGCGATTTTGTATCCGGTATGGTGCATAGCTGCCACGGGCCTTTGACAGTACTTGGTCTTTCTTCCCCAGCAGATTGACGGTCGTGATAGCGAGTTCAGTGAACGTGGTGCTGATATTCAAGTCGAGTCGTTCTCGTGAGGAGATGGTGGCTTTCATGCTACCGGCCGGTCCATCTTTGAGTACCTAGCTTAAAGTGAATACATCGACAAAGGGTATAGAGAGGCATCAACAAACTCGGAGAGAAAATGTCCATGGATCAATGACTAAAGCGACAAAAGTGAGCATCAACTTGCGCTTTTAGTGGTGTATCACTCACGAGGCTCCCAGTGCGAATTCGTCAAGTTCCAGTAACTTATGTGAGTTGCCATAGTAGTATTGGCATGAAGCTTTGAGGAAATGAGTAAGGAAATGGCTCTATACCACAAGAAGAGCACCTACGCTGCCTGACCAGTCTTTAGCTCCGATGGTAAACGGTTTGACTCGGAGATGGAGCATTGGCTGCTCGTGCAGATCGCCAATGAGGACGAATCGGAAGCCATCAAATGACCCTTTGAGCTGTATTATACTATCAGTAGAAAATCATATTAGAGTGCAAATCCACAAACCTGCTCCTTCGACATGAGAACGCGAACAGGGCCGGTTACGGGATGCGACTGAGATTTGGCAATCGTGGGGGCATTGGACTTCGATGATCCTGAAGGAGGTATGGTCGGGGCAACGGAACCGGACCCTGCAGGGGGTACCGCGCTCTTGCCGTAGAGTTCTATGGCTCGATTGACAATAGACATGATGAGGTTGATATCGCGATATGATGCCCTGAAGACGATGGGCTTCACCGCAAGTTCCATGCTAGTCATATGTTCCTGCATAGATGCGCGACTGTCCAAAGAGAACGTAATGTCTATTTCATCCAAGAAACGAACAGTCTCGGAAGGGCTGCCCATTCGCATGAGAGCCATACCCAGGCGGTTTACAGTGAGCGCCATGATTCCCTAGCGTTTAAAATTAGGGGAGTGATTCCTTCTCAAAAGAAATTGGTCTCACCTGCTGCGACAGAAGGATCTGATTTATAGAGAGCTGGATCGCTTGCGAATCGGTGTCAGCGTCGTTCTCTAAGATACTGATGGACACATCATGTAAATCCACTCGGAAGTCTAGACGAGATTGCGTAGAGGAAGGTGCCTCCTCTACTTCCACAACTTGTTCGTCAGCTTGAGAGATCTGCGCGTTCTGCTGCGAGGTGACGTTCGGAGGGGGAAATGCGCTCGTAAAGAAACCAAGCAGGGCGATGACGGGTTCTATGGCAAAGATCACTTGGGGAGAATCGATGGTGACTATTGCGAGAGAAGGGCTGTTCTGTCCCCCGGACATTGTGTATAGAACCATGAACTGATTGCGTTCATGCTGCGCGGCGGGGATGATCTCTCTGAACTTCGAGTTGCCGGGTCTTGTATTACCCATTGTGAATGATTTCAAGACGACTTGGGCTTCGCCAGCACCATCAGACAGCATTTTGAACCGCAATGTACTGTCGTTCAGGGCAAACCGTACGATTCCATAATCTTTGAGGGAGTTTTCTGTGCTAGCTTGACCGTCGTATAAGCGGAGTTTCACTGCATCGATCGATACAACCAGATCAAGAGTTGTCCAGGTTTGACCAGCTCCATCAATGGTCCGAACTTCGGGTTGGAGGTCCACGAACGGCGCGCTAGGATCACTCGCGGCAGGAGTTTGGATGGCAGGCGAGGTGATAGACTCGGCTTGAGCGTTCCCTTCTGGCGCACCTGCCAGAACCCTGGGAATTGCTTGGGAAAGTCCCATAAGGAGGCCATATTGAACTTGCGTAAGTTGCAACTTGACGTCTGAGATTTTGACCGCCACCTGGGATTATGATACTATTAAGATGGGGATTCGCATATGATGGGATTTCCATACCTGAGTATCTGGATAATCGAGATCCTGAGAGCGATCTATGCTACTCGTTTGCACGATGTCCGAGGTGATATCGATGTCATCAATGATTTTCAAGATGGATGGTTGGTCGTCATAGTAAATCTTGGAGACTAGTTGTATGCCACGCAAACTGGCCAGGATTTTGTTGATAGTGCCATCGTATTTGTTATGAGCACTAATCTCGCCCAGGCGCATGACAAGAACATCTTTCGACTTTGTTGTATCGGAAGGGAAGACGACAATGGGTGATTTGATCGAGATTTCAAACTGCATCCTCTCGATTTCGGAGGCTCTTTGAACCGCCACTGTAGTAGCAGCATCGTATATCCCTTTCAATTTAGCCAATTTGATGAGGAAGAGGTAGATATCATGGAGGGGTTGTTCAAGGAAATAGAGCTTAACCGAGGCGGCCCTGAGTGAAACGGAACTATTGATGCCTTTGTAACCCTCCTCCGATGGGTCGAAGGTCTGATACTTGAATTCGGCAAAATTGTTTCCTTCGATGGACAGTATTTCCTTGAAATCTGGATGAGCAACTGGCCCAGGAGAATCATCGCTCAACGCGAGGCTTCCAAGGCGCCCTGCAATGGACATCGTGCTGCCTCGTAACAGGATGGCTACATCTGCTGTGGACAAAGACAGTGTCGCGAGACTAGTGTCCTCGTTGACGAGTATCACTATGGCGATGACGTCAGCGAGCGAGTGGGTAGCACAGCAGGTGAACTTACACTGCACGCTTGCCAATTTCGCCACAACGCGAATGACACTAGGAGGAGCCGGTGGTGCATTTTGCTGCAAGTCGGTGTTATATGCATTGGATGTTGATGCCTTGAGGTCCCCAGTCTCAGCCGCGGGTGGTGTTGTCTTTGGGACAAATGTTGTCATGATAAAGCTGATATTGATCAATGTCAGCGGATGCACCAATATTGTGAGTAGTCGATGTACTCATAGAGTGTCAGAATTGGTTCAGGCGCGGTGCGTAGGACAACCGTTGAAACCTGAGCATCGATGCTTTGGTCGATGCCCTCGTATACTGTCAGAAAGTCGGGAGTGGCTTGCTGTGCCCTCGTGTATTTAACTGCAAGGAGGTTGCGGCCAATGGTTGGGTCGGTGTCTGCGGTGGACATGAAGTTGATGGGCTCGCGGCCCGGTTGCACGATATTCATGGAGATAGACCTAGCTGGGATCAAAATTCATCCATCATGTATTTCAACGGAATGACTATACCTCAAGCTGACGTCCACCTTCATGACGTATTTGGTCATGCTGAAACCTAAGGCGAAGTTGTTAAATGACGCATCGCCGAGGGATCTCTCAATTCCTGCTCCATCCGTTTTGGACAGTGTAGCAAGCAAGTCCTCGACCTGGAAATCCAAATCGAAGACGTGCTGGAGCAGCTCGGGCTGCTCAAATCTATAAGCCAAACGATGCAGATGAATACATCCATCACACGCACCTGGTCTGCGCTTGCAACTGCTTGACGCTCTGCAGCTTCCTTATGTTCTTCGTCCTCTTGTTCGTCGATGGTATATCCAAGTCCCCTCGTTCCAAAAAGACCTTGGAATGCAGGAGATTTATGGAGATCAGTGGAAGGAATGGGTGCTGGCGCAGCATTTTCTTGATCGAAATTAGGAATGCATACGTCAATCAAGCGCATAAGCGATTGATACTTGGTGTCCGACAGATTGACGTGCAAAGAGGGCAGTTTACCGGACACCTTGAATCGCGGCAGGCTGTAAGCTGTTGGAACGATAGAATTTTGAACCTGCAGTTCGATGTTGATCCTTTCCAGTAGATGAAGACTGTCGCCCGCATCCGAAGTAAGTGCCTCGCGACACGATTGAAGGTCATTGCCAATGAGAAACTATCAGAGGGGATCAGTAGCTGAAGTAACTGGGAGATGAGAATTTGTGTACCTGAGCCGCTTTAAGCTTGAGCGATAGTTTGTCGTACATCAGGGACTCCAGCCGCTTGTAGTCTTCGTCGGTATACTGCTGATTGCGCTTCTGATGAATGTCTTGGACAGCCTCCTTATCAGCGAGATCGCTCTCGATGGATATATGTCCTGCGTCGATGAATAGATGCTTGCAGTTCTTCGTGGTTACGCTGCCGATGGTACATTAGTGCAGCTTCATGAGGAAAAATGGATCTTTCTCACTCTTCTGGAATAATGATGACAGGCGCATTCAGGTCCATCTGAATATCTATCGTTTTGTGAGTTTGAAGAGCAAACTCCAGCCCAATTCGCGTTTCCTTCCGGAGGTCCTCAAAAGTCTGACTTGCCGCGCTCTATACCGAACCATCAAACCCAGCGTGACAAGAAAAAGGCCCCAAAAACATACCAAAAGAGCTTCTACCGACTCGAGCTGACTTGCGGGTGGTTTGAAGAACTTGACGACAGCCTCAACGTAGCCCTTGTGGTAGATAATCTCCATATGACGCATGCGAACAGTAAGCGCATTGTCCGCGCGCTCATCAAGCGGGTTGTTTTCAAACTTGACAAAGAAGAACGGGTCGTCCATATTAAGGACTGGTTTGTGCTCGATGACCTGCGTTTCGAGCCGGCCGTCGTTGCGCGCATTTTCCTTGACCTGCACGATTTGGTGATACAGCGTGTTCGCCGTCGTGCCATCAAACACGCCAAAGCCACCCAGAGAAACAGACGCTTCGAGATTGTCGGGGCGCTGGAGGATATTGGCTTGGAAGACGTCAAAGACGACCGAGATCACTTCCTGCGACTGCTTCGGCCCTGTGCGCAGCGCAAACGAGCCTTTGTCGAGCTTCGCCGCAATGCGGGCTTTGAGGGAATCACGGGGGGCCTGGAACGAATCCGCCAAGGCAGATTTCTCGTCGTACTCGAGCACGTCGTACAGCTGCTTCCGCTGCTCCTCTGTCATCGTGCCGCTAAAAGCGGGGTCCTCTTGGTTCTCGCTCGTGCTAGCAGAGGAGCCCCACAGCCAACCCGTCCACCCAACGCTCTTAGGCGGTTCTTGCTTCTTCTTTTCCTGCTCGATCTGGATTCTTGTCGCGGCATCTTTCCGAGCCTGCGAGCGCGCAATGGACCGATAGAAACGTATATCGTCGTACGACAGCTTTTTCTCCAGAGCTTGGAAAGATAGAGTTTCCTGCAAGGATTCATTAGCATAAGCTTCTCCATGTCGTCGAAAGTGAACCGACCGGAGGGGTCAACGGGTTCAGTAGCTTCTTCTTGAACAGCTCGACGTAGCTTCTTCGGTCATCGCGGCGCTCGGCAAAATACGCCCACGTCCATTGGTGCTTGCGTTCCTTGACGCCCTCGAGGATAGATTTCCCCGCAAAAAGAAGCAGGGCCTTGGGCCTGTTCTCCGCAAACTCCTCCTCGGTGGGTTTGAATTTGCGGTACTATTTATAGTTAGCGCTCGCGTCCGCGCAGTCCAGATCTGCGACATACCTGATGCTGCCGCATGTACACGTGGTACATGTCCAGAAGGGATATGGCGTCTCGGTACTGATTATCATCGAGAATCACGCCGATCTCGTCGAACAGCAGCTGGACGTCGAATCGAGGCATATCTTTAGTCGATTCGTGGTTCATGACGATCTGAGAATAGGGTGAGCATGTCAAGCTGATGACTGCGCGGGATAACTTACGCGTCCTTCGCCGGACACGGGCTTGAGAATAAATTGATGCTCGGGGATATGGTCCCCTTGTGATATCTGCAGCAACACGGTGAGTCGGACGTTTGTCAATCGAAAGCTGGGGGCATACCAGCTCCGAGAATTTTATTTTTGCTTCTTCAAGAGGCAGACCCGCCATGCTTGGGGAATCTGTATTGAAGTATACCGCCAGCGATTGAAGATTCGCCAACTGTCCAGACCGTTTCAGATTTTGCAAAGTTACGCGTTATGTGTCAGCATACCTTGTGAATTGCGCCTGCATTGCTTTCGATGAAAGCAGCCTCCCACTTGTCATTGACCGATACAGCCGTGAATCCTGAGAGAGTGATACCCGCGGCGAAGGGATGCTAAATCACTGTTAGAAATCATGACACTGCGGAATGGTATTACTACGCGTACACCAGGTACACTCAGCTTGTCCTCGTATCTGACGTGAATATTCTTCACGGTCACCTGCAGATTGTTGATGATCTTGGCAGTAAGGGATGCCCACAAACCTTGTGACTGTTCCGAGTTGTCTGGATTGGACTTAGTAAGATTGGACGTAATGATGCATGCATGCATACCTGTAGGCATTTCTGCTACCTGGCCCCGCATGTGCAGCAGCTCTGCATTCTCTAGCCTCTCAGCCTTTGTGGCTTGCGTGCGATCCTCCTCTTCCTTCGGGTCCACATTCGTTTGTGGGGATGGCACGACTAAGAGGTACACATCCTCGATCATTACCTCCACGGGCTGATTCCCCAAGTTCATCCAGTGCAGCGACAGTGTGAACTTCCCCAGATGGCCTGCACCGCGGTGATCAGTCACGTACGCTTATGCAATGTGCATGACAGCGTACCCTCGAGCACATCCACGGGTAATCTGAACTTGTCCAGCGCTCCCTTCTTCAGCCGCAGATTTCGGAGCGTGATTTGACCTGATTAGGCTTTAGAGGCTGCAAGAGGCTCATTCTGAGGATGCCGACCTTGCCCGATCCCATAGTTCACTTGGTTCATATCCAGATTTTCGACATAAGGCGCGAGTATCCTGTTGAACAGCTACGGGCGCGCAGTTGATCATCGTGCACAAAATCAGGGGATGTTTCCACGTACGACGTTCAAGACCTCCTTCCCTGGATCTAGCCACCACATGATTCCAAACGAATAGTGTTTGCAGAGTAGTAGTTGGATGTGGATGGGAATGAGGGAATGACGTGACGCTTAGGAGCGCGTATGTCGGAGCCTTTCCATAGATCCGGAGCTTCTGGGCCTCGCCGGTTGTCTCCCTGTAAGGAGCAATGGTTGCATCTCCTTTCCACAGCCCAGGAATCCGTCTACTTGCTTCTATTTCCAGCTTCATATCGGTGAAATGGTTGCTGTATTGTGATTGTCACCACTCACATACCTGGCTTCCACATATGTACCGCGACGCGTCTCAAACGCGATTGGTGGCGTCCCCACCTCCTTCCCCTCGAATTCACTACTGGGCACGCGACTTATTCCCGATCATTCACACCCGAATCTGGCCGCATGACCCCACGGGGCTTACCTACACATGCCTTAAAGGCCAGCTTCGAGGCCACCAACACCGCCCATCTCCTTCATCCATACCATTCACTCCAGTAACGCCCATCATGATGTCTATCCTCCCCACGTCAGCCACGTCTTTGTTCCCCTCTGCGTGCTCCCAGAGTTCCGACGAATCTGTACAACTTCAGCGGGTATGTCAACCTTGTGCAGACACGCCACTTAGAAGTTAGAACGCTTACATATTGATTGCAGTTGGACAACCTTAGTGATGCGGTGGAACCATTTGAACAGTACGTTTATTTATCCAGCCGAGTCTTGGCAGTTGCTGATCACTGCTACGCTACATAGGATGATCGTTCGGACCGGCCTGCATTCAGTGCGGCTGCATTGCACTATTCCAATGTGGTGTCCCACATCCGACGCCTGTAAGTTTTGCGGGGAAGGCTTCTCTGGTGCAGACACTCATCGGGAACCTTAGGTGGCGACTTGCACGACCTTCATGACCTCCGCGCCCGTTTCTTGTTATTTATCCACAACCTCATAGCGTCACTGCGCTCGTCCGGGGTAGGTCGTGTGACATGCATGCCTCCACTCAGCACTCACCATACCTCTGCAGATCTCGGCCTCTTACTCGCTCTCGCCTTCGGATTCACCCCTGTGCCTACTCTGCGCTGTCCAACCCGATCTCAGTGCATCGCGAGCCAAGGCTGACGCTATCGAGACCTTCCGCAGCACCGACCAAACTAAAAGGTATGTCGCCCCCACACAAGCTCGTCGGCTCGATGCTCATTCTAGCAGGGATACTGTCCTGCTCGGAGAGCTCCAGTACGGCCCCGCACTCATTATTGCGTGAGATTGTGTTCGTCATGCATACGCTTCCGCGGGTTTTATCACGTTTTATCTTATCGCGGCGGCGCCCCATAGACTGCTGCCCGTAATACCCCTTTCATCCTTCTTGGGGCACCCAAAAGTACCTTCTCTCCTTTCACCTCGCACACCTCATTTGCCACATTTTGTATGCTATCATCACTTTGACAACGGACCCAATGCATTTGCATCCCACACATCAGCCCACATCACTTCAGATCAAGCGCTTGTGATTGGTGATACTCTAAGTGACATGGTTTTGTCTTAGCCGAGGGATAATCCTTGCCCATAGTCAGCGTGCGCATGTCAGTTGTGGACTCAGTCACTGGGCACGTACAGCTGACATGAGCGACAGCTGAAGTGCCAGTGACACGCATGCGCAACCGGCATTTCAGGTCGTCTCATCTTCATATAATAATTGATCAAGAGTTGATGTGCGATCAAAAAGCACAGGACGCCATTGCAGTATGCGTAGCTGTCACCTGCTGTCGTTCAGTGGACGTTGAAATGATTATTTTCAGCCCGCTGTCATTGATTAGGACTCTGCCTCCAGTACCGTGTCGAGATGAAGCAGACAGCCGCCTTGATAATCGGACAAATTAATGATAAGTCGCGACGTGAAGCGCGTTGTAGCTGTCCAACCTGTGTCCAACTGCCACTTCTACAGACAGGCATCCTGGTGGCTCTCCCCAAGCTCGAGTCTCGAGCTATGGGGTGCACTGCATAACGGGCCTTAGCTTAACCGGAAGCACGCATATGAAATACGTGGCTGCCAATATTGGACATCCGAGTCGCGACTAGCGCGCCACATTTTTACACGTCCCCAAACAAAATTCGCGGGATCAATACGGGACAGGCCATTTAAAACAGTCGGAATACAGTTTTTGTTAAACCAGCTCCCTCACCAGGCCCACTCCCTCCCCCCACCTCTCCTCCAATGGCTCCCCTCGCTGACTTCCTCGTCTCCGTCATACCCTTCGACAAGGTCCCCAAGTACCTGACCACCTACGTCCAGGGCGAGACCCCCCTGTCGACATGGACACCCGTCACCGCAGCCCTCCTCACATACCTCGCTGTCGTCTTTGGCACGCGTCAGGTCATGAAGGACCGCCCGCCTCAGCGCCTCAACACGTTGTTCCGTATCCACAATGTCATCCTCAGCGCCGGCAGTGGTCTGCTGCTGGCACTCATGCTTGAGGAAATCCTCCCCATTTGGTGGAGTCAGGGTACCTTCTCGGCCATGTGCGCTTCGACGTCTTGGACTCCCGTACGTGCTTGCCATTCCTTCACATTGACCCCATGCTAACTCCGCGCGTAGAGGATGGAGACCTACTATATGATCAACTACGCCTTCAAGTACCTTGAGCTCCTCGACACCGTCTTCCTGGCCTTGAAGAAGAAGCCTCTCGGTTCGTAGACGCGTCTTTCATCCCATTCTCGCGACTGACGCGCTTCCACAGCGTTCTTGCACGTTTTCCATCACTCTGCCACGGCCATGCTTTGTTTCACGCAACTTAACGGAAAAACCAGCGTTGTAAGTAGCATCGTCATACCTTGACGCGTTCCTCTCACTGACGCGTTTTTATCAGTCTTGGGTTGTCATTGTGCTCAACCTAGGCGTTCATGTTATCATGTACTACTACTACTACGCAACCGCCGGTGGTGCCAAGATCTGGTGGAAGAAGTACTTGACCTCGATGCAAATCTTCCAGTTCGTTGTCGACTTGTTCGTCGTCTACTTCGGCACCTACTCCCACTTCGTCACCGCCTACTGGCCCGGCCTCCCTGCCCCCGGTGACTGCTCAGGCGCTGAGAGCTCCGCCATCTTCGGCTGTGCCCTCCTCAGCTCCTACCTGGTCCTCTTCATCAACTTCTACATCCAGACCTACAAGGCACCTGCCAGGGGCGCCAAGAAGGCCGTTGCTAACGGGTGTGTACACTTCAATTAACGTGATTCATTCATATGCTGACTACCGGTTGTAGAAAATCACAATAAGCGACCAATGGGAGCTTAGTGAGGGCGTGGTCACGAAACCGCGATTATTTGGGCATACGAACATATACCAGCTACCTTTAATCATAGATTCTTTCTTTACGGTCACTACTGGTCTTGCTGTTGACCTTTTCTCAATTCGCATGTTCTTGCTTAATGTCAATTGGTCACATAGAAAATGCAAGTGATTCTCAATGAACATGACACGTAAAAATGTGGGGATGTGGTTAACTTCCGGTCGGCCGCACTGATTCCGTGGCCGTGGTACCTGGTCTAAAGTTATTGCAAATAAACACCTGCCCGTCGACGTCTAATCTTTGCCTTTGGCTGGTGCTTGTGTTCCTGAACCGCTAAAGTCTGCTTTCAATTGGCTCTGGAATGTTAGCGGCTGGAGAAGTTAATTCAGCGTTCTGGTCCTCGCACGCAACATCGTGATTTTTCCTGTTAACATGCTGTCTGATTTTTGGGAAAGTCCGTCACCATCCAACACCGATGCAAGCGAATTTAAGGCCACCATCGAGGTCTATCTAACGAATGCGGCGCTGTCCGGACTGCGCAAGGTGCGTTCATCGCTCCTGGCGCATTGGCCCGATCATAGTAAAACGCGTATGCGCAGGCACCCCCACAGCGCAAGAAGAGCACGGCGGACAGACGCGATTCGACGCAGACTTCATCCTTGAAGAGCGGGAATGACGAGACCCATAAGCGGTTGAAAGGTACTTGCTTGCATGGTGCTCTGTGTGGTTCATGGCTAATGCGCAGCTACGCTGGCAGGACAATCGAGCTGGATGGGCTTGGGCCGGGGATCGGTCGTTGCGGGCCAATGGAAGAGCGCCTCATGCACACTGTGGGAGGCAGGCACTGAGTGCAAGTTGCAAATATCTATTGACGTCAGTGCTGCCCGCCCCGTCCTCTAGCGCGTACTGATCTATCGTTCAGCAAGCATTGGGTTCATATCAAACCGTGTATATCAGCATGATCAAGAATACTGACGTTCGACTGGCGGATGCATCTTTGTTCTACTACAAGAAAGACTGCCTCGTAATATATAGCCAGGAGTACGTGTTAGATCGCTGCGTTGCCGTTAATCGCGTCTCACTCGTCGATCGCAGGGAACAGAGGGAAACACAATCTCCGACCACAGAACCCCTCTATTTAAAGTTCGACTGCGCAGAAACATGCAATACCTGGCTCTCTCTTTTGCGAACCTATACCACCCAAGAAATCTATGGGAGGAATGAGTTCTTGATAGATGGGGGCATGTACCGTATATGGCGAGGGGTCAACTTGACCGTCATTGAGGCGCGAAACCTGGGCACTCCGAAACTCTTGACGGATCCCAGCAGTGGGGCCAAGGAACCGGAGGTCGATGCTATGGACATGGACGTGGCTTGTGAGGTCTACTTCAACGAACGGCTATGTGGGAGAACAACGGTCTACAAGAGCGTGGGCGCTCCTGAATGGCACGAGGGGTTCTTGTTTACTGACTTGCCGCCTTTCGGCATTCTCAATGTCAAAGTTATGAATGAGAAGAAGTCGTCCAGACCTGTGTTCTTGGGCGAGGTTCGGATCGCGCTCGGTAACTTTCGTAGAGGCGAAGCCGTTGACGGATGGTTTCCTATCCTGGAGAAAGGTCCGATTGCCAGCAGCGTGCAGGTGGGAGATCTACGTATGAAGATCAGGGTAGATGAGTGAGTTGCTTTACAGTTCCAGTGAGCGCGTATGCTATATTGAACAATTCACAGGGAGATCGTCTTGCCAATGTCCTGTTATTCCAGACTTCTACAGGTTCAAAAGCCTCGCCCTATTTTCTTGTTCAGTGATTTACGACTTATCCCGTAGACCATCAACTCACGGAACTGCCTGGACTGGATACGCATTTTCGACGAAAAGTTACATTTGAAGACAATATCTAAATCTCTCATCTGGATCGCGATGGCCAACAACACACTCGTCAAGGACATCCAGGAGATCGCAGACCGTGAGGTCGATTTCACTCCACATTGTCAGTGTCACTGTTTGATTCCGCCCAACACACCTCCGTCTAATTGTAATCGTTTCAGCTCACACCATGATGTTTCGGGGAAATACTGTTTTCACAAAGGTCATGGAGCAATGCATGGGTTTGTATGGAAGGACCTTTCTGGAGGCTAGCGTCGGGCCGGTTCTACGACGATTGTTCCAGGAGAAAGTGACTATCGAGATTGATCCCAACCGCCTCAACAGAGGTGGCAAAGAGCTAGACAAAAATGTCGACATGCTCATTTTCTGGTGTGGTGAGTTCTGGACCCAAATATACTCTGTCAAAGACGACTGTCCGTCGTAAGTTTTTCTAAAGCACGATCTCTTGCTGTAAAATGACAGCCATTATAGAGAGATGAAGCAGCTTCTCCAGCACGTTCGCAAGCTTGTGGCGAGAAAGTACCAAGTTATCGAGAGTACCGAAGGACAAAACCGAAGCTTGCCGTGGCAGAGCGTCTCTGCCTTCTGCTTTCTACGTTTCATAACACCAGCAATGCTGAATCCCCATCTATTCGGTCTCTGTGCAGGTACCTTAACAGCACATGCATGCTCCTATATTTTTCTTACTAGTTTGATCTTTAGGCAGGCCATCACTACCCATGCAACGCAGTTTGACTTTGATAACAAAGGTCATACAGAGCCTGGCCAACCTAAACACTGTACGCACCGAGATGTGATTACATGTTCCATTTTTTAACAGTTCGTGCCTAGATGGTTGGAAAAGAGGATTACATGAGGCTTGTGGCCCCGTTCCTGCAAGAGAAACTGCCTGAGATGAAGAAATATCTCAGCGTTGTATCCACACATGATTCCTCCCCAGCTCAAACTCCCAAACCCATGGGCCAGAGGAATATGGTTGATTCCATTCGGTTGCATCTCAGGACGAAACCTGCTCTCGTTCATGAAGCAGTACCCCTTCTTCCGTACCTGGTTGACATACCAGCACAAGTCGCTTCTATAACTGCGGCTGTGACCCGCGGGGCCCGAGGCGATCATTATTCACGATCATCTGACCCTGCAGACGAGGAGTTAAACGAGCTCCTCGCGCGTAGTGGCGAAGTCGAAGCCACTGCCTTGCAACGAGTCGGTCAGCTGGCCTCCCGGAGTTCCGAGCCACATCCAGTATCCCCCTCCAGCAAAAGACTCTCTGCTGCGCCCACTATCACCCCACGATTCCGGAAGACTTCCGTGCCTAAACCCCCTCCCACCAGTATCAGGCCACGAAGGACTTCACGGCCCTTCACAGCACCATCACAGTCTGATCTATCGGATACGCAAGGTCCAGAAAGCCCATCAGACGTATCACTACCCTCAAGCCCCGTGTCTTTATCCCCGTTGGCGGGGCTGATAAACAGGTCCTCCCAGGTCGATTTGACAGGTGGCCAGCCATCTTCGCCTGAGGATGCCTCTTGGCTGCGGCGGGCTGACAAGCTCAATGCTCGATCTCCTTCTGTGGATTCAGTCCCAGGTTCTAGTCAATCGCGGATCGAATTCTCTCCAAGAGCCGCAGAGTCTCAGAATGAGTCAGATGATCAAGGGCGGAGGAAGAAGGGCATACTGAAGAGTATTCTTAGGCGGCCATGAGCGTATCTTAGTTTTTATTGCGTTAATTAATTTCCGGAAAATCCATCTAAATGTGTGAAATAGTACACCATCAACTGCTACAAGCGCGAGCGTACATATATCTCAAGAATCTGCCTTCTTCAGATGAGGCTGTAACAATTTTTGTACCTCTGCCGCGACATCTTCCGAAGTACTGCGCACGGTTAGACGGCATAACTTGAATGCAGAGGCATTAGCGCTCCAAGATTGATGGCAGAACGAGAAGAGTGCATACCTTTGCCTCCTTATTAGGTTCCACACGTAGCAGGCAGCCCACCTTTCCATCGAGTGACATATGCAAGACACCTGCTGCCACCAAATTACTTGGGTTGGGGTCTATGCCATCCAGAACATTTAAATTGTGCCCTAACACTGCTTGCCGATTTTTAGCGACGTCAATTTGTCCGCCAGTGGTCAAATCGATGGGGAAAACACTTTGGGATTCGCGTGGAGGTCCACCAATCAACTTCCATCTTTCGAAAAAGTCAGCTTGTTCAAGTTTGACATGCTCGAAGAATTTGGTGACGACAATGGGCAGTCGAATTGAGATGGATTGGTGCGAGCCGGCTAGGAAGGAAATCGTCAAGATGGGTGGGGTAGTGAACATTTTTTTGCACTCTACTTGGAGCAGTTGCTGCGACTGAGAACGAGGTGCTATAGTGCTTGGCGAAATTTTCGCAAATGATACGGAAAGTGCACCCGGATCACTGGTATGGATCGTGGTGGTGAATGAGGTTAAAGGAGCAGACACTTTGTTTCCCATATAAATCGCTATTTGGCCGAGATGGCCTTGATATTTTGATTTGATCCCGATTTGAAGTTGAACGTCTTCATATAGCACGCCTTCAGCGCTATGTATAAGTTTGTCGAACCAACGGTCAACGCTTGGGCCAGCTGTGAGACGGGGAAGCGCGCCTGATGATTGAGAGGGCGAGGGTGCCACGGGTGTAGATTCTTGGGGCGTGGAGTGGTTACTAACAGCGGATTGTGAAATATTCAGGCCCGCCAAGGAGCCCATTATGTCCTGAGCATCGCCTGGAGGAGCAGACGCCGCATCTGTACCGTTTGGCTGTACCCCAAGGCTGGTTTTACGTATGGTCGGTTTGCGATCCAGGTTGGCCTCTTTACCACCATGAACCCATGTTCGCTTGTCGCCTGTGTCTCCGTGCTTTCGATTCAACCTGCCAAGCAAAGCGCTCTCCCTGGCAGGGAAAGGAGGCATCTCTTCGCAGACATTTTGTAACAGCTCGTCATCGTCGGGCCGTGTAGCAAGAGCGTAAAATTCGCAGGCCCGTTGCTGCAGCTCGGCATCAAGCACATGTCGATAACGCTCGAATATGTTAACCAGCTGGGGTTTAATCTCGGGAAAGACGTTGACCCATTTAATGTAGGTTGACAAGAGTAATGACCGCGTGGATGCAACACAGAATTGTGACTTGTGATGGAGGATTTGAAATTGCTCCAGAGGGCTGTAACCAGCTTCATTGGCAATCAAGTGTCCATATTCTCCGAGGATGTATCCTACGATAATGCATCAGCTTCATAGCGGGATTTCGAAGCAAACATTTCGAACCTCCAACTTTGACCAGACTTTCGTGAGTCGACGGAGCTTTCAAGTGTTCAAAAATGACCTTGGCAGCATATGATTGGAGATCCTCGGTATTCGTAACGATTTGCACCACACGGTACCAAACTTCATCTCCAACGTGTTCCCCAGCCGCGCTGATAAGTTGCAGGATAGTGTCAACGTACCACTTGTACGAGCTAGCGTACTTCTCCGTCAGAATGGCTATCTTTAGCACCATCTCTTCTCGAAGCGCATAATCTGCCACTTTCAGGTATCGTAGCAACTCGCCGACTATGAGTTCGGAGTTGTCCACGTCGCACATGCTGTAAAGGAGATCAAGGGCGCGCCGACGCACGGAAATATCCTTGTCTCGTAGGGATAAAATGATGGTGGCCTGCTGTTTTTTGATTGGTTCTAACGAATCGGCGCGGGCGGCGAGGTGCGCCATGGCATCGAGCCCTAGATACCGAACGTTGGTCTCTTTCGAAGATATAAACCTCGCTAAGATGACAGCAGCTGTGCCAACAAGAGGCGAATTGGTGTCCAAATGAATGGCCAAACTGATGGCCTCAAAAAGCACTGCATGTTGAGCGTTGTTATGCTGCACATTTCTTGAGGGTTCTGCGCTGTTGTTCATGGTGGTTTGTAGTACATTGTGAAGGACTGCGCGGATCGTGGGGTCCTCTACTATCTTTGAGTAAAGATGTTCGGTGAAGATCAAAATTTAGACACACCTGAGGGTGGGTAGTACTGCAGTAATCGAAGCAATTTCACCAGTAACCACGGGGAAGGTACCTTGTAGTATGCATATTGCGCGGAGTACTCGTGATCTATCACAAGCTGGTCGCAATTCAATATCGACGCGAGAGTGAATGAATAATAGAGCTAACTTTGTGCAAACGATCCACAGCCTTCGTATAACAGACTGCAAATGCGTCCAGGTTGTCTTGCGCCAGTGCCATGACTAGACTTGTCACACAAACAACAACACCCTATCCACGAATGAGTCACGATCGCCTAGAAGTACGCTTATATGCACTTACCAGGTCTTGATCGTCCATGATGGAAATAATCCGCAAGGCCCACTCCGCTGCTGGAATAACCTCTGCATGTTTTCGATATAATCGTAGCAGGGTCAATGCTGCTTTCTTCTTGACGAAAGTCTGGGAGGTTCTGTCGAGTTATCTTAGCACGTGAAGGCACTTCCGTTGAATGTGGGTTACGCACGGTGAGATAAGTAAACGGTGCACATCCTCAGCCAAAGCTTCGGCCATTTCACTTCCTCCGACATTTGCAATGGCGTGCAATGCTAAGCAATTATTGATCTCATTGCTTTCATCCAAATCCTTGCGAATAGAGTTGACTACTAATCGAAGGAAATCTGAATTCTCGTGCATCAGAAGAGTCACGGCCAAGTAGCCCTGCTATTGGATCAGATTTACGTCGAACAGTAATTGTATGTGAGCTCACAATTTGCTTCTCGCTATACTTTGAGCTGGAGATGAGGTTAACCGCTTCCATGTGCCCTACATCCACTTTGTAGCCCAAGATATATGTGAATATGATCTTCGCGACATATCTGGGTGACGGGAGATGCAATCAGAGCTAGTTTCCACAGAACCTACAGCTGCGCCTTACTTTTTCTTTTGGTATCCGTCCAGGTTTCCGTCTGCAAGCAGAGGGTCAGCAAGCGCGTTACTACCCGATGCAAGTGACTATGCACCTTTGAATTTCTTCCTGATGTTGGCCATCTCCTTGTTAATCCTCTTCTCCTCTAACTCCCTGACCCTCGCACCCCGTATGTCCGCGATGAACTGCACAATATTGAGGTTTCATACAGAATTACTAAGGTCTCAGAGCGCACGGACCTGGGTGAGCCCCCGCATATTTGTAGCCATCTTTGCAAGTCTTCGAGCTGATCGACACAGTAATTGAGGGTATTATGCTCTTGATAGAATTGCAGTATGAGCTGCAAGCTGAAAGTGACTGGCTGCCGAGGGGTATACACGCAGTCGACGCGAAGCAAGTAGGAATGATGAATCTGCTGTCATTCCGGTTAGATCGTCCGATTACCTCTTTGAGACATGGCGCCGAGAGCACCGAGTGGATGTGGGATTATGTGTATTGCATGAACTATATGTGTGCTGTCCTAATATTGTAATTATGTTGATATGGTAGTAGAATATGTAGACTCTATGGTCTGGGAGCGAAACGTGACGGTGTGCCGGGTCTCGAGCTGTAAGCCGAACCAATATTATAAGGCGAAGAATAACCTGACCGCGAACCAATGGATGGCAGGCGAAGTGAAGCAAACGCAGGTGATGCCATAGGCGTTGCGGATCTCGAAGTGCTCCGGGACTGACTAGTGACTCTCTCTTCGCTAAAGCGATTGAGGATCCTCACCATGTCTCTTGTCAGAAGATCGAGTTCTCGAATCTCATCCGAAGTGAGCGCCTGGTGTTTGTGGGTTTGTGGATCATCGTCATCGTCTGCCTCTGCCTCCTCTCTGGGCGACAGTGGGATGGCGTCTCTCCGATTCCGTTTCTGTCTGCTCATCATGATGCCTTCGAAAACTCGAAGCATGCAGGACTCCATCAATGTCTTTAACCGCTCTATGTCATCGAGGGTATCGATGTGTCCGTGAACCGGAAGCCAGCCGTCGCAGTCGAGTCCTTTCCCAGTGACTTCGATTTCGTAGGCCCCGAAGAGGACGTACGTCATGGGATCGATTCGTGTGCTGGTGACAAGATTGACACCACCACCACCACCAGCGCTGAGATTCTGTCGCTTTTCTGCAAATGCGTACAGTGCTTTCTCTGCATATATGTCCTCTCTATCAGAAGAGCCGTCGTGTTTTCGGTTATTTACGCTCGAGGGATGCATGAAAGCCATCTAGTGGTGGACAATGAGTAAAATGTTGAACGACAGCTAGATTGAAACACACCTTGTCTTGCATGGTACGATAACCCTTGTCACCAGTACGAATAGCAAATTTAGGCTGCGATGCGACAGTTATGAGGGCGGCCAGTAACGGCAATGATTCTCCGTTGGTGTCCAGCTCAGGTGGGACGATCAAGTTCTGTCCCCTGCCCAGGGGATTTGAAGAAACGACACCACCCGCAGATACATCGATGACACCTGCATGATATAGTGACTGTAGGAGTTGGCCTTTTGTTTTCTGTATGGTCATGAGGGTGGGTTTGGATAGGAAGTTTTCGCTACAGAAGCGGTGGGCTCGGTCCCAATGCCCAAGACGTTGGATCTCCCACCAAGCGTCGTAAGCGCGTAATATTGCCAGAGCATCCGATCGGAAATCTGGAGGTGCCCAAGAATTCTTCACTTTTGCCGCCTCCTGTTTAGCGGCCATCGGCGAGAGGAACGGATCGCGATTGGTCAAAATTGCCGCAAGTGTCAAAGCCTTGTCGAGGCAGCGGAAGAAACTGCCATAAAGAACCATTCGACCCATCTGTGCGTCCACTGGCAATTGTAACAGAACACGACCGAGCGCAGTCAAAGCCTTCTCGGAATCTAAAGCGCCAACCATCTGGAGATTCTTCATCGCAGCTTCAACTCGTCCAACCTCAGGAGGTTCGATAGTGGCGGCCAATACTTGTTCAACGGTCATGCGAGGGAAATCAAGTGCTTTGACATGCATGACAACATTGCTTAAGTCTGTTCGCTTGATTTCCACGGTTTGGTATGCCTGGAGAGCAGATAGGCGCTTCTTGCCCATAAGGCCAAAGTACTCTCCGGACCGATGGCGACCGGCGCGGCCTGCCCTTTGATTCAAGTTGGACGAGCCAACCCATGCGGAGACCAACGATGTCACATGCCGATCAGGATCATAACGGTTCTCCTTCACTTTGCCTGTGTCAACGACATAAACAACATCAGGGATTGTAACTGAAGTTTCCGCAATATTGGTCGCTAGAATGACCCTTCGCACACCAGGCGCCGGAGGTTCGAATATGATCTGTTGTTCCGCGAGAGGGACACTAGAATGGAGAACATGAATTGTGTACTGGGAAGAGTCGTTGAATTTGATGTCCAATTGCGCACTAAGGAGGGCTCGCTGTGTTGACTGGATCTCCTCCCAACCGGGAAGGAAGACCAGAACGTGCCCAGAGTCAGATTTCTTCAAGACGTGCGCGACAGTGAGTGCAATAAGAGGATATGGCAAGTCGAGGTCATCCCTCATCTCCGAGGGGGGTGCAGTGAGTGCCAGTCGTGATGGATTAAACCCGACGACGGGAATTTCGTTGTTTAGATACTTTGCAACCGCGTTATCTCGAAGGATGTGGGTTGCACGAGGATCTTTTGACAGTTCGGGGATAAGGTCGTCTAGGAAGTGCTTTGTGACAGGGAACGAGCGGCCGGGAACTTCGATGACTTTGGCTGGCTTGCCTTCGCTGTCAGGAAAGTATTTTTGGAATAGGGTTGGATCGATGGTGGCGCTCATCAAGAGCACTTTGATGGGTCTGCCTTGAGCTTTACGGTCCTCCAATAAACGTTTGAGAACAACGAGCAACAGGTCAGTGTCCACGTCGCGCTCGTGCACCTCGTCTACGACAACATGCGTAACGTTGTCCAGTCTTGGACTGCCTTCTGTGGAGAGTGCGGCTTGCAGCCACTTGAGGAATATTCCCGTCGTGCAGAAGGTTATCGAACCGTTTGCGTCTGGGAGTTTCGCGTCGAACCTCACTTGGTAACCAACAGAGCCTCTACCCACCACTTCGCCCCTCTCTTTGGCCACACGATCGGCAACGCTGATGGCAGCGATACGACGCGGTTGAGTGCACACGATGTTGCACTCAGCACCCCTGTTCTTCTCAATCCACTCGTCAAGGATGATTTGGGGTAACTGCGTAGTTTTCCCAGAGCCTGTGGCGGCCATGCAGATAGTGACGTCGTTGGCCTCTACATGAGTAAGAAGCTCCGCAGCCTTCGTGAAAACGGGCAGCGCTGTCCTAGTGTCGCGCATCTTTTGCATGGCAGGGGATCGTAAATATTCCTGTCGCCTTTCCAAGAGCCGCTGTGATTTGGCCTGGATGAGAGCTGGCGGCTTGTAAACCGCAGTCGATGGCCGAGACTGCGTCTCCGTTGACGACTCCACGGCTGCTGGTTGTTTGGCCGGCCTGTGTCTGTAGAGAGAGCTCTTCCTGATATCATGACAAAGATCTCTGATCTCGTCTGTTAGAGCGCCGCCCATGTGCAGCCAGACTGGCGGGGCCATGCCCAAATCTCTACCCGATTTGGCTGCCACAACAAATGCCTTCCAAAGATCTGCATCGCAGCTTTCAAGATATTGTGTGACGTCGAGGTAGCAAGCCGTCTGGGAGTTTTTTTTGTTGGACGCTGTGCCCATGCCGATTCGTCGACCGCCGACGGTCATGATGGCTTCCCAGCTTCCCCTGCTCTCCTGGAAGTCTACGTCGGGCTTGCCAAACTTGTATCGTCGACAATAGTAATCTATGAACTGCCGGGCACGTTCATAGTCGACGGCGCTGCCATCGGAGAGTGTAATTGACGTCGCTGCTTCTCCCTTGATCGCGTGTTTTCTCAGTGTTGCTGCTTTGTCAAGCTAGGGAAACAGCAGTCAGCGTCGGAAGCACAAACGATACGTCGAAAAACTAACCAAGCCCATGCCTTGAATCTCATATAGAGCTCCTAGGGCCGCTAGCCTTTCTGACTCTTTCCGTATTCTGTGGTCTCCCGTGCCAATTATGTCAGCGCCCGTAGGCACTGAAACCACCACTGTGGTTCTGCAAGATAGTTAGCTTCGACACTAGGCCCAGCGCAGGATGATCGTACCTCCATAATGCGCGACCTTCTTCCGAGCGGCCTTCGTTGGATTGATACGTCGGTAGTTTGTTGTACGCATTGTTCATCCAATTTGATAGTGACCCTTTAGGATTGCCGAGATATACAGGTTTCGGAGGTGGAACGCCTGCATAGGTCTCGGCGAATTGGGAAGCTATATATGCTTCGTCGTGGGATGGCCCCTCAAACATAGGAAGCCTGGACAGTGCCATTGAGTTGCTGCCGCCTTTGCCCTTGCTTTTTCCGCCTTTGAATGCCGGTGGTGGTGCGCGCGAGGAGCGCCCAAAGGAGCCCCCCCGCGACCGGGAGCCGGGATGGGCAGACGAAGATGAGGAATTGGGCATTGAGAATTCGGGAGAGAATACCGGTGTGGGACTGCCTGAGGGGGTCTGCTCGCTTTCGATCTTGGGAACTTTACGCGCGAAAGCTTGCTGCGCGAGGGTGCGCTTCAAAGTGGAAGAAGAGGCTGTACTGCCTTGCGTTGGGTCAAATTGCATGAGGAGGCGACGCCTATGCCGAAGAACGAAGGCAAAGCGCATGTGGGGGGTCCGCGTCTGTTCTGAGTCGGTCCTTCAAGTGAGAAGGTCAATAGACTCGGGGAGTCTCTAATGTGTGCGGGTTCTAGTGACTGGCGAGAATAGCGAAACTAGTCCGGGGAGGCCTGCGTGGGGGATACGCGACGAGGATGGCCGTAACGACTCAAAGTCTCGCAGCCGCAAAAATCTCCTTCCGAGCGCTCGGAGTCAATATTAAGCTTTCCCTCACGCAAACCCTGACCACGGTTCGCTGACTTTAACCCCAGATGAACGTCGCATTTGATACAGATTGGCCAGCCGATTCGATTGAATTCTGTCCCAATCGCAATATATTTGCGTGCGGAACCTATAAGCTTGATGAAGCCCCAGCGCCATCTCAGCATGACTCTCCTCAGAAGCAACACAGGCGAGGCAAATGCATCCTGTACGAATTCTCATCGGATGGAGACGGTGCAATGTAAGTGGCAATCTTATACATGTCTGATATGTATATCTCATGAAATGGATAGAAACAAATTACAGGAAACGCCACTCCCAGCAGTCCTTGACATGAAGTGGTCAATTGCATCTTGCATATTAAGCGGTCGAAGTCGTTGAACAGAGTATAGGTGCTTCAGAACTCCAGAAGCTCCACCGCTACTCGGCGTCGCCGACTCGGAAGGCCATATCACTCTGCACCAGTGGTCTGACCAAGATGTGCGCCACCCACTCTCAGTGACCGACTGTCCAGACTTTACTCAACGCGGGCCATGTAGCGGCAGCTAGAACAAATACAGTCGATATCGTGCGCTTCCTCGGATACCCTCTGTCTCTCGCTAGACTGGTCCAACCGCCGGGCGCCTACCAAGTATGATCCTCGGCCGAATTATCTCTTGCTCTAAAATAACATATCTTGCCCTAAGCGATCTCGCGTCTATGATAGTCTCCCAGTCCGATGGGACCCTTTGCCTACTGAAGCCACAGGACCGGACCGGCCTGACAATCACCAACACCTGGGCTGCGCACGACTTCGAGCCGTGGATCGCAGCGTGGAATTACTGGGACACAAATATCATTTACTCTGGTTGGATGCTGTCTGCTCCGGTTAGGTCCTTATTGACATGGCGTTCCCCTCAGGTGGGGACGATCTAAAATTGAAGGGCTGGGATATCAGACAAGGATTCGACCAGCCCGCATTTATCAACAAAAGGTGCGCTCAATAATAGCTCGTCTGCGGCCTCCGTCGAGCTTTACCCGCTAGATTCGACGCCGGAATAACGACCATACAATCGAACCCCCACATCGAGCACGTACTCGCGGTCGGCAGGTGAGTGTCCCGGACACCACTCCTCCCTGTCCCACCCGCTAATCAATGCGCATGTGCAGCTACGATGACACCATCCGGATCTTCGACACGCGCAAAATGCTCGCCCCCCTCATGCAGGCTGACGTTGGTGGCGGCGCATGGCGCGTGAAATGGCACCCCTCTGCGACACGCAGCGCCGATTTGCTGGTTGCGTGCATGCACGACGGGTTCAAGGTCGTCCGGTTCAATCTCGACGGGCTGCTCCCCGACCACGAAAAGTCTGCAGGTGGCGCAAGGGGATGGGAATGGGAAATTGCCACGCGGTTCGATGCACACACGTCTTTGGCGTACGGCGTGGATTGGTCCCACGCGGAGGAAGCAGGTGCGGAGACGATGGTAGCCAGCTGTTCATTCTACGACCACACTATGCGTGTATGGAAGGCATAACACTGACAGACCAATCAATGCATCCGATGAACAGTACACGTGCCAGTGACTGATTGGCTTTCACGGTCAAGATAAGACTGTGGAGAGCCAGCTGCTCGTTCTACGACCACCTTATGCGCATATGGAAGGCTTAGAGTCCCCAAGAACTCATGCGGCACCACATTTGAGTTCTCCCCCGCATTCTCCATGGCTACTAATTCCACATCTTCGTCTTCCCGTGTCCACTCTCGGTCGAAAGGAGGCTCCTTTGGGGGCTCCTCGCGCGCACCACCTCCGTCGTTCAAAGGCGGTATAAATAAAGGCAAGAAAAATGGGCTTCCTGTGCTCGAGGGACCGCCCCGCGATGAAGCATACATAGCTTCCCAGTTCGCCGAGTCCTACGCAGGCGTTCCACCTCCGAAACCTGTGTATCTCAGCAATCCCAAAGGGTCACTGTCAAATTGGGCGCACAATGCGTACAACAAGCTACCGATGTATCAAGCCAGCGAAGGTCGCGCGCTATGGAGGTACGACCATCCTGCGCTGGGCCCAGTGTCGAGGTTGACTATCCTGTAGAACTACAGTGTCCATACCAGCGCCTGCGGGAACTGACATAATTGGCACGGGAGACCACAGGATACGGAAAGAGTCAGAAAGGCTAGCGGCTCTCGCAGCTCTATACGAGATCCAAGGCATGGGCTTGGTTAGTTTTTCGACGTATCATTTGTGCCTCCGGCGCTGACTGCTGTTAACGTTTCCCTAGCTTGACAAAGCAGCAACACTGAGAGAACACGCAGTCAAAGGAGAAGCAGCGACGTCAATATCCATCACACTCTCCGATGGCAGCGCCGTCGACTATGAACGTGCCCGGCAGTTCATAGACTACTATTGTCGACGATACAAGTTTGGCAAGCCCGTCGTAGATTTCCAGGAGACAAGGAAATGCTGGGAAGCCATCATGACCGTCGGCGGCCGACGAATCGGCATGGGCACAGCATCCAACAAGAAAAACTCCCAGACGGCTTGCTACCTCGACGTCACACAATATCTCGAAACCTGCGATGCAGATCTTTGGAAGGCATTTGTTGCGGCGGCTACTAGTAAGTAAGTCTGGCAGAGATCTAGGTTCCGTCACCAGGACCGTCAATCTACCCTCATACGATTTAGCGGGACATTGGTGTGGTGTTACAGACTGTATTTTCATGGTCTGAAGAGTAGACAAGAATTCGTGTAAAACCAGGAAGAAATGATATCAGAGCAATACACGATTATGGTATCCAACTAATTTTCAAGGCCGAGAGTAGACTGAGGGTCCGTATCGAAAGCTCAACAGACAATAAATAGTATTATAATGTCCTCGAACGATATCCTATTAATGTTCAGTCTTGACGTAGTATATTTGGTGTCCGGTGAATAGCCACGCTGCTCGTAAACGTTGTACAACCACACCATGCGTGCATGTAATTTACAATCGTTGACGGTCTTTAGACGCCATTGATAGACCTGGGCTCCTGCTGCCACGGGTGCGGCGTCGGCGAGCGCGTGGCGGGCGAGACGGGCGTCTGCGCCATGTCCTTGCGGCGCTTCCAGAAGCCCGCGTTCGGCCCGCGCATGACGAAGGCGAGCGTCCAGCGCGACAGCCCGCGCAGCGAGTCGGGCCGGTGCACGGCCGTCGTGAGCAGCGACGCCAGCGAGAGGATAAACACCAGTCTGCCCAATGTACATCAGTATACGCCAGTACGGAGGACCGCAAAAACAAGAAAACAAGACCACGCACCGCTCGACGAGCTTCCCCACGCGATTCCCGCGCCGCATCCACGCGTACGGCAGCAGCGTCCGGATCGCGCGCGGCAGGACGTACAGCGCCATCTCCCCCCGGCGCCGCCCGTTTTCGATCCAGATGCTCGCGCCGCACAGCAGCGCGCCCGCCATCGAACACCCGTACGGGCCGTCCCAGAAGTCGTGCGACACGCCGGGCAGCAGGCGCGCGAGCAGCAGCGAGCGCGTGAGGCACACGCCGTACCACGCGGACGCGACGAACGTCGAGAGGAACGTCGCGCTGCGCAGCGCGTGCAGCGTCGTCGGGAGCACCACGCGCCGCAGCCGCAGGATCGCGCGCGGGCGCGTGAGCAGGATCGGCAGGAAGTGCACGGGGAGGTACAGCGCGACCGCCTCCGCGAACGCGAGCGCGAAGCGCAGGCCCGCGTTCGCCGTGCACCCGCTGCCCACGCCCCAGCGCGCGCCGAGCCCGCCGTGCACGACCTCGCACGGGAAGCCGCCCACGCCGCGCCGGCTGGCCACGCCCAGCGCGGCCCACGTCGCGTCCGCCGCGGCGCCGCCGTACGCGGGCAGCTGCAGGGGGTCGCCCCACGCGGCGGGGTGGCCGAGCTCGCGGGAGAGGCCCTGCAGGATGAGGCCGTGCGCGGGGGTGGCGGGGCCGTGGATGTAGGACCACTGGCGCGTGCGGATGGCCTGGAGGATCGTGAGCAGGCGGCCGTCCAGGTTCGCGAGGGTGTTGATCCTGGAAGATGAGGGTGGTTTAGTATTTGGATGCGTGCATTGGCATGGAGGGCCCACCATTTCACGTAGGAGGGCGGGAGCCTAAATCGCCGTTTAGCATTTGGATAAAGGGATGAGGGGGAGATAATACCTTCGGGGGTCTTGGAAAAAGCACCACATGATCCTGAGGGCCAGATGTTAGTGCGCCTCGAGCAATACGTGCAACTGATACACACCTCGCGCTGCACGCCCAGAAGATAAACGCATCGATGCGGGTGGTCATCGTCTGCCGCCATTTCGTCTCCTCCTCCTTTTTCTTCTGCGCCTCGACGGTGCCCGCGTGGCTCACGAGCACCTCGCCATCGCCGCCCAGGATATCGATGGTCTCCGCCTTGGACCAGGCGCTCTCGGAGCTTTTGAACACCGCCGACTGGATCGTCGCGTCCACCGCCCTCACCACCAGCAGCAGCGTCAGGTCCAGCGTGGGCGACGGGCCGGACGTAGTCGCGTTGGTGTCGATCGGCATGGTCAGCGGGATGCTGACCGTCTTCATCGGCCGCGCCCGGGACCGCCGCCCGCCCTGCAGCAGCAGGATAGCCACCGTCGACGACACGAGGTTCGTCGCGAACGCCTTGGTGGCGGGGGCCACGTCCTGCGCGGCGGCCCACCTGCACAGCGCGCGGCAGGTCTCGTTGCGCGCCAGGAAGCGCGGGGGCGGCGGCGCGTCGCGGTCGGGCGCCCCGAATGCGCTCGACGCGTCCTCGGCATCTGCGCCTGCGTCCTCGAGCAGCTCCCAGACGCGCTGCAGCAGCGCCCCGCCGCTGACGGCCGCCGTGATCGCGAATGCAAACCCGTTGAGGCCCAGCTCGCGGGCGAGGACGTACTTGAGGCTCCGTGCACGCCGCGCACGCCCTTTGCGGCCAGAAATAAGAGCGAGGACGAAGGGGAGGAGAGATGGGCCGAGGGACAGAGTGAGTGCTAGGGCGTAGGAGCGCAGGGCGATCTGTGCGGGATGGTTTGGGTCATCGGGGAGGGCGGGGGCGAGGTGCTTGTACCACGGTTGCTTGTCTGTCGGGGGAGGAGTGGACATTGACAAGAAGCGTCAAATTCATGCGTAGTTGTACTTTAAATTTGTGGTGAGTAAGGTGGTGTGATGAGATGGCCATCGTCGTCACCGGGAGCATGTGATTTGAACAGCATGTGACAGGCACAACGGGTGTCAAGGAACGCCCCTATCTGATTACCCCGACGGACGCTAATTCCATTTCAGGCGCGATAATTATTACACTTGTAAATATATGCAATGTCCTCCTAGTCGACACTGCCGTCGATACTGCCGTAGACGCTGGTGCTGACAGCCTCAACACTGTCGGCCTTGACACTGTCGGCCTTGACACTGCCAACCACACCAGCCTTAACACTGCCGGCCTTGACACTGCTGGCCTTGACACTGCTTGCCTTGGACGGAACCTCCGCATTCGCTTCCAAATCAGCATAGGCATCCGCCTCGTCCACGGCAGCCTTCTCCGCCGCCCGCTCCACCGCCTGCTCCTTGGCCTCCAGCTCCGCCTCGTCCTGCTCCACCGTCTGGTCCAGCCCACTCGCATAGCTCCAAAAATCAATGTCCGCCGCCGACCACCCTATCCCCAGCGGCACGTTCATCTCGGGCAGCAGCCCGGCATGCCCGAGCAGCTCCAAGAACTTGGCGCGCGAGTCCGGGTAGATGAACGAGTGCAACAACGTGTCGCCCTGCAAAATGACATCAGCGCCGCACAAAGCAAACAAGCGGAGCCGCCTACGTGTATCCGTAGCACATTCGCGAAATGGTCCAGCGCAGCCTTGGGCACCTCCGTGCGCACCACGCCCGCGGCCGGCTCCCGTGCACCCGCAACCTGGGACGGCAGCGGCCCCTCGTCGTCCGACCACTGCTTCTTCATGCGCCCGTCCGCGAGCAGGTGCCCCAGGTGCGCGTGCTCGCAGTAGTACCCGCCGAGCCACCGCTTCCACTGCTCCAGCTTGCGCCCGTCGCGCCCCAGCCGCCGCATCACCGCGCGGCACCGCGCCCAGTCCCCGTCGACGTCCCCCGCCCACACCGCCTCCGCCTCCGCGTCCGCAGCGTCGTTCGAGACGCTCGGCGCCGCCGAGACGCCCGAGTACGTCGAGTTCCGCGCCGGGCTCGCCCGCCCCGCGCCCTGCAGCAGCTGCGTCGCGTGCACCGCGGCGGCGGGCCGCATCATCAGGCGCACCCACCGCCGCCGGCGCACGAGCCCGCCCGCGAGGCCGCCCGGGTTCGCGGACCACTTCTCGGGGCGGAAGCGCCAGTTGTACTCGAAGCCGTCGTGCTGCACCTCGCCGCTGTCGCTGCGCATGTCGATCATCCAGCGGTGGGACACCCAGCGCCAGGTGCCGTCGGGGAGGGGGTACTCCGTCAGGGACACCTGCGGCTGCACCGCGCGCCGCGAGGACGCGGAGGGGACGGTGAAGGGGAGCGGGTCCGTCGGGAGGAGGGAGAGCTTGGAGTAGTAGGGCGTGGACCACATGGTGAACCTGGCGCGCGATGAGCTGCACGTAGTATGTGATGGAGGAGGAGAGCAGCGCACCCTCGTTGGTTTTCGTAGATGGTCGCCCACCTGTATGTATCCTTGTCCTCGCGAAAGCCCGAGATCGCAGAGCTGTCGAGGTCGATCGCGGCGTCGATGGTGGGCGCCGCCGCTGTGGGCTCGCTATCGCCCTCCCCCGCGCGCGCTTCGTCCGCATTAGCGTTCTCGCTGCGACTCGTGCGCGTGCTCCTCCTGCTCCCGCCCGACCGCGTGCGATCGCGGCGCAGGTTCGAGAGCGACGCCGTAAAGAGGCGGAAGCCCGACTTGGGGGCGAGGCGCTGGCGTGCGAGGTCCGCCGCGTCGTAGTCGTCCACCTGCATGCATTCCGGGGGACTAAAGGAGAGTGAGGGGGCGGGGGCAGACATCAGTAGCAATAGCAAAACAGAAATGTGGGGTATAAATGTGGGGAAAGCAAAGCAAAGCCACAGGAATTAATGCGCACCCGAGTGGTGCCAAATTGGCCTAGCAGTCCACTCGCAAGGGGCAGTGACGGCCACCCACTGTCAGCCACCGACCTGAATGACGTTCCTCCGCGCCTTTGCACGCCTCCGCGCCCCGCCCGCTGCCCGCCCGTTCTCGACGTCCCCGCGATGCCGCACGGGTAGCACCGCCGCGTACCAGCCCCTGACGACCTGCCCGCAGTGCGGCAAGCCCCTCCCGACGCCCGTCCCCGTCTGCACCCACTGCGCCTACATCGCCCGCCTCGCCGACTCCACGCCCTACCACGCGCTCTTCCAGCTCCCGCAGCACAACCCGTTCGTCGTTGACACCGCCCAGCTCAAGCGGCGCTACCTCGAGGCCCAGCGCCTCTGCCACCCCGACGCCTGGGCCGTCCACGGCGAGGTGCGTTCGCGCCCGCGCGCTCTTTTCTGTTTCTGCATTTCTGCGTTTCTGCGGCTGACGAGTCTGGACTATGCACTCTGCAGGCGACGAAGGCGGTGGCGCACAGCCTCTCGGACCTGATGAGCCGCGCGTGGGGCGCGCTGAAGGACCCGCTCCCGCGCGCGGAGTACATCCTCGCCCAGCACGGGATCGAGATCGCGGAGGCGGACCAGCTGGGGGACCTCGAGCTCATCGCCGAGATCATGGAGGTCCGCGAGCAGCTCGAGGACGCCGCGCCCGCCGAGGTCGAGGCCATTGCGGACGCGAATCGCGGTGAGTCATCCGTTGCGCGCGTGGTTTTCGCCGACGACGGCGACGCGATTGCTCATTTTTGCGGCTTGGGCTTAGATGAAATCAAGAAGACGTGCGCGGAGATCGAGGCGCGCATTGGGGCGGAGGACTGGCTGGCCGCGAAGACGGCGACGATACGGCTAAAGTACCTCGAGGGGATAAAGAAGGCTGCCGGCGAATGGAGGCCTGATGCTTGAATGCTTGAGCGTTAACCCACCCCCTTAGGCTGCACGAGGAGGAGGCACCTGCATAGAATGTAACCTCCCGCTTGGCAATTGGGGTGCTGCATGGCCCGCATTCTCGGACTGCCCCAAGCCCCGGCGCCATCATGCATCAAGGCGTCCGCCCAGAAGCACGTAGTTTTCCCCGGCTCCGCTATCATGTTGTTGCAGGGTCGACTCTGAATTTATGTTGTTAACCCCGCCGGTCACCCTGCATCGAACCCAAAATGCAGACAAGGAGGGTGCATTTGAATCGCACAGTCGGCCACATGCGCACCGTCTAAACTCACGGGTCCTGACGACTTCAGACAAGCTTCCATACTGGTTGGTGGATCTGTGGAAGCGGATTACTGGCCTTCTTCATACGCTCCATGTTCGAACACCTCGAGGTAGCTGGACCCATTTCCGTTTTTCCTTTCTGCGTTGAATACCCTAGCCACTTAAGCTCGCGCCACCCGCCATGTCGTGGAAGTCAATCAGGGTACTCAGCGTACATCAATTATTGTCGCTGAACACACGTTCATAGCGTGTAAAATGCTCAAACCATTCTAATCTTAGCCGAGACCGCCTTGGACGCTGATGAGGGGCCGTTCTCGACGCATTTCGAGGAGGATGCGCGCACCGCTAGACGGAAAGCCGCCTTCAACAAAGCCTGAATGGTGTGTATTTGCGTGCGTTCTATCTGCTCCGTTTCATAGTCAAAGGTTGATTAATGTAGATTAATGTATCCTAGGGTGCCTTGTATGCTGCAATTGTGGTGCAGCAGAGCGGAGTACAGGCGCGCCTAATACACGATTTTTTCCAGGCGGTATTTGACATTGTTAAAGAACTGCCGGAGAGCACTTTGCGTAGTTTTTTTTTGAACGACTTTTCGAACTCGTCACAAATGGGAGTCCGAGGTCCGGAAGCCACTCGTGGCAAGTGAAAGCTCCACCCTGCTCTCCGTCACGCCAGGATACATCCACTCAGCACTTGCAATGTAATGTTTTATTCTTGTAAAAATTGGCATCCGTTGCGAGGTTATGCATAGCTCAGGCAAGGGTCTGCGACCCGCCGCTGTCCACCAGGAAGGTAGGGGCGGAGCGGCGATGGAATTTATGTGCATCCCCTCCCCCAAATTTCGCTGCGCAAGCGAGGATACAGCAGCATCAATTCCCGCGAAATCTGCACAGGCTCCAAAGGCTCCAAGCCAGAATAGCCTCGCGATGAACAGCAGAGGGCTTTATTAACGCATGATCAATGTATGCGGGCTGTCCTCAAAATTCCAAAGCGTGTTGACTGCCTGCTGCGCGGTGAGCCTGCCAGGTCATGGTACCTCCATGGTCCACAGCTTTTAGTCAACGCAGCAGCAGCGCCTCCCAGAAAAGACACCCAGAGTCAAGTTTCAACCGAGAATAAACTAAATGGTTTAGGTTTGAGTTGGCTGGGGTGTGGCTGTGCCATGGAACCATAATATTCAACCGGTCCTGTACGCAGTCGGCCGCAGTAATAATAGCGATCACCCTTTCAACACCGTTCATCACCATCCATGGCCGAATTCTTGCAGCAACTGGACCCTTCGAAGCTGGTCATCGTTGGGTCGGTACGTTATCAGCTACGATACCCTGATATCTGCTGAAGCGATGCATAGGCTTTGTCTTTGGTGACATCTGCTTTCACCGCTCCATCGTATAATCTCCCCATTTTCCTCTTTGGCACGTACGTGTCTGAAGCTACGGAGGCGGCGCAATCTCTTCAGACGGTGCGTTCTTACACTCCGATGCATTCACACCAGCCCTGATTTCAGTCGATAGTTTGTTGCCGCCACTGCCGCGTCCATGGTTTTGGACATCATATTCCTGTCAAGAAATGAACAAAACTGGTTCATCAAGCTGATCACAATCGTGATACTCATTCTCAAGGTGTGTATTCTGCCTGGTGCCAGCCGCGCAGTTGCACCTGCTAACACGTGTTAGCTTCCCACGTTCCTGGTCTTTGGGCAGGCCCTTCGTCAACGGGGCCCTGGCTTGGGCGGCCTGGGCATCAACGCTGGAGATCTCAGCGGGCCAACTGGTAAGTCACGAGATTTCATATCGGCATGTTATCAATTCCTGATCTTGGACCGCTTAGTCTGGTCAATGCCTGGTGGCTTTACGTCAGGAGGTCGAGAGGGATATCAGAATGTCGACGAAGAGCCTCAGGCTCGCGCACCCCCTCCGAGATCTGCTGCTCCGAGATCTACTGCCCCGCCTCCTGCACCGGCCAGCGACCATTCGGCCCCTGGAGCATACCAATCTGTTTAACAAGTATAACTTTGCAACCGGGCACATGTCTGTCTGCCTATATAATTTATTCCTCGCTTTCTAAATGGATTCGCTCCATGTTGTCGACCAGGTGCCGCGTGAACAGCAAAGCGTCGACTTTCCGTTCAGCCTTCTTCCTCTCGAAAAGCCAAGGACAGTCGATAGACTCGCAGAGGATCGGCTCTCCTGGCACCGTGTGGCAGCAAGACTCGCAAATGCTCTGAACGTCTTTGAGCCGCTTTTCTCCTTGCTGTATCCGGCGAAGTAATTCCGAGATGGTGCACTGCGGGCTTGCGTGGCACGAGTCGCATACACCTGACTGGGTTTAGCAGCCATTCAAGATGAGAACGGGACGGCCCACCTTCAGATGTAACCTCGCCGCAAATGAGGCATTCTGAGCTCAAGAAATGATCGTCAATCTTGAACCTGCCAAACAAGCTGTCTTGCTTGGCCTTCTTCGGCGAAAGCATGACGGTTTCAGCGCGCACAGGCTTGGGCATCTCGTCGTACCAAGCGCGGACGTTGGCCCCGACGAGATTGAATATACGTTCCAGGGGCGGAATCAGGACTTTGGTGATATAATAGCCAGCGTCCAGCTGCATGTGGCTGCAAAGTATCATTCAATCCGACGTAGTCATGACGTGACGTATCCTCATACTCACGAATTGTTCAGTAGTGATTCAGGCGGGAACGCTCGATCCACTAATCTGGACTGCGGCGCTCCCCGAGTGATCACGTATGGCGTACGGTCGCCATATTGCGTCTCAGCGTTGGGGTCTTCAATAACTCGCCGGGCCGCAACAGCCACACCAGGAGGCGGAGGGCCCTTTTCACTGGTAATGTGGTTAGATAAACTAGAATTAGAGACGGTTCGAGGTACCTGTATGTTCCCATCTTGACCTCCTTGGCAAATATAAAGTCCTGGATCGACGCTTTGTTTTCTAGTATCTTGAGCCAAGACGCGCAACAATATTCTTTGACTTGACTCAGATCCTGAGTCCGAAAAAGTATCCTATAGTTGGGCAATAATTGGGTCAAAATATGGCCAGAGGACCCGATGATCATAAAGCACCCACTTCAAACATGTCTCCGTCATCTTCTGTTGGGCTGGCACGCCATCGCGTCTCACAGTTTCGATACCCTTTGCATCGAATATAGGGTCCTTGTCATCTGGGTTCTCATACTTGAAACCGACGTATCGTTTCTTTGCTATGAGGACACAGGGCAGATACACCTGCGAGAAAAAAATGAGCAAGATAAGAGGGCCAGGACACAAATTAAGCTCGTGCCTTTTCAAACTTGAGTTTGACCGGAGCAGGATTCATGGCCGTCACTGTATCCGCCATGTCATGCCCGATGCGAAATGCCTGGGCTTTGGTTCTCCCTGGGAGGGAGATGAAGAGTGAATCGGTGTCCCCATAAACGACTTTCGCGTCCCACTTCTTCGTTCCTTCGATCAATCTAAGCGCCTTATGCAAGACTCAGCCGAGTAAGGGGCAGACGTGATGCAAGTTTGAATCACTTTTTCTAAAGTTTCCCGCCCGCTCTGTACAATGCTATCGGCGATCTCGACAGCGGGCATTCGACCAGAGAAGCTAGCGCTCGTGTATCCATATGTGACGTTCGCAATGTATTTCAGGCCGAGTTGTCTTGCGTCCAATATCCTTCTGAGCACCTAAGAATCAAGATCGAATGAGCAATATATTTAGCTGCGATGCATATCGACCGACCTTATCATCTTTGACGCCTTTCATAGCTTGTTTGACCATCACCCTTGTCTCCAATAGCTCTATTAACATGCGGGCGAGAAGGCCCTTTCGGACCTCCGGCTTCACATACATGATGCCATTGGGTGCAACTAAATAGCAAGTCAGTGTCATCACATAAATGACAATTAGAAACAAATCACCGTTGATACGATCTTTCAACTTTTCAAGGAGTCCTGGAGATCTGTGAAGGTCTGTCACTCCGAACTTGTTACGGCCTTGAAACTCTGTGACTCTGCCGAGGCAAGTGGAGTAGCAGTAATTGTAGGCAATCATGATAGACGGGTATAGAGACTGGAAGTCGAGAACAATGAGTGGGTCACTGTAGAACGCAGATAGTGGCTCCATAACAAGTGGCATGCATTCAGCCGCATTTTGCTTGCCAACCTATTGGAATGTTAGAGAGAGGACATTTTAGAGGTAGGATACGACCTACGTCTTGTCTGCTAGGAGATATGAAAACAAAACTTTCAGGTTTCCCTATCCGAAACATAAAAGATTCCACTTTGAACTGCGATCCGCGTCTCAGAACGGACATGAAATCCACGCCAAAGACCCGAGCAAATTCTCTGTTGTCGAAAGGCATGATTTAACTTCTTGCTCGAAATTATGGATTGACTTACGATGTCTTAGTAAGAACTTCTGCTTCTTCCAATATTTCAAGGACCATGAGCGTCCGATCGGACATATGTCGCAAGGCTTGAATTGCATGTCCGGGTACTTCGCTCTTGAGCCATTTGGTCAAGGTAGAGTGGCTGTAGTGCGGAAATCTTAACAAGAGAGTTGATAAGTTACTCAAATATCGACGGTGGCATTGAACACACCTTTTTTTCAAGACGTGAAATGCAACATTTTCAAATGAATACATGCTGAGGGATAGCTCGGTACGCATAATTCTCCAGACATTCAAGACGTGACGCCCACTGATCGCGAAAGTGGCTGTCTTTCTTGCGCCCCATTGATCTCCACCGTCTCCATCTGTTCCTCCATATCGTGAGGGAGCTCGGGACATTAGGTCGCTGATATCGAGGCCTATCCAAGGTTAATTGATGTTGGCCGCGAAAAAGACATAGTATTCCCACCATAATGGCGACCTCGCTCATTCAAATAACCCCAGGATGCAGCTTGAACTTCCCATCCACATACAATGTCAGGATCCAGCTCAACAGCAATATCCACGACCGTGTTGATTAATTCGAGCTCCGTAGTTGTGTATTCAATAGATATACCACCAAGTCGAGATTGATTAAGCTGTCTGTTTTGAACCATGAGGATTCCGGTCGGGCATGATAATTTGAGCGGGCGACCATCACTGGCAGCTTGAAAGGACCAAAAGCACGAAACTATCTCATCAACCTGCGAATCAGGTACGCGACCCTCGCGATTTGGCACTAGGAAAGAACCCCGTCGTTAGCTGGGATAGCGGTGACCATAAACCACAATGTTACCCAAAATCTCTAGTCCAAGGATTGTCATACTCTGCCGTCCACGATTAGCTTCGGCGGACGCTGCGGCAAGTGTGTTATTGTTGTTGAGCGATTGTACCTGTGTGGGCCCTTCGATCTAGTTAAAAATCAGTTTCTATCAAGTCGCAATTGATTGCCAGCAATACCTGCGATCTTGCTTTTCGCATATCTGCTGGAGACAAGCAGGGGTGTTTCCCAAGCCATCTGCGCACTTCCCGAGGGCTGGGGGGCGAGCTGGCAAATTCCCAACCAGTTGAGAACGCAGGCCAACGGCGTGGAACATTCTTCTCCTTCGCATTCACATGGCTCTTGCTGGCATGGGTATTGTTCCCTGTCCTACAGTCCCATTCCTCCAGCACATTTAGACCTTCCCCGCCTTTCAGATGATACAGCAAACCTGCATACTCTCTCGGCTTTTCGGGAGCGTCGTGCTCTTTGGAGTAGTACGCCATGCGATATACTCTATCGGTGAGGTGGTAGTCCTGCATGCTAGCCATAAGGTCGGATATAGAGGGCGGTGTGATGGCGTAGGTGTATGAAAAAGTACCAAGAAGTTTGTCCCTCGGCAAAGAACTTGACAAGTAAACAACGACAGGTGCCTCAGAGTGCTTTTCCAAGCAGGTGGGACTAGATATTCGATATGAACTTGAAAGTGGTACATTGCCACGTTTGGGTGATTCATCTGGATGGATTGCTTCGTGACTAACCGCAGTCGAAACCTCAGCTGATGCGTCCCTTTCTATGACCCTAACATGGAACGATGTAAGTCAAGTGCAATATTGCCATACAAACCGCTCGCTGCTTGCCTTGATGATTGTATTCGAGACTCCTGCGCCTGCTCCTCCAAAATATGAGTAGCTGGCAATGTAGGAATCAAAGGTGCTGGCTCTTGTTCTTGTTGCTCCAGGATATGCGAAGCGGGCACAGTTGGGACAAGAGAAGCTTCCCTTGTGCTTGCATTTCTAAAGGATAGCCAGGTATCACATTAGATAGGCATGAATTTGGGGCGAGCACTTACTTGGAAGGAGATGTGAACTGCGGACGAACGAATGGATTGCCTTGCCGCAATCTGACATGAGGCCCGTTGAGAAGTATTCGGATAACTACGGGATGGCTCACCTGTCCGGTGTCATGGGGGAGCGAGGAGCTAGAGAATCGGTACGATGCCTTTTGCGCCTGTCATCCAGCCAAGGAATTGATAAGTGCGACAATGCGGCTGGACCCTACGTGCACTCACCTTGGCGATTCGTTGTGCAATGAAGGAGAACGCTTCCGATCGCTCCCAGGTGGCTTGTCCAGAAACGGGTTCTCCTCACTGTTGCAAACGAAGTCAGTAAATATCACAAGCGACTCTAATGATTATAAAGTGTACATCTCTGGGTCCGAGTTTTCCACAACATCGCCATTGAGGGGCGCACCGTGCTGAAGGTCTGGAGGGGGTCCGTCCTCAGGTAAGAGTATGTCCTCATCTTCCTCATCGTAGTAGTTGTCATCTGCGTCTTCATTGTCAAAAGCTCTGCCCTCCCCCATGAGTTCAGCCCATTGCTGCTCTTCCTTTTCAACCATCTGACTCAAATCCTGGCTGGAAAGCATTGTTTCGTCGACGTCGGCAGTCACATCATGGGCTTCACCAGGACCGTCCATTTGATCCCAGTCAGCGTTGAGATCCTCCCCAGCCTCGTCGGGATCGGTTTCGAGCAGTGGTATGGGATCCTGAGTAGGTTCCTTTGCCCGCCTAGGCCTGCGCAAGCGTCGTTCGCGTTCCCAAAGAGCCTGTACACTGTCAAAAGTGGATATGATCTCTTTCTCCCAGCTCGGTTGATTGCTATCAAGGGTGGACTCCTCCCTTTCAGCCTCAATACGTTTACGTATCTCCTCCCACCACCGAGCCTCTGCGACCCATTCACCACCTGTGCCTCGAGACGACTTGCTAGGGTCAACGGGTATCTCCGGTGATGGTGAGAGCCCCCTAGCAATGCGTCGACGACGTTCGTCATCCCACAGCTCTCGTACACTTATAATGAGTGGTTCCGATGGTTGGAACGGTGCTGGAACTGTCAGCTTGTGGTGCAACTCTCGAGCCTGAAGTTTGTGTCGATTGAGAATCTGATGCGCAGCGACATCTACTTCCAGAGCCATGCGGGATTCGCGAAAATGTGGAGACACTTTAAAAAGCTGCTCCCCAGGTGTCTCTTCGTCTTGACCACGTTGCCACACTTCGTTGAGGTCAATCCAGCCGCATCCGTAGAGACCGAAATCGCACATGAATTGCAGGATATAGCTGAGGTGGCTCTCATACACAATGAAGCGCGACTGCATGATGTTTCCAGATTGAAGCACTGTGACCGCTCTGGTGACAAAAGCTGGGTCGATCATGTGAACTTTCAGAAAGGGAGAGTACGAAGAGTGAAAGCCATAGAAATTGATGCCTTTGACGAGTATGATGGCGCGCACAAACTTGGATTTTGGAGAGTGGGGGTTCCGCTTCATTGAAATCGCCATGGCATGATCCAACGATAATGACAATTGATAAATGTAGCGATGTACTGGTCATGGGCTTCAACACATCAACAAGGATGATTAGGCGCAATTGAACTGCTCACCGCTTTGTGGATTCATTTTTCCACGATAATCAACGAAGAAGTAAGGATAGACTTGATGCACATGCAAACATGCTTTCTGGCCAGTAGATGAGGCTCCATATATTCGAATGACAGGGACTCTGCGCAGCGAAGAATTGTCCAGGGGACCCGGTGGAACAAGAGTGTGATCGATTTGGGTGATCTGTACACTTAGATTAGGCTCTTGAGACATGGTTCAAGAGTAGCGTAGACGTGTAATTGAACGCGCGGAAAGACGCGTCATGAAAGACTTGGGAAGAGAATCAAGAGATGGTCTTTCGGCCGCAATTTGTGTTCCTTTTCAGCTGCTTCATCAACGCTTCCGAGTCATTCGAATCCACACTACGAGTCTATTTGAATCTGTGTGGTACATTTGCCTACTATCTGGCCATAATCATCATCATTAAGCTTCATTGTATCCCTCAGAGACTAGAGCTGACATCTATGACGGTCAAGACTTGCTGCCCAATCCAGGTGCACCCAGGATTGGCGGTAGCGAACCCACGGACGAAGCCAGGTTCCACGCAAACATATCTTTCCCTTTAGCAAAATACATCAGAACAATAACGGCGGAATAAACATTAACACTTACCATCCTCCGTCCTCCATATCAGCTATCTTGCTTCCCGCCTCCTTCTGGGGATTCCAAACTACCAAGTCTTTTAACGCAGAAACTTTGAGCTCCAGGCCTGTCTTTGGCCATTTGACCTCGTATTTCTGGGGAGCGTCCTCATATACTGCATCGGTATATGACCTAACATCCACGCCATTTCTAGTTTCTGTCTTTGGCGTGTTCTTCTCCTCCTCTGACAAAACAGTCTTGTCGTAGTACTGCACATTTTGCAGCGGAAATATGAGGACATCATTCGAAGGGCCGCGAATGTAGTTGTGGAACAAGGCTTGGAATTCTAGCGATTCCGTTTCTGAAGTGTTCGTGACATGCAGCTCGGTGGTGAGCTGACTGTCGGAGAGCTTCACGATGTACGCCAGGCGGAACGGTTTGTCATACTTTGCTGTAATGCTAGCATTTGGCTCGAGATCTAAACAATGATATTAGTGAGGTTTGCGAGGTCCAGCTCAACAGGTGCGTACTTAGTTGGACGGACACCTCCTCGTTGTCGGATAAAACCTTGTCGAATTTCCACACTTCACTTCTTGCGAATCCGTGCTGCGGGAGCTTCAAATGCTGTGGGTGTGACGGCGGCCCGAAGCATGGACTGGGATCTCGTCAGAGATAGTCTGGACGATACGATTGACAACTTGCAACACAACCGGTATACCGCCGCGCACAGGCTTCGATCCATCAAGGGCGGCCTTGCTCGATACGAAGAGCCGCTCAGTCGGTGCAGAGCTGCTCTTGCCACCCGCTTTCCATGAAATCACAGTGGCACCATACAGCAGAACCTCTACAGAAGCTCCCTGGATTGAGGATCAGGTGAGCGATCGCTGTCTCTATTTGAAGATAGACCTTGTCATGTTCCAAGAAGACTCGACCGCTTTGTTCATAGGCAGGCATGGTAGCAGCTTGTACAAATGATCTCAGCGGCTCTCAGCGAGCAACGAGATAAGATCCTCAATACAAGCCTGCCCTAAACTATTATTGACGTGCATCCCCAACGACAACACGTCCCAAATTGCGACGAGTTCACATGGTCCGTCCAAATTGGACTTTGACACTGCAGCTGGCATTTGTGACGTCAACAGCCTGATTAAAAGGAGAAACCCTTCCGAGTTCTCGATCTGCGGCTTCGTCAGGTTGAATGAATCCGAATCTGAACTGTCACCAAGCCAGAACTTGAAGTATGCACATTGCGACTGATGAGTACCACCATTGATGGGCATGCATTGATGTGCCTCTGGTTGTCTCGATGCAGCGGTCAATACCAGTGTACTTGCCAGACCTATTCAAGAAAATAAAGAAAATCTGCGGTGCTAACTTGAACCTCGACTTCAGATTAGATCGGGTGAACGGTAACACGCATACTTATTCGTACAGTATACTTGAAGGTATATGATCGACAGCTGCTTCGACGGCTGGTCTACTTTACAGTCCATGTAGTATCACATTATTATCGATATCCATGATGAAGGCATATGATCTCCAGATGATATCGGTGTTCGCAGGCATTCGATCACATCGATGGAAGCTTGAAGCTGAGCGCTGAGTACTGGACTGAGAAATTGTAAAGTCGGCGTAAAAAATGGCTCTTTACACGTTATCCTGAATTTAGACAAGGTCAAATCTTCGGCAGGATCTGTTCAGACTGAGCACCGTACTCCCGCGAAGCACTTTACTTGCGGAGAAGTTGAATGCGTTATCGGTGGCGACATGCGGCAAAGCCACCGCGCGTCCAAACACGACTGTGCCTTCCACCACTCTTCTCAAACATAAACACTCTACAGACCTTGGAATACGCTCAATCTCGTGCATTTGACACCAACAATCCTATTTCACGAGTAGAATTTGCTCCACCGCGATTCTTCCTGCGGTATGCTAGAAGATGCCATTTTGACCTGATACCGTGACGCTAATGTAGCTCAACATCATCAGCACACGATGGATCCAGGATACCCAACAGAAGATGTTAGTATTATTCAATGCTGCATTATCCATTTACTAACGTGGCTTTCCATGCTTTAGATTGCCCCGATTGCCATCCTCATGGATGAGCTGCGTTCGGAGGATGTCCAATTACGATTGAATGCCATTCATAGCATCCCCACCATTGCCTTGGCCTTGGGTCCTGAACGCGCCAGGGATGAACTAGTTCCATTCTTGCAAGACTCGATCGATGACGAAGACGAGGTTCTGCTTGCACTGGCTGAAGAATTGGGGAGAAATTTTGAGGAGTACATTGGAGGAGGAGAATATGCTCATATCTTGTTGGGTCCCCTGGAAAACTTGGCAGCGGTTGAGGAGACATTGGTCAGGGACAAGGTGCGATTTCATTAACTCATATGGCTTTGACGTATGGCACTGAGACCCTTGTTCTACAGGCGACTGAGTCGGCTACCAAGGTTGCCGCCGTGTTGTCTTCAGCCCAGATAGAAGAGTATTACATCCCTCTTCTCAAACGTCTATCAGCAGGAGAATGGTTTACCCTCCGCACGTCCTCCGCTGCCCTCTACCCCCCTGTTTATGCTCGCGTTTCTCCCGCGATTCAAGACGATCTTCGGAAAGGCTTCGCTGCGTTGGGCTCGGACGACACACCTATGGTGCGCCGCGCCGCTGCCAAATGGCTTGGTGTAAGCATGGGTTTCAAATGGTTATACTCAAAGGGCGTTCCTAACATGTCGGATGTCTAGCCTTTGGTCAAGAATTTCTCAAAACAGCACGTCCTGTCAGACGGATTACCCATATATCGCAGGTTGCAATCGGACGATCAGGATTCCGTCAGGCTTGTGACCGTCGAGGATTTAATCACCATAGCACAACAGATGACACCCGCGGAAGTGAAAGAGCAATTGTTGAAGCAGATCAGACACAGTATCGCAGATAAGAGCTGGAGAGTCAGGTACATGGCGGCACAACATTTCAATGAGGTACGGTTACTCGATATTCCATCATAATTCCCTTTGCTCAGCGACTATTTTAGTTGGCCGAGGCCGTTGGTGTCGAGCTTGTGAGGGAGGAGTTGATTGGCCAATACGTGCAACTCCTCAAAGACAACGAAGCCGAAGTACGGACCGCAGCTTCCAGCCAGATCCCCGGTTGGTTTGTCTCTTTGATAGCATTTAACGCTTCGCTTATGTTGTGTGTTAGGTTTCTCCAAACTCCTCGACAAAGAAGTTGTCCTGGCTCGCATCATACCTTGTGTTCGAGATCTTTCGCAAGATAGCTCCCAGCATGTAAGGGCTGCCCTGGCCAACCAGATCAGCGGTCTCGCTCCCTTATTGGGCAAAGAATCAACAACCGAGCACCTTCTCCCGCTCTTCTTGCACTTGCTCAAAGATGAGTTCCCCGAAGTCAGGCTGAATATCATCAGCAAACTTGAAACGGTCAACACTGGTATGTAACAAACATGGGCTCATGCACATAGGTCTGAACGATTGCACAGTCATCGGCATTGAACTCCTCTCGGAAAGCCTGCTCCCCGCCATCGTGGAACTCGCAGAAGACAAGTCATGGCGCGTCCGTCAAGCTATCATCGAATACATACCACTTCTCGCCAAGCAGCTGGGCAAACCGTTCTTTGACGAACAACTGGGAAATCTGTGCATGTCCTGGCTTGGTGACACTGTCTACAGTATTCGGGAGGCTGCTACTGTCAACCTGAAGAAGCTTACGGAAGTGTTTGGCGTTGAGTGGTCGAAGGTTGCCATCGTGCCCAAGGTCATGGGCATGGGCCAACATCCGAACTACTTGTATAGAATGACAACAGTACAAGCGATTACGGTAATGTCGACTTGCATAGTTCTGTGCATGCCACTAATTTTTTTTGGGCTCGCAGGTAATCGCCCCGTCGCTAAATCTAGAAATCATCAAAAGTGATATTTTGGAGCCTTTGCTCGTTCTCGCCGCCGACCCAATACCCAACATCCGCTTCAACGTCGCCAAAGCACTAGAGGTGATCGTGGAAACCTACACCAAGACACCGGAGGAGCTGGAGCTTGTTAAAACAAGGATCACGCCTACACTCGAGCAGATGAAGAACGATTCAGACGCTGACGTGCGGTACTATGCTACCCGGGGGCTAGGGAAGGGCGTTGTGGGATGAGGTCTCGAGCATTGGCTTTGGGCAAACAGAAGTCTATTGTATATATTGCGCTTAACAAATTACCGAACTGGCTGGCATATCATTGGTGATTGGAAAGCTGCTTTAGATTCGCGATATTGTGGGTTCAGCAGGGGGCTTGGGATTCGAAAAAAATCTTGAAATTGATGGAGAAACAACATATACATGATAAGGAAGCAGCTAAAGTAAACTGGGAGCTGTAAAGTATGGATTTTAATAATGAAAAGTATGAATAGCGGGATGTTGGATGGCAGTCATGGAACAGGCGCGAGAGAGACGACGAAGAGGGAGGAAACAATTTCAAATACGCTGTCTGTTAGACATTATGTGCTTGCAACGTCGCAGTCTTCAGCCAAGCAAGCAGCTCGGCGTCTCGCTCCTGCTCAGCCACCATGTGTGGATAGTCACTAATATCCATTCCCATAGCTCGCATAAATTCCTTCTTACCCTGGATCGAGTGTTCCATCAGTGCAGCAGGCGTGCGGCCGACTTCGTCTGTAGCCAACAACTCTGCATTTGAACGGTGAACCAAAGCTCTGGTAGCGTCACCTTTCGCGGCGGCGGCGGCGATGTGCAGGGGTGTCCACCCAGAGGGTTCGATGGATTTCACTTGAGCCAGGGGCGCTGACGCAATTATGGCAAGCAGGGCATCGCCGTTCAAGCTGCCTACAGCGATATGAAGAGGGAATGCGGCGGCTGCCTCTTCGCTGGAAGGTCCCGGCGCCCGTCCATGTGCGTCCTCATCCGTAGCCAATTTGCGGGATGGGTGCTTGGGGTCAACAGAGTAGGCAAGGTATTCGGTCCGCCCAATACGACGAAAGCCGACCTATACGATTACAATAATCATTTGTTAGGATGTATGCCCTATGCCCTAGAAAAACAAGATATCTTACCTTTTGGAAGAATTTGTGGATATTTGCCAATTTGGCGTCGAACTGTTCAGTTTGCTGACCCTCTTGCAAAACTGCTGGCCAAGCATATAAAATGGATGCAGCGGCATGTTCCTTCAGAAAAGCGTGGATAGCAGCCGCCCCAATTCCTTTGCTCCGCTCGATTTTTTCGACTGCAATCTCTTCCAGATCTGAGTTCAAGTGAGAGAAGTGAGCTGTCTGGGGTTGTGTGGGTAGCTTGGTGGAACGCACAAAACAATGGCCCGATGTTCAACTCACTACCGAAGACGCCTGTGCCGTGCTCGCCTCCCGTCTGTGGCCCAGATATCTTCTCGCGAAAATAACCATCATCGTCGAATAAAGTGATGGCAAAGTCACATACTTCCTGCAGATTTGTGGTGCCACTGTCGGAGATGTGTCTTAAGAAAATATATCAACTGCCACGTACCTGACTGGGCTCATCCATTAGGCCATGGAAGCCATCTTCATACATGTCCCGCATCACCTCGCGATCGAAGATCATAACCTATACCATCGAAATCATTAATAACCTGTACACTGTATGCCCGATTCATACTACATGCCTTCAAGATGCCAACTTTTCTTCCTCCGACGAATATTTCGCGATGCTTGCGTTCCATCCAATCCTGTTCGCACCTGCATGATACAGCGTTTGAGTATTTACAGAGAGAGGACTTGTGTGCTGGGACTAAAACCCCCTATTGAAGACTGCAAGCTCACCACTCGGGGTCATCGTATTCTGCGTCTTCTTCGCCTGCTTCACTGCGTGGGTACTCGCGAAGCTCGAGGGTTGCCAGTTCTACAGTTGCCATTGTTTTGTTGGCGATTGAGTTGATAGGGGAGACGAGTTCTGTGCAGTCTGTAGGTGGTTCAACTTAGAGATGTGGCACGGTCCAGATCCGGCAAGTAGGCGGAGGTGAGTGCAAAGGGTACGAGCCACACGTGGGCCAACGCGTCATATCGAATTTTGTACATCTTTCTCCCGTCATGCAACAATACCTGGCTTCTGTCTCAGGCTGTCTCGGGGAGGGAGATCTTCTCGCCTCAATTTCCTTATTTCACCTCACTGGTCTCCAACCGCCCGTGATCTGACGCGTCATTTCTAGTGTGGCAAATCGTTCCATTCCGAGAGTGTAGGAGAGTGTCGGCTCGCCACCATAGCTAAGGCTACCATGTATCTCTGCAAAGGACCAACCTCGGCAAGTACTGTCAGGCACTACCGTATCAGTTTGGCCGCATGTTACATGACACTCTGATGCTGCTGGCCTTTCTCGGATCTAGTAGAAGCACGCCAGGTCTGCTGTGAGAAGAGCTCTATTCAGTATTCTTGATTGGTTGTCTACATAATTAGAAGCAACGACATGGAGTATCCATACTGCATCTCTAGTCAACACTCTACCCACTGAAGCTTTGCAATGGCTGTGGTGCTTGCCAAAAAAGTCTTACTTCAAATCTGTGTGCTGGACCCGATTGTGGTAACCATGCAAACCATCTCATTCTGTGACATGGCCCATCTGCAATATGGTTTTGATTACACCCTCTGGCCATAATAAAAGTGGGATGATGTCCGACGGTTCGACTCTCTTCGAATCCCTCCCTTTACACCTCCTGGCTGCCGCCAACTACACTCTTTTTAAACGATTATTTCGCCATGAGCCCGATCATTCGCTTTGGGGTTGTCTCGTACCTTAAGCTTCTTACCCTGTCTATACTGCTTCTGAATGTCAGCGCAGCTTCATCAAACCAATCGGAATGCAAGAGCAATGAGTTCTGGTGAGATTAGCGTTCTTTGTGGTTCAGAGGAGGCTGCTAAAGCGCGTTTCGGCTTCCTTAGGTACAGCGATAAAAACTGTTGCCTTCCCAATGGTGGATTGCCATCTACTCCTTCGCCTCCTTCGGGGAAAAATTGCCCTCCCTCTGGCTGGTACTGGAGCAAGGATTACAGCAGCTGTGTTCCCAGTCATCCCCTTTCGGCGTCCTCGCCCCCTCCGCAATGCCCTAAAGGCTGGGACTGGTCCCCATCCACGTACTCTTGCCAACATCAGGCCAGCCCCACGTCCACTTCGCGCCCATCACCCTCTGCATCTGGTCATCACCAGAAAAAGAGTACGCATGGCGCGCTGTCACGTAACCGGAAACGCGCCGCGCCTGCTTGTCCGTTAGGACTCGATGCATGTCCCATCTCCGGTGCCCACGGAATCACCAGTGATTTTGAGTGTCTTGACACTTTTAATGAGCTTGAGTCGTGTGGTGGATGTGCATCTGTCGGCAAAGGGGAGGACTGCACTTCGATTGAAGGTTCTTGGAATGTTGGTTGTGAGCAAGGGACTTGTGCAGGTAAGTTTGCCAACCGTATGGCCATCCGAGTTCCTGTACTAAATGAGGCCTAGTATACAACTGCAGGGCCGGTTATAAGCGCTCTTTGGACGGAAAGTTTTGCATTGTCATTTAGAAGAACCTGTGAACTTTTTTTACTCGGACTTCAAGTTGTTACTACATGTGCGTTAAAGTTATATGCACGCATGGACCCTGTTTTTGCTTCCTTTCTCTACACATCTGTTCAGCCCACTCTCTCATTCGATTACGGCCTTTTATGACGGTCTTGTAGATGTTGCTGTTTCGGAATGTGTCCAACAATGCCACGTTGAGCGCTGCGGCTCAGCGCTCAGCAACTTCAGCTTGTCACTTGATTCTGTAACGGTCATGTGACTGACGCGAGAGCCAGAAGCGTGGGAGCATCCGTCGGTGGTTTAAAATGGGCGATAAACACAAATCGCCAAACGTCTCCCTCTTCCTCTCTTACCTCCTCTTCCTCTCTCAACGCGCTAGTCGCTATCCCGCCCTTCTCTCTGAACCTTCACCCAGACACTCGTTTAATCCTAGTATATATCAGCGACCTTAGCCAGACTTTCGCGATGCCTTCTATCAACCGCTCCCTCTTCGTTGCCGTACAAGCCGCCGCCCTCTGCGCTTTCCTCATTGCCTCGCCCGCTCCAGTTGCAGCAATGGCATCGCCCATGCCAATGCCTCTTCCTCTGGCGTCATCAGATATGAACACCCTGTACCACAAGCCCGCCGTCAAAGACATCACTCACAAGAGCACTCGAGTCAAGCACACCGCTCCCATCGCATCGGTCGCTCGTAGGAACCTAGCGGTCATCATTGCTAAAAGAGCCTCTATTGCTGCGTCTAAGAGCCGGCGGGCTGCATCTGGCTCTGATACCGACGACGCCGACTACACCAAGATGCAAGGGCTTTACAACCAAGCGAGCACGCATGCGCAGAACCTGAGTATGCACATCTCGCTCTTGCGTGACTCTTGATCACTGATAGGATGCTCAGAGTCCCTCGCGGCGCAGTCGTCCTCTGTTCCGGACAGCTCAACAGGCAACTTCCATCAGCAAGCCGCCGCCGAGCTCACCGGGTTCCACAGCAACGTCCTTGGGCTGCAAGATATTCTGTCTCAGCTCGGCGCCGATAAAGGTCTCGCTAACTATGATCGCACGGACGACTTGGAGACACTGCTGAAGAACACTGTGAACCTCAACAAGAACGCCCTGAGCTCCGTTGACACCATCGTATACAACCTTCCTATTGTAGGGAAGACTCTTGGTCCCAGTGAGTGACTATATGCTGTGTATATGCGCTGGTTCTGACAATATCCCGCAGTCGTGTACGACATCAAGTGCGTTGTGGATGACGTCCTCAACTTCGTCGAGAACACTGCGGACGGTCTCCTCAATGGCCTTCAACCTCTCCTGCAGCCCCTGCTTGGAGGCTTGCTCAGCACCGCGTGCAACACCGGCGTCGCCGCCCCTTCGTGTTCCGACTGAGTCTAATTATAATTGTATCACGAATTTGGACATGAATCTCGCTACGCTCACACTGTATACTATCCATGGACTATTTAGATTTGTTGTATGATACCCTCTGTACGATATACGATATCACACACGCAATACAGGTTGCGATTTGATACTGTCTTTTGCCCATATCGTGAGTCTAATTGAGGCCAGCAAGGCGTATATAAGCAAAATAACGATTGCCAAGAAAAGTACAAGTTTCAATACGAATAAGATTAGTTGACAGGTCCATCGTCATTCATTTTCCACCCAAGCATCCGCTATGACCCCTATCCTAGGTATATGAAAACGAGCGAGGCCGTTTTGCGCAGCATCTTGGTAGGCATGGAATCTAGAGCTTCGGAGTTAGTATGGCGGATGGTACGAGAGATAGCGGACTGCGTACGCCATGTATAGTGCCGGAAACACCATGCAGAGAGTGAGTATGGTTTGTAGCCAAGACCAAAATCCAATCAGAGCAGCCAGTATCCGAACAACGACCAGGGGAGTTAATAGTAGGGCAGATTGGTATGCTGCATGGATGGTCAGTGATCAAGGTAGCTTTGACACAGTACAGCCTGAGCAATTACGCACCGTGGAATCGAACGTAGTCGTTCGTCGTCTCGAAGATGAGCAGCGCCAAGGCTAAAGAGACGGGATCAACATCGAGAGATCGTAATGATACAGAAATGATACGCACCTGATATGGGGCCTAGGAGATATGCAAAGGCAGCCAAGGCGTCCACTCTCCACCCATATCTGGTCTCCCATTGATTGCTCTGAGCTTCATCAGCCTGTCCACCACCTCCAGAGGAAGATGCGTCGAATACAGGGACACCACCAGACTGGTATGATGCTTCAATGCTGTACGACGATGTATGCACTGGGAACCATGGGCGCGAAGGTGTCTTGGGGCGCGAAGGTGTCTTGGGGCCCGCAGTGGGGGCCGCAGCGGGTGCAAGCGTCGAGCGATCGTCCGGCGGTGGGGTCTAGTTTCATCAGACAATGTTCTTCGGCCAGATAAACGAATGGCCTACATATGGCGCGAAGGTGGCGAACTTGGCAGAATTGGTGGTCATCGCAGAGCTCTGGCTGGCGTGGCGTCTCTGGTTCCGATCATATTGTATTCAAGCTGCAACACAGCCACGCAACACTTTCGCCTGCTTTAGTTTGAGGCAGAGGCTCCGGTTAGTTGGGTGTCGGAGATTGGGTTGGGGGTGTATTTTAGATGAGAAATCTAATGGAGGCGAGGGACTGTGAGTGCCGGGGTACTAATTTTCAGGTTGGCAAAGGTGTTGTGTGTGCCAGGATTCGAACTTTAATTCCGTCCGTTTGTGGCGCTGCTCAGCGTCTCTCGCGCATTATGTAAACATTCTCGTCAGACCGCGCCGCCCGCCACTTTCGTCCACCCCCTTCAAGACAATCTCAAAAAGCTGCCATATCAACCATGGTGAGTCTCCGAATTCACAATCTAGAGCTGCTCTATGTCTGTATGCCCCACCGAGAGAAGGAATGGAGAGAATCGGGCGAGGCTGGAGATGGATGCGGTCGATGGATTCTGGATGACTGACTGACCGTCTCTTGATCTTAGGCCGACAGCTCAGCACCCATCACCCTGCGCACGCGCAAATTCATCACCAACCGTCTCCTGGCCCGCCGTCAATTCGTCATCGATGTCCTCCACCCCTCACGGCCGAACGTCTCCAAGGCCGATCTCTCAGTGAAGCTTGCCGCGCTCTACAAGACCGAGAAGGACCGCGTAGTCACCTTTGGGTTCCGGACACAATTTGGTGGTGGACGGAGCACGGGCTTTGCGTTGATATATGATGATGAGGCGTCGCAAAAGAAGTTTGAGCCCAAGTACCGATTGGTCAGGGTAAGTGCTGCTCGTCCGAATCTTGCGCTGAAATGTTAATCATTGGATCGCGTTGCAGTCTGGTCTGGGGACAAAGGTCGACAAGGCATCTCGTAAACTGCGGAAGGAGCGCAAGAACAGAGGGAAGAAGGTGCGCATGTATCTCATCCAATGTATCCGCCATCTAACATGGGGGGCATCATTCAGTTCCGGGGCACCAAGAAGGTCAAGGCGTCCGAGGCATCCAAGAAGAAGTAGATATCGGACGATCCTTGCGACTCTCTCTCTCTCTCTTTTGGATTGCACGTTGTCATACCATCAAAAAGATTTGCAGAGCTGTATCTATGGCATATGCCAACCACCTCATCCCATGAATGCTATGACCATGCAAAGCTACCTGCGGTGGAACGAAAGAGAGACGAGATCCGCGATGCTATTAGGGTGGTTTGATACATGCATTGAAGAGGGTATTCCAGTGTAAGCTAAGTCAAGACAAGTGCGATAAAGAACGACAGCTGTGCCATACGGCAATGTCTAAAATCCAGACTTCTTGTGGATAATGTCCGGGTCTTCCTGGTACTCTTCTGCAGATATCCACATCTGTACAATTATCAGCAAGACTATCAAATCAATCGGTGGTCAAGCCCACCTTTTTGAATGCGCCTAGGCCAGCCAATATAGATCCTCCAATCCATGTGGAGTACTTGCGCTCCGGCGGTGCATAGATCTTGATCTTGACGTCTTTCAGAGCAAGTTTTTTGACCTCGTTGAGCAGACGGTCACCAAACCCTGAAAAAAAATCAGATGCTGTAATCCAGCGCGACCTTCAGAGTTCCACTTACCTCGGCAGAGGGTGCTACCGCCGCTCAGAACAATGTTGGAAAATAGGCTCTTCCGTAGATCTAGATCAACGCGATTTATGGAGTCTACGATGACTTGGTGCACTCCAGCGTCCTCCTGTCCGACTATTTCAGGGTTGAACAAGATTTCAGGAGCACGGAAGCGCTCAGCCCCGAGCTAGAAATTGTGTCATGGACCATAGGGGTACAGGAGAGAAAGCACTTTACCTGAACGAGGTTTCCATCCGGTAGTCTGAACTCTTCATTTCGACCCAATGAGTCTTTCTCTTCCTTTGACGGGTTGAGCGCAACATAGCAACATTTCTCCTTGATTGTCCTCACGACCTCGCGCTCGGCAGATGTGTGTAGGTGATGGCCTGATTTCCGAAGAAGGAGCTGCAAGTGGTCCGTCACATCCCTGCCTCACATGGTGAGCCGCGAGCCTTGCCATTTGGAGGAAAACGTTTAATTTACCTTCCTGCGACATCGACACGCCGGATGGCATGTGGCATCGAGTAGCCCTCGAACACTGGGACAGCATGGGTCACGCCGTCTCCGGAATCAAGAACAATCCCTGTGGTCCGACCAGACGAGTAACTAGATGATTTGTGAGTTAAAGCTGCCTCTGGTTATCAAATATCCTTACAGCGCCAGGACAGCTTGCACTGAGGTGAACAAAGCTGGGACATTGAATGTATCGAAGAATATTTGTGCTGCGACGTCTCGATTGCTACGAGGATTGAGAGGCGCCTCCGTTAACAATACGGGATGCTGCAAATGATGAATGAGAGTGATCTTTATGATCAAATTTGTAAACATACCTCTTCGCTCAAAGTGCCCAGCTCCTCAGCGTATACCCAACTCCATATCCGCTCCATGTCGTCCCAGTCTGTGACGATCCCATGCTCCATGGGATACTTGATCTTGAGCAAGCCTCTAAACTCTTGGGCTTTCCGGCCAATGAACACGTCCCCTTCTAACGCGCCAGCCATTACGCGTACGTGTTTTGGTCGTCCGACACTGGCATCACCGTAGGTTAAGAGTGCGAATCGACCAAGCTGGCGCGACTACGCACAAGGATGGGAAGAAGCATTTGGGGTGATCTTGCCCTGCAAAGCCAGCCTTGATCGTGCCAGAGCCCTAGCATTTTGCGCAAATGATGAATTTAAGAAACCGTAAAGACAGAGAGAGTACGGACATTGTCGATGACAACTGGCTGATTAGTTAGAACGTCTTCGTATTCTGCAGACATGGTGAAAGATCAGTGTTTCCTAGCTGTCCAGGGAGAGGCAAGGTCGAGATTCCACGCTGATCCAGCGGCGCAACGATGGAGAGAGAGGAAAGACGCGTCGTCGTAAAGCAGTCGATCAACACGTTTGACGGCCACCTCTGCTGTCTACATCCATGTCGCGTCGACGAGCAGGCTTCTTCTCGATTTCTCTCTTGGCTGCTAGCTTGCTGTTCATATTGTCATGCTGCACTGTAAATCACTCATCTATTTCATTTACTACGACTTCGCTGATCAAGTGCTAGCTTCCAGTTGAAGGTGCATTGAATAAATGGGAGGCGACCAACTTCTGCAAATGTACTCTCCATCCGCACAGTATCCACATTTAAACTAACCTTTGAGGAAAGGCATATGCTTTGGCTCTAATTACACAATCTTGCACCTGGATATACCGGATAATCCCTCCAAGCCTTGCCTGTCATGCACAAAGCAGTGGTGCTTGAACCAGAACCTGCCCATATGCGCAGGGGCCTCACTCGGCGACACAGACCCTGACACGGCGACTGGAAAAGAGGGTGATGTCGAGGCAAGATGCTTCCGTACGTGTTCATACAATGAATCTATGATATCATAACTCAAACTTTCATTCAATTCATAGAGCGAGATTCACCCAGGGACCAGCTTGTCGTTACTTTGTTTCTACTTACCGTCTTTGGGCTGCTGTTGGGAGCTGGCATTAAGAGTCGCATGGAAAAGGCAGGACTGGACACGAGCATAGCTTGGGCAACCAGCCGTCGCTGGTGGGAGGTCAGCCTGGTTTATCCTTTTGCTTGGCACGCGATTTGGCTGATATGGGTGGATCTAGGAATGGGTTCCCCGAAGGCAGCCTGAGGACTTTGCTTTGTCTGACCGCAGGTTCGGCGGATCGAGGGAACGTCGAGGAAGGGACTACGTAGGTATACCCGACTCTCCACGTTCCCCCCTTGGATCGTAGGGACATGTCACATGCCTTCGATGTGTTTGTATTCAGAACCAGAACCATAAGACCCGCTCAGTCCTGTCATGCATGCAGCCAGAAGGTTCGGATCCTCCTTACTCGGCAACCCGGACCGCTGTTCAAAAAAGCTTAGAGCACAATGGCATTCAGAGTACCCCATAAGTAAATAAGTATGTCAAATGACGAGTTTCGAAACGATGTACTCCAGCGTGTAGATATCGAGTCTCTTACCACTTTCGGCCCCAATACGAAGTGCTGTAGCGTGACACTGCAGTTTCGATCATGAGTGCACCTCTCAGGAGAACCGTCATCACTTGATAATAATGGGCTCTCTGTGTTCAAAATCTAACTCTCATTCTGGAGGTCATCAGGTGTTGGGGTCAAGCGCACCAGAGCAGCCATCTGGATCCAGACCATCTCCTAACTCAGCTGCTCTTGCAGCTGCGGAAGCCAGATCCAAGGCAGTAAGTTATCACCGCCCCACTGCGCGAGCCTGCTTCTGAACTATCGTTGTGCCTCAAGGCCCAGGCTCGGGGAACACATGCGAACAATCCGAATCGTGGCAAATTGGCCGCCAAATTGGAAGCATCCAAATCCGCAAAGCAGACTGCAGCGCCTAAGGAGGAGGAACGGCTCGTGGTTGGTGCTTTCCGCCCGTACCCTGATAATATCTTATTCATTTGCCTTGCAGTGGGATTAGTGGGTCTGGTTATTGGTAGTCTCACGAGACCTAGTCACAAGGTGCATGTTTTCCCTAGATCAAGCATCCTCATATCTGACATTTACCCAGGCTACCATATAATCTCGTATAGTGTGGCACCAACTGGTGTTGAATATCAGTTCGCAATCAGGTTCTCTATCTCAAAAAGCCTCGTTGTGAACACGCTATTCGTTCGTGGCGTAGTCCGCAACTTTGTATCAACGGGCACTCGGATATCGTCCCGAGCCGGAGCTTTCGCATGCAGGAGAATCCAATATTGTTGGTTTGATGCTACATATCATCGGCATTGCTCACCGCTGCAGTGTCCATGGAGCTTGGTGCTGCCACAAATCCCTGACATGCATGAGGCTGATTCCGGTCCGGCAGTCGTGCTTGTCTCGTTTACTCCAGCATTCCAGCGCCGTCTCCTAAAGCAGCTATTTCATTGATGATACCCAAGGTAGCAAGTGCGCGCCCGTGTAAGTAATAGGAGCTAAGTACTACATCGCGGAGTTTTCACTCCTGTGCCTCCAATCTTAAACTCGTCTTAAAACCCTTAAACTCCACTTTGTTTCCAATTGCAAGATATTCAAAGCCTATCAATCTTTTGCGTGGTGGGCATAGAAAAGAGGGGTCTTTTGTGCACACAGTACAACCGTGGAGATATCTAAATCCTAGTTTCTGACAATATGTATCAACGCAACGCGACCTCTGTAAATTATTTACGTATCCGACGCGTCGAAATGCCACCAGCACTGCACGCGTTTGTGACCAAACTTCCACGTCTTCGCAACGTCTTCGTGATCCACCTCGCCAGATATTGGTGTCCATATCTGAATGCATGTCTGATGAGATATGGGAAAAGGTTCTTTGGAAACCCCAGTCATACCCTGATAACTATATACCGGAGAAGTATTTCCTTGCATCGCTGAGGAAAAATCGTCAGTATCCGGTTCTCCTAGCGTGGCTTGTTCCACACCTCAACTTTCTTCGCAGCCAACTTCAGACCATACACGTATTGGCCCCTAGTTCTTGCGTCATGCGCAATCACTCAACACTTGGCCTCAATATACACTTTCCTTGGGGTCTTTGTTTTCGTGAAGGAGCAATCCCTGGACCCTCGGCTTCTGGTATGGATAACAGTGGGATGCTTTCTGGGTGGATATATATCCTGGGAATGGCTGGAATATCGCGGAGATAAGAGTGGGCGACGCTTACATCGTGGGGCATAACTTTTCCCCCGAGTAGATAATTTAGCTAACCGTATTTTAACAGGTGCTCAGACACTGAAGTCTTCCATCCTTGTTTTTCTAGCCCTCCTGGCTCTGTCTCCTGTACTGAAGACATTGAGCGCTGCGACATCTTCCGACTCCATCTGGGCTCTGTCAGCTTTCCTCTTCGTGCTGAACGCTTTACTTGCGGATTACAGCCCAGGAACCACGACCGGTCAACCACGCGATAGGTATGATCCTGTTCCCCTGGCCCCTAAGTACACACTGTGCGACTGACCGGATATTTGTATTTTTTCCTCAGACTTACATCGGTCTTGTCTATGAACGCCGCTATGTCGTCATCTGTGGTCCTGGCTTCGCGGCTGTCGGAAGATTTGGCTGTGTTTGCTCTCATGTTGTTTTCCGTACAAGTGTTTGCTCTATTTCCGATGCTACGTCAACGACTTCAGGTACGCCTCGTGTTTTCAAATCACCTTGTGATGTTCACAGGCATTCAGAATACTGCGATAATTCTGCAAGTGCTCATGACCCTATTTCTGTCATGCATATGCCTTTGCCTCGCAGGTCAGAAGTCTACATCTGCGTACACTCTATCTGCGGCCACGTTGTTCTTTGTCACTTTTATTGCGCCAGCTATATTGGTGTGGGCGCAAAGATACAAAAAGTTAGTCGATTCAACACCGTGTGCATTGTTTGTGCTAATGGGCGTCATAGTGAAATTAGAGGTCCATGGGACGTCGCGGTTCCTAAGATCAACTGATATAGATCGCGGCGTCTCAGTGGCGTCTCTGAACTTGCTTTGAGTTTGAGGACTTCTGAGGACTTGCATAACGTTTGATCTCCATTTATTTACACCCGATAACACCGCTGTCACTTGTTCATTCTCCGCGGCACTCTCGCACTGTGCCGTACACGCCTGCACGGCCACCGCTGTACCATCGTCGCGTCCAGTTGTCATCTGAATGTTGTCAACTCCACTCGGATGCCGCATCTTGATTGCATCTCCGTCGGATTGACTGCCACAATTTCACCGACCCTAGATGCAAAGTGCCAAACGAACCTGCTCGCAGTGCAGAAAGCGCTGGAGTATCGCTCTGCCACGCAGTGCCTTGTCGGATCTCCGCCGTGTCCCGCTCCCGTTTTGTGTGAACATCAAGCAATCAGGGCGACATTTATCTGATATGTATGTTCTCTCGCAGGCAGGATCTTCCCTGGCGCATCCTAGCCTATTTCTGGCCTGCTCGGCGAAGCTGTCCTTCGGGCTTCGACACGTTTTCTTAATACTCAATTGTGTTCTCGTACGTAAAAAATTGATCCCGCGTAAGTAGCAATCGCTGCCTAAGATGTGGATGAATCAGACGTACAATCACATTTACCCACTGTTCGAATGTCCGCCGATCACTACTTAGCTCAGATGCTGGTGTGGTCGAGGTTCGATTAGATGCCATGTCTCCTTGTCAAGCTAGCAAAACACATATAGATTTAGCAGAGTACGACAAAAGTAGCAGACCTCGACCATAGGGACTATCCCCAGCGGAGGTAAAATATGATTTCAAAACAAATTAGATGCCATGTCATAGTGAACATATATTACATGCTATAAGGAATAGAATCTTGGACAGACATGGTATAAGTATGTACATATATGCTAGTGATATTTTACAACGTCCTGGAGAAGCAAACATTTCCGAGAGCCGTACAATAATTTTGTGCCATCTATAAACAATCCTCTTGTCAATGCATATCATCACCTTCGTCATCGTCCACTCGCTGGCGTTTATTGCCAGCAGCAATGCCCATGCCTACTCCTCTAGACTCCAGAGCCTCCATCGCGACCCGGGAGGCGCCATCATCACTCTTCTTCTGCCGCGTGCGCGTTCTTCTCAGTGCACCAAAGGCTTGTGCCTTTATGACGGCGAGCGTCCCTGATATCGGCGGTGCTCCTGGAGACGGAGATCTCGACGACCCGTCCGTGTCGGGACGCACTCGTCGTTGAGGGTACACGCCCGACTCACCCTCGCTGCTTCCACGGCCGTGCGGCGACTCGTTCTCACTGCCTGAGAATGGAGGCAAAGCGGGGAGTGCTGCACGTTCGCTATCCGAGGCTGGCCGCCGAGCGCCACCCATGCGATAACGCAGGGCGTCACTTCCAGGGCCACCCAGAGAAATATCAGGTCCTGCTGAGGGATGCATGACAACGTCGGGACCTTGGTGTCGGCGATAGTCGTAGTCAGAGCGTTCATGAGGGGTAGAGCCGTCGGGGAAATTAAACTGGAAACCTGAAGACAATGATGTGTTGGATGAAGATGGTGGGGTCGAAGTGGTAGGGGAAATAGATCGACTATTAGGGAAAACATAGGGCGCTCCTTCGAGATTATTTGTGATTGAGACCTTGTGGTCTGCCATAGGGTAACGATGAGCATAGGACATCTCCGACGAAGTTAGGGTGGGTGATGTAAGAGTAGGCGACGCGATAGCAGGAGAACTGGCGTATACTGGCGAGTGCGAGGAACCGTTAGAATTGACATGGGCATGATTGCCGTTGTTCCAACCTTCACGGTTAGAGCCGGTCTGCAAAGGATAAACATATCCGTATTTTGCAGCGGTCCGCTGTCCATTTATTTGGTGCGAAGTGCCGTCACTGGGAATTTGATCATTTGTGGCATAAGACAGCGAGGATGGGTTGGAATAGGTCTGGTTGGTGCCAGATGAGTTATATGGATTGCAGATAGAACCATCTGTCCTGTAGGCCATGTTATCGTCGCCAAACTGATTAGCGTGTGTGGAGCCTATGTGTGTGGCAGCTACGCTTTGATGAGAGTGGCTGGGCGAAAATGAAGAGGGCAGTGGAGGAATTTCGTCTGGATCAGATGCTTGCCCTGACCGCTTCGCCTGCAGAGCTCTCCAGAATTTCTCCCGCTCTCGATATTCATGACGCAAACGCGCGTTTTCTTGTCGGAGCTCCGAGACCCCAGAACGCGCCTCGCGACATGAATCCTGGAGCTGTAGGACGACCGACTCGAGACTAGTCACTGGGAGAATGGTGGATGTTAAGAGTGTATTCCAGCAGAGAATAGAGGGATCGAACCTGTTTCTTCTAGCGTAGCAATATAATTTGCACGCCGGGCTCTGAAAGCAGCCTGAGCATCTGCATTCTTCTTCTTCCTGACAGCGATATCGGACATGCGAGAATTAGATTCGGAGGAGGTCTGCGAGGAGGATGGGGTATGGTGAGACGTATAAGATTGTCGGGTGTTGGGCATTGATGAGCGGGGAACAAGTCGCCCAGAAGAAAAGGATTTGTAGAAGGGCGCAGTTGTGCTGAGTTATACCATCCGGTGACCCCTTTAATCCCTCGTGGCAGAGCTTCCCGAAGCACTGGAGATTCCGAGATTCGCGCTTGCCCCTTGCCGCCCCCCGCAGGATTCCACCCACAAGCGCATCCAAATCCATACAGGCCTGCCTGACGGACATACGGCTGCCAACCCTCGCTCTGATCATTTCATTTCATTTTCGATGAGTAAATCCATCACCTGTACAAAAGACCTTTCCTCGTTGCCCGCGCCAGCAGCCGCCAGCCCACTTTAGCTACTCCGATGTCAGTAGGCCCTGTCTCCACACCCTTAATGGTAACCTAGGCCCAGGCGCAGGGCAACGGCAATTTCACGTTGCGGGCACGAGTCACGGAGGAATATGCACTAATTGATCTTTTTCTGGAATTCCATGTGTACTGTCCGCTTGAGGCTAAAATCGCTGTGCAAAAGGCACCCATCATCCGTTTCGCAGTTTAATGATCGGGTTGTCGTCGGTGGCTAATTCCAATATACTTGATAGATTACAAGCTCGGACCGAAACCATCATCTCTCCTCATCTACTTCCGTCTCGCCGGCGTCCTCGCCTGTTGAGTCCGTATCGGGAGATCCTTCCATGTCTAGCACCTCCATGGTCCAACTTTTGTTGTCCAACACGCAGGCTACTCTTCTGCCAACCCTTCCATTGACTGCGATGGATACATCGTTTGAGTGGCCTAGCATTAATTCCCGACAGGCCGTGATGGGTATAGTTGTTAAAGTGATCTACACGGGCGGTCAGAGGGTTCTTGAAATTTTATGGGGGGACACGCCACATACATGCCCTTCTTGCCACAGCGACAGGACCCGAAAAATTAGGTCCTCGCGAGATGGGCATTTCGCGCTTCCGCCAAATCGGAGCCCTTGATACCGTAAATCGGCGTAGTTGAACATTGCGATATAGACACCTGCTGAACCTAAATCAGAGCACGCAATCTCAGTACCCTGCACAACGCACCTGAGTCCTGCCCTTGAACATTGTATAATACAATTAAATTGTCATCGTCAAAGAAATCTGCATCCTGAATGCATATTCTTGCAAGGCCATCGTCCGTAGCCACTTTGCAATCAACCCAAGCAATCTCGGGGGCAGGTTCACCCACCGCGTCATATCGGGTTCGGGACACGCACACTGTTGTTAGGGTCAATAAATTGATATTTTGGTGCAGGCGCAACTCACAAAATTCTTGATTGGCGGCAGTGACGTGAGACACGAGACAGTGTAAGAATTTGCCGCTCTAAAAGCATCCGCATGAGGGACGTCTTTTTAGCGATCGACGGCATAAATCCTACCTCGCTGGCGTTTAACACGCGTTCACGAACCAGCGCGCCGGTTGAATATTCAGATACTGGAGGCGAGGCCACCTGCATCAGAGACTCGGGCCCAGGGCCGAAAGTAACAATAGCAGAACGCGCGGAAGCGCCAGCGGCACGCACAAACACTCTTTGACAGCGCGCTGTGAGCTCCTGGACCAGTGCATCAATATTCCTGTCTATATGTGACAAGTCCTTTTGCTTGATGTTCTGAAACCGGCCCGATTAGCACCCTACTAGATGACTGGCATGACGCGTACGGATTGCCATGCTGTCTGCGACGGGTTGGTGGCGGCGACTCGCGCCTTCTTAAGGGCCTGTTGTAAGTCGTGCTTATCTGAAGGCACTCCGAGATCTTCGCTTGAGAATCGAGGAATAGGGCCCATGAACCATTTGTCGATGGAGCTGACCACGAGGCCAGACACCATATACTGATTGGCTTCAAGCATGTCGAACTCAGGAGCAGGACGACTCTCTACGGCAACAGTCTCTACGGATCATCAGATGTGAGTTCCTCGTCAGCGATTGTTTATCCCCGCGCTTACCGTGTCTGATGAAGGCTATGAATTCCTTGAAACGAGCGAGCTCGCGTCGCGCGACAGCCGCAAGCCAACCGGAGATCACGATAGCACGTCCGGCAAGATCTAAGCAAGCTTCAATTTCGCCCTTTTGGAGTTCAAATGAATCCAGTTGAGGCCTAGGAGGGTTAAGGGTTGCACTGCAATGATGGCAAAACCAACCTACAGTTGTGCCCAGCCTAGGACCTCTTGCAGAACAAGCACGATACGCTGGCACGCAGGTGCAACCCGTTTTTCCGAGAAGTCGCGCAGCTTGATCAGTGCCTCCGTCACGGTTGAGTCCCATTTTTGAATGCTCTGCGTTGCCAGATCAGATTCCTGGCCCCATTGCTGTCAATTTCAATTTACCCTATCGCTCATTTGGTCTCCACTGCCCAGGAAGTCTGCGAGACTCTCCGAAACCCTGCCAGTGACCAGTAGGGACGTCAAGTCCAAGATACTGCTTGGCTCTTCCTCTAATGGGCGAGAGTGAGGTTGCGACGTAGACAGTTGCGTTTAGTGTTACCTACGTCCGAATTGTTCTTTCTGTCTCGCCTCCAAAGCACGGATCCACTTGGGCCCAATCTCTCGGGCACCGTTGGAAGTTTCAGATCCAAACCACACTCCGCGCATTTCTTTCACGACACGAGTCACATACCACACGAGTTCCCGTGTAGTTGATGACAGTTTCGCCAAATCCCTGGGCATCCGTGTCTTCAATAGGGGAAAGCCAACGGCAACAGGCTGTAGTGTTGCAGTGATTTCATTGTCGGGAGTTTTTTGGGGGTGTGCAAAGAATTCAGGAAGTTTCGGATCCTTGAACAAGGACGGAGTCAAGGTTTCAGGACTGACTCGAACCGCCCCAAGGGGATACGTGCCTTCCAGGAAACAGTGAACATGCCCCAGATCATCAGCGATAGCGAGAATGCTATTAAAATTCGCATCGTGCAATCCAGTCTCGAATGGGCGTGAGGCATCGTGTTGATCCAATTGCAAAGCAGTAGCTATCGAGGCTGCCTGAAGGTCTGGCAACAACGCAGGCCAGGATTTGATCAAGTCTGGTAGGGACGCTTTCGGCGCCACCCGTGTTTGCGAGCCTTGGAAGGCAAAGAGATCGGTGGCTCTGAGATCAGACATAGCATCAGGCATGGACTTGCATGCGCGGGGACTTGTGCATGGACGTTACCTACGTAAGCTTTTGGCTGTCGTCGTGCAGGTGATCTAGCAGCGGCAGAGTCTTCAAGATGGAGTGGGCTGTACCTGTCTGATAGACTCGTTGAAACAACTCGGACACGGTCATTTCCGAGTCTTGCACGCACCACAATGCCGTTTCGCTTGAACATGTCTGGTATTGAGCTTGGGTCCACTTTCTGTTCATCTTGATACCACCATATGCCGGTGATTCGAAATGAACGACGCGATGTATTTGATGGCATTACCACGGGGAGAACTCGTTCTTCGTGTCCGTCTTGTATGGAATGTAGGGTAATGCGTGGGGGATCGTGGGCAAGGGCGATGCTCTGTCCTGCGCAGCAATATGTCGTAGGTCAAGATGAAAATGATAAGGAAAACACTCACCATCAGGACTCCATGCAAGCCCAACGATGTCTTCTGTGTCCGTTTCACTTACGCTCACATCAATCTCCCACTTTTTCGAACCTTGCATTTTCCATAGACTCAGTTTGTCCTTCCCCCCCAATCGAGATAAGAGGACGACTAGATCCTTGTCGGGACAGCAAGCCGATTTCAGAAGTCGACTTTGAGTAGGCAGTTGTAGGACCGCGATCGAGGCATACGCGTTCATATCCATTTCACCGTCAGTCATTGTGAGGCAAGATCAAAGCGAAGAGCAAGAGTTGACGCGTCAGCCCCCAGATATTACCGCGGCAATTTCGTAAAAGCAGATTCAGTGCGAAAGGACGTAAAATGGCTCTGGACGCGACGCGTGAAGTGCTGTGAAGAGTGAGTGCGCCCGCGGCCTCGACCACGGACATCACGGCCGAATCAATTGAAATTTGATATGTACAGAGGCGTACACATGTCGTACATTGAAGTCAATCCTGGTCAATCCGCTACTTCTTCGATCTTGGCTTCCCACCTTTTTTCTTACCCATCCCCCCGACTGTATCGCCTTTCTTCGCTCTGACGCCTTCTCTACGGCCTGGGCTTGCAGCCGCTCCACCTTTCTGCCCGAAATCCCGGTCGAAAGCACCTCCTGCGCGTGCTGTCACCTTCTTCGGCCCAGACTTGCGGTCTTTACCCTTGGATTTCGTTGGTCGCTTCTCTGGTACCCCAATCTTGGCCGGCCGAGCTGCTTTCTTCGCGGAGCGAATAGAAGCATGTACTGCACCGCGGTCTCCAAGCTCTTCGTCGTCTTCGTTCGCCATTTTTCTCCGCTTGGCTTTGCGCGAGAGGCCTGAGAACTTGTCCCTCTTAGGCTACTCCCGAGTTCAAAATATATACGCCACTGAATCGAGCAGCATGACTTGCCTTGGTATCATCTACGGCCTTCTTTTCTTTACTGGTACCTGCACCGTCAAAGCCAGCTTCGTAAGATTTCTTGCTGAGCTCTGCGAGTGTTTATGTCAGATACGCGTTGCCGATATCGAGAAGGAGGTGCAGACCTTCTGCCTTCAATTTTTCCTGGCCACTTTGGAACCATGTTCTAGCAGGCCGAGAGTATATCTCATCTTCATGCTCAATCATGTTCTGACCCTTTTTCAGCTCCATCTCGGCTTGACGGAACTTACGCAATTCAGATCAGAAATGCTCCCTAAGTCAGAAGCAGGTCTGAGCAGACTTACGTGTTTCTCCTCCTTTTCTTCTTGCATGATCTCAGCTATCTCTTCCTTCATCTCATTGAGCCTGTCAGACCATTTCGAAACCGCTTCTGACGGTACAACTCGATGCCGGACTTTATCCCCACCAGCCCCGTGTTTGATTGCTGCCTTCAACATTTTCCGGTCTGCTTCGCCTACAAGCGTGACGGAGCTGCAAAACCGTCAGCTGAACTCTGATCGAGCGATAAGACTGAGTGGATTACGCACCGACCCTTCTCACCCGCTCGGGCCGTACGCCCAACTCTGTGCAGATATTGCGCCAACTGGCCGGGCATGTCGTAGTTGATGACAGTCTCGATACCTTTGATATCGAGACCACGGGAGGCCAGATCAGTAGCCATGAGATAATCCACAGAACCGTCTCGGAATGATTGCAAGGCTTTCAGACGCTAGGGAAATAAGATAAATAAACCAGCAAAGGAAGTTTTCGAATATTGCTGACCTGGTCTTGGCTCAAATCACCGTGCAATTCATCGCATTTCATGCCCAACAGGCTGAATACGATGCGCATTTGATGTGCAAGCTTCTTGCTTCGAAGAAATACGATAACGTTGCCTTTGAACGTTCGTTTGCAGAGGGCCACCAAAAGCGCAGACCTATCTGCTTCCTTCCCAGCACGAACGCGCACGAACTCCTGGATCAAGCCTCGCGCCGTACTCCGTTTGGGGTCGACAAAAAGCCGAACAGGCTTATTAAGTGACATCCTAACGAGCTCATCGACAGAGTCCGTCATGGTGGCAGAGAAGAGCATCGTTTGTCGAGACGTGGGGCACGACTTGATGATTTCCGCGAGTTCGTCTGCGAAACCGTCCGAGAGCATTCTGTCCGCTTCGTCCAGTACGAGAATATCGAGAGTGTCCAAGGTGAACGAATGTGAGTTATGTAAGTGGTCAATGAGACGGCCAGGGGTAGCGATGATGATGTCTGGTCGGGATCGCAGAGCCACTTCTTGCGCTTTGACAGACAGACCACCTGTCGGTAGAAGAACTTTAGGTCATGTTGAGAGGGAGGTTTAAAAGATGCACACACCGACTATAAGACAGAAGCGAATATCCGTATGAGCAGCTAGCTTCGTCCCAACATCGAAACACTGCGCAGCGAGCTCTCTCGTGGGCACCAATATCAAACACCTAGTCGCAGCCGCCCTCTTTCCCTTATCTCGGTAGAGGAGACGTTCCAGCATGGGTATAGTAAATGCGCCAGTCTTTCCGGATCCGGTGACCGCACCTCCCACCACATCCTTGCCGAGTAACGCAACAGGGATGGTAGCCGCCTGGATAGGTGTAGGTGTATTGAAGCTCATAGTCGTGAGAGCTTTGAGAATGGGTCGCGAAAGATTCATGGTCAGGAAAGATTTGTGGACATCCGAAGACGCTGCCTCAGAGTCGAAGAAGGCAGCCTTGCGATCCATTTCTGCTTGCGTATCTGGTTCTGTGTCATCGGATGAAGAGGAGGCATCTGACATGTGGCCATCATCTGAGTGGGCTTCGTCTTCCGCCTCATCCTCCTCCTCGCCCTCGTCCGAGGTAGCAAGTAGGTCTTCTTCGGAGTCTTCGTCCTCTTCCTCGTTAGAATCACCTTCAGAATCAGGGTCGTCGGACTCTTCGGGCTCCTCAGCATCTCTTTTCCTTTTGTTCGCGTGCGATGATAATTTCCGCCTTGCGATGATGTCGTCGACGGAGATGGGTTCCTGTTGGATGTCTCAGTAAACTTTGTGCGTTCCATATAGCAGCAAGACACATACAGGTCGCGAGCCCTTCTTTACCACATCCTGCAAATTAGATCCACTTATCATATCGGCATATGGATCGCCAGTTAAGTCGAAAGTGAAGTCTGCATTCAATTGGGCATCTTCATTATCTATCTTTTGGGGCTTTGCGGACTTGGAGGTTTTCGGCAGAGGTAACGGGGTATCTTCCTCGTCTGAGTCTATAGTCATGATGAAGTCGTCCATAGCCATGATTGTTATAAGGAGCAGCAGGCAAGCTGAACAATTGGCGGCGTGCGGATGGAAAGTTTACAGAAGAGGTTATGGACAACTTTTTGCTAAATGATCGAAGTGATCACGTGGATGACAGGCCTGATCGGAATCCCGAATGGCTGTAGACATTGATCACAGGGTTATTATACAACTATATGGAGGACTCTGAATACGCCAGACCGATGAGAACAGGGAGCTTGAGGCAAACACGCTAGGGGAAATTATGATGTTTGAACGAGCCTGAGAAGGTCAGTTGTCGTTGTCAGCACCATGCATATGAGCGAGCGTTTGAAGTTTGAAATGTAAAACACGTCACTTGAGGCAGGCATGCAAATCATCTCCAAGACGCGAGATACATCTTCTGGGTTGCATTCTTCCGTCGTTGTCGGGGGTCATGCGCACGCAAAGCGCGATATCAAAAAGCGATATAGATCGAGCAGAGCAATAAGAATACATATGTGAAAGCAAACAAGCAAGCTGAGTCAAGGGAGTAAATGAGTACGACAAGTGAACGGGCATCCGTCCGTGTACAAAGCCCGTGGTCCGGTACAGAGGAGTTGCAAATAGAAGATAATGCAGGGTATCACCAAGAGAAGAGTTTGCGTACAAGGTTGGAAGAGGGAGCATCGCGGGTCAGGGGCGTGTGCCGAGGCATGTCATCAAAGGCATCTTCTGGAGGAGCTGCGATGCGAGAACGTTGCATCTAAGGAGGTTATAAGATGGCAAGTCTGTGTTGATTAAGCATTGCATACGAACCTCCATTTCCATTGGCTTGATGCTGGTTATCGTCTTCTCGACTTTTGAATTGCCTTTGAAGTCTTTATATTCGGTGGATAGCCTGCATCTTGTCTGGCACTGGGTAGTGCTGCTGATGAACTTTCCCATCATATTGAACTTCCCCCAATGAATTTTGCCCGGGTGCTGTGAGTTGGACTCATTATTGCCCTCGTGAGCTTTAATGAGATCGGACATGTGGACTTCCCTATGATAGAGATTAAGATCTAAACGGCAAAGGAATCTGAAATACGTACAAGGCTGGTATGCAGCCACCTTTGGAGCTGCGCAACGCCATCCGGTAGGCACGGTGGGAGCGATTGATTTGGAAAAGGATATCCCAAGACTGGTAAGTCTTATACAAGTCTGGGGATCGTGCTTTAAAGATATCCATAGTCGGGTCTGTCGCATATGTGCTGGCATTGATACCAGCGACAAAAGCCCGCAAAGCCGAGTAATTGTTCATCCCGCGTAGTTTGATCGCTATCTCAACGAACTTCTCAATCTGTTTGGCGCGATGCTTCGGTCGATCGTGACAGAGAATGAGAGAAACGACCCTATCGAGTGTCGTGTTAGATATTTACTTAAGGCAGATGGTGCTAGCTCACCATGCCCCCAGGTTATTGGAAAACTCGTTGAACCGGGAGATGCTTTCAGACGGGGAATTCTTCTGCTTGTTGCTGACTAGCGTATAGTGAAGCCAATGCCTCGGCTAGACCGTACGTTAACAGCAGCCAAATGATCGAATGCATGGTACATACCTCAATATGTTGGAATTTCTCAGTTTCGATTCGAGTGATCTCGGCCGCTACGGCAGAGGGATCCAACCCGGACACTTCATTCGCGACTTTAGCGAGATCCTTCAAATACTTTTTGAATTCTGAAGAGTCCGGTGAGAATTCTTCGCTGCCGGAGCGCGAAGGCTCAGCATGGGCCGATAACGTGGCCGCTAATGGCAAGCTTGGCTTCCGCTCTCGGGTAGGCGACGCGATTGAAGGCGCATTGAAACGGCGCATCGATTCTTCCCTGCTACCGTTGAGAGTGGCCGACTCGGCAAAGCGATCGCTGTCTTCGTCGTCATCATCTACACCGTCGTCGTCCTCGAAGGCTTGGTTTTCAACGGGAAGCGCCCAATCGGCGTCATTATCTTTGAAGTCCGGAAGCTGCTCAGTAAACGGCAAGAAGTCGCAACCGTAATGAAGAAGGTAGGTTTTGCTGAGGATGGCTCTGACTAGAGCGTTCAATGCGCCGGCAGTTCCCCGGACCGCAAAGTCCGCAGGATAATCGCGAATCCATATCTCCAAAAGGTGGCATATTCTAGAAATTGTGAATTGAGACTAATGATTCGTACGCGCAAGTGACAACTCACCTCATCTGCGCATAGCATACAAACATGGGGTCGTGGTTGGGACCGTCCAGCTGACGCATGCGTTTCTGCATAGCCAGAAGAACGCTTCGTGGACTGGCAAACCGCCGGTAGGTTAGGAAAAAGTTGGTCACAAATGTATTATCTGGAGAATTTTGATTTGATGAGTTTAAATCAACAATCGTGAAAATGAAACACACCATCTCCACTAATCCCGACAAACATAAGTCGGTGCAAGAGCTCGTCGAGCGTTGCCCATTGTGTCGGTTTCGGGGCCTTTGCACCCAAGGCTCTTTGAGGTATGGGCGCCTCGTCGCCACTGGGAGCTTCCGCTGAAGCTGGCTGCAATTGATCGCTGCTAACACTACCCGTCGCATTGAGAGTCATGACATTGAGGCCGCCCTGGGATAATCGCGTTTTTGATTTCTCATGCTCTGACAGCAGGTCACTCATTGATCTGGCACGAGTGGGTGACGTGGGAATAGATGGAGCGCGAGAGTGAGAAATTAAAGGCACCGTGGCAGTAGGTTGCATCCGTGGAGAGGGTGCCTGTCCTTGCGATTCGGCCACAGTGCGGAGCGAGTTTAGCGAAGAAGATGCGGTCGGCGTCGCAATGACAGAAGAATCAGTGGATGAACGGGTCGTCATCGGGTTTTCCCAGGGCCCGAGGGAAGCCAGGGCTTGAGGGGATGCGGGGTTAATGTAGCCAGGCTCTGGGGAATCACGAGCTGAATATAAGGGATCAGGAAATATCAGCTTATTAAAAATCGTTGCTACGCACCTCTATCTCTGATGATAGCTTTGATGAGCCACTCGAATGATCGTCTCATCTTGTCTTTCCCCATTTTGGTTTCGGCTGTGACTTCGACCAGACCCGCCTCATACCTCTTGATAAGGTCCAGCGCTTGTTTGGGATCCACGCGTTTCTCCATATCAGTCTTGCACGCAAGGACCATGACCGGTGTCTTCAGGATGCCAAGACGTTCTACACGGCTTATTTAGTATAGTATCCTCGTCCGACGGAATGCATGAGCTTACTGAGAAGGTCCTCGACATGCGCAAAGGATGAAGGAGAGGTTGCGTCGTAGCAAATAAGCACGCCATCGACTTGGGCACCCGTTGACGACTCAGTTTTGAGCTGAGATGTTGGTTGGTCCCACTGCAGATGAGTTATGTCGATCTCGAGAAGATGCAACGGCGCTCGGGGAGACGTCTCCCCTAGCACCGCGATGTCTGTAATTTGGCCAATGCGGCGAACATCTGTCGCAATCTCATCTCAGCCAGAATAGCAATATATAGCTAAAGAAGAAACTTACAACGAAGAGGGGTAGGGACTCCTAGCATGCCAGGAGGCGCAGAAAGAACGCTAGGGTCGGAAAGGCCAAAGGGTTTGGCGCCTTTGTGTATGAGGGTTGATCTGCCAGAACTCAAAGCCCCAATAACGGCTATCGTGACGGGGTGTGTGGTCTCTGCGAGGGGCTTTGACTATATGAGATAAGAAAACGACAGCAGCTGAGCATGAAGGACGTACAGTGAGAGATGTGTTGATATTCACCGGCCTGCTAGCTTTGACGCCAAGACTTCCGCTACGGGCTCGTCCCGAAAGACTAGCGATCGCTGGATGACTCGGTGTTGTCGGGATATGCTGCATGGATGTTGTGGAGTGAAGTCGACGAGTCTCTTCCTCGACTGGCGTTATAGGGGATATGCCCATACTGCTGGTTGTCCCGGGTGATGTGCTCATACTGCTAATGCTAGAAGTAGTGCTTAAGGCCGGCATCCTTGGCGGGAGCTTCAATTCGCCAGGACGGATATACGGCTGCTGTTGATCCTTTCCCTTCAGTGACGACCGCCGGCGACTGGCCGAGTGCCAGGCGTCGTAATCTGTATCTTCGAAGAACGATGAATCGTAGTCGCCCTGCGTGCTCAGGCTGGCGCCACGGTGCCTTGTCACCTCGTCCGGTTGGAAAGCACGGTGGTCGAAATCCCGTGCTCCTTGGTGAGGCAGTACTGGAGGGCGCATCGCCAAATCTGTGTTGGTTCTCTTGGTACGCGTGCTACCAATTGGTATACCGTGCCTGACGAAAGAATCGACTGAGAGGGAGTGGCGCAAATTATGTGGGAGGCCAAGGTGTAGTGGTCCTACGGGCGTAGCTGGCCGAGTTGGCACCACGTCAGGAGATTGGTTGGCTGGAGTAGTCGATCTAGCGGTAGAAAATGAGGAGTCAGAAGTAAGAGATACAGAGGAGCGGCGAGTGAAGGTGGAGGGGTTTCGTTCAGGAGTGTCGTGAGGGGGTCCAGCGTTGGGCATGTCGAATGGCTGTACCGGGAAGACAGAAGAGGCCAAGTAGTCGGGAGTCATGAGAGAAAACAGCGGCGATGGGTATAAGAAATTAGACAGAGGGCATGGACAGAAAGCCGTTTGCAAGGGGGACGTCAAAGTCAATAATAATGCAAGTTGACACAGCCGGAACCGATGCAAGCGAAATTAAAAATTCCGTAAAGTTGGTCAATGAAAGTGACGTGAAGCCGAATCTCGGACTAGCCTCCTTCCCCCGCAAGTTGCAACCGGTAACTAACTCTCAGATGGCACCTAGAACTGTACTTCTGACTGCAAGTAAACCCATCCTTGCATCCGATCGTTACTACTGAGGAATCTTCTCAAAAGAATGACGACGGTCCATGCGGCCCAGAAAGCCCTTATATTTTTGGACTGTATCGCTACCTGACGCTGGAACTGGGTAGGCTCGGACTTTGGTTCGTCGAAACCCTATGCCATCTGACTATCTGGATAGGCTGGAATGTCAAGGTTGTCATTCCGAGCTCGCAAAAGTCTTGGATCGGTAAGCTCTACTCTACCTGTCAAACCCCGGAAGTTGCTTGAACGCTCGCTAGGCCAAGCGTACCAGATCGCAGATACTGTCAAGGGCCGATATTACTATCCACAAGAACCTTGTACATTCACTCTCTTCTCTTCATGTGGCTGTGGGATTGACGTCCTCCAGACGGGCACGGTGAAACCTCACAGACCTCAAGGCCTCTCAAAGAGGGCGAAATAGCAGAATGGATTCTTCTGGACAGTGTTGGTGTATTCATTCCCTTTCCAAACAAGTGGATCTCTTGCTATTTCTTCCAGACACCTGCCACTTGTGCAAATGTGGCGCTGCATAATATTTACCCTGCGGAGATCGATCTTGTGGTTGGTACTCAATTTGCATCAGAAAAAGGAAAGACCAATCAACTTGCTACATATAGATTTCTGGGCCAAACCTGGGTCGCAACTCTTCTGGTCCGTGTTTCAGCGCATTTTTCACCCCCCTGTTTATCTCATAAGCTGTTGTGAACAGCTGCACTCACTCTTTCTAGCGGCACCATCGGTGCGGCAGTGTCTTCATCACTATCGCAAGTCCGTGCAATTGCTGTTTCATACGGCACCGTCCTTCGCCCAACTCCCAAAACTCTGCACCCGCCAGCGCATCGCATCTCTGCCCACATAGTGAAGCATTTGTGGGAGAATTGGGGCAAGGATGAAGGTGGACTGCGGAACGGCGAAGTGGATCTATACAACGTCAACATCCCGATGATCGAGCAACTGCTAAGCGAAGAAGGGTTGCAGATCGAATGGACCAGTATTTGGCGCAATTCGTATGGCCGCTTGTTCAAGGCACACACAGCTTTGAAAGAAGGCAGTTCTACAGCTGGACCAGACTCTCCGCACGCTGATCCCTCCGGAGGGAGCAAAGGAGCAACCGATGCGGATGCTGATGATGACAACAATCTGGTGTTCAAATTTGGGCCCGATTTTAAAAATCTTATCAACCCGCATCCATCGTCGCTCCCCGAGGGCTCAGATGGTTTGGCAGTCGCGAAGGGTGTAATCAGTGTCACTCCATTGCGAGCAAGCTTTGCAGAGCCTCCAGTGCGACCGGAAGGGGACAGAGTATGGAAGATGAAATTGTAGACTTGTCAGTGACAGTATTGCGTCCAACAGATGTAGATTTTTTGAGAGATCGTTCGATTGGTACTATTCAGATCCGTACGTAAATACCAAATCAAGTAACTCGCCGACCGTGGCTCCGCGCGCCCGTGGCAGGTTCCGCCTCCATGTCACTTGGCGTTACATAAAATTTAATACAGTATGTATTCTCCAAACAATACATAAAGTCATGGTGATCATCATTCATAAATTAACGTTTACAAAAAGTTTAGTTTAGTCGGGAATGCATTACCAAACGCCTATCAGTCCCACCAGCATGCCAGAAAGGAGCAATGTCATCGTCCTAATGTCCAACACTCCCTCGGCACCGGATACTTTGCCAGCTACCCACTGCTTTTTGTAAACTTTGAGTGAATTGATCTCCCAAGATGCATTCTGTAAAATAGAATAGAATAGTGAGCTCTTTGCGCTGATTCCTATGAGGCGATAGCATTACCACAAAATTCGAAGGGTCTTGAACTCTCTCAGCGCACGTCCCAGGGCATCCCGAGGTGGAGTAAGAGTTACCAGCCCAGTCACCGCAGAACGTGATATCTGATAGACAGTCAGGAAATTGTACTTCCCTTGTGGCAAATAATAGACTAACCGAAAATAATGGAATGGTTGGAGAACATGGTCAACGGATTGCAGCCACTAGGTGCCAGCTGTGCTGCAGGTTGGCCCCAGCCGCTGGGATTCGGAGATTGCCCATCCGTGATGTCCTGCGGTATAGCAGCCCGGTAAAAATTCCCTACAGGCCTGTGTCAGTGATCGATGCAGCGGGATCCTGGTGCCTTAAACTCACAGACTGCTATCCCCTCGTCATCCCATTTCATGGCAAACACACCACCACCCTGAGAGTCAAAGTACGGCCCATACGATGCGCTTGACCACTCCGTGATACCGCATCCGGGATTACCGCTGATCGTGCCATCGCAGTCTAGTTCGCCCTATCCAGATCTGTATTAAGAAGCCGCTTGGGAAGTGGGGTGGCATGAGGACTTACGACGACGGTCCCCGTGAAGTTATCGCCCGCAGTGAGGCTGCAGCCTGGGCCTGTGTGCCATGTTACCTGATTGTGCTTTCATAGATCGGTCAGACTCCGCGGCACCTTTTAATGAACGTCTAGACACACCTCATTGTCGTGCACACCCTCAAGCACGTCAATCTCCCCTCCGTACGGCCAATTGGGACCACAAGTCTATGATGTCATCGTCAGTGATTTCTCCCACTCCGTAGCAAGGGTATATTACCCAAAATGCGGGCCAGACACCACAACCCCAGGGGGCACGGTTCAGATCTAGGATGAAGAGGCCACCGTTGTACTGGGTGATGCTGGAGATGCGAACACTGCGGTGGAAGGGTGTTATTGATTGCAAAAGAGGCAATATGACAGGCGATTCGCACCTCTCTCTGACAGCCCCAGCAGGCAGCCATGTTGTGTTGTCTCCTTTCATTACAACAACGTTTTCGGCAGTCACGTATACCAGGCCGTTGGCGAAAGCAGTCTGCTCATCCGTGAAACTATTATATATATTGTTGTTTAGCTTGCTATCAGGAGCGGCCTCGGTGATGACTCACTTTACAGCTCCACTGGGGTCGTTGCAAAATGTGAGCTTTTGAACATGCATATGGATCGGTTGTTCACATACTGTGTAGGGTCGCCCTGGTCAAAAAATGTCCATCGGCTGGACAGCTCATCAGTCCTCGTGATAGGGATGACGAATCATTTGACTCACTCGAAGAAAGACGGGCCTTCATATACATCCTGTGTAATCCACAAGAATTCTGTCCCGTTCGCTTCTGACTCATACGCGCCTGTGCTGCTCCTCTTTTCAGCACTTCGCTTGCCCCAGAGGGACGGGAGACTCGATCGCCAATCGAATGTACCGTCGGATAGACCAGGAAGAGCAGCAGTTCCGACTGGCAGGAGTACCATAAGCACAAGAGAAAGCGGCAATCCAGCACAATACATGGCGGGTGAAGAGTGTCGTGAAGATCGTAAAAGTGAAAGTACAGCCGGTATGAACTCTATAACGGTCCGATTATATAGCAATGGAAGGGGATGAAATACACGACAGAAACACGTTCCAATACGTGTGTCATTGGGCAAGCTTAGGTGTTGGAGCTCGGCGTCGAACAGGGGCCAATTAACACATGGCCACCCCGATATCCCCTAAGCTGTGTTCGCCATGCGCAGGCCATGCAATGGCCTCGAGGCCAATTCCCAACGGGCGCAGTCGAACTTATGTAATGTTATGGGTGTTGAGGCTCAAGCTTTTCCAAGTCTCCGAATTTTGTGTGGATGTACATGCCGAGATAGATCTCGCATTTTTGGCTTGAAAGTGTAACATACAGCATGGGACGGCATGTGCGTAGTGATAATAACAGAATAGAAAAACACCACAGAAAGCGATCATCGGTAACGACGCAAGCTGAGAGTGTTGTGCTTCTTCCAGGTGGAACGAGCGAGGTTGTGATTGTGATTGTGACCCTTGCCCAATCCACGATTCTAGGATACGTTGATCGTGTTAGCAAAAGGTGATATGAAAAACAACTTCTGTGACCGACCTGTTTCCCGATGCTCGTAAGACCACGGGCCTCGCGGCGCTTGTGGACGGGGTTCGCGATCCAGCTGATGCGGGGGTCCCGACGAATCTAATTAGAGCATATTTTTAGTAACAGGTGTAGGATCCAAAGAGTGTGATACGCACGGCTTTGTGGTTGGGGTCCACGAGAATAACTTCGTAGTACTTGTAAACACCATCCTGGTTCACCCAGTAGGAGTTCAGGACCCGCAAGTTTCCACACCGCTTTCCAACTCGCTCTTCTGCTGTGCTTCGGAGTCCACGCTGGAACTTGAGGTGGTTGATACCTTGACGGACGGGCTTTCCGAATGTGGCACCTATGATACAGCAGGTGAGTTTGCAGGCAGGGTGACATAAATCTAGGTGAACGAACCCTTGGGGGCAGGCTTTTTGCGGTTACCGCGGCGAACACGGACACGGTACACTACGTATCCTTGCTTGGCCTTGTAGCCGAGACGACGGGCCTTGTCGGGGCGCGATGGGCGGGACGCGCGGTGGATGACGTTCAACTGGCGGTACTCCCAGCATCTAAACACAAGATATGAGCGAAAATAAGCAATGCACAAGTCCAATTAACGCACCGAACGCGGAGGAGGAAACGGAGCACATCAGACTGCTTCTTCTTGTACAGTTCCCCGATGTATTTGTACGCGCCCATCTGTAAGATTGAGAGTCATCAGCCAGATTTCTGAGCATCATCATCCATCCATCCACCGCAACATCCATCCACCCAGCGTCTCTCGACCGATCACAACCGTGGAAAGACATCCAGAACGACCATTGGGAGCACCATGCGAGGCTCTGAACTAGCAAATAGGGCGATTCTTACCTTGACGGCGTTTCTTGAGGAAGGGGGTGGATCTGGTTTCTGAAAGCTGAGTCGATTTGGCGGCAGATAGCCGGGATCCTGTTTAAGGAAGTTGAGCTCCTGTGTCACGAGACCACTTTTACGCCGTGAAATGGAAAGTTAAACATAGCTCACAGCTTGCTTCATCCTCATCATTCACAAGAAGACTGCCCATTTCAACTCTTGCCCGCCGTCCGTAGGCTCAGCGTACATTTCAAACAATGTAAAGTGGTTGCCACGCGCTGCGCGGTTGCTAGTTCATCCGAATCATCGCCTCGTCTCTTCTTTGCTTTTGTCGCTATTGTCATTGGTCGAGTTGTCTCCAACTGTATATTGTCCGAAGTCAAATCTATGCTTATGCAACTACACGGAAAGGCAGACACGTCTATTATCTGCACTTGCCTCATTGTTAACCCTGATGCTCCAATTGTGTGAATGCCTGCAAGCTGTTTCTAGGATACCACATCATTGCTTGTACAAGAGCAGCTCGTTGATGGAGTTAACATTCAAAAACCCATATCTCGCCCTTTAATCTACGCCTCCTCCACACTTAATCATCGTCTTAATGTCTATCAACTTGAAGTTGTATCTTTTGAACACCGCTCTGCCGGAGATGCGATTGGGCGCAGGATCCCCTAGAATGCCGCAGGCCGGCCATAAAAGTCACACTAATTCATTAACTATAATGTCAGAATCCTCCCGGAAGCTGCACGGGATATATCAAATGAGGAGTGATATATACGAGGAAACGGTTGCGACATGTAGGTTTACTGTACTCTCATTCTGCGCACCGCTGACGCCAAAGCCAGGGATCGAACGCAACATCCCTGAGACACCCGTGGAAATCAAAGACAAGTACTCAGGATATCGCCTTACGGTTCCTGATTATCAGGCAATCATGCCGGTTTCATTCAGGTCTCCATCCAGCACGGCTGAGTATGCATTCGCTTTGTCCCTCTTGATTACAATGCTGATCAAATATCAGGATATCTGCGCTTTTGGAGCAGCTTCCCCTTGCCACTGCGCAAAGAGCCCTCCATGCCGCCTATCCAGAGACCAAGACTTTCAGATTTGTACGGTCTGTGGAGGCCGACATTGACGAGCAAATATTTCAACATTTCGAATGGAAAGATGCGAGGCAAAGCAATAGCAGCGCACGCTTGATCGTCGCAGTGCAGCCTCCATGGGTACTTTCGCCACAGGACCTCAAGAGCTTCTCTGAGTGTCCAACGGTAAGTCATGCGTGAGCTGTTTGCCATCGTGTCTTGACGCTCTTGCAGGTACCTCTTAATAAGACACGCCGCAGTTTTGCGTTGGTTAGCAAGCACCGGTTGTGGTCAAAGGTAAAGCTAGCATCAAATTCCGTGCATGACTACCATTTATTTAATGATGTAGATGTGGGACCTCTGTGCCCGAAAGGATTGCCGTTACTTCGTGTTGACCACATTCCATGGATGGGTATTTGGTGCATTCTCGGAAGGTTAGGCTTGGTTGCTGTATTCAATTTCCACGTTCATTAACACTTCGACATTTAGGCTGGACCACAGCCTACGTCAGCCCAATCATCAACTGGCATGATGCGGAGATATCCTCTGCCTTGCAGTCGCTCGTCCATTGGACCGCATCCGCCATGGGCATCCCTGGAGGCTGGAGCACACCCCAGGTAATGCCAATTTTCTTTAGCTCTTTATTGCTTCTGATAGCAATCTCAGATGTATGAAACCGTCCGCGATCTGGGGACAAGACCAGTGGTTCCGGCACCATACAGAACGAAGATCAGCCACGCTCGCTCCGAGTCCAGTTCGGATGGCGAAGATGATGGTATGCGTTTCTAGGCCAAATTCAGCTAGTGCTATTCCTGACCTTCGTCAAGCTTCTGGCCATCCGCAGAGCTACCAAGTACATCCTCAGCTACAAGCTGCAAATATTAGGAGGTGGGCAGAATCGACACAAGCGTACTCCTCGACGCAGACATACTCGACACAGTTGTACCCACCCACCCCGCCGAGCCCTACTGGATCTACTGGATCGAACTGGTCAGAAACAACTGCCCGCGGAAGGGCCAACGCGGACGCTACTTATCGAGGCGATTGGGTGACTATGCCGCCAGTTGGCCGTCGCGCCGCGGCGTATTGATCCAATTTGAACGGACAAAAGATGATAATATACCGTTGCTGCATGGCCGTGTTTACCAGCCCATGTCTGAGGATTAGCGCTACAATTTCACAACGAGAGATTTTGAAGTTCAGGTTGTGCGAGGAAAAAACTGAAGCGTATTGTAATATATATTGAATCCTGTACTTAATATGTAGTAGTTAGTCAGACTTTGATACCCATTTATGATTAGATGTTCCACATGCTCGGCGTCCCTTCTCGCTCTTTCTTGGTCCTTAGTTTCACCCATGCAGTCGCAAGGAACAGGATCCACGCAAATACAACCAGGGTGAAGCAAAGGCCCGCATAAATATCCCCCTTTCGCATGCGCTTGGTCTCCGGAGCTGAATGAGTTCTATCGATTATTGGCTCGGGGATAAGCAACGAAAGACGCTGGTCTGGCGACAAAATCGGCGAATGCGGGGCTTCTCTAGGTGTCCCATGTTGGTAGGGAGAACCCTCCGATCCGTAGTCCGAATGCACTGACGAGCCTGAGGGATGTTCCTGCAGATGTTCCGTCAGTACCTCTATGGGTGACCGCAGCCCCGCATTGACTGCCAGCAGTATGTTGGCGGCCCTTTTTCGGCGGCCAAGCTCTGCAAGACCTAGCAGGGTGCAGAAATGTAGGATGTTCAAGAACAGCCAGGCATTCAGCAACCGCTGGATGTTTAGGCCCGCCTTGCCGCTGTCCGATGGGCCGTTGTCGTTATGCTTGGTATCCAGGGCTAAGCCTGCGAGTGTTTGCTGTAAGAAAGTTAGATCTCGTGTTCTGACGCCACTGAACTCCAAACCTCACCATAATAACAGAACCAGTTTGTTCAAGCTGGTTCACAAGGGTTAACACAATGAGCATGATGTAGTTATGTTAATACTCACACTTTTGTGGGCGCCCAGAGTCGTCGATACATACTTCAAAGGAACCAGCTGTGGAACGATAACCACGAGCAACACTGGATACACATAAGACTTCTGCTCAAAATGCAGAATTTGAATAGCTTACAGGGCGAAAATCCAATACCAGCTCCGAAAGAAATGATTGCAGGCATTGCCGTGCCTGTCCAGGCAGGCGGAAGTGCAAGCCAAAAGTAGCACAGCAGTTGCAATCCGGATGACATGAGGAACAACTGGATCACGATTGGTCTTTTCTTGAACTTGTCGACAATCGCTCCGCACTAAAGGACGATAAGTACACACTTATGAAAGAACGATGAATAGGACCTACAATTGGATATAACACAACACTTCCTGCCAGAAGGTAGGAGGCCTGAGTGCCAGCCTCTCTCTCAGATAGCTTATAGCGCTGCTGGATGAGATTGCTGCGATGATTTATTAGCTAAGGTAGTCGCTAGTATAAAAGAGAAGAGTCTCACGCTGCGAGGTGGGTGAACGGTGCCCATATCGCACCACATAGCACGTTGAGACCAATATAACTGAAGGCTCGTTGGTTAATATAATGGCGACATATAGGCGACATATAAACTTACGCCCAAAACAAATTGTCCAACTTTCTAACATCGCCCAGCCTCACTCTTCGTTTGGCGGCTACCTTCTCCAGTGCTTGCGCCTCAGAAAGTGTGAGTGTCTGATCCTGAGCTTGCTGCTCAATCTCAGACGCTTCCAGCTGCGTGCCCGTGCTTTGAATGAGCCATTTGGATGCCGCTATGTAAATCAAGTTGACGGCGACCGACAGTCCAGCGAGAAATGTGGCCACGTAAAAGGGCGCATGGCGACCGTAACGTTCTGAGAGAGGATAGGAGGTACGCGCGGATACAAATGAAGCACCTTTTCCGGCCACAAGACCCAAGGCCATGGATATACCAAGGCCGTGGCTTTGGAAGAACCGCACGATGATGGTCTCTTGCACGACTGCGAGAGGGCTCACTCCAAGTCCGAAGATGAATAGCCCAAATGTCATAAGTCTGATATCATCGGTGACCTCTCCTGAAAGCAGCAAAAGCTGGCCTGGGAGGGTCTGTGAGCCTTGGAAACATAGGCAATGTTGGTGATTAACTCACCAATGAATATTGCTCCAGTAGCGAAAATGCTTGTCTTGGTTGTTCCCAGCTTTGAGACCATAAGGCCGCCAACAAGAGGCGTCCAAGTTGAGTTTAGAGCGAATGCTGAGATCAGCAAGGAGAACTCGGTATTCGAAGTACCAAGCTCGCGGTTCAGTCGTGACTTGAGGGGCCCCAGGATATAAGAGGCACTTTTTCGAAAGATATATCGACTAATCGGCTGGATGATTGATAAGATGGAACGCACTAGTGGCTTCCGACGCTCAATGAGCACGCGCATAGCAGAGCCAGCGAACGTATAAGGAACGTTCTGGTTGATGACGGACGTGGGCCCAGTCCACCGTGCCTCCCCGTGTCTTCTTCTCGGTTCAAGAAGGCCTGGCTCTCAGAAATGTCTTCATCGTTCTCTGGAAGTGACACTTGCGCCTGTGTGTCACGATCGACCGGTTTGCCGGAAGTTCCCCACACATTCTCGTAAATGCCCTCGGATTCTTCATTGGCGGCCATGGCTGGTCCAGATGGGTTGGCCATTCGGGGTAAGGAGACGAGTGCAGGAGCAGCTGAGAGAGAGTTTGTGGATGTGGTACGAGAAAGAGGTTGTACGGGCAATGTAGGGCTAAAGTTGGAGCGCCCGTGTAAATCACACGATCATCTTATCTGATATCACATTCGTTCTTCTCCGCTTATCAGACAAGGATCGCGGCCGCGAGGTGCACAACTGCCGGAACATACTAATGTATATTTGCTGCCTGCTTGCTATTATGATAAAATGCTTTGTTATTCGAGGGAGGTCCCAGGTCAAACCCAATAGCTATAGCTAACATTTACAAGACGACAATACTACCCCCACATTAATTATACCTAATATATACCCTTCGCCAGCTCGGATTTCTTTATGCCATCATCGAGTGCTTTCTAATTTATGAGTCCTTCAGGGTAGCTGGCTTTCCCTGCGCTTTCGTGTCCCAACCTCGCTCCCTTCTCGCAACCTTGGCCTTGTATTGATCTTTCCAGCCCTTGTTGTCGGGATCCTTCATCAGCTTGTCCATCCATCCCATGCGGCGTGTAACTCGCTCCATATCACGCGAGTTATAGTAATTATGCCCTACAAATCACATGTGAGGTGAAGAACCGAGTGTGTGTGATGAGATTGCTTACCACCTAGAACCATAGAAGCCACAGCAAAGGCGCAAGTCATTAAAAGATCATATCAAATAAGAGTAACGTCGACTAACCGCGCGGATAGATCCTCTGTCGACCTTTCTCATCAGCTCCCTCCTCTTCAACGCGGAATAAGGAATGTTCTGCCTCCGACGCAGGTGTTATATAGAGTCGTCCTTCGGTAGAATAATATGGATTTCGACAGAAGTGTCTAAAGCCTATATACGTTGGTGGAAGAGAAGGTACACCTGGGTTCGATATACGTCAGTTATGGGCTGACAACCAACCAGAGGGATTAAGCCCTACCATCATTGTATGCTTTCACCGAAAGCTCTTTGAATGAGTCTTCGCCGTTTTCGATTCGATAGTCCTTGACAAGTTCCAACCACAGTTCCACCAGCTTGTCATTCCCACAGCGCGGTGCGCCAAACACTGCTAATTTGATCGATAGTCCAGCAGGCAATTGCACGCGACCAAAAAGTAGAAGATCAAGAGCGAGGAGATAGCTTAGAGCGCCTCCCATGCTATGCCCTGTAATGACCAACTCTGAAACGTCTTTCTCGTGAAGCCCTTTTGCAAGCGCGTCAAGCAATTCTGTTCTAACCCCTTTGTACATTTTCCAGAAACCGGTGTGAACCGCGCATCCAGGGTGGGCGCGGTACCTGTGATGCAGTGTTCGTACGTCGAAGAAAGCCTGGCTCAGGTTCGATGTTCCAGAGATAGCGACGACAAGTTGCTTGAGTTCTGGCCGGTGAGCGACATACACGCCCAGATCTGCGCGTCGGCCACGGATAGAAGCGATCAGCACCGAGCTTTCAAGGGCATTGTAGCCCTCGAAAGGAAAGTCGGGCTCCACCAACCAGTCGACGTTTTTGAACACGAACTCTGTTGGAAGTGTGCTGTAAGCAGCTTCCGCAAACTGGCCCAGGTCCGACAGTTCCATCGCAATAGCCTTGGGTGCGAGGTCTTCCGCCGTCAGTGTGTAGGTCGAGTACGTGGCCGTGATGCGAGCTATGAACCGGAAGTTCATCATGCGCTCCTGAGAGTACATTTGAAGCTGATGATCACCCATTAGTGAGCTGAGTGCCGAATACGAGGATGTGATCTGACCTGCTCTGCTGTGAGGCCGGCCTGGGCGGCCTTGCGATACAGCCAAAACTTGTGTTTGGGCTTTACATTGACAGGCATGGAGTTTGAGCTGGAAGATCGTCAGTTTCAAAAGATGTGTGGGACTTACTATATGTACTCACTTTGATTATGTCGTATTTACTATAAAGTCATCGTCCACAGCCGACGGCCGTCGGATTGATATTCGAGATGATCGAGGCTGGCATAGCCACTGCCCGTATCGGCCGTGAACGCAAAGATTTCGGGGCTCGACCTGGGCTCGACACAAACACCGTCACTGTATACCATCTTCCATTATGCCGAAAAGTGCCAAAAAGAGACGAGACAAAGCGGCTGATTTCTCGGTGAGTTGTATCTACAGATATAACATGAATTGTCTAATATTTTCTGGCCACAGAAAGCGAAGCTGAAGTTGGGGAAGGGGAAGAAATTAGCAGACAATGCGATCGACACTTCATTCAAAGCTCGCTGTAAGGCCAATCGAACTGTGAAATATTCTCAATCTCACGGGCGTGTTCCTTCCATATAGCTATTGCTTTGCCGACCCAGAGCATCGCGATCGACAAGGACGAAGGCGCGCCGACAACGCGAAGAAGGCTCACCTTCGAGGATCTGATTGCTCACGCTAAGCATTACAGTGCCAGTACACGAAAAGGTATATCTACACTCTGGCAGTATCTGGTGTTGTTTAACATTTTCCTGGTAGATGCTCTTCTTGGATTACGGGAACTTCTCGAGGGCCACCCGGAGTTGGTGGAATCATCATTGACAGTCCTTCTTAACGCGTGCGTACGGATAATCGGGGACGAGGTAAGTAAAATATCTCGCCAATTGTTCAAAAGCCAAACAAAATATGCAGGACGCAAGCGTACGCAAAACCCTCCTGTCTTTCTTGGCCTGGTTGCTTCCCCGGATTCCCATCGTAAATTTATGCACCAAGCCTCTCAGCCATCAATAGCTCACACCGTGTCTCAGGAAAATCTGATACCTCACTCCCCTCTCCTTATTCTTTTCACTACCTCTGCACAAACCCACATTTTCCCAGAGATCCGGATAGACGCAGTGCGGTTTCTGGACCTCTTTCTAGAGATTATGCCTGCCACGATTGTCTCTGGATGGACGGATAAGAAATGTCATGGAAATCGTGTTCTGGAAGGTTATCTCGGCATATTGAATGCCGGTACCAAGTTTGGCGAGACTGACGGTACGTCTATATTATGTATGCTGAAGGGATGCCAACTAACAACCATGTCAGGTCCAATGAAGGCTACATCCTCTGCCAGCGTAACGCTGTCTCCGGGCGTGGGTTTAGCTTTCTTTTTTCATACTTGACTATTCTGACAATCCTACAGTCAAAGGCCATCGTCTTAAAGTCACTGTCGACATTCCTCAAGCACGCTCTGTCATCCCCCAATCGTGCAAGAAATACTACAGACGCTTCGATACCGACATGGTTCCTCCTTCCGTCTTTCGAATGTCAAGAGGCGTATGAGTCCTTCGAAGGGCTGCTGCAACCACAAGCTGGCACTTCTGGCACTTCAAAAAGATGGCAACCCGAGGTTGATATTGATGCAAACGAAGAAGATTTTGCGCAAAACTTCAATTTCGCGATACAGCCTTTTGGAAATCAATGGTCTCTTCAGGACTTATCTGACATTGTCAACCAAACTGGGGCTATCAGTGAGGTTGATGCCTTACGCTCAGTTGATACTGCATTCGTGACGGTATGATATCATTTTCCAACTCCTTCATTTCCCTACTAACAGGAGTCAGTGCCATAGCATCTAGCTCGGACTTTGCAATCAACAATGATCGCTACTTTCCTGGATTGCGCTCCTGTCATATTCTCCCCGACTTCTGGCGTACCGGGCAGCGAGCTATCACTGGTCGCAGCCATGGCTGATACTATTCGCAGCCTTTATGGGGCAATATTTCGCGAATCGACGTCTGTAAGTGCCAGCATGCCTAAAAACGAATTACAATTCACCATATTTATACAGGATAACGATGACATAGCTCGCACAGATCTAAAAACGCTGCTGGGATACATGTCAACCTATTTTCCTTTTAGACCCAACATGGCATCTCGCGATATAAAGGTGCTCTCGCATACGTCGTTTAATCAAACAGCGGTGCTAACCACGCTGTGCAGATTGAACAAATATTCCAGGATTTGAACCTAATCTACTGTGAACTGACCTCCCTTCTCATCCTTGCATCAAATGCTCGTCTCATCTCGCGCCCTAACCGAGGAAAAGGCCGTCAAACGCAGACCTTATCCCAAACTCAAGAAGGAGTTTTATCATTACAGGTCGGACGCGCATGTGAATACGTCACACAGCTCTTGCGGGGGGAGGCGTCGACAGCCTCCCAGATCAGTCGGCCCATCCCGAATGCAGCCTACAGAGCGCTGCTACCGATAATTTGGTCTTTACTAAATCAGACGTCCCTCAATGATCAGCGGGTGGCAGCGGGTGTGCTGGAGGCGGCTTTGGAACATGCCACAACAGTCTCGTCGATCTCGGCCGTCAAGAAATCCAGTGTGGAGTTCCTCGCCCGTCTGGTTCTTGTGAGCTTTCCTATTCCATTCCACTTCGGGTGTCATCTAATTTTGCGCTAGCTCGAGACAGATCATCAATATCATGGATCCTTCAAAGTGGGACGAATGGAAAGCGAGGTTAAAAAATTTGAGGACTGGATTGTTCACCTGCCCAAAGTACTCTGGGAACTCGGGGACAAGAACTTATCGACCACCGAAGCCGTCCTTCGTTTCTTGTTGCGACTCTTACAACGAAAATCGTGTTTGGTAAATTCAGAAGTCAGTAGCCGCATGAATCCACTCGTTCATGAAATTGACATGTTTTGCAGACGATCGCGTCACTGGGCTCACGCCTGGTGCCATATTTCACCATCACCCACCCGACTCGGGGGCAGCTTCCTGGTCCTTATACTCGCTTGCCAGATGGCTCGCCAATCCGCAGGCTCGCCCTTGACGTGGTTGCGACGATTCTCATGAGCTCGGCCGAGGCAGGTGGCCTGATTGAAGCGGTTGGTGTAGCAACTGTGGACACGGAAGAGGTGGGATACTGGGGCCATTTGCGAACCGTCATTAGATGATCATGACGATGATCTTCCGCGTCCTTTGGGTACTTTGGCAACGCGAGATCCTTTCAGCTGTGTACAAGATCCCGGTCTGGTTTGACCTTCGTGCGGACACTAGTACTGCTACCCGATGCCCCAATCACACGGTTGCCTAGAGGCGGGATGCCCGTATCCTAGCGAGGCTGTGATGGACAACTGTTGCTTTATGTTTCAAAATGGTGATTATGGTGGCAACATTGTACTGGACACAATGCAATGGTAGAGGCTACAGATAATGGCCAATGCAAATTCAATGCAAGACAACAAACAAACAGACCGAAAATGAGTGCGATAAATATATGGACTATAATGCAGATGAAACTGCTGTTCCCCCTTCGCACGCAAAGGGTCGTCGATTCAATCGACGTGAGAGAACGCGCCAGGCGTGGGGAATGGCCTTGAACAAGAAGGCAAACGGCAGGGTTGGCCGATTACGCCCATTTCCAGGTCATGCCAGAGATACGGCCGAGGGCAGCGTCTGCAATCAGGTCGAATGCCGAGGTGGTGAAGTCAAGATCGGTCATTTTGCAGGCGACGCAACGGTCGGTAACGGTCACGTCGACGGTCTTGCCTCCGTCTGCAACAACATCAGCGAGGGAGAGAGCGAATAAAATGGATATACGCACAGGTCGCAATGATTTTCCTGCCGCAGACAGGGTTGTGGTTCGGGTTAGCTCCATCGTAGCCTCTGCGCAGGTTTGTAACACGTTTAGAGGGAAGACCATGGCTAACGACCAAATAGCTTACGGGTATGAGTCAAAGAGTAATTCTGACACAGCTACAATGTGGTCTGAAGCGCTGTTCGTGATTCCACATGCTCCAAGTCCAGTTCCAAAGAATGTTCCTAGTGCACAAAAGGATTTAGAAGGTCTCTTAGAGGTGGGACAAAAACAGCTCACCTTGGCCAGTGTTTGTGCCACTCAAGAAAGAACCGGCGCCGCCACCGGTTGAGCCACCGGTTGGCGTGGATTTCGCCGATGAGGACGTCTTGCTTGAGCTCGTCTCAGCCTTGGAAGAGGTGGCTTCAGCCTTGGAGGAAGTGGCTTCAGCTTTGGTGGAGGTAGCTTCAGCCTTGGAGGAGGAAGCTTCCTTGGTCGAAGAAGTCTTGGCCGACTCCGAAGTGGTCTTGTCTCCTGCTCCGCCCAGTGCGCCAATGAGAGCCGGTGCCGAAGAAGTAGCTGCGGCGGCCGAGCTGCTGCTGGTGGTACGAGGCCTGCAGCTGCGGCGCTGCATCTGACGTTTGACGGGTGCGACGGGTGCGACGTCCCTGACGATCGGGGCGTGATGATGCACGATGGGCCCTGCGTTGCGGACAGCCACGGCCTGGCGACGGTGAGCAAATGCGGGGGTCGTACCGGCCGAAGCGGTGACGGCGAGCAGAACCAAAACGATGCAGTTGGTGAAGGAAGGCATGTCGGGTTTGTTCAAAAACGAAAGGGGTGTGGTGGAAAACGACGGGATATGTTCAAATGAAGGATCGGCTTGATATCACTTCGGGACACGACGAGCCAGCAGTCGAAACGAGAGTGAAAGAGCGCGGGAGGAGGTCGAGGGAAGAGGTGAAAAGTGTGAAATAAGGCCAAATCTAAATCAAGATATTTGTAGCCATTACCCAGCGGCCATCCGAGCCGCGCGCGGTTACCGTGGCTGTTCACAATTACAATGGAGCACGATGCAACCCTCATTTCGGTCATAAGGGCCCGAAAAATACATACAGTGTATACCAAGCGCATACAAAATCAAATACCAGAGCTAGCTTTGGCCGCGTACATTTTCACCAGCCCGGCACTCGCACTGCCCTCCAAGCTCTTCGCGAAAGCATCCACTTGCCCAAGCAACAACAGACTCTCCAGTCGGCTGGGCTCGGGTGGGATTTTGAACAATCTCTGCACATCCTCTTCCGGGAGCGGTGCAAGGCCCTGTGCCACCCGCACGGCGTTCTCCTCCCTCCGTTTATTTACATACTGCTCAGCCCGTGCCTTTTCACGGCCAATCTGTCGTCCAAGATAGGCGAGGTTGCCCTCTTCAGTACGGTATGCGTCGACCGACTCGATGATCTGCTCTAGATTCTTGTTCAGGTTTGTTGTCCCCAAATCGAGGTGTGAGAATGAGGGAGGGAGAGCAGATGTTGTCGCTGATTCAGGTGATGCGTCGGCAACCGGCGATGCGGATGGTGCTGCAAGGTTTTCGAGGAAAGCGCTAAGCAGAGGGTTTGTGCGGATTTTGAGCGGGATCTCCTCCAAGATCGTAGAAAAAGTGAGGCGATGGCTGATCAAGCTAGAACCATTGTGCATCAATTTCTTGAGCACTGTTGTTGTAAATATTCCCATTCACCTTGTGGTGCTGAAATTGGTCTTTTTATACGCGTCCAAAAAAGCACTTGTCAGTCTGAAGGCGCGGAACGAGGCATTGCCTCGCGCCGTCTGCGAAAGATCTAATTCTCTAATAAGTTCTGACGCCATAAGATCCACAGGATGTTTCAAACGCACCGTGCACCACTACAACACCCCCGTGTCTTAATCTGTCCTGGTGTATGGCTTGTGTATCGATCAAAGACTGGCTGAAGAATGCGCCCAATGTGGTGGCCTGGTAGAACCCGACAACACTGTCGTCTGCCTGCACCTCCTTCAGTGCACGTAGCATCGATGTCTGATATCGAGCTGAATATACATGAGACGTCTGCCGACCGATCACGAAACAAAATGACTCACCAATCGATTTCGCACTTTTCTCGTCCTCATCTCCAGCACGGTGCGGTAATGGGAATGAATTTGAAACCTCCAAAGTCCCATCGAGGTCAAGACCGAGCAGTAGACCATGGGCGGTGGAAGAAGGCGCTTCATGACCATGTTTGATAATTTTGGTCACAACCTTGAGAGTCGAAGATCATCAGCATCATAAGACTTACCTTGTCCTCGAGAGCACTCACCAGGCCGTCGATCTGAACGCTTGTCAACGGGATCTCGGCCTCGATGTCCACAACTTTAGACATCGAGGCAGGGATAGCCTCATAAGTGGGGGCGGTAGGTGTCGACGCAGCTTGTGGCGCTGGAAGGGAAGCCGCGAGGGCCGCTGCCATCGATGTAGCCGCCATTATTTTCGTGTGATCGCGACGGCGAGCTCGAGAGTTGAAAAGTTGGCTTTGATTACATGAGGCCTAATCGGGCGTTGACGTTGTTCCACTGGCAGCGGAACTGCGCCCATGACTTTGCATCACTCTCTTCCACGCCGACGACGACCATGGCTGCCCACAAGTTTGCCATGTCGCGCTCTGCGCGTATAACACTACTTCTTATAATCGATGTCGTCTTCTTCTTCGTAGAGCTCATTGTCGGTAGGTCACTCACCTACACATTTGCGTCATTCTGTCATTCATCTTTATCAGGTTATGCGGTCGGATCCCTCGCTTTGGTGGCAGACAGCTTCCATATGCTCAAGTGCGATAGAAACTACCTCTTTGGTTTACTTCCCTCTGACAACTGGCGAATAGCGATGTGATGAGCTTGGTGGTAGCACTCTATGCGATCCGTCTAACAAGCCGTGAAAACCACGAGACAGACTATTCGCGATACTCGTACGGATGGCATCGTGCAGAGATTCTGGCTGCGCTGGTCAACGGGGTTTTCCTATTGGCTCTATGCTTTACTATTGGCTTAGAGGCGCTGGGTCGCTTTTTCAATCCTTCAGGTACTTTGTGTGATTTTGAGAGGTTGTCAAATTGCTTACATTCTCCCACAGAAATATCGAATGCCAAGTTGGTGGTAGTAGTTGGATCTCTGGGCCTGGCTTCCAATATTGTTGGCCTCTTCCTGTTCCACGGTTAGTCCTGTGGCGCATATGCTCATATTCCATACTGATAATATCGCAGAGCATGGTCATTCGCATGGGAGCAGTCACTCTCACGGCACAGCTAGCGTTGCTACCTCAAAACCCGCGAGCATAGCTTCATCTGAGGATGAAACCGCGACCATGAGGGCACCCTCTCCATCACGTTCCCGCTCGGTTGCCCGCAAACGTTCCGATTCGTACGCATCTTTCTCGGGTCACCCAGCAGTCACCCGTGCTTCCCTAGTCCAAGTCGCCCAAGACATAGCTCTCGCTAGTTCACCCCCCACCGCCCGACATGGTCCAATCGATGCCACCCATGATACGCCATCTAGACATGCCTCAGTTGCGGATGAAGCCGCCGTTGCATCACCTGCCGCACATGAAGTCCACGAGGATACCCCTCTGCTGCATAGCCATGACCACTCAGATGATCACGACCACGGTAGCACGTCATCGCAGTCACTTAATGCTAAGGAACAATCGCACGGTCACAGCCACGGCGGCTCGATGAATATGCAAGCATTGCTCCTGCATGTAAGTTTATGTTTAATCAATTTTGTGAATCGAACTTAATTCTGGATCCAGGTCTTAGGTGATGCCCTTGGCAACGTCGGGGTCATCGTGACCGGCTTGATAATTTGGCTCACGGAGTGGAGTTTCAAGTATTACTGCGATCCTATCGTTTCATTGGCTATTACTGTCATCATATTTTCTTCTGCATTGCCTTTGGGTATGTGCGCATTCTACTCAAGCTCTACGCAAGCTAATCATTGCACTGTAGTTCGCAGCACATCCTTTATTCTACTGCAAGGTGTACCTCCAACTGTGTCGATGGCAGACGTACGCGTTTCGATTTTAGCAGTCGAGGGTGTGCTTTCACTCCACGAGCTGCACGTCTGGCAACTTTCGGAGACCAAGATCGTGGCATCCGTTCATGTGTTAGCATCCCGCAACCACGACTTCATGCCAGTTGCTGCCAAGATTCGCAAAGCTCTACATTTGCATGGCATACACAGCAGTACTATCCAACCTGAATATCATCACACAAGAGCTATCCCTGAGGAACACCTCCAAGTGAGTGCCCAATATGAGGACTTGTCGCTAATCGCTCACTCCTCCCGCAGACTGGTGATGACACTTCATGTCTGATCAAATGTCCGCCTGATCAAGCGTGCGATCCTACAGAGAATGCATGCTGCCGTAAGTCACAATGCGAACCAGTTTTGCAAAGCAGTGTTAACTCCTTTACAGCCCCGTCATCATCCGACGTGTGATGCGTTAAATTATTTTTATACGGTGCTCAGGTAATACCAATCATGTATCTATATTTCTGTCATGAACACTGGAAAGTTAGACACAAATGTTTGATTCCCTGCTAGACCTTTGGCAAGCATGCCCTGCGTCTGAATCTCTTTCCGCCCCCGCAAATCATTTGCCAGTCTGCGGGCCATGTGCATGCTCGTGGGCAGCAGGGCGTGCTCGTCCCCGCGAAGTGTGTGCAGCGCCACCTCTAAATGGAAAGTGGCGGTCAAGCTGGATGAGACTACACCGACCAGCAGCTCGAGGTTTAACGACTTGAGCTCCGATGGCAGCTGTCGGTCAATGTTCGCAACCAGGGAGGGCAGCACCACATGCAGGAATAGCGGTAACAATCTTGGGGAGTTCCTCGACGGTGGCATGGTCAGGATGAATGTGCCCAGCTGTTTAGAGACTTCCATTGAGCCTAGCCTTGAAGCTTCGGCGAGCTCAGCCCAGAGAAGGTGAATGAACGCCAGTGGCTTGAGGTTGGCGAGGCAACGGTCAATATCGACTGCTGGCGCTTTTCCTGCTCGTCCCGATTGTAAAGCGTCTCGGATTATTTGGCGAGGCTGCTCTGCCCAAGCACCTGGAGGGTACATTTCAAGAGAGTCTGATGCAAACTGTTCAGATTATGACAAGAACTTTTGATATACAATTCTCACCAGGATTTTGCCCTATAGATTTTAAGGCCAACCGTCGTATAGCGGTAGTGTTGATACGGGTCGGTTCAGTGACGCCTTGCGCTCTTCTCGTGAACAAGAGGCGCAATACGCCTGCGCTACATAGCTTCAAGACAGGCTGTGGGCATGTTGCTGTTAGCAGCAAAGCTTGCAGAACGTCAAGATGTGTTCCTGCAGAAGCTCTAGGGGCATGGCTCAGAGACGAGGCAAGATACGAATAAGATGGAATGTCACCCTCTCTGCTGAATCTCTCCTAAGAGAGCTTTGATGACTCCAACCAGGGTCCAGTTGAGCAATGGCCCAGTGAAGTACGAGACCCCATTGTTTAGAACATCGGCGTCGATTTTCCCAGCAGCGCGAGCCGCAATCGCATGGGAGAAAAGCGTCGGTGCAATCAATAAGAGCGTCCATGGTTTTGTTGATCTTTGTCGTTTGGTTAGGAAACACGGTTCTAAGGTGAGGCGTGGATATGAACTAACCGAAGAATAGTATCCTCTATGCCTTCACTACTAGGATCAAATAATGCCTTGAACCAAGCAGAAAAGGCCGTCGCATTTTCGCCCGTGAATTCTTCAGCTGTATAAATAATGGCCGGAGACCATAACAGTCCAGACGGATTGCCATGCTCCTTGGTTTTACAGGAGTCCGGAGTCAGCTGTGAGTGATGAGGTGAGACAGCGGTATTAAAGGTTTGCAATCGTACACATACTTGGTATCGAGCTAAGACGGACTGCACAAATAGCAGAACATCGCCAAGATGGCTGACAGCAGTTTGCGGATCACCTGCAGAAATGTGACATTTCAGAGGGATGGTGTGTCAGATTACGATGAAGCACTGACCTACGGTTTCGCAATCATATTCGGACAGATATCGCAACGCATGCGCAGCGATCTCCGAAATCCTGACATGCAAAGACACAATATCAAGCGCGAATTCGTTCGAGTATAGCAATTTCGATAAATGACTGGGAGTTTCAATGTCGGACGAGCTTGAGAGCGACAGAAATCGCTAGCGTATGTGTGCGTGAGCTCTCACTGCATTGCACAAACAGTTGGTAATCACCTTCTTGACCACCTCAGCAAAAGCAGCGTGGCACCCAGGATCTCGGCAGATGCGTTCTACTAGATGTGACGAGTCTTCTGCATTTTCAGTGGTAATTTTCGAATCAATATAGGTCTAGCTCGTGTCAAAATATATTATCATATGAATGACAATTTGCTTACCTGTAGATCTATACCAGCTTCCTGGGCTTCTAAACGAACTCGAGGAGTTTGTTCGTTTGAAATCATGGGGTCCACCGTGATCGCGAAGGCGTGGTCTATTAGACCTGCCGTTACAAGATGCTGAAGAAACTCTCGGATAAAGGACTTGGGACTGCGAAGGGATGTGTGTCATTGAGAGCCAAAATTTTACAGGACGACGCACTTACGTCTCAGGATCTTCAGGCAGATTTTCCGAGCCAGGGCGCGAGCCTACTTGAGATACAACGTGATCGCATTGCGCTACAAGGTCGGAATGACCGATTACAGATATCAAAGCTGTTTGCATAGCTGTAACCTAAAGAATTATGAAAGGTAAGAATACATCGTCCGACTATAGGATCACCCACTTACCCAGTCTGCCTTTGAACCGCCTTCTTTTTCTAAGACATTTTCGAACGCAACAAGGAGCTTCGGCAGCTAGAGCGCATTGCGTGAGATGCAAACTTGGTAAAACAGTCCCGATCCGTACCCGACCAACTAAAAAAGCTCTCCAAAGGAAAAATGCTCCGGCATCTGAGCCAGTAGGTCCACATTGAGAGATGGAGGTAAAGGCCGCATGCAGCACTTGTGAATAAAATATAGCGGGTGTCCAAGAAGTCCAACGCAGAAAAGCAAGAAGACATGCAACTGCTTCAACTTCATTGCCGGCACCGAACGACCCAGCCCTAGCTGAAAGCTGCGAACGTTTAGAAGAAGCCAACCTAAGCGTTTAAACTCACCAAACTATGTAGCAACAAACTGATTGTGATCGAATCAGTGCCGGTGTTAGAGCCAGGGATATCGGACTTCGTCATAGCTAGCATGCTTTGCAACAACTGCGCCTCTCGTGCGACTTTTGCATCATCGCCAATTATCAATGTCAATGACATTACAAAGTGTTCCAACACTTGTCTGACGTCGCTCGAGAGACGCAAGGTTTGCAGCACATCGGTTGCATCTGAATAGTTCACCATCGCTTGCGCGGTAGAGATTTGAGATGTGTCGGTAACACATGCGAGCAGGAGGATGACAAGCTCGCCAGCCGAGGAAATGAGCTGACGAGAGTGCGAAGCGGGAAGTGAATACGCTGCTCGTAGCAAACTCAGAGCATCATGTATCATGCCGAGCACAACGATAGGACTCTCGGCATAAGACACCACCGATCCAATTGGCGAAGCCAAGCCAGAGGAATAATGGGCACTGAGAGTGATTCGACAAAGCAACTCAAGAGTTGCGGCCTCCTGCAGTTCCGGAGATCGAGCGGCTTGCAGAAAAACGGCTGTATAAACAGCGATATTGAGAGTCCCCTCACGTATGGCGTACTCCAGATAGCCTTGCAAGCCAACGTGACCGGGATAAGAACGGAAAAGAGAGATAACAGAATCTAAGATTCGAAATTTAGTGACGTTGTGCAATATCAAAGCGACAAGATCGCCCTCACTGCTCAGTATGTTGGCAAAATCTTCGTTGGAAATGCTTGGATCTTCTTTGGAGACACACAGCTTGCAAAGTCCTAGCCACTGTCAAATTATAATAGGAAAAAATCACAAAACAATCAGGTTATTGCACGCAGTATGATATGGAGAGACGCACTTGAGGAGGTGGGATACCATTCTGAAAAGAGCTCCTGGTCAAAGTCAACAGAGACATGCAACAATGCGCCTCTCCAAGCTGATAATGGATACTAGTAGTTTAGAGTTGTCAATCAGGCCTAGATATGGTCGCGGTCTTGTCGCGGTCTGAAGTTGGTCTGAATTGAAATCAAGAGTGAAATATCTTAGATGTATTTAAGCGCCCACAATATTCAAGGGCACATTTACTCGCGGCATTCAATCATCGTCAGCTGTTCACATTTTGTAAGCAGCCATAAATCAGTATTGCGCGAGAAGCAAGAGATATCTTGATTGGCATAGCTTCATACAATAAGGAACATAGAGGCTAATAGAAGTTGGTGGCTATGAGAGAGAGCTATGTAGCAGGGCTGATACATATCACTAAATGTACGAGGGATGGCAAGCGTGGGGGATGCAGCGGCATCAAGTATTTGAGAAGGGAGAATAGGTGGTCCCATGAGCAGGACAGCAGGAAGGATGGGGCTCCAGGCAGGAGCAAGTTTGTTGGGTGGAGGTTAAGTTTTGCGATGATTACCGCGGCCGTTGTTGCGTTGGTTGGGCTGGTTGGGGTGCATGTCGGCTGCAACGGCGGTGAATTTATGTATAATGAAGGCGAACAAATCTTACCTGGGAATTTGCATTTCCCTTGATTTACCAACTTGCACGATGAGCCATTGGGGCAAACGTGGCCCCAAGGACAGTCACCGGACTTGGAGCATTTCCCTAATGCGATACACGCGTCAGTATGAAATTGGTAATAAAATATACTATCTACTAACCTTGGACGGACGCTTTGCAGGGAGAGTTCCTGGCGTTCGCGCGCAGCTCCACCAGGTGTTCAGCAGATAGTTGGTAGTGGTGGCCATTGGTGCATTTGGCACCGTCTCGGCAGCGAGAAAGGTAGTGAAGGGTGCAAGGTCGAGGATTGACTGTGGGCATGATGTTAATAATTGAGATGGTATTGTGTGGATAGTTACTTGCGTTTGGACAATGGCTAAGGATTTATTGTGAGTAGACTAATTCATGGATAAAAAGCAGAACTGACCTGGATTGGAATGGTCAACGGCTTAGAGCCAGCAGGGATAGCTTCCGGATTGGATTTTTGGGGAAGCGATCTGAAAGATTCGAAGTCTGCAGGTGAGATAGATGCAGAGGGCGGCTTTGGCTTTGGCCTCAGTGACTGCAGCTTGTCTGCCATAAATACACCATCCAACTTGACTTCAGGCAGTCTGAGAATGCGAAGTTCGTATCCGAGAGCTTCATAGCCCCGAAGGAGAGTAACCTTGTCCAATAGCCCTTCGGTTTGCAGATAGTTAAGCGTGGTCGTGTAACCGTTGTCGTGGCCACCTGTTAAGCCGCCAAATGACTTCAGTCTTACATTACTGGGGCAGGAGTGATTGACATACCCGCGAAGAAGACTTGGACGATCTGCGGGTTGCGGGTCAGCACGCGAAGATGTTCTGTAATGCAACATTTAATCAGGTGCCAATGGGATATTTCGCTGCGTTCCCACCATGGATTTTTGCATCAGCCGCTTCCTTGCCATGACCAACATCATTCACAGAGAACCAAGGAGAAGCGTTGTTAAAGCCTTGAAGAAAGGCGTTGAAAGTATCCGCGGTGCATACGCCATTGCCACTAAGGACGTTTGTCAAGCCACTCTTGTTGAGAAAGACGGTGACCCAGACTTTCGGTCGGCCTTGCATGTTCAATCCCGCTCTATCTGACATATACGCGGTAAGGCCATCAGTAAGGAGCCTCGCAGCCTCTAGCCCCCCTTGCCTGCCCTGGACGAGGTGATTTTCGGAAAAGATGTGACCGTCTCCATCAATCAAGCAGTATAGGAGAGGGTTATCATCCTGTGTAAATGTTGTTCAGCGAACATTTCTTTCGGGACATAGGGTTATAGCGGGCACACCTTCACAGAGCCATAGTCACGTTGGACGACTGCTAGTCTGCTAGTTGCAGAAGCAAGGTCATCCGAGGAGAGCCTCTGCATGGTAAGCATTTCGTCGTCCTTGGCTTTAAGTGCACTCTTCCAAGCGTATACTTCGAGCTGCAACGCGTCTGCGCGCTTCTCCGCTTCCTCCTTTGCGAGCAGAAGTTCCTGAACGAAGGCTGGAGAGTCGTTGTCGTCAGTTAAACCCATTTACAAAGCACAGCTGACAAACTGGATGTCGCATTGGCAAGAGTTTCCCTGTATTTATGGATGAGACTTCCCGTCGACAGGAGGGTTTGCCAGGTCAAGGCTGCTTACCAGTCGGTCAACTTGGGACTGGGGGATACATTCTCGTCCATCACGCCCAGTGGTGTGCCGAGTCTTGGTGTCAGTTTGTCCGATCAACACAGGCGACAACGAGGCATGGGAGAGAACAAGAGTCCGCAACTAATTAGCGCCTTGCAGCCACGTGCCCATGGTCCACGAATTGCCTCTGGAGTCTGGTGGCGGCGACGAGTTGACGGCGACGGGGGCCATGTCAGTCTACATGTCGAGCATACTGCCAGTTGAAATTGCACTATGTATATGACAAATGCTCCGATTCAATGTCCTAGTAAAACGAGATATCCCCAACCGCACTGACTCCTTCCATATTCAAACACACGTTAACCATGAGAGTACTAATCTACTTGATCCTCTTGAGCTGCGAAGGAGTTAGATAAGTACCGCATAAAAGTCGAAGGTCAATGAACGAACCTTTTCCGTATTGCGGAGAACTTTGTCATCCAACGTGACAGTCTTCTGCTCAATCCTGTCGATGCGCTCGTTCTGCTGGCCAAGCTCCTGGCCCATTGCCTGTGAAAGCAGCTTCAAGTTCTTCAGTCCACTGGACATCTCGTCCAGATTGCCATCCAATTCATCCTCAAGTTCGTCGTCCGAGGCGGTGGCATCAAAACGGTAGCGGTTATCGCGCTGCTTCTGAACAGGCTGACGACCAGGTGCGCCTGGACCGGTGAGCAATTCCTCGTCGTCGCCGCCGCTGCCATGGCGGTAGTTGGTAGCTTGGCCCAGACGGTCCTTAGTCGCTCGAATGTCCCCCATAGCTGTCTCCCGCTCTGCCTGCTCCTCGTCATATCGCGCCTGCAATTTGGCGTCCTGAGCAGCTCGTTTAGCATCTTTGTTGAACGTGATCGCAGGGCGGAAGATAGATCGGTTGAGCTTCTTGAGCTCATCAGTCTTGTCTGCAGCTCGGGACGAGTGCCCTTTGGAAACATCGAGGTGGCGTTCAGTGTTCGCCAGTTTTTCTATAATAGTCCGCTATATTAGCAAAATATATGGCTCATGTGCCAAGGTCGACTTGCCTGACTGATCGCCAAGACGCCCGAGAGTGTTACGCGCAGTCTCCTCTGCCTCTCGCATCATCCTCAGCGCATTTCTCGTCGAGTTGACGGAATCTTGCTTCACGTATCTAGTCTGTTGTTTGATTCCTTCCACGTCTTCTTCGTCTTCCTGTCCCGCCTCGGGCTCCGGTCGTCGCGGTGCCCGTTGGAATTGGGTGCCAGCGCCTCCGTATTGATCTTGAGAAGCGCCGTACTGATCTTGGGGAGCTCCGTACTGATTTTGGGTGGCATCTGGAGCATCGGTCCCACGAGGGGTCAGCCCCCTGCCGTATCTGTTCTGTGGAGGCGGGCCTCCGCCTGGTGGGGGTGCACCGTATGCGTTGTTGGGCGGAGGCCCACCTCTGCCGCTGGCACTGGAGTAGTTGGAATTGAGGTCGGGCCGAGATGGGGGTGGTGCATTATTGTAGCTGTTACTCCTTGAGTAGTCGCGGGGAGCTTCAGGTGCAACGGGGGGAATCAGGTTCTTGTCTTTACTCTTCCAGAAAGACATGATCGGAAGTGTGTAGTATGAAGTAAAAGGCGAAGGTATAAGTAGCGTTGCATCGTTACTTGGTTATTAGTTACCTAATTGTGCCTTGCACTGCTAGCACTGCTAACATTGGCTAGTGATTGCGCAGTACCGTACTGGTACTGCTTTCATACAGCCTTGCTACATTATCAGTGGGCCATGTGTCTAAGTAACGCGCCAATCCAGTGCAATCAAATATCTACAGACTACTCCTTTGAATTTGGCATCCCACTGGACCTTCATCCTCTTCCGGCCCACCCAAGCCCACATCGTCGATAACCTGCGAGCTTAGTTAGTACGCGATCTGTGAATCGTTGCAATTATATACCTGTCCATCGTCCGAAACGATAATGTCTTCAAAACCCCAATCTCTCTGTATGCCTTCTTTGAGGTGATCTCCAGAAGCCACGAGTGTGGGCGTCCAGCCACCCAGTATCGGCGCGTCCGGCTTCCTCTTGAGCTCGGTGAGGGTGCAGCAGCCAATTCTAAGCGGGACGACCTTGTCGGCGAGCAGTTCTCGCGTGAGCGTGATGACAGTGGCGGCATGCGCGACCAGCAAAATGCGTGCGTGGCTCTGCGGGATCTTTTTCTCGACTTCGGGAATGAACGCTTCCAGGAAGCCAGCAGTGCGCGCGTGGATCTGGCCGACATCCTCGCCCTTGCGCGAGGGGTACCAGACCGACGACCAGGATTCGTCGAGCAGCCCGGGAAAGTATTCGTGCATCCCAGCAGCCGACGGCGGACGCGGGTGAAGCCCTGTGCCTGGGCTGACCGGCGAGTACCACTCGGAAACGCCTAGTCACCGCGTCAGAACGCCCACGCGCGCGTGGTCGTGAAAACCCACCATGCTCCAAGAACAAGGGTATGCCGAGGGCCTGCACGATGGGCTTAGACGTCTGGATGCACCGGTCTTGTAAAGATTATGATGATCTGCGGTCTACTGTGACAGTGTCGAGGACTGACAGTAGGGCGACGAGAAGATGGCCGTGGGGCGCTCTTCGACGGGGAGCGACATAAAGTACTCTGCGCACTCTTGGGCCTGGGTCTGCAGGCCAGTCAGCATGCATTTCCGCGAGTGGTAAATTCGGTGTACTTCTCCGAACGCGGTCAGCGCGGGATCCCGAGGGGTCTGTGTGGCATTTGTCCTAGGTGCACAGTATGAGGAGCTAGCATTACAACCATAGCCAGTCAATTACCAGTTGGCGTTGACAAAGTTTGATCTAAAACCTGCAACCCATCAGCACCTGTGTGCACTGCACGTCCGCCTGGCTCACCATGCCGGAGGATAAAGATAGTCTCAATCATCGATTGGAGAGTGGATCTCGACGGATGTAAGAGGTCGCGGCGTGGTCGCGGTTCGGGGAGCAATGGCCAAATGCAGCGCGCACAAGCGCCGTTGGCCCGTTGCCGTTGGCAGTGAAATCTCATCCAGTTACCTCAAGCCCGCGGCATGGACTCGTTAATACCGTTCACAACGTCAGGATCGCTCGTGGATTGCGTGGACAGTACGTCTGCCCAAAAGTAACCCGCGCCCCGCACCGACCTGAACACCCCCGCAGGAAAGATGCTCGTCATCCTGCGGGACGGCAGGAAGCTGCACGGTGTCCTGCGCTCGTACGACCAGTTTGGTGAGCCCCCCAGCCGTGCCCCGCTCTCCATGCACGGCGACCGACCGCGCTGATCGCAGCGAACCTCGTGCTGGAGGACACCGTCGAGCGGATATACCACAAGAACGCGTACGCGGAGAACTGGCACGGCCTGTTCCTCATCCGCGGGGAGAACGTCGTTCTCATCGGCGAAGTTGTGCGTGCATATGAAATTTTCGGCTCAGGGTGTTGTGCTTATGCTCGTGTCTATTTAGGACCTCGATCTGGAGGACGAGGTGCCGCTGCGGCGGGTCGAGTACAGCGTGCTGGAGCCGTACCACAAGAACGAAGCGGCGGCGAAGAAGGAGGAGGAGGATCTCAAGGCGCAGGTGCTCTACGAGCAGAAGGGGTACTGCAGGGAGGGTGGGGAGGGCGATGGGTACTGATATCCCATCCCACCGAGTGCTGCGACACACCAGGCCTATTCATCCCGCCTGGCAGATGCATGCGTGCATCAGGAAACTACAGATTAATCTCGCTTCGAACGTTACCAGGAAATACAGATGATTTCCGCATAATCGAGGTGCTTATCGAGGCACATCCCCAAGCAGATAGTTTCGTTCGACTTGTGAGATGCGCATGAGAAAAGTACAGATTATTTAATTCCGCAGGAAAAAGCAAGTAAACATCAGAACACAAAGTAATTACGAGTATGCATAATAGTGGTGCACATCACGGCTGTAGCAAGAAAGTAGGAAGCAAAACGATACCAATACAAGGAAAGGGCAAGGGAGGATGACTGTCTATGGATGTTGATTATACGGGTTTATTGTCTTCTATGTTCTTTTCTTCTTGCCCTTGCGCGCGCCATTGGCGGCTGGGCGGCCGTTGGCGGGCTGGAGCGGCGCGGGGGGCATCGCGCGCGCCTGCGGCTCGAGCAGGTCCTCGATGCGCTTGCGCAGCTCGCGCTCGCGCGTGGTGAGCTTCGCCAGCCCCGCCTCCTTCATCTCCTTCTCGAACGCGACCTCCGCCGCCCGCAGCTTCTGCCACCTGCCGCCAAAAAAAGTCAGCATCCGCACGGACCGCACGCACGAAACAACGCACCCCGCATGCCGCGCGCACTTCTTCTTCCCCGCGCACCACCACTCGCCCTCCTCCGCCGCCCCGCCGTCCGCGTCGACCTGCATCCCGTCCGCGTCCACCTCCGCGCCCTCGCGCTCGCCGTACGACGCGAGCACCTCCGCGCCGTACTCTGCGTACTCCTCGTCCCCAAAGCACAGCCGCTGGTCCCACGCACACTCCTCCACCCGCTCCGCGCGCGCGGCCGCGAGGTCCACCAGCCGCGCGCGCCACACCACGACGTCCATCTCGCGCTTCAGCTTCTCCCGCTCGCGCACGACCTCGCCGAGCTGCGCGCCGAGCCGCCCCGCGTCGCGCTCGCGCGCGCTCTTCGGCGGCGTGCGCGCGTTGGCGCCGTCCGCGAAGACGACGACGCCCTCGCGGCGCTCGGCGGCCTTGACGCGGTCCCAGAGCACGGCGCGCTCGCCGCCCGCGGACGCCCACGTCGCGATGCGCGCGTCCATGAAGGCGACGCCGCACGCGTCGGAGCAGTACTTGCTCAGCTCGCCGCGCGCGGGCTTGGTGCACGCGTCCGGCCCGCGGTGGCAGCGCTTCTTGTACGTCGTCTGCAGCCGCAGCTTCGGGTTGTCTGCGCGAGCATCAGCATCAGCATCAGCATTTCATTGGGATGAGGGAGGGAACGCACTCTTGACGCAGACGGGGCAGATGAACTGGTCGACGAGGTCGACCTCGGCGTCGGGCATGTTGACGCAGTGCGTGTGGTACCACTCGTCGCAGCGGTCGCACGCGATCATCACGCGGTCCTCGTCGTAGCGCGTCTTGCACACGCAGTACAGCTTGTCGTCCTGCTCCTCCTCCAGCGCCTTCGCCGCCGCCTTCTCCGCCTCCTCCCGCTCGAGCTTCTCCCTCTCCCGCTCCTTCTCCTTCTCGGCGTCGGCGGCGTCGGGCCGGTCCGCGGGCGTCTGCGAGCGCGAGGCGTTCGCCGCCGCCGCCGCGGACGACTTTTTGAGCGCGGACGCGGCGAGCGAGGGCGCCTTGGCCTCGGGCTTCGGCTTGGGCTTTGCGCGCGACTTGGCCGCCGGCTTCGGTTTCGGGGGCTGTAGCACGCTGGTAATTAGCAAAACGCACAGTGCATATATTCCTGCGAGCTCACCGGCGCTGCTGCTGCCGCCGCCGCTGCGGGCGCGCTCTTCTTCGCCTTGCTCTTCGCGGGTGCCTTGGCCGCTGGCGCGCTTGGGCCGCCGTGCGCAGGCGGGGGCATCGGGCCCGGGCCCAGCGGCGACGGGCCGGGGAAGGTGATGGTGGGGGAGTGGATGGTGGTGACGACCGTCGGCATGAGCGGCTTGGAGATGCGCAGGACGGGCGGGGGCGCGGCGAACGGGTAGCGCATCGGCGGCTGCTGCTGCATTGGGGGCGGCGGGGGCAGCACAGGCTCGACGAGGCTGAGGAGCTCGTCGTCGACCTCCATGTCGTCGGCGGGGGTGGGCTCGGGGTCCGTGGCGTCCGCGTCCGGGCTGTCGGCGGGGGGGCTGGCGTAGTGCTCGAGCAGCCACTCGTGCGGGTCCTGCTCGCCGGGGGGCATGGGGACGCCGGGGCCGGAGAGGCGGCGCGGGGGGGAGTCGGAGCGGCGCTGCTTCTTGGGGGGCGGGGGGCTGCGGCTGCGGGGGTGCGGGGTGACGTCGAGGGGGATGAGGGAGCGGGTGTTGCTGCTGTGGGAGCCCTCGGGGCTGCGGGAGACGGAGGCGGCGGGGGGGCGATCGACGACGGGGCTGTGGGACGCGGCGCGCTCGCTGGCCTCCATGCGGCGCTGCTCCTGGGTGGCGGCCTGGACGAGGGCCTCGAGGCCCATGTAGGGGGAGTGGGACGCGCGGGCGGGGATGGGCATGGTGGGGGAGTGGCTGGGGCGCGATCGTTGTTGGTCGTGGTGATCGGGCGACAGCGCTCGCTTGAGCGGCGGCGAGTGGCCTGGCGTGTAGCTGGGCGGCGAGTTGCTGAGCGGGGAGCGATGGCCACGCAGATGGGGGGCGAGGATGATGGGCTCTGGGGCGGACAACGGGGACCTCGACGTCGGGGAGGTCGAGCTCATCGTTGGGTGCGACGTGGACGCGGGGATGGACGTCGGCGAGAGGGCAGTGCTCATCGAGGGCATCGATGAGCAGGGGGTGATTTGGCGGTCTTGCGTGTTGAGGAGGGACTGGATGTTCATGGTGGGATGATGAGGTGACAATAGCCGTCGCGGGGCCTGGGCACTGCAATTTCGGGGCCACGCCTTGTCTCACGCCGATCGTTATCTGAGCGACAAAGGTTAACTGGGGCACGAATGCGAGTAGCTCTGAGCAGTAACTGACTACTATTGTGTAGTCTGCACACGCGACGGTCTAATGAGGTGTAGTGCGTGGCTGCAGTCGGACGATCATGGGGTGCAAACAGGTAATAGAGCGTGCTTAGGACGGCCACGACCTGGGTCCCGATCACACGAGTTGAGAGAATAAACAACATTGATTGCAGCTAATAATTGTACGTCGAGACATTGCGGCCCATCCCACACGGCCGCCACGAAGGGCGGACCGTTATGCGAGCAACGAGTGCGCCGCACCCATATCCCAGCGTGTTATCCCTCTCCAGCCTTTTTTGACGGTCTCACGGTCCTCGATCCACACCAGTCCTGTTACGGCGGGCGGTTCATCGGTGAGATGCTTTTGAAGACTGAAGACGAGTTAGCGAAGGACGAATGCACACCGTACTGAGACTCACCTGTGGTTTTTTGCGTTGTGGAAAAGAAAAGAAAAAGACGGGTTATATACATTATTCTGATGTTCCCACGATGTTGCAACTATACAGGCGAAACTCCCGCGGTGGGACTGTAATCAGGCCATCATCAACCCCCAAGGTCGCCCTACGCTACGCTGATCCCCTCCCCCCGACACGACTGATCGAACCAGACTCTGAAAAGGGCCCCGTCATAAAACATGTCGGTGGCCACAAAAAACCCGTTTGCGATCCTCGAAGGTGAGCGCAGCCGCATCCCACCCGTCAACTTACCCATCTCACCATCACCCCAGGCGCTGAGGACTCGACCCCATCCCCCGCCGCCCCCTCATCCGCCGCCACACCCGCCGCCTCCAACACACGCGGACGCGGCTCCCAGCCCCGCGGCGCCAACACCCGCGGCACGCGCGGCGGCGGCCAGTACTACCCACGCGGCGGACCCGGCGGCGGCGCCCCCGCCCAGAACCGCACCGCCAGGGAGGGCGACGAGGCCGCCAACGCCAACTCGGAGCGCCCCAGGAGGACCTGTGAGTAGCCGCTGCCATAACGTGCGGGATCGGCGCTGATGGGCTCTGATCAGATGACGGCGAGGACCGGCGGGGCAGGGGCCGCGGTGGAGGCTTCCGTGGCGAGCGCGGCGAGCGCGGCCGTGGCGGAGGCCGCGGCGGTGCCCGCATGGACAGACACAGCGCGACCGGCAAGACGTGAGTGCCCCGCGCAGGGGGGTGCGCCGTGTGACGCTGACATGACATCACAGCGACTCGGACAAGAAAATACACCAGACGTGGGGCGGCGACGACGGCCCCGCCGAGCTCAAGGCCGAAGAAGCGGCCGTGGTCGACGCCGCCGTGGCCGCGACCGACAACACCTGGGGCGTCGAGGCGGCCCCCGCCGACGACCCGTGGGCCACCCCCGCCGCCGCCCCCGGAGACGAGGCCGCACCCGCACCCGCCGCCGCCGAGGGCGAGGGGCGCCCGGCCAGGCGCGGCGGCGACCGCGACGCCCGCGAGCCCGAGGAGGAGGACAACACGGTCAGCTACGACCAGTACCTCGCGCAAAAGGCCGCCGAGGAGAGCGCGCTCCCCAAGCTCGCGCCGCGCTCCGCGAACGAGGGCGTCGACGAGTCGCAGTGGAAGGACGCGGTCGAGGTGACCAAGCCCGAGGAGGACGCGTACTTTGCGCCCAAGGCCAAGAGCGCGCCGAAGCAGAAGGCGAAGAAGGAGGAGAAGGTCTACATCGAGATCGACGCGCGCTTCGAGCGCCCCCGCGGCGGTGGAGACCGGGGACGTGGTGGAGACAGAGGCTCGCGCGGTGGCGGCCGTGGCCGTGGAGACAACGGCGGTGGACGCGGCCGTGGTGGTGGCGATAGAGGACCCAGGGGTGGACGCGGGCCCGCGGGCGTCGACGTCGCCGACGAAAAGGCTTTCCCGTCGCTCTCATAATAAGTACGGGCGCATGGCCCTGTTTCGATTCGTTTTTGTGTGTACACTGCTGCATCTGCGTCTTGCATCTATTAGTATCACCGTGTTCTGGGAATGAAATCTGTTATGTACTGTACTCAGATAGGCTTGTAAACTTCAACGTCAGCGAAATGGCACTCGAAATTTCAACCTCAACGCTCAATAGCGGTGTAGTCTTCCCAAGGCATGCAACCACTGAAACTGCGTGAACGAACTCTTGAAGGCTTGAGGTTAGCCATGCAGATGTTGAACCTGCGTGAACTCTGTCTGGCAATGGCGATGTAGTATCACAATTGAACCTGCGAACTCTTGAAGGCTTGAGGTTAGCCCTCATGCAGATGTTGAACCTGCGTGAACTCTGTCTGGCAGGCCCTCGCGGCAGCAAATCCGCAATCGCCCGAACGATGGACGCCTATAAATCCGACAGATCGTGAAAGGTCGCCCTCATGCCCAATACTAGTCCCCACAACGATCCAACCGTTGCGGGGATTTTCCTACGGGCAAAGAGGAAGCTAAAACGCATGCGACGGATGGTGCGGGTCTGCTCGTCACGTCATACGACAGCAGGCTTCGTAGTGTCTTCTGAATAAAATGGAGGACGTTGCACAGACATTCAACGGGGCATCGGACGGCGCAGGGATCGTCTATAATGTGAATTTGAATGCGAATACATGTGCGCGGGACAAAGCGCATGCCGCCCAGTGGTATCCAGCGCAGACTATAACGAGCCAGAGAGCTTGCCAAAGTACTCCCACTGCCCAGGCGCAGGCTTCTCCACCAGCGGCTCCCACCTAGTAGAATAAATGCGTTAGTGCCCTGCGCAGCGCCGAGCGAGCGGAGACTCACGCTTTCCACTCAATCATGTTGGCAACGGTCTTGAGCTCGTCCTGCGCGACCTCGAGCGCCTCCTCAATCTGGCCCTCGTCGAGCTGCGCCTCCGCGGCCGCCACGCTGCCCTTCGCCTCCTCCAGGATGCGCAGCTTGTGCTGCGTGAGCGCCTCCACGCTCTGGCGGTACACGGCGCCGGCGGGGATCGTCGCCGCGAGCTTGAGCGTCGCCTCGTACGCCTGGCGCAGCGCGGGGAGCGGGTTGGGGTGCACCGGGATGCCGGTGATGCCCGTCGTCTTTTTGAGCACTTGCTGGAGCACGGGGCGGGAGAGGCGGAACATGGTCGTGGGCGTCGACGGAGTGCGAGTACGGGTGAGTGAAGGAAGCCGGGGCCAATACCTCTCGCCCGAATTTGTGGGCGGCGATTCTCTTTGCTCACGACGACCATGGCCTCACTCGCGATTCACCACACGCGCACGCTCTTTCCGCGGCTCGCGCTGCCCTGGCAGATGAATGCCATGTCCGCTGCGTTATTGCCGGCCGCGCTGGCGCCGGCCCCGCTGAGCTGGCTGCACACCGGGCTGCAGTCCCTGCTGGAGCTCTTCCCCCCGTTCCTGCTCGCGGTGCCGAAGAAAAAGGTCTCGCACTCGCGCAAGTCGATGCGCAGCGCGGACAAGGGGCTCGTGGACAAGCAGAGTGCGTGCCGTTTGAATTACTTCATCCCTACGCTTCTCATCCGTCCTTCTCTGCAGATATCGTGAACTGCCCGGCGTGCGGCATGCCCAAGCTCTCGCACCACCTGTGCCAGGAGTGCTACGGCAGCCTGTCGCGCCAGTGGAAGATGGAGAAGCACACGGAGAACGCGGCCAAGGAGCGCGAGGCGCTTGTCATGGTACGCGCTTTTCTGCCCCGTATACCGCACGCACGCGCTCACATGCGCACTCTAGGCTGCTGCCAAGGGGATAAAACCGGCGCCCCCCAAGACGTCCTCGTCGGACGGCAGGAACCACCACCCGATAGTGGTGTCGAAGAACTTCAAGAAGGCGAGCTGAATGGGGGGCGCGGGCATGTAGCCGGAGCATTAATATCATCCATAATATCACACATTTTCCATTTCCCTCGAAATAGTGCAGGATTCCCTGCCCCTGCGTGAACCGTGCCCAAACCGTACCTCCCTTTCCCTTCGCTAGCGAGAACTGTTTATGCGAATGCAGGTATATAACTCCTGTGCCGGCAATCCGGGGTAACCTCAGTCCACCATGTCGCTCGTTTTCAAGTCCAAATTCATTCGTCCCTTTGCCATGCGCGCAGCATCTACCAGCCAGCCCCGCGGTCTGTCCGCCATCCTGGCCAAGCACCCAGAGGACGTGGTCATCACGTTCGCAAAGCGCACGCCGATCGGCCGCGCGAAGAAGGGGCAGTGGAAGGACACCCCCGTCGACGAGCTCTTACAAGGGCTCTTCAAGGTGGATACAGCCTACATGATACTACCGATGAAGCTGCTCACCCCCGCTGCAGGCCACTCTCGCAGAGACGAAGCTCGACCCGTCCAAGATTGATGACATATGCGTCGGTGAGCTCCGTGCCGACCGCGCACTGGCCTCCATTGCTGAATGCTGCTCTGCGCAGGCACATGCCACCCGCCCTCGCCGCTGTACGTATCGCGTGCGGCCGCGCTCGCGGCGGGCATCCCGCACGACGTGCCCATATCGACCGTGAACCGGCTGTGCTCGTCGGGGCTCATGGCGATCCGGACCATTGCGCACGCGATTCAGGCGGGCGAGACGTCTATCGGGCTGGCCGTGGGCATGGAGAACATGTCGCTGAAGTGAGCGGCTCGTTGGTATTTCCAGTGACCGTGGGCTCACGCTATACAGCCCTCGACCGACGCCTGAGATTACTGAGGCGGTGGACAACGCGCCCGAAGCGCACGACTGCATTCAAGTCAGTCCCTTGTATGTTGTTAGGTATACATACTAACACGCTGCTTCAGCCAATGGGGTGGACATCCGAGATGGTCGCTCAAACGTACAACGTCTCCCGGGAGACCCAAGACCGCTACGCACAGATATCCCACAGCCGAGCGAGCGACGTAAGCCTCATCTCCTCCCTCCGGGACACCACACTCACACACCCCAGGCCCAAGCGCGCGGCATCTTCGCAGACGAGATCATCCCCGTCGAAATTCGCGGCAGGGTCGCGTCCACAGACGACCCCATCCGCGCCGGCGTGACCGCGGAGTCGCTCGCGGGCCTGAAGCCCGTCTTCCCGCAGTGGGGCCATGCCTCGACCACCGCGGGCAACGCCAGCGGTGTCGGCGACGGCGCGGCCATCTGCATCCTCACCACCAGAGCGCGCGCCGAGCAGGAGGGCATGGAGATCCTCGGCAAATGGGTCGGCAGCGCGGTTGTAGGCGCGTATCCCGTGTCGCGCGCGAGAGTGAAGGCTTGCTGACCTGCTTCGTACAGGAGTCGAGCCTAAGTATATGGGTATCTCGCCGATAGCCGCGGTATCCAAGGTCCTCGCCCAGCACGGACTGTCGAAGGAGGACATCGACGTCTTCGAAGTCAGTTTCTTCAACAGCGCTTTGCGGCCTCTCTGACACCATTGCAGATCAACGAAGCATTCGCGTCGCAGTTCGCATACTGCGTGGAACAGCTGCAGATCCCTATGGAAAAGATCAACCCCAAGTAAGCTTGGCCATCGTTTTCGCCGTGCTCGACATAGCTGACGGGCCACAGCGGCGGCGCCATTGCCATCTCGCACCCTCTGGGTATGACTGGGGTGCGCCAGGTCGTGACTGGGCTCGCGCAGCTGCGCAGGACGGATGCAAAGGTGCTCCTCACGAGCATGTGTATTGGTGAGCCTCTGTTCGATGACTTGCTTTGTTGCGTACTGAGCATAATTGTAGGGTCTGGCATGGGTGCGGCGGGGATCTTTGTCAACGAGGCTGGTCGCGTTGCTTCGAAGCTGTAATGCAGTGGATGGAAAAAACTTGTATATTATCGGAACAGGTCATTCGCATATGCAACAAAACATCATACAAATCAATACATGAGATAACAGGACAAACAAAGGCAACCTGAAACACGAAAAGTAGTCAGTAAGAATTCGAAAAGCAATTGAGAAGGTGGATGGTTAAGTCAGATACGTCAATTATGTCAGTGTATGGACGGTCCACAGGCAACCGCCCAGCAAGTCGACTAAGAGGTGCCAGTTGTGGTTGTAATATGGTACAACACTCTTCATTCGAAACCGGGGAACAGAATCAAAGCAGAAAGAGGCTCACCTTGTCGTCGTAAGAGATGAAGGAAAATGCAATTTTTTGCGGCTCTTTATACAATCTTCTTGTTTGGGAAGATCGTGCTCAAATCGCGACTATCGGACTAAAACACGACGCATCTGCCGAGTGATCGACCGTCGAAAGTCCAGCTGTCCTCCCCATCCACCCCCCAGGTTAGTAGTAATCTATGCCTATACCCCTGCCTGCAGTATACGCGGCGCGGCGACGCTGCACGTCCGAGAAAACCTGGTGCAGATCGGGCGATGCACGGGCTGGATTGGCAGCCGCGACCTGGGATGACTCTGCGATCAAACGAGGCTAATCTCTCCCTGCAGTCCTCAAGATGTCTGCTCAGATCAGCAAAAAGCGCAAGTTCGTCGCCGACGGTGTCTTCCGCGCCGAGCTCAACGAATTCTTCACCCGCGAGCTCGCCGAGGAGGGTTACTCTGGCTGTGATGTCCGCGTAACTCACGCCCGTACCGAGGTACGCACTTGCCAGCGTCCCAGACGCGCAATATACTTAAATTCGCTCCTGTCTAGATTATCATCCGCGCTACCCACACCCAGGAGGTTCTTGGAGAGAAGGGCCGCCGCATCCGCGAGCTCACCGCTCTCGTCCAAAAGCGTTTCAAGTTCCCCGAGAACTCCCTGGAGCTGTACGCCGAGAAGGTCCAGTACCGCGGTCTCTCCGCAGTCGCGCAGTGCGAGAGCTTGCGCTACAAGCTGCTCGGTGGCCTCGCTGTCCGTCGGTGCGCACGATTCGTACGATCTTCATTTGTCCCGCGCTGATTGCTGTCCGCAGTGCATGCTACGGTGTCCTCCGTTTCGTCATGGAGTCCAACGCCAAGGGCTGCGAAGTCGTCGTGTCCGGAAAGCTGCGCGCCGCCCGTGCCAAGTCGATGAAGTTCACCGACGGGTTCATGATCCACTCCGGTCAGCCCGCGCGCGACTTTGTCGACTACGCGGTCCGCCACGTCCTGCTCAAGCAGGGTGTCCTCGGAATCAAAGTCAAAATGTGAGCAGCCGCGTTCTGGGAGATCTTTGCCATCGATCTGACGAATCGCGCAGCATGAAGGGATGGGACCCCGAGGGCCAGACCGGCCCCAAGAACCCCCTTCCCGACTCAGTCCAGATCCTCGACCCCCCCGTGGACAAGATTGTCTCCGAGCCATCTTCCGAGCAGCGCGAGCCCGCTGCCATCCCCGCACCCGCTGCACCCGCAGAGGAGGCTTACGCTGCGCCGCAAGAGGGCTACGCAGCGCCAGACGCTTACGCTGCTGAGGCACCTGCTGCACAGCCTGTATTCTGATCTGTACCTTTCTTTGTTTTATCTCGCGAGAATATACTTGTACGGTCCTGTCTATATTGTGATCTCGTCTCAAGTATGGTGGTGGCAGGTAAATGCATTACACGCAACATGCTTTATGAGCAACAGTCACTAGATTTAACGAGCATATATATGGATACTAAGAGCTAGACAGGAGCAGCGACACGCTGCTGCCCGCAGATCCACTGGTAGGTAAATTGAAAGTGAAACTATTCGCAAAACCCCATCCCCAGTGAGGCGGCTTCTTCCCCACCAATCCCACCTGCAGCGCCACCTGCAGCTTTGTCAACGTCTGAGAGGGGTCCGACACCGTGATGTTGCCGGTGTTGTAGTTATAAATGATGGCAGAGTTGCCATCCGCCGTAATGGTGACTGGCGCGTCGAGCATAGACTGCCCAGGGATCGTGACGCTGCCTCCCGATGCGTCCCAGAATACGACCATAGCAGTAGAATGGTCGTCGTCCATAATTGCCGAGACCTCTGCGTCGTTCCGTACCGTGCGGATCTGTGTCTGATTTTGCTTATCCTGGAAAGCTCCATGAGATGCAGTAGCGGGAAACACAGAGTAGGCGACGGGTTCCGGCGAGGAATGGGTGAGGTACGCCGCGAAGAGGTCGACGGTGATGTTCGGTTGAGCGGATATACCTATGGTCTTCCAGTTGCCGAACTTGGCACCGGTTTCCACAGACAGTCCTGGCGTGCCCAGCGGCGATGGGTGCAACGCGTATCCAACACCTCCGTGCCATAACAGGTTCGCCGATGTGAAGTTGCTTGAACCGTGCACCTTGCTCCCGTCAACATAGACATCTCCGGCATGGCGTTTTTGGTCGAGGACAGAATACACAGGTGCGTTGGTGGCAGATTGCAGGCCCGCGATCATGACAAGCTGAACATCGTTTTCGAGGAAGAACCAAGCTTTCTGCCAGCTGAGGGATCCTGTGTACGGGTTGGTGTACCGCATGGCCGCGATGCCGACTTCACCGTCGCTGACGCCGCCCACAAATTCTTGCACTCCTTTCCAGCCTGCGTGGTTGCAATTGAGCGGAGTGGCAGCGTAGTCGGTCGTGGTTCCCGGAATGAGATTCCAGTCCCAGGCTGCAGCTATATCCTCGTACTCGTTGCCTTGCAGGTATGTATAGACGGTACCGTCAGAGAGGTGGAATCCAAGGGGCTGTCCAGGAAAACATCAATTTAGAGTCAGAAACAAAGCGGGCAGAAAGGACTCACGTTTTCACTGTTTGTGCATTCTGTGTTTTTGGTCCTCGTGGAATACATCTTGACTGTAGTTACATACCCTGAGCCGCGTTGAACCTAATGCAAAGAGAGGGATCAGTTCAAAATCTGCTGCGACCTACTGACCATCATACCATGTAGTCGTTTGCGTAAAACATTCGGTTTCCCACTATACTTCCGCTGTTCGCATCGCTGGTGTTGGTCTGCAACGACTCCACAACGTCCAAAAGAGCGTCTGACTGCCATTGATCCGCGAGCTGTTGCAGTTCACTGACGTTGAAGTTGATGGAACCGGTCGCTCTATAGCAATATAGGTAAAGTTGAAGGTTGTAGCAGTAGTGGGTTGGCTTACTGTTGGTCAGCCACGGGGAAAGAGATGAATCGGCCCAGCACGCTCTGTTTTCGTAGTCAGCTTCAGAATCGTGCTGCAAGTGGTGTACGCACGAAGTCCCAGTGTAAGGCATGTGTAATGACGTTTCGGTAGATCATCCATAAATCACCATTGAGAAGGGTTGCCAGAGCTTCCCTGGATACGATTTTGGCTGTAAACTGTGTGCCGCCCGCTTCAGTTTCCAGATCCAAATCATCATTGAGGCTGTCGGGAACGTTAATAGCGAGAACCTGCAATGGATGGAGACACGTACTAGTCCTTCCCGTAATTCCCGTTGTAGATAATACCGCCGTGTTGACCAAAGCTGCCATCGGGGCGAATCCCGTCGGAAGAGACAGTCTGGTGAATGACGACCTCTGCATGCACCCGCGCGTAGGCATCCGTTATGAGGGAGAGATTCATAGCTCGAAGGCCCTGATCGAGGCCTACCTTGGCCACATCCAGAGTGTTTGCGCCTGTGAGATATCCAACGCCGTTGATATAGCGGTCAAACGTTCCGTATGCGCGAAGAATCATGCGGTTGCATCCATAGACCTCGGAGGGCAGTAGCGTCGAGTTGAGCATCAGACAGGTCTGGCCGACGTATTCTGGGATTAGAATGATCTGCATTGTCAAGTTAGCGCGACGCCGTTCGTTATGAGCGACGAGTCACTCACGTTTGAAAACCAGTTGGTGTTCCAGAAACCGGGAGTACCGCAAGGGCAGCTGGGCAGCCCTCCAGAATCCAGGCATGCAGCATCAGTGAAGTCGTTGCTGAACCAGTAGCCAATCGCCGACGAAATCGCGCTTCGCAATGCATCACTGCCCACAAATGACGTTGCATTTGTCAGACCTCCATGCCACGCGGCGGTCATGATAGCTAGAAAGGCAAGCATCAGCAAGATTTCGTCCTTGAGAAGGTAAATTAGACTTACAAATACGGTGCCAGTGAGTCTGGGCGGGCCAATTTGCCCTCTGCGCCGCACAGCCTGTTGTGTAGTCGACTTCAGACGCTGGCCACGTTCCATTCGCTCCCAAAGTCGAGAGCCTGGCCGGAATCAGACGATGTCTCGCAACGGGCAGAGGTATAAGGGACTCACCAGCCTGGAATGTTATCGGCGGCTGACTGTGCGGACAGCGCGTCGATTATGTTGGTTATGCGTCTCTGCGAGATTGCACCGATGTCCATTATATCCGGTTTAGTGAGGATTTGTGAGGTGTAGGAAGGTGCATTTGCAGACGTGGCTGTTGAGCTAGAAGACAGCGTAGATGACGCAGTAGAGACAGTGGCCGCAGCAGATGATTTGGTGCTGACACTTTGGGCACTCGATGTCTGCGAAATATGGGCAGTGGTTTGCGCAGCGTGCGAGCTGGTGTTCGAGGCCCCGGACGTCGAAGTATTTAACTTGGATGACAAAGCATGCAGCTTGGATGTCGAGTTGGGTATCTTCGATGACAATGTGCTTTGCAGGTGATGTGTTGAGCTAGTCACTGTGGTATGCAGATGATGTGTAGAGCTGGTCGTCGTGCTATGCAGATGGTGTGTAGAGCTGGTCGCCGTGCTATGCAGATGATGTGTAGAACTGGTCTTGTTCGACGTGCCTAAACGCGCAAGCCTGTGATGGTGACCGAGCCCGCGGATAGTGTGATCAGCGAGGCATAATGAAGCGAGTAAAAGAGTGTAGATCAAGAGTGTGTGTGCGGCTCTGCTGAAGCGAGCCATGGTAGAGATAGCTGGGGAGTCTGAGTGAGTGGAGTCATGACCGCAGTGCTTTGTAGCACTTAGGGAGGCTGACGAGGCTGACTTCTGATCCGCCTCGATCATTTTATTGCGTGCAAGGTACTGAATCGAAGACCTGCTACTTTCGCAAGAATGGAGCACTAAGATTGGCTGAAGTGGATACGTATACGCGACTTGCTGGCTAAGTGGATTTGAAATGGATTCAAGACCAATGATGTCCGTATCGCCAAGATGGTATGACAGCCAATGTATAGATAGAGTTCATCGAACCTCCAACTTGCGTGAGGGCAATTCAAAGAGGGCTGCGCGTGCGTGCACAAGGAATAGAAAGCCGTCCTTTGCGTTGTGATTGTTTGGTGGTGGGAGGTGTTCGTTAGGTGTTCGAGTTGAAGAATCTGGGCGTCAAACACGGTGTAGCACGTGTCCCGGCGCGTCCGAAACCTCGGCCGCGACTGCCGACGACCTGCAACCTCCTCAGGCGACGACGCAGATGTAACAGGGAGAGAGAATGCTATCGGTCGTGCGTATTTGTTCACGAAAAATACCTTCTAACCTGCCTTAGTGGCGTGGCTACAAACTCGATGTCAGTGCTTTCAATGGAACATGGCCATGGCCCTTCGACGAACGCCTTTTGCGGAATTCAAAGCACATTTACTGCAGGTTTATTACAGCTAATTGCTCCTCTAACAACATTATTTTGTTAATTGCTCGCTGCACAGTGTCAAACAAATCCAAAGTCCAAACAGAGTTGGGCATACCGTGGGCCATCAAAGCGTTCGGACGGCATCCGCTTCGCCGTCAGAGACGGCGTATTATCACTTCGGCAGTCTGTGTATGCTATGCGTCGGAGTTGACTGAATAGCTTGCTTTTGAGACCTGTGATTGAAATTAGGTGCAGTACCTGGCGTCGTCCCAATTAATTCACTGGCAATTGCAATATTAACTCATCTAGGTCTACGAGCTTGGCTTGGCTGTTCAACGCGGCCTGGATGATAGCAACATCTTCCAACGCTCCCAAGAGATCTCCAAGACCGTCGTCTTCCTCTGCAATCACATTCACACAAAAATACTCTGACTCGCAATCCACCCCACGCCAATTCTTCTCTTCTATCACTTTTCCTTCTCAGACCCCAGTTCACCGTTCACTTCGGTCACGGACCTGACAGCGATAGTTATCGCGTCTTGGCCTTGAGTGACCTTGAGCCACCCAGAAGTGGCGGTCGCCGTCATACCGTTTACAGCCTGAGCCTGAGACGGGAAAGGAGCAACGAAGGACAACTCGAAGATACCATGCGAGCCGCCGCGCATCTTAATACCGTCTGGATAGTGTCGTGGGGAGCGAGGTAATCCTTATTAAGGGACGCGGATCCTCATATGTGAGTTATAGGACTGCGGACTCCGGAGGATAACCCGAAAAACGGTGGTTGAGTGTTGTTACCGCCCGGAAACGGTTATAAAATACAACAACAGACCAGCATCCTTACAACTCCGATGTTCAGCTGCGAGCGACTTGGTTGACTGAGCGGTCACTAGTATAGTGGGGGGTACGCAGTCCCCCACGTCCTGCTCAACCAGGGAAGCAAAATCAAAATATGAGCTGCCAGGTTCCAGCAGACGATGGATCTTTGACATCGCTGCGCCGCAAGAGGGCAGCGCCAGACGCTTACGCTGCCGAAGCTCCCGCACAACCTGTGTTCTGATCTGCACTGTCCCGAGAGAGAATACACTTGTACGGTCCTGTCTCTCTGTTATAATCTCATCGCGGTGACGGCGGGTAAATGCATTATAAGCAATAATTACTAGATTAACGAACAGATATATAAGTACTAAGGGTTAGACAGGAGCTGCGACACGCTGCTGCCCGATGATCCACTGGTAGGCAAATCGAAAGTGAAACTTTTCGCGAAATCCCATCCCCAGTGAGGCGGCTTCTGCCCCAACAAGCCCACCTGCAGCGCCACCTGCAGCTCTGTCAACGTCTGAGAGGGGTCCGACACCGTGATGTTGCCGGTCTTGTAGTGATACATGATGGCAGAGTTGCCATCCGCCGTAATGGTGACTGGCGCGTCGAGTATAGATTGGCCGGGGATCGTGACGCTGCCTCCCAATGCGTCCCAGAATACGATCATGGCGTTGGAATGGTCGTCGTCCATAATTGCCGAGACCTCGGCGTCGTTCCGTACCGTGCGGACCTGTGTCTGAATTTGTTTATGCTGGAATGCTTCATGGGATGCAGTGGCGGGGAACACGGAGTAGGCGACAGGCTCCTGCGAGGAATGGGTGAGGTACGCCGCGAAGAGGTCGATGGTGATGTTCGGTTGAGCGGATATACCTATGGTCTTCCAGTTGCCGAACTTGGCACCGGTTTCCACAGACAGTCCTGGCGTTCCCAACGGTGATGAGTGTAACGCATATCCAACACCTCCGTGCCATAACAGGTTCGCCGATGTGAAGTTGCTTGAACCGTGCATCTTGCTCCCGTCAACATAGACATCTCCGGCATGGCGTTTTTGGTCGAGGATAGAATACACAGGTGCGTCGGTGGCAGATTGCAGGCCCGCGATCATGACAAGCTGAACATCGTTTTCGAGGAAGAACCAAGCTTTCTGCCAGCTGAGGGATCCTGTGTACGGGTTGGTGTACCGCATGGCCGCGATGCCGACTTCACCGTCGCTGACGCCGCCCACAAATTCTTGCACTCCTTTCCAGCCTGTATTATTGCAATTGAGCGGAGTGGTAGAGTAGTCGGTCGTGGTTCCCGGAATGAGATTCCAGTCCCAAGCTGCAGATATATCCTCGTACTCGTTGCCTTGCAGGTATGTATAGACGGTACCATCAGAGAGATGAAATCCAAGAGGCTGTCAGGCAAAACATTAGTTTTGAGCGGTAGAGTGGGCAGAGAGGACTCGCGTTTTGAAGGTTTGTGCATTCTGTGTTTCTGGTCCTCGTGGAATACATCTTGACCGTAGTAATATATCCTGAGCCGCGTTGAACCTAATGCAAAGATAGGCGTCAGTTTAAAATCTGCGGTGACCTACTGGCCACATACCATGTAGTCATTTGCGTAAAACATTCGGTTTCCCATTAAACCTCCGCTGTTCGCATCGCTGGTGTTGGCATTCAACGAGTCTACCACTTCCAAAAGAACATCTGACTGCCATTGATCCGCGAGCTGTTGCACTTCACTAACATTAAAATTGATGGAACCGGTCGCTCTATAGCTCAATAAGTAAGATCGAAGGTTGTAGCAGCAGTGTGTTTGCTTACTGGTGGTCAGCCACAGGGAAAGAGATGAACCGGCCCAGCACGCTCTGTTTTCGTAGTCAGTTTCAGAACCGTGCCGCAAGTGGTGTACTCACGAAGTCCCAGTGTAAGACATCTGTAATGACATTTCGGTAGATCATCCACAAATCACCTTGGAGAAGGGTTGCCAGAGCTTCCCTGGATGCGATGCCAGCTATAAACTGTGTGCCGCCCGCTTCAGTCTCCAGATCCAAATCGTCATTAAGGCTGTTGGGAACATTAATGGCAGGATCCTATAATATATAGAGTCACGTACTAGTCCTTCCCGTAATTGCCATTGTAGAGAACCCCGCCGTGTTGACCAAAGCTGCCATCGGAGCGAATGCCGTCGGCAGTGACGGCCTGTTGGATGATGACCTCTGCATGCACCCGCGCATAGGCATCCGTTACGAGGGAGAGATTCATAGCTCGAAGGCCCTGATCAAGGCCTATCTTGGCCACATCCAGAGTGTTTGCGCCTGTGAGATATCCCGGACCGTTGATATAGTGGTCAAACGTTCCGTATGCGCGAAGAATCATGCGGTTGCATCCATCGACTTCGGACGGCAGAAGCGTCGAGTTGAGCATCAGGCAGGTCTGGCCGACGTATTCTGGGATTAGAATAATCTGCATTGGCAAATTAGCACGACACCGTTCGTTATGAGCGACGAGTCACTCACGTTTGAAAACCAATTGGTGTTCCAGAGGCCTGGAGTGCCGCAAGGACAGCTAGGCAGTCCTCCAGAGTCCAGGCATGCAGCATCAGTGAAGTCGTTGCTGAACCAGTAACCGATCGCCGACGAAATCGCGCTTCGCAATGCATCACTGCCCACAAAAGATGTTGCATTTGTCAGACCTCCATGCCACGCGGCGGTCATGATAGCTAGATAGGCAAGTATCAGCAAGATTTCGCCCTTCACAAGGTAAAAGTAGATTTACTAATACGGCGCCAATGAGTCTGGGCGGGCCAATTGGCCTTCTGCGCCACACAGCCGGTAGTGTAGTCGACCTCAGATGCTGGCCACGTTCCATTCGCTCCCAAAGTCGAGAGCCTGGCTGTGATAAGATGATTTCTCGAGACCGACATATATGAACGACTCACCAGCCTGGAATGCTAGCGGCGGCTGACTGTGCGGACAGTGTGTCGATTATGTTGGTTATGCGTCTCTGCAAGATGGCACTGATGTCCATTGTATCCGGTTTAGTGAGGATTTGTGAGGTGTAGGAAGGCGCATTTGCAGACGTGGTTGCTGAGCTAGAAGACAGCGTAGATGATGCAATAGAGACAGTGGTCGCAGCAGATGACTTCATGCTGACACCTTGAGCACTCGTTGTCTGCGAAATATGGGCAGTGGTCTTGTTCGACGCATCCAAACGTGCGAGCCTGTGGTGGTGACCGAGACCACGGATGGTGTGGTCGGCGAGACATACGGAAGTGAGTAAAAGAGTGTAGATAAAGAGTGTGTGTGTGCCTCTGCTGAAGCGAGCCATGGTAGATATGTCCGGGGAGTCTGAGTCAGGTCACCACCGCAGCGCTTTGTAGCACTTATGGAGGCTAACGAGGCTTCTCATCCGCATCGATCATTATATTGCGTACAAGGTACTGAGCCGAGGGTCTGCTTCTTTCACAGGAATGGAGCACTAAGATCGGCTGAAGTGGATATGCGACTTGCTAGCAAAGTGTATTTGAATTCAAGACCAATGATGTACGTATCGCCAAGACGGTATGACAGCCAAGGTATAGACAGAGTTCATCGAACGTCCAACTTGCGTGAGGGCAATTCAGAGAGGGCAGCGTGCGTGCGCAAAGGGATGGAAAGCCGTCCTGTGCGTTGCGATTGTTCAGTGGGAGATGTTCGAAGGTGTTCGAGTTGAGGAAGCGGGCCATCATGATGTCGCGGGCGTCAAAGTGTGCTGATCTCAGCACATATCCCGGCGCGCCAACATCTGCCGCGGCGACCTGCGACGGCGCACACTTGGCGTGGCACACACTGACAGGGAGAATCAAGGGAGAATATCAATAAGTAAGTATCTGGTGCTATCGGAAGGTATGTACTGTAAGTATGTATGTACAAAGTCCGAGGGCTTGAAATCGGAACGCGGTAACACCGCATCCGCTGGATATGTTATCAAGATTTCACGTTGCAATCACATATAGCTCACTCAATACGTCGATTTAAGTCCTAAATAATCTATCATGGCTCTTCACATATCTCTGAAGGTTTCTGGCAACTCATAATTTTTATTGAAGTGCTGGAGGCCAAGGAGGCCATGGGTCCGATAACAAGCGCCCGTCAGCCTTCATCTCAAATCTGTTCGATTCCGCTGTGAAATCGTGTGTAGCTCACTCAATACGTCGAATTAAGCCCTGTAACATGTAACATAGCTCTCCACATATCATCCAAAGATTTTTATCAATTCAGATATTTTATTCAAGTATTGGAGAGCAAGGAGGAAGCCATGACAAACGCCCGTCAACAGTCTGCCAGCGCCGTCCTCCGCTCGGTTTTTGGCTCTATTCAAGTGTAAATCGATTGCGAATCACAAAACTATAGATTTATTATAAACTAGCTGATTTCGCCTTGCTACACGCAGCATCCCCACCTGCACTGGCCTCTCAACGCGGATAAGGGCTTGAAAGACGGACCACGCAAAGCAGCACAAGCCGAGAGGTCGCCTAATGGCTGCGTCACAGTTTAAAGCTTGGGTGTGTCGCGATCGAGTCTAAGATGAGTATTTTATGTAAAGTATGTATCGACAAGCCAAACAGTGTTTCCTTGGGAGAAATAACTAAGGATTGGACAGGAGCTGTGACACGCTGCTGCCCGATGATCCACTGGTAGGCAAATCGAAAGTGAAAGTCTTCGCGAATTCCCATCCCCAGTGAGGTGGCTTCTTCCCCAACAGGCCCACATGTAGCGCGACCTGCAGCTCTGTCAACGTCTGAGAGGGGTCCGACACCGTGATGTTGCCGGTCTTGTAGTGATACATGATGGCAGAGTTGCCATCCGCCGTAATGGTGACTGGCGCGTCGAGTATAGACTGGCCGGGGATCGTGACGCTGCCACCCAAAGCGTCCCAGAATACAACCATGGCAGTAGAATGGTCGTCGTCCATAATGGCAGAAATCTCTGCGTCGTTCCATACTGTGCGAATCTGTGTCTGAATTTGTTTGTGTTGGAATGCTTCATGGGATGCAGTGGCGGGGAACACGGAGTAGGCGACGGGCCCCTGCGAGGAATGGGTGAGGTACGCCGCGAAGAGGTCGATGGTGATGTTCGGTTGAGCGGATATACCTATGGTCTTCCAGTTGCCGAACTTGGCACCGGTTTCCACAGACAGTCCTGGCGTGCCCAACGGCGATGAGTGTAACGCATATCCAACACCTCCGTGCCATAACAGGTTCGCCGATGTGAAGTTGCTTGAACCGTGCACCTTGCTCCCGTCAACATAGACATCTCCCACATGGCGTTTTTGGTCGAGGACAGAATACACAGGTGCGTTGGTCCAGATTGCAGGCCCGCGATCATGACAAGCTGAACATCGTTTTCGAGGAAGAACCAAGCTTTCTGCCAGCTGAGGGCACTCTTGCGAGAAGACCAAGCTTCTGCCAGTCTGAGGGATCCTGTGTACGGGTTGGTGTACCGCATGGCCGCGATGCCGACTTCACCGTCACTGACGCCGCCTACAAATTCTTGCACTCCTGTCCAGCTTGTGTGGTTGCAATTGAGCGGAGTGGCAGCGTAGTCGGTCGTGGTTCCCGGAATGAGATTCCAGTCCCAGGCTGCAGCTATATCCTCGTACTCGTTGCCTTGCAGGTATGTATAGACGGTACCATCGGAGAAGGTGAATTCCAAAGGGCTGTCAAGCAAAACATTAATTTTGAGCTAGAGAAAGAGCGGGCGGAGAGGACTCGCGTTTTGGAAGTTTGTGCATTCTGTGTTGTTGGTCCGCGTGGAATACATCTTGACTGTAGTAATATATCCTGAGCCTCGTTGAACCTAATACAAAAAATAGGCGTCAGTTCAAAATCTGCGGTGACCTACTGACCACATACCATGTAGTCGTTTGCGTAAAACATTCGGTTTCCCACTATACTTCCGCTGTTCGCATCACTGGTGTTGGTCTGCAACGAGTCTACGACTTCTAAAAGAGCGTCTGACTGCCATTGATTTGCGAGTTGTTGCACTTCACTAATATTGAAATTGATAGAACCGGTCGCTCTATAGCACAATACGTGAGATTCAAGATTGCAGCAGTAGTGTGTTGCTTACTGTTTGTCAGCCACGGGGAACGAGATGAACCGGCCCAGCACGCTCTGTTTTCGTAGTCAGTTTCAGAATCATGCTGCAAGTGGTGTACGCACAAAGTCCCAGTGCAAGACATCTGTAATGACGTTTCGGTAGATCATCCATAAATCACCTTGGAGAAGGGTTGCCAGAGCTTCCTTGGATGCGATTTCGGCTGCAAACTGTGTGTCGCCCGCTTCAGTTTCCAGATCCAAATCGGCGTTGAGGCTGTTGGGAACATTAATGGCGAGATCTTGTAATATACGGAGACACGTACTAGTCCTTCCCGTAATTCCCGTTGTAGAGAATGCCGACATGTTGACCAAAGCTGCCATCGGGGCGAATCCCGTCGGAAGAGACAGTCTGGTGAATGACGACCTCTGCATGCACCCGCGCGTAGGCATCCGTTATGAGGGAGATGTTCATAGCTCGAAGGCCCTGGTCGAGGCCAACCTGGGCCATATCCAGAGTGTTTGCGCCTGTGATATATCCAAGACCATTGATATAGCGATCAAACGTTCCATATGCGCGAAGAATCATGCGGCTGCATCCATCGACTTCGGAGGGCAGTAGCGTCGAGTTGAGCATCAGGCAGGTCTGGCCGACATATTCTGGGATTAGAATAATCTGCATTGTCAGGTTAGCGCGATGCTGTTCGACATGAGCGATGGGCAACTCGCGTTTGAAAACCAGTTGGGGTTCCAGAGGCCTGGAGTGCCGCAAGGACAGCTGGGCAGTCCTCCAGAGTCCAAGCACGTATCATCAGTGAAGTCGTTGCTGAACCAGTAACCGACCGCCGACGAAATTGCGCTTCGCAATGCATCACTGCCCACAAAAGATGTTGCATTTGTTAGACCTCCATGCCATGCGGCAGCCATGATAGCTAGAAAGGCAAATATCAGCCAGATTCCGTCCTTGAGAAGGTAAATGTAGACTCACTAATACGGTGCCAGTGAGTCTGGGCGGGCCAATTGGCTCTCTGCGCCGCACAGCCTGCAGTGTAGTTGACCTCAGATGCTGGCCACATTCCATTCGCTCCCAAAGTTGAGAGCCTGGCTGGGATCAGATGATTTCTCGAGTCGGGCAGAGATGAAGGACTCACCAGCCTGGAATGCTACCGGCAGATGACTGTGCGGACAGTGCGCCAATTATGTCGGTTATGCGTCTCTGCGAGATGGTACCGATGTCCGTTATGTCCGCTTTAGTGGGAATTTGTGAGGTTGAGGAAGGCGCATTTGCAGACGTGGCTACTGAACTAGACGGCAAAGACGATGATGCAGTAGAGACGATGGTCGCCGCAAATGATTTGGTGCTGACACCTTGGGTGCCCGATGTCTGCGACATATAGGCAGTGGTGGTTTGCACAGCGTCTGAGCTGGTGTTCGAATCCCCGGACGTCGCAGTATGTACCTGAGATGGCGAAGCATGCGACTTGGATGTAGAACTGGTATTGTTCGACGCATCCAAACGCGCAAGCCTGTGGTGGTGGTCGTAGTGACCGAGACCGCGGATAGTGTGATCAGCAAGACATAATGAAGCGAGTAAAAGAGTGTAGATAAAGACTGTGTGTATGGCTCTGTTCGAGTGAGCCATGGTAGAGATATCCGGGGAATCTGAGTGAGTGGTGTCACAAGCACAGTGCTTTGTGACTTCTCATCCCCATCGACATTTTATTGCGTACAAGCTACTGAGCTTTCGCACGAATAGAGGACTCAAATCGCCTGAAGTGGATAAGCGCCTTGCTAGCTAAATGAATTCAAGGCCATATACGTATTGCCAAGACGGCCGCATGATGGCCGCGTTCATCGAACGTCCTGAAGGCATTTCAAAGAGAGCGTGTAAACACAGGAATAGACAGCCGTGGGAGGTGTTCGAGTTCAAGTTGTAGAAGCGGGCGTCAAAGTAGCATTGCCTCCGAGTTGGACTTGACTCGTTGAGTTGATAGCTCGTTGCCAATATTAATAGGCGGAGTTGAGTTCGCTCAGAGTTCCTCTTGACTCAAGGCTGGTGCGCCATGGTTGCTTCGAGAAGCCGACCAGCACTGTCACCAGCGACCAAGAGTTTTAACCCGCGACAGCGGCGACACGTGCCATTTTGCATTATAACAATTTGCTGATAGTAATATAGAATGCTGATGCTGGGAATGTCCAAATGAACCCTGAAATCTACTAAAGTCCTGTATGAATCCGGAACCAGAAAGGTTTACACGCCCTTGCCTGCAGTCGCTTGCACGTTGATCTTCGCGAGCGACGCGATGAGAGGGATAGCGTAGAAGGCATACGCGACCCAAACCACTGAAGAAGATGTTAGCGCACATCGTGGCAAGTCTTCTGAGATACGCACTGATGAAGCCATTGCCAGCAGACGCGATGAGGTGAGGGCCTTTGTCGCCCTGCGCAATGATGGCCTTGTTGAAGTCGTCAATCGCCTTTTCGAACCACATGCGCACAATGAGGAAGGCAGTGAGGCCAACCATGAATCCAAAGACGCCGATCCAAGCAGTGATCTGGTGTACCATCGCCGAGTCAAGCTTCTCAGCGAACTTGCCGCTCATGAGGTGACGGAATGAGACGAGGATAAACATGATCATGAAGAGGAAGGAGAAGGAAATCGCGACGGCGATGAAGGTGGGGGCCGTGGAGGGGGGAGCGGAGAGGATGTTGCTAGAAGCAGATTCCGGGAGCACCGATGTGTCTGTACCAATATGTTAGAGGATATAGGTGCATCCAAGGCAGGATGACTGACCATATACGGGGGAAATAGACGTCACGGTACAGTTCACTGCAGCATCAAAACTCGAGCGGGAGCAGGAGCCTGAAGCGAGAAGATCATTAGATTAATCACACAATCATCGAGACCATGACATACCCAATGCACCCATAAAGACGCTGGGACCATCCCCAGCAGAGCCCTGAGGATTGGTGAGAGCAGTCGACGGTGTGACCGTAAGCAGCGCGACTTGGTCATGGAGCATCACCGAAGGCGATAAGAGTGCAAAAAGCGACAGCAAAAATGCCGTTAGCATGACCAGAGGCGCCAGGTAGAGCACGCAGAATTTCGCGAAGCCGTTGATCATCTTGAGAATGTGGATGAAGTCAATCTAGGGTGTTTTTTTTGGAAGAAAGAATGAAGGGTCAAGAGCGCTGGGCTACTTGAGTAGAAATAAAGAAAGTCGTTAGGCGGGATGAGGGGGTGAGACCGAGCTGAAGAACATTGGAACGTCGGGATGGCTTATATAGGATGTTCCAGGGATGTGCGCTCCATTCCAGGGTGTTGATGCGGGACACAAAAGACACAAGGGCGGTGCGCGGTTTCCAAACGCCGAGCCTAAAATACAACAACGCCCATTGTTATCTGAATGTCGGACACATCGTTTGTCGGTGATCATCCTCAGGGCCCAGAACGCGGCATCTCATGACTGTAATCCCCTTGTCGACACCTTATGGTGGGCCAATAATGATCATCCGCACCCACCCAAGGGAAGCAGCAGGAAACTGACGGCACCACGACAACCAACTGACAACAACGCTCTCTGAGGTCTAGGTCCACATAGGTTATTGTATTCGCTGCCATTACAAGCGAGGCTAATCCAGAGAGAATCCAGAAGTGCAATGTTGCAGAAGGTGGAGATACCGAGAAGGTGGAGATGTGGACGCTCGCGGTCGCTGGTCACGGACTCAGATGATCGGCCGTTCCGGAGACATGTCCTCTCACCCGATCTGGCATCAATTTTTTGACTTCGACCACACTCCTGTGAAATGGCAGAGGACCTTCAACTCCCCCATGAATTGCAGACTCTCTCTACATTAATTGAGGAAAAGCCAGAGGCAATCGCTGTGGGAGGCGATGAAATTCGCGCTGCATCTCTGAGTGCTGCCAAATACATATTTGACCTAGGTGCGCTGCTTGTTCTCAATCCCGTCTGTGCATCGAAAAACTAGAATGTATATCTTGTTTGTAGCCTTAACGACGGAATGCACGGGCTTCCCTCAGGTTCTTGAACTATTGAACTCCCTAGCGCCGGAGGAAGCGCCGCAAACGCGCTCCAAGTCGAAACGAAAGCGTTCCCCGAGTCCACCTGCTAAGCCCTCGCGATTGCTGCAGGAGACGCCTCTGCCATCGCTATTTGTGGATGGCATGAATGATGACCAAATATGGGAGCAGCTGGATCTGAGGGCGAAGCAGCTATGCGACACTCTACAAGAGGTTCTTGAGGGTAACCCTTCGGATGAAGACGAGGTGGACGAGGGGAAGGTCCCTGTGATGGCAGAGAATGGAGAAGATGTGGACATGGATGAGGTGGACTGGGACGCGGAAGGCTTTGAGGACGAGGAGGATAGCGAGGAGGAGGAAGATGGCGACGAGGATATGGGAGAGGAATTTGACGAGGAGGAAGGAAGTGAAGAGGAGCTCGGCAAAGATGGCACACAAGAGCTTCGCGATCCATCTTCAGAAGAAGAGGATGAGGATGAGAGTCCATTACTGCTGGATCTTCCTGGGAAGAAGAGCAGACGAAAAGCACGGGGTCACCCAGTCCTCGATGATGGCTTCTTCGACTTAGCGTCGTTCAACGCAGAAGCGGAAGAGGCTGAGGCGAAGTCGGTGTCGAAGGGCCGCCTGGCCGACGATGACGACGACGACGAATCTGACGGGGCTGATTCGGTGGACTTGTTTGCACCAGTGGATGACACGGAAGGCTTTGAAGAGGAGGATGCGGATTCCGATGGCGGAGGTACGTCTTTATTGTTCTTCGTTCTAATTTGTACTAATTTGTCGCGCAGACATGTTTTATCGCGACTTCTTTGACCCTCCACCGCGGGAGCCTGGTCCTAAAGCTAAAGGGAAAGGGAAAGGGAAAGCCAGGGCCCCACCTGCTGACGAGCCATCTCCGAAGAAATCTGGCAGAGTCCGTTTCAACGACGAGGTCCGTGTTCGGAATATCAAGGCGAAAGGCAAGAACATGCCTCTTTCCAGCATGTACGAAGAGGAAGAGGATGACGAGGATGACGAGGATGAAGCCGAAGAGGAAGGAGACGATGCATCGCTTGAAGAGTCTGACGACGGTGAGGGTGAGGAAATGGATGGCGTGCAGGGTCTTGGCGGCGAAGACGATAGCGAATCCGACGACGAGGATGAAGATGACGAGGAGGGCAGTGAAGACGATGGGCGAGACACTATAGCTCGACTGAAAGATGATTTGTTCGCAGAAGAGGAACAACCCGAGGCAGAAGGTGCAATCTTTTCCAATTTAAGCGTCCCGTGCTATATTCACTGATTTACAACCAACTTAGATCTCACTGCGCACGAAAAGCGCATGACTTCCCTGCGGGACCAAATCCAGGAACTCGAACATGAAAACGTCGCCAAAAAGGATTGGGTGCTGATGGGTGAAGCCACATCGCGCGCGCGTCCACATAATTCGCTACTTGAGGAGGACCTCGAGTTCGAGCGCGTGATGAAGGCTGTTCCTGTCATCACAGAGGAGTCTGTGCTGAGCCTCGAGGAGAAAATCAAAGCCCGCATTCTGGAGGGTCGCTTCGACGACGTCGTGCGCTTACGGCCCATGGACGATAAGCCATTCCTACCTTCGCGGTTCTTTGAGCTGCAGGACAAGAAATCCAATCAGTCGCTCGCACAGATATACGAGGAAGAGTTTACCGCCGCTCAGAGCGGGGGTGTGGCGGGCGAGGACCGGGACGGCAAACTCAAGAAGGAGCATGACGACATCAACCAGGCTTGGGACGGTATCTGTGCAAAGCTCGACGCTCTGTGCAACGCACATTATATTCCCAAACAGGTAAGCTTGGACTCTGCATTCATATTCTGAATGATTCCTGATCTGCATCTATCACTACAGCCGAAGGCAGCTATCTCGACAGTTTCGAACGTCTCTGCCACTTCACTGGAATCCGCGCTCCCGACGACGAAATCTGCTTCGGCAATGCTCGCGCCCGAGGAAGTGTTTGCCCCTTCAGCTTCGGACCTACGTTCGAGGACGGAGATGACGCCCATCGAAAAACGTGCACTACGCGGCAAAGAGCGCAAGTCGCGCCAGAAGCAGCGGGATGCGCTCGACAAGAGCGTCGACAAATTTGCTACCAAGGTCAGGGGAATCGGCGGCGTCAAGAAGCAGAAGGCAGAGGCGTTACAGGGTGTGGTCAAGAGTGGGAAGGGAGTGACTGTTGTTGGGAAGAAGCGCAAGGATATCCTGGCGAAAAAACCTCGGACGAAATCGTCTTAATAGTCTCCAGGAATATTAATTCTATCGACCTTGCAGCCCATTCCAACTCAGATGTGAACATGTGACGTCATAGTTGTCCCATGCGACGCGTAAATTGCGCTCCTCTGATGAACTTGATTAGGCGCCCAATGCATCCCTCTGATCATCTTGGCCATGATTGAGAACATCGTTTTAACGAGGCACGGTAAGCTAGCTCAAACCTCAAAGCAATTATATATGGTCAGCCCATCATGTATACTGAATATGCGTGCCAAATAGGCCATCGTAGAGCCTGGACTGAAGACGGCGGGTTGGTTTTTATTCCACATGCTCTAGTGGCCCTTCTTGCTGATTACATGGACAACTTGCAGGGATCAGTTCATAACAGGCATCCTGAAAGATGATGCGTTGACGAGCATTGGAGAGGTGCGCGAATCGTTAACAACATGCCACCAACTCATTGGCCGCCTAGGTGCAAGCTATCGAGCTGGCCAGCTACCTTGCAAATCTACCGGTCCTCAAACGGCCCACAGCTATATTTTGTTCGCCTTACTGTACGTAATTGCAATTCATGATTATCTGTAAGAAATGTCCTCGACCTATATATCATTGCAGACCGCTGTCTTCAGACCGCCGACCCTGTCTCCAGAAGCCTCAATTTACCGATCTACGTCGAGCACGGTAATAAACTCTGTACTTTTACCCACTGAAACCACTCAGCCAGTCGTTTAGGTCTCGCCGAATGGCGATCTACGCTTCTCCGCAGCCCATTGCATCAAACTTTGTTATCCGCGTCAAATCTGCAAGAGTGGTTTCCAAATATCGATAGCTCATGGACGTCTGTTTGGCAGCCATCGCGGAACGGGGAAAACGTAGAGCTTTTACACCAGCGCATGATGGGCTTCGCAGATGTATTTCTGCCCCAAGTGGAAGCGCGCTTGCTGCCTGCGCAGCACGCTCGCATTCTGCTCGTCAGCCATGCAGCACCTATCATTGGTTTGGTCAGGCATTTGGTCAATGACCGTCAATTATCGATTCGGCCTGGGTGTTGTTCTTTGACAGAGCTGATGCCCAAGCCGGACGGTGAATGGGCAGTGGAAGTGCTAACCGGCGGCGCGCATCTCAGCGAGGCTTCCCGCGTTGATTGGCACCAATGGGGCTTCGAAAATCATGGCGCCGATTATGGAAAGGTTCCAAGATATTTCAATGCGCCTTGAGAGCTTCAACTGAACAGCATTTATTTCAGAACCATCCTCTCATTTCTGAGATTGAGATGGACCCGGAAGCCGGGAGTCAGCTGTATAAAGGAGACGCGGATATGCAAGAACAAAAGAACAAAAGAGATGAGCTGTGAATTAAAAGGGGAAATTCGGTCGGCTTATATGGCTATAATGTCTTTGACAGGATCACGTAGTCATATTCTTCATCTTGATCTTCGTCATCCCAGTCTTCGTCCTCGTCGGATTGGTACTCTGGCGACGTTGGATCCACAGCGAAGCTGCACCATAAATGAGGGGTCATGTGTGGTGCTGCGAGAAATGGAAGGTAACATACCCGGTTGAAGTGTAGAACTTCACCGCTGCCGTATTTTCTTTCAGGACGGTCAGCATGGCCTTTTTCATTCTCCATTTGCTGCCAATACTGCAAAGTTTCTGCATGAGCGCCTTCCCCAAGCCACGCTTGCGCGAGCTTTCTGCCACTTGCAGCTCATAGCTATATATATGAGATCGACGGAATAACCAGACAGATATGACTCATACCAGTAGGCGACATCTTCCCCCTCCTCGCGATCAAAGCGAAATATGGTGTATGCAACCAAGGGCCCGCCCTCAGAATCGTCTGACATTCGACATAAGATAAAGCGAGACATTTTGTCAAATAATTCTTCCTGCTTTGAGGAAGGGTCCCAGCCAAATGCTGATTTGACATACCTGGATATGCGAATCAGAATCGACCACGCAGAGCTTGATAGAGTCGGCACACTTACATATCACGCATATTGCTCTCAAAGATGTCCCATATCACTTTGCGGTCTTCGGTTGTGAGTTCTTCCGAATTTGATACTGTAAATCGATAGCTGCATGAAACGGTTATGATTCTGTTCAGAGCGAGGCTGCCATGTCACTTACTGAGAGTCCTTGATAACCTCGGCAGCCGAAACATCAGCGGACAGTTGGGATGTAGAAGCCTTGAATTCTGATTCAATGATGTTATGAGGGCTGATACATCGTATGCTACCTGGTTAGCTTTCCGGATGGCAGCTGGTCCCATTCTTGTCCGAGATCAGAGACGAGCCGCGTTAGCTATAGCGCCCAGGCGCGAACAAGCAAGGTGATCGGGCACATGATGAAGAAAACTATTTCACGTCCTGCCAGCTTCATCTTAAGCTTGCGACTCGGTCTAACGCAAAGATATCTCCTTCGCTCTTGATCGATCTTCGCAGATTCAGGCTCATCGCTCTCTGAAATCATGAAGCTGGACGCAACCGACCTTCGGTACATCACCTCTGATGAATTCAGGGTTTTAACGGCGGTGCAGTCACCTCCTCCGTAATCAAAAGCGAGCTCGGCATTCTTATCCACGTCGGACAGGTGGAAATGGGTTCTAAAAATCATGAAATTGTGCCCACAGTATTGATTGTCCAAATCTCTGGCCTTAGAAACGGAGGAGTCAACAAAATCATGGGATCGCTGGCAAAACGCAACCTAGTTGCCAGAGTTCAGAATGCAAAGTGTGAGTAACATGCTTCGAAATGGATAGCATTCGTTTACGTGAAGTGATTTAGACGACGGATACAGATTGACGTACGGCGGATACGACTATCTGGCAATGCGTGCCATGTCCAAGCGCGATTCGATGTATTCCGTAGGAAACCAGATCGGTGTCGGAAAGGAGTCAGGTAAGCCAATAAATTGTTTTGGTTTGTTAATTCCATTCATCTCACTTTAATAAAGATATATACATCGTCGCCGATGCTGAAGGGAATGAGATGGTCTTGAAGCTCCACAGGTAATGCATTGATTATCACTGCCTTGCAGCTCGGGAAACTCACGACTGTATCAGGTTGGGCCGGATATCCTTCCGAGCAATCAAGGAGAAGAGAGACTATTTGGGGAAACGAAAATCGGCATCTTGGATGTACATGTCCCGGCTCGCTGCACAAAAAGAATGGGCTTTCATGAAGGTGAGCATGCATGCTTGTGCTTGTGCGGCTGATGTTTAGAAATCCATGGTATAGATTCTCCACGAGCATGGTTTCCCTGTGCCCAAACCCATTGACCAAGCAAGACATTGTATATTGATGGGCTTCCAAGACGCATACCCTCTGTAGGTCAATGCCACGCCTCAACTCACCTCATTGATCTTATTTCGGTGCAGGCGACAAATCAACGAGCACCCATCACCTGGAAAACTTTACTCAGAACTGATGGATATCATCGTTCGCTTTGCGCATGCAGGCCTCATCCATGGCGATTACAACGAATTTAACATCATGATACACCGTGAAACTGGGGACCCCGTAGTCATTGACTTCCCGCAAATGGTCAGCACATCACACGAAAATGCTGAATGGTGCGAGAATACGCTCTTGCGTTCCAGCATATTTCTAACAAGCGGGAGCAGGTACTTCAACCGTGATGTCGAATGCATACGAACCTTCTTCCGCAGACGCTTTGGCTATGAAAGCGCACTGTACCCCCGATTCCAGAAGACTGTAAGCGATGGTGCAGAAAGAGAGAAAGAGGATGGTTTCAGACTCGACGTTGTCGTCGCGGCCAGCGGATTTAGCCGGAAGGAAGCAAAAATCTTGGAAGAGGTTCGACATCGTTAAATGACTTCATCTTTCTCAGTTAACTTGAACTTTTTATAGTACATGGATGCAGTGGGCGATAATAAGCCCGAGGGGAGCGACGAAAGTGATGATGAAGAGGAGGAGGAAGAGGAGGATGAAAGTGAAGATGATGAAGAAGTGCAGGAGCACGACAATCCCTCGCCCATTCCCATCGAAACGGAGGAGGTTCAATCCAAAGCCGAAAACGTTCCCAGGGACATGGACGTCAGTGACAAAGGAACCGGTGAAGATGCACCTCATCCTTCAGACCCAGTCTCAGATTCTTCCGCCCATGATCGCCAAATCTCCAGATCTCCACCTAAATCCAGAGTGCCATCGCCCGACTCTCTTGCCAAGATGACTGAGTCTCTGAGCATATCTGCTTCGCAAAGAGATATAAAGGACATCGTTTCGTCAGATTTAACAAAACAAAGGGCTCGTCAACGACAGAAGCACCATTCGAAACGGGGTGCCCAACGGGTCGGGCGACCAGAAGGAAGCAAAGCCAAGCAGGATACTCGGGTCAAAGCAGATAAAAGCGGTTTCTGGGATTAGATGCTGTTTTCTCTCCCTATGTTGTATTTCATCACACACTGTATCGTTATGCCGTGCTCCATGTAGCGCGTAAATGATTTGTATCTTTGCATTTCACGCCACAATGTACAACACTGTCCAAATGTAGAATGCGAATGATCACCGCGCGCGCCGCGCACTGCCAACTTGTTCTCCTCGGCTTCTCCTCACTCTGATTACCATACACACCACTTCACTCTTATCATGGACAAAGCAGAACTTGAGACCTACCAGGTGCAACTATCTCAGGTCGAACTCGCGCTCTCAGCCGACCAGGATAACGCGGAACTCATTTCACTTCGTTCCGAGCTTCAAGAGCTGATCGACCTCACTTCTGCGTCAATCGCTCAGGCAGAAGCAGCTTCCTCGTCCAAAGTAGAGACATCGCGCAAAGCGGCAACAACCGTTCCATCAAAAACATGGGCTGCAGGAGATGATTGCCTTGCCAAGTACTCTGCAGACGGTGGTTGGTACCCTGCTCGGGTCACTTCCTTGGGTGGTTCTACGGAAAACCGCGTGTACAGCATCGTATTCAAAGGATACGAAACCACTGAGCTGGTAAAAGCTGGAGAAATCAAAACGCTGCCCGCCAACTATGCCACCACTATGCCGTCAGCGTCCAATAAACGAAAGCTGAGCAAGGCAGAGGAGGAAGAGAAGGAGCGGAAGAAGAAGAAGAACGAGAAGAAGTTGGAGACTAAGGCAGCCAAGGCGAAGGAGCAGAACAACAAGCAGGCGACATGGCAGAAGTTTGCAAAGAAATCGGAGAAGAAAGGCGTGCATATTGCAGGTGTATCAGGCACGAGTATCTTCAAGACACCTGATAACCCTCTAGGCCGAGGTAAGCACCGTACGATATATGATTTCTGCCCCTTACTGATTTCACCTTGTTAAGTCGGCGTGACCGGGAGTGGGCAAGGCATGACCGAGGTTGCCGTGAGGGGCAAACACAAATTTGTGCCTGGGGAAGAAGGGAATTAGTGAGGTTTCGGTGAGTACCCTCGAATCTCTGATAGACTCTGGCCCTCATGTCAGCCACTCGCAGCATATGATCTGTACTATATATTCGGTCACAGGACCCTCCTTAGCACATGCGTAGGCATGAAGGGACAGCACCCGGGCGCGCAGCCCAAGAAGCATACGTATTTTCTCCCTTTTCGAATGTCATTTTCTATCCTCATGTTCGTCCCATGCCTCCGTATCCCCCCAGACTATCGTGACGCTGCGCGGCAGAGTCTGCACGACCTCCCGAAATGCCATCGTAAGTTTCGCTTGTGCGCTTGTAAGGACCTAGTCGGCTTACTTGTCCGCAATCTCTCATCAAACTGACGGCGAACTGGAGCGGTGATTGCGATCGGGAATTCAGTAGCGGACGCGTGGTCTACATCATTATAGCTGTACGACGCGATAGGTACGTATGCGCCGTTCAGCAGCGTGCTTGCAAATATCTCCGCCGCTGCAGACACCATCTTGGATAAATTTAGCTTTCAGCGCCCCCCTCGGACAGTCAGCAACAGCAAGATCTAGACACCGATCACATTCAAATCCCAGTTTCTGGCAATGCATGGCCACTTATATGACGTACCATTTTTCAAAAGTCGGCAAGTATCAAATCCCGACGAGTGTATATCTCAGTTCTAGCTCCTGACTCGGTTGTCTCCTTCCAATGTACGTGTCCAATATAATATCAATTTGTTTATATTCGAGCAGGAAGCAGTGATCGCGTTCGACCATTTCAAGGTTTGGTTTTATGCTTCGACCCGAGGGCTGGGTCTGTCGACGATCAACGGGTCTTCTGCCTATGAGCTTCGGTAGCGAGCCGTGATATTCTCACCTCAAGAATCAATGCTCATGAATCTGAAGATCAAGCACAACATCTTAGCGCCCGTGGGTGGCGATCGAGGAGTCTAACTGCGTAACTGATGCTAAGCTGGATATGACCCTACTTCTTACGGAGATTCACAAAGCTCGGTGTGGCGTAATCCGTGCTGCCCGAGGTGTTGATCACCTGCATCACAGGCGCCAGCTTCTGCCCGCTTGACTATCGCGATGCCATTCCGAAAGGAAAGCAAGCCGTATCTGACCTTACGTGCGTGTGTTTTCTGCTTTGACCAAGTACGATTACTAATTTATTCTTGACAGTAAGATAACACCACAGTAATTGAACAAAGCTATGAAGCAAGTCGGCGATCAATAATAAGATATCGAGTCAACTGAATGACGGCGATATGGAAACGCGGTCTGTGGCTCGCTCAAAACACCGCGCAAGGCATTGCTCTAAGCAAAGCTAATCAGCAGAGGTCATGCGACGAAATTACAAGGATTTACCGATCGCTCGAGCTCCAGCAACTTCAATTTAGTATGCGAGGAGTCATTTTGTAGGCCAGCTACCATGCTCTGTTGTTAGGGAGTTATCAGCTAAGTGAAATTTGACTCTTCTTGCCCGTACCGCTGACCTTGGCTGTTTTTATATTCAGGCCACGGTATGGCTCGAGGTCGCTGAAAGGAATGGGATACAGGCCAATCGCAAGCAACTGGGCGTGCAAGCGATCTATGTGAGCCTCCAGGCTCGCCGTATAGATCGTGCGACGATGAGGAGCACCCATAGTGACGCTAAGTCGTTTAAATAAAAATTAATAATGATACCAAATAGGCGCAGAAGGAACCCACAGTTCATGCTCCGTGAACACGCGTTTCTCGAGCTTATGGTTCCAGATCTTTCGCGGTCGTTTCTTAGGCTCCTGTTTGGCGTATAGACGTGCATAAGGATGCACAATGCTCGGTCGCTCCGAGGCCTTGGGAGTGCGCGAATTATCGGCAGGAAATTCGGATTCCTCGCGAGGCATGGAGGTGTAATTGCTGTCAGGAAAACGGTATGTTGGAGGCTGCGAGTACGGATTACAGCTTGTGCTGCTGTCCAAAGTGTTTCCGGAAATACTAAGCGGAGAGATATCAGGCAAAGAGAGCTGGCGGCTTCGATAAGGTGTCGTAGACGCAGAGGGCAAGGAATGTGCTGCTGGGGAACCCTGGTCAGAGGATGATTGTGGCGAACCGGGGTATTCAAGAGAGTAGTCGTTGGATAGCTGAGTGTATTCAGATGACATCTTGAGTGTCTTGAAATCGACAGACGGCTGACATCTGACGGAGGGTTATTATATAGAAAAACGATTGGTGGCGAAAACATCAGGCACGGAAGGAAATGACAGCTGTAGCGTCACTAGAGATTCGCAGGGGTTCAAATTTCAAAGGATATCACTTCATATCCGGAGTGCAGGAACTTGTTGCTTCGATTGCAAACGCCTAGCCCTGGTGATGACTTCTGCCAACCCAGACTGGCATGTCACTGCGCACGGTTCTTACAGAATGTTGATTATCGTTATGATGTGGGGTAATTGAGGTTTCATTCTACGATGTCAAGCCGTTTGGTCTAGTTGACGTGTCCGTCTCGGAGGTGCCAGTGCTTTCCTTTCCGTTTGGAGGGATGCAGACGGGTCACGGTATGCTAATTCGAACTCGCATGTCCCATAGCGGCCAAGCGGTTGTCACCTCCGCTTCTCGGGAACCCACAGAAGGCGCTAACCCAAACGCCGCTGGGTGTGCAGCACAGCACTCGATGCTGTCGGCATGTCTTGGCTTCTTCGATTGCTCTACTGGTATTCCCGGTGGCAACTAACGGGGTGCGGTCACCCCCGATATGCACGTGTGCGGCACGCCTGATTCGACATGCGGCTATGCACCTACTAACGCTTGCCTAGAGGTGAACTTGGTAACATTTTGATTTTAAAGAAGTCGGCTGGAGTGCTGTTCCACGAATAGAATTGTGTTGTAGCACATACCATCCTCTCCCACGCTATCATAAATGGATTCATTAACGCAGATCGTATGCTGCCTTTCAAAGATAGGAAACGGGTCGCAGTGAAATGTCAGTACCCGAAGGCCCGCTTCCAAGGCCCGGTCCAACGTTCCAGGCTTCGTCCCCATCAAAGGTAACCTCGTTGATCGGACACTCTACTCTTCAACGCGCCTCCTCGTCGGTGCAATATTGCGTCTTGCACTGCGGGTCACAAGAAGCAATCTCGTAACACGCAGACGGCTGTCCCGAGTCGGCCAATCCCTGACGCCCCGAGCTCCTGTGGCGCTCCTGCGACGACAAAACCAAATCTGAAAAACTTGCAGGTGTGTATATCTCATTTGACGCTATCCATGTAAGAAACAGGTCTGAATTCCAGGAGCCGCAGCTTGAAGACCACATTGACCCGGAGACGCGGGCTGAGGCTGCCGCCGGCGCTTGTAGATCGAGGCGTTGAAACCGTTGAACCTTATGGCAAACATTAATGCTCCAGGATGATCTTCGTATCTCAGGAAGGGAAGCTGCCATGTGCAGGTGGTTAACGTTACGTATCACGATAGCTGCGAATTCCTTACCTCTGGGGTTGCGTGCTTTTCGGGGCATCTATGCGAACACATTCAGTCGCAAGGTATAAAGCCTGCTCATTCTTTCGATTTGTTTAGGACACCCGATATTTCACCCAACCTCATCACACCGATTATGAATCCTTTCTCCTCCATAGCTTTTGACGAACAACAAGCGGCGACGATAGTGAGTGTGATGCAGCCTGACCTTGACATGGCGCCCTTTAAATTGACCATACGATAGGCAAATTATTATCTATCCTCGTCAGAATCACTTGCATTGAACGAGGAGGAGTATCACTTGCAGTCATCTATGGGATGCTACCCCCCCTCTGCGAGCTCCTCTGTCACGTCCTTTGAAGACGAGCTCCACCTGTCCCACCAGACGCAGCTCGACGCACCCACGCAGAACTGGTCAGACTTCAAGTTTGATTCGCAAGGGAGCTGGTCACAGCAGTACTTGGCCCCACCGTCAGAGGAGCCCACATATTCACAAGTGCCTTTGTATGCACCCATACCGCGCTCTCACGACATATTTGATCCGCTGCAATCTCCCGCAGACTATTCCTTCCCCGCCACCCAGCAATACGACACCATACAGCAGAATCAAATAATTACGCACGCCGCCGCCGATACCTCCTCGTCCAACCCAGGGCCAATCCGCACCGTTCCCAAGTCCAGGCGCGCGTCTCGTGATTCGGGGCGGCCTTACCCGCAGCAGTCGAGTCTCTTGCATCCGTATGTCCCAGAATCAGGCGCACAGACGACATTCCAGACCCCGAGCGAGCTTCTGCAAGATCTGAACAGCCGGGATGCTTTGTCCACGCAGCCCAATCAGGAGACAAGGCACGCGACACAGCGCAAGTCCCTCCGGCGTGCTCTGGCTGCCAGCGTTGGGTTCGAGCCGACAGACCCGTACGTTGTCTCTGACCATGCATTTGATAATTATTTACCGTCGTGTTTTCGCAGGGACACCATATCTGCGCACGATAAGAAGAGGCAGTATCTTGAATGCCTCGAAAATTATATTCTGTACATCCACGACCAGCTTCAGCTCGTAGGCCACGAGCATGTCAAGCTCGAACGTCTCTCGACGTACCGGGGTTTAAGCAGCCGGTCCATCCGGGTAAGCACAACCATCTTCTATAATTTTCGCTTTTGTTGACACTCGCCCATCAGACTCTACTCGTGCACATGGAGAATAGCGTCCGCAAGCTGCATCAGGAGACTTTGAGTCAAGAACAAGTCGTACGTACATGCACAGCTGCTATGCTTCTGCCCGCTAATTTCCATTCGCCGTGCAGTACATGGATTTGCGGGACCAAGTGGCGCCGCCCGACGCACAGGAGGAACAAGATGCCGCCACCGCCGCCGACAAGTACCCGGGACGTCAGTCATTCGACGCGTTCGCCCCTTCGGAAATAGTCCACGCCGAGCAACTCGAATACGCCAGTGCCACCCCGTACTTCTTCTGAGCCGAGAAATTGTTCTAGCGTGCCTTGCTATCTAGCTAAGTATCATCTCTATGCGTCTACGCCTTCCATCCGTTTTTTTACTTTGTTGTCTTGTTGCATACTTATATCGCTTTAATTACCGTGACCGGTGTATTCTCTTTCATGCTAAATCGCGCTACTCTTCGAAGAAAGGGTATAAACGTACAATACAATCATATAATATTCGTACAAATGAGAATACATTCAATCAATTTATACTGGTAGCATCCTCATGTCCGTATAAATGTGCGTTTAGAAGGCCTGGTAAGCAGGCAGATCAGAGTCATCGCCATCTTTCGGCGGGCCTTGGGCAGCGCCGGAAGGTCCGCTACCACCCGCATTAAGGATCTTCTCCCGCTCCTGGCGCTCGAGCCTCTTCTTCTCTTCTTCGGCGCTCTCAAACTGGCCAGACGCAGCGGGAGGCGGAGGACCCTGCGCATTCAGCAATCGTTCCCGGTCCTCCCTCTGGAGTCTCTTCTTCTCGTCCTCTGCGCTCTCAAACTGGCCAGATGCAGCAGGAGGCGGACCCTGTGCATTCAGCAATCGCTCGCGGTCCTCCCTCTGGAGTCTCTTCTTCTCGTCCTCCGCGCTCTCATATTGTTTGCCCGGGTTGCCGGAGGTGGCGGAGGCAAGGCTGGCAGCGGAAGTGACAGCGGCGCCGATACCTCCGATCTGACCATACCCAGTATCGGAGGTTTGTTTCCCTGAAAGCCCTCCGCTTCTGGGGCCAGCATCAGAAGCAGCATTCTTGATGTCAAGCAGCGATCCGCTCGCAGGGCCAGGCCCTGCCGCACCTGCGGAAACTGGCATGCCGGTCTCAGCCACAGTGGGCAAGATGGGCGGCAGCGATGGGCTCAAATTCTCCGGGGATCCAATTGGTACAGCTGCGGTAGTGGATGCACCGGAAGTTGGGATGGGAATCGGTGCGGGGGAATTGTTGAGCTGGATGGGGTTTATGGGCGGCGATTGCGAACTGCGATTAGGGACGCCTGAATCGGACGATTTGAACGCAGATGGAGGGGAGCCTGGAAGGACGGATGAGCCTTGGGGAGGAGTGAGCGGGCCAATGCCGGACACTGTGCCTTGACCAGATCCGATATTCGATAACTCGGAGGCATGGCTCTCCCCGAAGCTACGCGAGTCGAAATCCGAATCGGCGGCGGACTCGGGCGCGAGATTGATGTGGCCCGTCTTGTAGTTGTCCAAAGCACGCTGCAAGGACGCGCGGGTGGCGGCGGTGGACTGTGCACCTTTGTACGGCTCAGCGTCGCTTGGGGGCGTTGCAGGCAGCGCCGATATGACGGGGCCGGCAGCTTGTGAGATCAGCACGAGTTTCTCGGCGTACTAATGTAAGTGTTTAGTGAGGCAGCACTGAGTATATATTGGTAAGATTACCTCTCGAATCGCGTCCCACTTGAGCTGCTCGCTCTCCCGGACGGCCTTCCTCTTCAGGATCGCGATTTCCTTCTCCTTAGATTCATCCTGATCTTCATTGCGCTTGAGCTGATTTCTGAGATCGACCAGGCGCCCCTCTGAACCTTTCGCCTGTTCGTGCTCGAGACGCGAGATGGAAAGTGCAATACCGGCGCGGATGTTGCGGCGCGGGGTAATCGCAGTCTCCGCGTCGCGCAGTTCCTTGACAGGCCCGCGAGCAGCATCGAGCTTGGCGGCGAGGGTGCTAGCCAACGATCCCTGCACGAAGTTAAAGTAGGCCAATCTGTCCGTGACTGATATCTGATAAACACACGAGCAGCAAGGAAGGGGTGATCAATACACACCATCTTTGAGATCGTCGGATTCGCCCTGGCCCCAGGTATACAACTCCTTGCTTTGAGTCTTTGAGTTCCGAGAGAGACTGTCGAAATCGATGGCGACGCCCTTCTCCGTCGTGATGATTTTCTGAACGGGAGTGGTAGTTCTACATATTCCGCCGTAAGCCCTTCGATTATATTTGCTCGGCGTCTGCTACTCACTGATACTGCTGGCCAAAGGCCTTGAGTTGATGCTGAATCGATTCAAATTGGCCAAACGGCGCGGATGTGGAAGCTGGTTTCTGTTCCGCGCTGGGGGAGGTGGGACGGTGCCCGGGAATATGTGCCCCCAACGGGCTAGCGTTTATAGCCGCTTGTGCTTTATCTGTTAGGGAGGATAAGAAACTGGCCATGATAGTGGAATGAAGAAGAGGGGGTGTTTGGTTACTGCGCTCGGAAGAGATTGGTGCATAGCAGATATTGCGTCATACCAAGGAAAGATTGGATAGCCCAGCAAAGGAGAAAAATTAAACAATCGTTATACAACAAAATCAAAGTACGGTAAGCTTCTTCGCACTCTTGCCCTTCTTCTCGCTATCCTTGTGGCTCATAAATTCGACCTCGGTCGCCAATGGTCCAGCCAGTTTTTGTGGCTCGGGGTACGAGAGCACCGACACCTTGAAGTGCTTCCCAATTGTCTCTACTCGTTCCCGCAGCTTCACTTCCGCTTCATCCTCGTTTCCAGAGAGCGCTGGCGCCAGCCGCGTCCAGATAGACAGTCGGTAGAATTGCGGGCGCACAGATACGATCACTCCCGTTATCAGAGACTGAGGAGATTCCTCCTCGCCTGCCGTCAGATATGGGTCAAAAGTTTCTCCGATCGCAGCCAACATCTGCGATGCAGGTTAGAATAAACAACCAATATCGTCGAGAATGGCACGTACTGTGTAAAGCCACATTTTATCGACATTGCCACGATTCTTGTCCTTGGGAAGCTGTATACTCCACTTTCCTCCCTGTTTGTTGGCATCATCCTCCCATGCAGGAATGATACCCTCCTTGAACAAGTAGTAGTTCGCTTTTTGAGGCAGCATGGATGGTGCTACGATGTTGTTGTAGAGTCTGTCAAATGATGTCAACAACCCGGCGCGGAAAGTTTGGCACGGGCACGCACCCCCAAAACTCTTCGACGCTGTCGAACGTGATGACACGTTTGATGTCTTCCATCCATCCAAGCGCAGCATTGGCACCGGGCGTCTGGGGCAACGGGGTCTGAGGGAATGCGGAAATGGGCGTTTGGGGAAGATTTCTGCCTTTGGTGGAGGGCGAGTCAAACCACAGCGTCCAAGGGGAATATAGGGGGTGCTACAGAATCCGTTCATCCTGAGGTCTCAGCAACAGGGCGTGGATACATACCTTGACGTTGAAGTTGGTAGGATCGTTGAAAACGGTACGGATGCCTTCAGCCTGCGCCTGCATATCCACCTCTTGAATTTCCCCCGGCTCGGGCGATTCACGAGTACTATTCGGCTCTGGGATAGCAGGTGTCGTGGGGCTCTCTCCGCCATTTTCTGCAGCTTGCTGGTCGGCAATGGCAGCATTGAGAGCTGCACGAGAAGCGGCTAGGGCAGGCCCAGGGAGAGTCGAATCCGCCATGATTGCTGGTACGATTTGATGTTGATACAGCCCAGATGGTATATTATAAAGCTAGGATTAGAAGATAGAACGGTTCAGCAGCAGCAGATAATGATATGCAAGAAATGAGCTGGCAGATACGAGTGTGAGTCGGAGACGAAAAAGCTTTAGTTTCGGTGTTGGCGGTGGATTGTAAAGACTAGTTACGGAAATATTCCATGTGGCACACCCGGGCTCACGCTGCGCCGATCTTACAAAGTCTAATAGATTGGGTTCAATTTCTCTCTTTACCTCGAGCTGCTTTGATACCATTTCTAATTATCCGAGCTCGAGTCACCTTGAATTTTATTCGGAATTTAGGTCGATTTATTCCGGAGGTGAGATAAGATTCCGGCCATCGCTCCAATTGCGAGCGTAATTTTTGCCGATCGAACTCGTCGACATTCCGGCCAAATTCGAGGTTTCGGCCGACTGCTTCCTGCCCAGCGACTACGACCACCCATGGATCCCTTCCAAGCAAAACTGGTCGCTGCGGCGACCGGGTCCACGCTCACCGCCCTCACGAGTGAGCTTGCAGTCTCCTCTAGCAATTCACTCATATTGATGTCATTTCAGTGACCCCCTTTGATGTGGTGAAGACGAGGTTGCAGACCCAACCTCCCAAGCTTAAGCCGTTATTCAAGCAGCCTCCCCGGAATGTTTGCTGTCAGCCTACCAATATACCATGCGTGCGCAACATGTCGTCGCTGGCCCGCTCGACTGCGATGGTCAACTCGCAGAACGTGGTGTGCGTATGGGAGAACGGCGTCTTTCGGGCGGAACGGGTGAACGGGTTCTTGGACGCTGTCAGGCATGTCTGGAGGGCAGAGGGAATGCGGGGGCTTTGGAAGGGAGCGGGAACGACATTGTGAGTTGCTCGCAAGCTTGACCGGATCTCCGACTGACGAATTGCACAGGGTAATGGGTGTACCGGCATCGACATGCTACATGCTCACCTACGACCACCTACTGCGCGAGACTTTGCCTCCCATACTCCCCTTTGAATCCATGATCCCACTGACGGCCGGTATTCTCGCTCGGACATCAATAACATCCCTGATATCACCCCTGGAACTCTTGCGCACGAATCTGCAATCCACTCCTAAGTCATGGGACAATCCGCACACCCTGCGCTCTGTGCTTGGCTCGCTGCGCGTGCTCGTGCGAGAGCAAGGCGTGCGCAGCTTGTGGCGTGGTCTGGGACCCACGCTGTATAGGGATGTGCCGTTTAGCGGGTTATATTGGGCCAGTTATGAGGGCTGGAAGAGCTTCTTCCAGCGCCGCGGACAAAGTGGAGCATTTATCGCGTTCATATGTGGGGCTGTGAGCGGTACAAGCGCGGCATTGGTCACGTCTCCTTTCGACGTTTTAAAGACTAGGAGGCAAGCATCTGTGATGAGTTCAACCCCCGCGTCAATCAAGGCTGCTACAAGCACAATACCGCTTGTCCTCCAAATCATCAGGACGGAAGGGCCTTCGGCCTTGTTCGCTGGTTTATTGCCGCGTATAGCCAAGATTGCTCCGGCTTGCGGTATCATGATAGCATCCTTTGAGGTATGTTCAAATCTACCTTTCAGTTATTTGAACACATACTCATGTTGCTTTCCGCAGGGCGTTGGGAAAGCTTTAGAGAAAAAATTATAGCCATATATCTACACTGTTCGTCACGATAATACACGACCTAATATACGATGCAATGCGCATCTCCACCCATTAGCCCAGTCGATTTAGCTGCTTCTTCGCTGCTCCTAGTTTGTCGCCCACCCTGTCCACATTATTGGACAAATCATCCAGCATCTCAATCTGCGATTCGAGTTCAGAACCAATGGCCATCCCGAGGTGCTTCTGCCGTTGTAATATGGTTGTCAACTGCGAGACCTGCGAATCCTGTTCATCCATCTGCTGCTTCTGCAGCTGAAGCAAGCCCTGGCCGTCCAGCGGTCGTGTGACTTCTGTTTCCTGCGGCTTCGCCGCCGCGCCGAACACCCGTCCAGCAGGCTTCGCGAACCCGGAGGAGGTGGCGGGGCCCTTGTCAAAGGTTGTGCCAGACACTGCGCCTGATTCGGGGTATCCTCGCGATCCTTGGCGGGCAATGGTGACCATTCTCCCCAGCTTCTCGCAATCATCCTGCAGCCGGCCCACCATATCCGTGCGACGCTGCAGCTCGCCCTCGATCATCCCCGTCATGGCCAGCTCCTGGAGTCCGCGCGTAAGAGTGCGCACGCGGCCCAGCGTCTCGGCGAGGGTCTTTTTCGCCTGTACGTTGGTCGTGTGCGAGGCGGAGACGTCGCCCTGGTCGGAGAGAGCATCACGGCGGTTAATGTCGGCGCGGATGTCCCGAATGCGGTTCTGCAGGGCGAGGTGCTCGTCAAGCCACGACGAGCTCGAGAAAGTGCCGGGGGCGGTTTCTGCGGCATCGCCTTTCTTGCGAAAGGGCACACCGAGGAACTCGAGGAAGGAGAAGTGCTCTCGCCATTTCGCTTCCTTTGCAGATAATATGGCCCGGAGATACGCCTCCAAAGCGACCTGACGCTCCTGTAGAATAGCTTGATCGCGGGTATGGAAAAGACCCATGATAGAACGCTTTGGGGGCAGCGCAGCAGGCGGCGACGAGCCTGTTGATTTGGTAAGCTCGGTGTGGAGGTCGACGAACTCTGAGTAGCGTCTCCACATTGACCAAGACCGGACCGACGCCTGGATATCTATCTTGTAGACTACATGCGCTTTTGGCGTCGGTCGGTCTTCGTGACCTCGAATTGCGACTGCCTGAATTGCGGTCGACGCCATGGCTAGAACTCGTGCCTAAGTCGTGGTGGTTATAAGGAAGGGGTGTAGCGGCCCGATCACTTCGGCGTCTAGCATGACATTCTTCACATACGACCACTACTGGGTTGCTCTGCTATTGCTATGCTTCACTGCTCTCGTATACTCGCATATGAAATCGACTGATCCATATGGCCTGTTCCATTTATCTCTAAATAAACTGCTTGGCGAAGACCCAAACGCGGATCCGACGACAGAATGGCTGAACATGGGATACTGGCAGGTGAGCAGGCAGTTACAATTATATTTGTGCAAGATTGCTGATGCACGAACATCTTAAGAATACAGACGTATTCCCTGAGGCTTGCCGAGGTAAGTCAGCGACGTTGGAGAAACATGCCCTAAAGTCATTGATTTCGACAGCACTTGCGCTCAAGCTTATAAAAGTTGCAAGAATAAAGCCAGGAGGCAATGTTTTAGACGTCGGTCATGGAACTGGTGAATCACTCGTCCTCCAGCTGTCTAGCCCAGACGCTCCCCGCCCAGCGCGCCTTTCGGGCATAACAAGCCTCAAAGCGCACTACCAACGTTCACTGAATCGTGTGACGCGCCTGCACACCGAAACCGACGTGTCGCTCTATCACGGCGACGCGATATACAGACCAAATTCGCAGGGATCACATCCTCTTGACCCATCGTCGACCTCGGAGCCTTTCACAGCCATCTTGGCTCTCGATTGCGCGTACCACTTCAAGACGCGCAAAGTCTTCCTAGAGCAAAGCCTCCGACGCCTAGTGCCAGGGGGTCGTGTTGCCCTCGCAGATATCTGCTTCTCCCAAGCTGCTCTCCAATCTCGATTCACCCGCTTGCTTATCCGGCTGTGTGGGTTGATGCCACCGGTTAATGTGGTCTCCCCAGAGGAGTACGTCGAGTGCATGAAGGCAATTGGTTACGATGGTATAGAGATAGAAGACATCAGCAGAAATGTGTTCCCCGGATTTTCAAAATTCCTCCGTGGGCGCGGGTGGGGCTGGGCGGTGTTCGGTTCGGTCATTGGATGGTGGGCACAAGAGGGGATGCTGTTCGTATTAATCAGTGGCGCGAGACCCGATGCATAGGTTTGCTCTGGGTATTTGTGTTCTTTTATGCATGGATGGTGTTGACCCATGCATGGTGGGCCATCTTGGCTTTCTGCGGCCTCTGGTGGATGGATTTTGTCGGTCCGGGTACCTGGGCATTTCAGGTTCAATTGCAACCCGTCAAGGGTATGATATGTCCATCTGTGGAGATAATACAATTCAGACATACACGTAATTGAAAACGAACACGACATTATTCTAACAGGCCTGTTCGGAAACAATGTAATGTTGAGGAACGACATGAGCGATATAGTCCATAAATGATAAGTGTACACCAGTGTACAAAATACAAAGATACGCATCGTCTTAACACCCCGATAACCAAACCAAACCGGCTGCATTGCCAACAGGGAATATCATGCATCATGTTCCACCGCATCAAGCGGAGCCGCCACGTCTGGCTCAGCCATTTCAATTACGGGCACTTCGAGTATCGCCGTTGGCTCATCTTCTGTTGCAACGGCGGGTGTCGCCGGTGTCGGTGTCGTCGGTGCCGGTGTTGGCCCGCTTGCTGGCGTGGGCTGTGCTGTAGAGTTGGTTGTGGAAGCAGGCGGTTCGACAGCTTCGCCTATCGCCGCCTCGCCTATGATGTGGCGGAGGACGTCGCTGAGCGTAATAATGCCCAGTAAGCGGCCTTTCTTGCCGCCCTTTCTTTCTTCCTCCTACGAAGGCATCAGCAGGTACCGAGAGTAACTTGTATCGTAGACTAACCTCGCCTTCGACTACTACCAATCTATGGACCCTCCGCTTCTGGATGAGTTGCATGAGCGTACTGAGCGAATCATGCGCGGTGCACACGACCACCCCGGGAAAGTCAGGTGACCGTTGATTCAAGGCTTCTGAGACCGTCAAGTCCAATGACTGGTAGGCTCCCAGTCGAACGAGTGTCTGTACGTCTTAATCAGCTTTGGTAGCACAACTAGAATGCGGGAAGACTTGCGATGACATCGACAGTCTCATAAAGGTTCACAACGATTCCTTCTTCGTCAATGATCGGGACGGCCGATATTTGCATTTCTGAGAACATGTGGACGACATCGAACACGGGGGTGGTAAGGGTGGCCGTCGCGATTGGGGCATATGGATTATGCCCTTCTTCAGGTTCTCCCGTCAGTGGAGGACCCTGAACGTAGGTACCGATCTTGATTCTGCGAAGGGGGAGATGCAGTTGTCCGATCTCCTTATTTAGCTAGATGAATCAGGTGTTGAGAGGTGTAAAGTTATGATAGAGCATGCATGATACGTACATTGATAGAGATGAATTTCAGAAGGCGATATTGTGTCAGGACGGATATGATCACTTCGTGACCTGTTTCTGTATCGTTGTCGAGGAAAGGGAGGCGCCGAGCGTGGGTCTGAATCAGAATTTTGGCAGCCTCGAAGAGAGTGCTTGACGGATGTGCCCGGAGTAGCGGAGGTGGGGCTACACCGAGTTTGTTCTCAATTTCTAATGAAGCGTTAAGTACGAGATACATCGATAGAGAGGTGGCGCGTTACCTCGCAGCGACTCTAACTTGAAGTGTTCGACGTCGGCGGCCGCAGCTTCATAAGAAGCCGTATGGTAGTAGTACTGGATGAGATGGATTATGTCTAATACAGTCAACATGCCCGCAAACTTTGACTTCTCGCTATTCCACAGAGGCGCAGAAACAACCCCTTGGAAGCGCGTGGTCAGGCTCCAAGCCTGGGACAGAAGCACTGGCACTCACCGTTGAGTATAAGACATTGCAATGCTTTCTTTACATTCAGCTTTGTGTCCAAAGCAATCAGCCTGAAGCTGACGGGAAATGCATCATAAGAAGAGCGGGCCTTTAGAAACCGTCGTATCTCGTGCAGAGCCGCATCATGTGTTTCCTGAGTCTGGTGTGGGGGTAGATGCGATCCTGCCCGGTTTCTGCGCGAGGATGGTCTCCGCTTGACGGTCGGAGAACGATTTGGGGATAAAGTTGAATTCATAGTGGCAGGGGGAGAGGGTACCTGGGAGGTAAGTAGACAATCATATTCCGGAGCAAGTCCCGGAAAGGAAACCCATCCCGGCTCCAGCGTCTGCGGTGCCTGCGCTCAGTTGCCATCGTCCTCGTGCCCCTTTGCTTTTCTTTATTCTTAACCTAATCCTAGCCAGGCAGGCGCACATACAAACATGGCCCTAGAGGGCTCACATTCAGCTATGCAGTCTGCCACCACAGATGGCCAGTATGTTCTATCTCAGTCCGTGGCGCAGACCCTTAGAGATATCCTCAGCGCTGCTCAAAACGACACTGTTGACATTCCAGAGAACAGGCCCAACTCACCTCCTCATGATGCTCTCCTCATCTTACTACCCTTGCTCATCGTTCTCTCCACTTTCCTGTTTATGCTCTTGTTCTTCCTCGTCTGCGTCATTCTAATACGCAGACGGCGAGGCATCGTTCTCCGAGACCATGATGGGCCGGTCGACATGAGCAGAGAAGATCTCATCGAAGGAGAAGGTGGATTTGAGGGCGTGGAATCTCGCTGGATGGAAAGTGTCAGTGAGACTGTCCAGAGATCATACCTGCGGGCGAAAGGTGCGTACATGCGGCTGGCTGGCTACATCTACAGCAGTCTAACAGCTCGCTTCCCAGATTTCCAGCTACAATATCCCCCCAACTCGCAGCCCACCGACATCACGCTATCACAGTTCCTGTCTATTCAGGAAAAGGGCGTCTCAGCATGGTGTTTTGAACCAGATTATGAAACTCTCAACTCTCTGCTGGTTCACGCTCGCACGGAAATCACATTCCTTCCGGACCCCGCTTCATCCTCATCAGTCCAGTCCAACCTCCCTCTACCGAAATTAAACGAAGTGTACTATTGGGAGGTGAAGATGTTCGATCTTCCGGAATCCACCAATGTGGCTGTGGGTCTTGCAACCAAGCCGTATCCTGTGTTCCGTCTTCCTGGCCTAAGCCGACATTCCGTTGCATATCATTCAAATGGCGACAAATCACATAGCTTCCCGTTCACAGCCAGCACCTTCGGGCCCAGCTTGAAGGAGGGTGATGTGCTTGGTGTGGGATACAGGCCTCGAACAGGCACTGTATTCTTTACTCGCAATGGAAGGAAAACAGAGGATGCCTTCGTAGGATTGAACCGGTGGAACTTGTTTCCTACAATTGGAGCGGATGGGCCTTGCAGTGTGCATGTCAATCTCGGCCAGGCTGGTTTCGTCTTCATTGAAGCCAACGTGAAGAAATGGGGTCTGGCACCCAGTGCAGGGACATTGGCACCTCCTCCAGCTTATGGCAGCGAGCGTGGCAGCATCTTACTTGACGTTGGTGGAGGTGGTGCGAGCCCCTCTGGTGTTGGCTCACCTCCTGTTGCGTCATCGCCCGCGTCTTCTCGGCGTTCGCACAGGTCTAGGCGTCCTAAACCCCCTGGTCCCTCGTCCGCACCTCTCGCATCCTCGCCGTTGACCGGCGCACCCCTTAACTCTCTCCTTATGTCCACGCCATCCACTCCCCCGCCGCCCATCACACCCATAGACGAAGAGCCGCCAGAACTGGCGGGTCCCTCGAATGCGCAGGGATATATATCACCGACAGATTTGCCTTTCCATCTGCCGGCGAACGCAAATCTACCAGCCCTGCCAGCGCCAGAAGAGAGTGGGTCAGACTCGGAAGAAGCCCCCCATGCTTCCCCTTCAGATTCCACTTCCCCACTCTTATTGTCGCGATCCGCCTCGCCGGGTGGTGTACCCCCAGCAGGTGCGAGCACACTCTTTAGCATCCCTCGGCGTCCTCGTCAACCGTTCACTCACTACGCGAAAAAATTATCGAACTCAGGCACCGAGATGATGCGGGGAGAAGGGGAACCTTCAGGGTCTGAATTAACAGTTCAGGTACATCCACCACCTGAATCGCCAAGCACTCCCAATCCACCGACGCCCAATCAGCGGGATATCGGCCTCCAGGCCCTAACGGACATGCTGAGAAGCACGCATGCTTCAAGGAACCCCAGCACACAATCTTCGAGCTCGGGTAGCAGTCGCAGCACCGGAGCCGACGAAGAGGAGCACAGTACTGAAGATGTCTTAGGCACCGATGCGATAACACGTCAGGAACCCCCCGCATACTCGCCTTTGGATGCCTACACCTATGCAGATGGTGTCCATATCGATTTACCAGCGGAGGTCATATCCGCCGCCTTGGAGGGGCAGGCGATACCCGAGAGTGCCATTGGGCAGACCAATAACTTGCGTTCAGACAGAAGACGGAGTCGGAGAAGATGATATAGAGAGTAATGTGCCTGATATTTTTCTTTATGTGGTGATTATTCCGTGCGTTTCCTGATGACCACTCCTTTCTGACTTTGTTTTTGTCAGTAATGGAATAGCACTACTACTACTACTACTACTACTTTGTTGCGCAATGCCCGTGTATATTTCTTATCCCCTCCACACTCGTCATTATTGACACCTGCTTTCGCAACTCGTATATCTTATGTATTCACGGGACATTCGACTACTCTGGCGATGTACATGCAACGGACATCCCAGTAACCTGGATATCGCCCCTGAAGCGAGTGACATTGTTACCTCGACCCATAATGTCTTCATGGCTTACGATAACAAATGTCCGTGGCATGCTTGCTCTCGTGGGTCAAAATCGTAACCTGAGGCATATGGAGATGACATGAAAGGTGAATTCCAGATGCGGATTGAACTACTGTAGGGTCTGTCAGGCGGCCATCGCCCGGGGTGACCCGCGGGTATTTACCTGAGCGGTCGGGTGGCACGGGCACGGGTCACCGACTACCCGTCGGGCGCGGGCGTCAGCGAGCTGATGGGTATGCCACGGGCACCTGCAGATATTTTAGGCATTTGTCACCTGTGAGCACCTGTGGCCAGATTGTGACTGAAAATGCCGAAACTCTTGGCCGATCATGATCGTACTATAGCGTACTATGTACAGCAACGTCACGGTGTTTTTTCTCTCACTATGCTAGCCGCGGATACCCGCGGGCGCCCGTGGGCACACTGGCACCTGCGGGCAGCCCGCCGCCCGTCCAGCTCTACCCGCACGGGTACGGGCACACCGTCGGCACCAAATTACCCGCAGGTGATTCATCCGAGTTAACCCGGGTTCACCTGTGCCAGACCCTACCCTGGTGGCAAACATTGTGGCTGACATCTCACACGAGATCCTCCACGGCGGTATCCCTATTTGTGTCGGGGGACGTCAATTACGTGCTTGCGTTCATGAATGCTGGCTGGCATGATCAGATGGTGCCACCAAGAGTCACCGTGATTGCTGCCCTTTCAGTTACTATTATCTCTTCACATATTTACATCCTATATATATAATATTGCACAGAAGTACCTCTCGTTTAAGATTCTAGTCTCTGAGTCTTTGGGGAATAGCGATGCTCAGTTGTTATTATCACTTCATAAATTTACATCCGCACAGATATACATATCGCTCAAGGGTCCAGTCTCTTAGGATCCCTTGGGAATAGTGATGCTCTCCTGATGTTGTTCAATTTCAAGAACAACATCAATACGCGCTCGAGGCCGATTCCTCCTCCACCATGTGGTGGGCAGCCCATGCGGAACGTATCAACGTACGACTTCAAGGCTTCGGGGTCGACGCCCTTCGAGCGCATAATCTCAGCCAAAAGGCCTGGTTCGTGGATACGCTGTGCGCCTGAAAGAATCTCCTCGCCACGCATGAAGAAGTCGTACGAGTTCGAAAGCGTCTGTAGGGAAGGTGAGTTTGCATCTGGTGAACGGATGGGACGGACTGACAGGATCTTCAGGATCAGGCATAGTGTAGAATGGACGCAATGCCATCGGGAACTTGTCAATGATGTAGTAGTCGATGTCGTACTTGGCCTTGATAATCCTTCCAAGACGTTTCTCGTTCTCGGTGCTTTAGAGTCCTGTCAGTCGCATTCACTACAAACGGATCAAAATAACCCACTTGATATCATCCAATATTTCGCGGTCGACGCCATCTGCTACAAGAAGATCGACTGCCTCCTTGAAGGTCATCTTCAGCGTGCCTTCGGGGCCTTCCCGCCACTTGAACTCGTCGGCGGGAAATTGTTTCCCAATAACGTCGATTTCTTTCTTGTAATTATCACGGAGGCCCTTGAAAATGCTCAAGAACAGGCCATCGAGCATCTCCATCACTTCGTGGTAGTGCTCTTCGATTGCCATCTCTAGATCAAGCCCGATGAACTCGGTGAGATGTCGGTGGGTGTTGGAATCTTCAGCACGGAAGACAGGCCCAATTTCGTAGACCCGCTCAAAGTCCGCAGCTATTGCCATCTGTTTTGCGAACTGTGGAGATTGCGCCAGAAACGCTTCACCTGCAGAGGTATCTCAGTTGTAGATCATACCATGAATATGTTTAAGAACTGCACGTGCCTTTGAAATAACCGATTTTGAACACGGATGCGCCTGATTCTGTTGCCGCTCCTTGTATTTTAGGGCTGTGGATCTCCATGAATCCTGCCTTGACCAGGTGCTCTCGGAAAAGTTCGCCGATGACGGCTTGCAGCTTAAATACCGCTTGATTGGTTTGAGTCTGGTCGTCTATTTTTGAGCTTGACTGATCCTCGCAGTAGAGGTAACACAAACCCGCAGATCAAGAACACGGTTGTTCAGACGCGTGTCGAGGAGAACCTTGTTAAATTGGACTCCGGGGGTCTCTATTTCGCTGTCGGCACGCGACGCGTCGTCGAGGGAGAATGGCAATCTTATGTCGGGAGCGGAGATCAAATGGATCTGAACCAAGGAGCCATTAATATGCGTCGTTGAACGGGTCGAAGGGATGTACGTACCTGATCAATATGGATCTCGACATCTCCCACCGTGGCACTCTTGATAACTTCCGGCGGCACTGTTATGGAGCCCTCCACAAGCACGACACTTTCATCTTGCAGCCCGGCTGTCCATTTGACCATCTGTTTGCTGATCTTTCCCTCGGTAACAGTGACAAGCGCTTGGACTGTCTCCGTTCGCTGGCGCAGGCTGAGGAAACACATCTTGTTGCCTTGAGCACGAGATGTCTGGATACGCGCACGGATCAGCACTTTTTCCCCTTTCAGGCTGGGTTTAAGTGACGCGATTTGTGTGCGTGGTCGATTGGGACGTGACTGCGATTGGTGCAGGGGGGATTTGCCATAAAATTCGGTGGAAAGATCCTGATTTGTGTGCTTTATTAATATGGGTGATAGATGCATACCAAAGCACAAACACTCACCACCTCGGCCTCCTTAGCTTTAGCAGCCTCTGCCTGCTGTGCAGCTCTCTCCGCCTTCTTCTTCTCCTTCTCCGCCTCCTTGGCTGCCTTCTTCAGCTCATTCTTGGATGGTCCCTTGGCCTCTCCAGGAATGCTCTCCTCTGCAGTGGCGGGTGTCTCGGCTGGTTGAGCGGGTGGTTGTGGTTCTGACATAAGAGCTGAAAGTGACTCCAAATCTGTCAGAGGGAAATCTTATCTGGTGGCATTCAATCTAGTTTGATCGGACCAAATCGGAGAACTCGAAACCAATCGGAGGACTCGACACCGCATTAGCCCCGACGTTCAAAAGTCTCAAAAGCAACTCTTCAAGTCCCCGTTTCTGTACAAAAATCCTTCTCTTACATTATGTTGGCCGCCAATTTTGCACGTCGCGCACCTCTAGCTCTGCCAGTCAGAGCTAGCACACATTCCCTCTCCACTTGGTCCGCCGTTGCTCAAGGCCCTCCCGATGCGATCCTTGGTGCGCTTCCCTGACAGGTGCAAATATACACAGATTGCTAAAGCTCGAACAGGTATCTCCGAGGCGTTCAAGGCTGACAACGACTCTCGCAAAATCAACCTCGGAGTCGGCGCGTACCGTGATGGAAACGGCAAGCCATACGTTCTCGCAGCGGTCAAAAAGGTGTGTGGTGTCCGTTCTGTTCTGGCCATGGGACGTGTACTGAACATGGCCCACGCGTTTATCAGGCTGAGCAGATCTTGACTGCTGCCTCTCCTGACAAGGAGTACCTCCCTATCACGGGCTTGCCCGAGTTCAACAAGCTCGCAGCGAAGCTCGCCTATGGAGCCGAGAGCGCTCCTCTGAAGCAGGATGCTGTGAGTCTGTCCTTCCTCGCGTCAAAGCATGTGAGACTGACTTAATTATCAGATTGCCATTACCCAATCTATCTCTGGCACAGGAGCCCTCCGCATTGGAGGTGCATTCCTCGCCAAGCACTACCCTCATTCTAAAGTTATCTATCTCCCCGTTCCCTCGTGGGGCAACCACACACCCATTTTCAAGGACTCGGGCCTTGAAGTCCGCGGCTACAGATACTTTGACAAGAAGACTGTCGGCCTTGACTTTGCTGGTTTGAAGGAGGATCTGCAAGTAAGATTTCATGACCAAAATCACGCGGTAGTCAGCATTCTCAACTCTTCCTTAGAACGCTCCGGAAGGCGCTATCGTTCTTCTGCACGCATGTGCTCACAACCCTACTGGTGTTGATCCCACCAAGGCCCAATGGGCAGAGATCTCCAACATTGTTGCAGAGAAGAAGCTCTTCCCATTCTTCGACATGGCCTACCAAGGTTTCGCGTCAGGGTCCACCGACCGTGACGCTTTCGCCGTCCGCCACTTCGTTGAGCAAGGTCACCAGATTGCGCTTGCGCAATCCTTTGCGAAGAACATGGGATTGTACGGCGAGCGTGTCGGTGCATTCTCTCTTACTGTGAAGGATGCCGAGGAGAAGAAGCGCGTGGACAGCCAATTGAAGATTGTCATTCGCCCCATGTACTCCAACCCTCCCTTGCACGGTGCCCGCATTGCCAGCACCATTCTCGGCAACCAGGACCTCAACGCAGAGTGGGAAGTCGAAGTCAAGGGGATGGCTGACCGCATCATCAGCATGCGTGACGAGCTCTACGGCCTGCTCACTCATGACCTCAAGACCCCTGGCGAGTGGGGTCACATTAAGAGCCAGATCGGCATGTTCTCGTATGTATCTTTACCTGTGCAGATTATCACCCGCTAACAATTATCTTATAGGTTCACTGGTCTCAAGCCCGAGCAATGCAAGGCCTTGGCTGAGCAGGCGCACGTGTACATGACTATGGATGGTCGTATATCTATGGCTGGATTGAACGGTGGAAACATCGAGTACTTTGCCCAGAGCGTAAATGCTGCTGTCAAGGGCGACCTTTAATATTTGGTGGTTACGTGTTTGTCTGCTCTGGCTAGGAATATATTCCATAATTTGCCAAAGTATCACGTGGTCCATTCCAACCCTTCGGTCACGATCTTTCGCTCGTTACTGTTCTACCCTCACCTGATGGTATCGCCCTCGCCGCACCTGCTGGACTCCCCGTCACCGTCACCTCAGATTGTACCGGGCGCGTGGCTAGATAAGTCTTTGACACGGCCCCCAACACCAGAATCGCCTCAACATTTAGACCAAGTTCTTTCTTTTCACAAACGCCTTTCTCTCTCATTTTCTTCGCCGATTTTGATGCCCACCCGGTCACCGCTGCTCGGAATGAGCGCCTCTGGGTCTTCCATAGGCGCCGTCGCCGTGGGCTCCCAGGTAAACGACGCGTCGATTTGGTTTCCATTCGCCTCAGCTGCTGACGTTCGTGGCCAGCATGAACCCTTAATGACTCTTGCTGCTCTTGCTGTATGCTCTTCAGTTATATATCCAAGCACGTATTGACGTGCATATATGAGCAGGATGAGTCGTTCAGCTCCGTGGATTCGACCCAGGAAGCTGTGTCGCCCACTCGCACCGATTGCTTCTCGTCTCGCCCATCTGAAGATACCTCTCTGTCGTCCGCTCCTTCAGACTCGCAAAATGCATACTACTCTTCACCCGCCGTTGATCGGCACCGTAAGGTGTTCACGACTCCGCCTAAGCCAGCAAGCACCTCTCATGCAGCCCGTAGACAACTGCCGCCTCGCCTCGACATTGCCCAGCCAGATTTGAATGGAAATGAAATACCGAACATCTCAATCTCAAGCACGGACTCAGCTCTCGATACTCCTTCGACTACCTCTCCAACTACTTCAGCATCACCAGGCCCGATCGTTTTCGCATCTCCACCAAGCAGCACCTCTCAGTTTCCAATGCAGTTTCCTTCCACTGAACTACTGGCGACGGCCTTGGAAGAAGTGCCGATCGTGTCTTCCAGCAACCCACCGCAGTCGAGTTTTCTCCCCGACATGCATATACGCACGAACGCGCTTCCTGTCTTGCTTGGTCAACTTCGTACCGATTCGGAGTCTACTGTACAAACAGCTTGGACTTCTGACTCTGATCGCGACCAACTGCCTCTTTCTAGCGGCGGCGTTCGTCCAAGGAAGCCCTGGCGTGAATTTGCCCGCGAAAACTCTAGGGAACCATCTTCACTGACACAGGATCATGGCGACTCGAGGGATCACTACAACAGCGCTTCGTTCCAGGCTTCCTCTGCATCTTCACGTCGAGTTTTGCATTCGATACAGACCACCGCACCTCCAAGCCGATCTCATACCCTTGCTCTGCCTTTGATACATCCAACTCACAAACGTTCAAAGTCTTCAGGCAGCCAACTTGCTCCAAACGGCACCAATATCCGGCCCAACTCTTCGAACTCTCGTTCCTCCCCGCTGCTTACCTCACGTCCGTCTTTCCCGTCCCGTACTCCTTCTCCTACGCGTGCATCAAGGCCAGCGAAAAGGCCACGCACTCGCTCGAACTCCCTTTCGTTGTTCAGACATATCTCCGATCGTTCTAGAACTCGATTCTCCCGTTCAGACTACACGGGTGATGTCAGTATCGCTGCGGCCGATTACGCAGCTGCCCAGTGTGACGCGTTCGTCTCTGAAGTCAACACTGTGGAGGCTCACGATTCATCAAGCATTGTTATCCTTACGCAACAGCCCTCCGCTGTAGAAGAACCCAGAGAAGCTACCAATCAAGTGACCGTCACGATCACTGCAGGGGATAAAGTCGAGAAGTCGGATCTTTCGGTATTGAGAAAGCTGAAGAAATTTGGGGCCAAATTCCGAGCTATTGTGCGCGGTTCATCCGCATCCCGTAAGGAAGGAATGCAAGTACGTGTTGACGTGATGAACTCCCGGGAAACAAATGTAAGTACTGGTTGCTCTTTCTCTATGCTGTGCTGACAAGATCTCTAGACGGCGCCAAGCACGGGAGCCAATTTGAGAACAACGTCACGACCCAGGAACAGGCTGAAGTCCCCTCGTCCCCGACCTCGTTCCATGCTACCACGCTTTTCTTCACCCAAGTCTTGTGAGCCCACTAGCTCGTCACCTCAGCCTCCATCGCACAACCAACAGGGTGATTCAGATCACAGCTCTGTACCACCTCAATCTTTGGCGCGACCTGAAGACATCTTGCCTATACCGAGTGCCACACCGAGGGAAAGGCAACGTTCGACATCGGAGCGACCCCAGACCGTCTTTGCCAACCTCCCTATGCCAGGCTATCCGTTCTTAGGATCCGTGTCCCCGCCAACTCCTAGCATAGCCTCCCCCTCTGTACCTTTCTCGCCTCGCCCCCAAACGTCGAAATCTGGTTTACGTGCTAGTACTGCTTCGACCATGCGTGGAGCTATCCTGACTGCTTCTAGGAGACTCAGTGTCCCATCTTTCGGAGCTTCCGATGAATCTCCTTCGATACCCAAGAGGAGAAACTCTGTCAGCCCGCCCATGCTGCTTTCTTACTTCGCCGTGCCCGGGAATCCTTTCATGGGAGTGGCCCCGCCACCTTCACCTTCTATGGCGAGCGTCACGCCCGCCCGCCCGACGCGTGCATACCGCGGTGCGGCCAACAACAGCAGCCCAAGTTCCCCGAGTCGCCGTCCGATGTCCTGGGCTGTGTCTAGTCCGAGCGAGGTATCTCCGACGCTGACGGTGCCCGTTGAAGGAAAGACACGCGCGAGAGATAAAACCGAGGAGATTGAGCTCACTGCTTTCTCTCCTGTCATAGAGGAGACTGTTACCGCGTCTGGTTCTGCTATACCTGCAACGAGAGCCAGTGATGAGGCGCAGACCTCAACTGACGCCCCGTCGAGAAATCCTGTGCACAGGCCAAGTACACGATTCCCATTCAACAGGATGTCAAGTTTCTGGGGCTGGGAGGGACCGCATACTATGTTGATCTAACAGTTGGTGCGTGAGACAACCGATTTCACTGCGGGTTTCTGATTATGTTTGGCACAGTTCATTCATTCCAGTATCTGCAAATTTTCGACTGCCTAATGTTTCTTCTTCTTTTCAAATCATTACCACAACACCATCTGTAATTGTCTTCTCGTAGTGACTGGTAGTTTTATGTATTACAATACCATTCCTTTAACAACAGCAACTTGTATAGTAATTGAATAGACAGTCAAATAGTATATATACCCCAGCCACTCTATTTTTTCGGGAGCTCTGAAGGATTCAAAGTTGCGAATAACCATTGTCGAAGGAGCAGCGCAGATAAATACAAAACGAATTTGGCAACATTCATACTTGAACTTCCATTCAAATATCCAAATCTTCGTCTGGGTCATCGTCGTCAATGTCATCCGCTGAGTCGGGGTCGTAAAGAATAGCAGCGGGTGCTGCTTGGTTGTCCAATGGTTTCCCTGCGGTAGAGTGTTAGAGTTGGTCATTGCAATACAATTATGAGTCAACTGACCTTCGTGGGCATACGGTAGGGGCACCTGTGCACGGGATTGCTGCTGTGAATCGGTAAGGTTGAGGTTGAAGGACACGTTTTGAGTGGGATCAGGTGGAGCCTGGAAGACCATTGTCATCGTTAGCTCCCTTAGCTTCGGGAATGCAAGTTTGAATGTACCAACCTCTTCTGCGACGGCTTTCTTGGTCCAAATGCTCTTCAAACTCTCCATTGCATTCAGCTCGCACGGCCCGCCTTTTGTGTCCGCCCAACCTTCCAGTACCCTCTCAACCGTCCGCCGCCTTCCCTCTCCTCCACCTCGCACCAACACTTCTACAACCAACTCTCCTTTCACTATGCCGCCGCTACCCTCACCATTTGGCCCAAAGACAAGTTTCTCGCTCTCGTATGCACGCTCGCTGAACGGTATAAACACGCCCCAGAACTTCTCGGGTGTCGAGAGCGGGGGCGGCGGAGTAAGATATGCAGTGGCAAGGTGCGTTAAGAGCACAGGGGGGTGAGCCAGTATGTGCGTGAGCGACGGGGAAAACGATGTCGCCGAGAGCAAGGGAATGAGTTGCGAGGGTGCAAGCACGTGTAGAATCAATGTTGATGGGTCTGCGAATGCAATTGCTAAGATCGCGGGAAAGGGAAAAGGCAAGGACGATGCATACTGGGCCTGGCGCGTATGAGCGTGATTAACGCGTGCAAAAATTGGTACGTCTGCGATGTGGACCCTAGATCCGAAGCAAGCGTATCCACAGAGTCTATGATGATATTTAACGGAGCCGCAGGGGCTGCCCAATTATTAGCTTTGACGGGAGAAAACACAGGTTCGCAAGGAATCACCAGCTTTGGCGGCTTCCAGAATTGCGTCTCTTGGATCATTAAAGGTACCAGCATATCCAGGTACGTTGCCAGTATAGTCTAGGATATCGATCGCGTCTCCTGTACCCTCGCAAAGGCTTGATGGTGGATATAGAAAACATATGAGGATGGTGCGCGCGCGTTTAGATCCTGGTCGATGATTGACAAGTCTGCGAAGCACTGGGAGGCAGGTCTGTGCGATAGACGATTGGACAAGGACATAGTTTGAGTGAGGGCGTTGCGCGTTAGCGAGGATGGATGGGAGAAGCAGACCCATTTTGTGTCGATCATCAGCAGACGCTTGGTCACGCCGACCTAAAGGGCACACCAACATTGCACCAACATACATATCACATCGTATTCCAAATCAAATAAATACACATCTATGGAGCATTCCTAACTTCAAGCATAAACTACAATGAAATAACAAAACCAGCTTCAAGAATGTACAAAGAGAGCGCCACTCTTTGGTCACTCAGTTCTCAAAGTTGACCTCATCTCCTGCTGCATGATGCCCGCCGAAGATGATCCATTCGGATGCATCACAATCCCAGATTCCTGCCTGTACTGTCGTCGAAGGAGCAAAAGACCCATGAGGTACGCGACGGGGATGGCCTAAAACAATCCCTTAGTTCGCATCGCCAGCGTGCAGATAGGAATGCAGACTGACCGCGACCCAAAAAATCCACACGACTGCAACAGCCTCGGGTGCTGTCATCCCCGTCGTCTTTGGGTACTCCTGTGAGTATCCTATCCCGACCTGCCAATACGACAGGCCGATGATGGTAAGCCCAACAAGCGCATGCGCATAATTTTGGGGCTGTCGACCGGTAGCCGAACGAGACTTGATGAAGTGTATCCCCGCACCAAAGAGGAGCTGCGCAAAGTATAACACGAACAGGGCTGCCCCTAAGTTCTGTGAATTCATGTATTTAGTATCATGGTTCCGAAATGTGAGTGTTGAATGAATGAAATAGAGAAACACCGACTTTGTGAGTGTCATCAAGATGCATGCCCTGACCCAGGTTAACAGCGAGTATGCCCAGTGTCACTCCCGCAATGATCACCGGACCCGAGAGTATTGTCTGTATGAACCAATGGCCCAAAAACCACCGCGTGCTGAACGTACGCAACCAACGCGCGAGCAGTGCTCCCAGTGGCAACAGACCTAAGAACCCGATAGTACACACGATGCCGTGCATACGGATCATGTGGACGTGTTCTTCTTGTGGTGATCTCCCGCTGCCCGAGGAAGAGGTGGGCACGGTGCCGGCGGTAAAGGGAATCGTGAGGTTGAGGTTAAATGTGCCAGCGTCAATATGTTCGTTGATCGTTGCAGAGGGGGAGGAGTCGTCCGGAGCCGCAGTCGCGAATGCCCATACGATCGCTTGGGCATCGGTGGATGCGACGGAAGGGACGGTGTAAATAAAGCTTGGGTTCGAGTTGCTCGATGCGAACTGCATAGCGAGCATCTGTGAGCATTGGTCGCAGGCAGGGACCGGAATGACGTACGTTACTCAGGCCGACATCGAGACTTGCTTCCCTTGCTGGGTTCGAGTCCACAGTTGGCATAACATGCGCGGGCGCCGCGCGCTGGCTGAGAGTCACACTCCCATCGCTATTGGGCCAGATGATCACCATGGGCGAGTTGGCCATGGTGCTCCCAAAGCCCATGGCAATCCAACCGACGGTTTTCGAGCCAGTGGATGACAGGTTGTACTGAGTGGTAGAGTTGGGGAAGACGGTGGCGGAAATGCACATCAACTGCAAAGGGTTCAGTCAACGCTGGAAAGACAGAACATGCGGAGCTTACTTCGACACATATGGAATCTCCTGTTAGGTCTGAGGAGTTAGTATCGCGAGTCTGGGCATGGTCAATAATTACAGGACTAGGGAGATGAACAGACTCTTACCTGCATAGCCGCCGAAGCCTGCACGACCACAAGAGAGAAGAGCACTGCGCTCAAAAATCGAATGAAAGCCATCAATGATACGTATCGGTGAGAATGAGAACAGCACCCAAGTTGTCTCTTAATATACTATTCCATGAGCCTCGTGCCAGAGTCATGTCGCCCCTCAGCGGCCACCGATAGATTACGATAAGTTCATGTTGGCAACCGCAGAGGACCATCTCGGTGAGATATGAAATGTCAAAAGAAAGTTTATGCTTGGCTGGGCCCAAGTTGAAGCTGGGCCTGCGCCGCTGATAATTCTATTTAGAAACTCTACGGCGCCGAAACAACCCCATTTGACTAAAATGCTCATAATTACCGTTACCGCCACAAGCGCGTTCCACTCGGAATGGAACGCGGGTTGAACGCGGTCGTAGAACTCAAAGTCTGTAGCTGTTGGTACGTTCGACGTTCGACGTTCAACCCCACACCGCTCGTTGGCGATCCTGAAAACCTGACGCGCTGCAGTGCCGGAGGCCAGGATCTTACCACACTATGTACTAGTAGGTCCTTCGCAACGTCAACGCCGATCCCTTGAAACAGATATGGCCAGTAGCCGTAGGTGACTCTGCGCTGTGAACGCGTCGTCTGGCAGCCCAATGGTGCTTGTGCACGCTCGCGCACAAAGCACCTCTTTCGCACATCGCTGCCTGCCCTCAACACACTCATGGCCACTAATTAGTCGGCGGCGCTAAGGCCCGGCCGCCCCGACCAAACGCCAGGGCCCAGAAACCCCCACACTATAGTCAACTTTTGTGAAGGGTTTCTGCCGACTTGGCTGAAACATAGGGTTGTTTCTTCGCAGCAGGGTTTCTAAATAGAATTATCCAGGCCTGCGCCGCAGCAAGCCAAGCCTTCAAGGACAGCCTTTAGTGCAGGGTGATTTAGTCACACCCGACCACTCGCAATGCCGTAAATCCGCCAGTACACATTACGAGGCACGGATAGCTGGCGAAAAAGATGTAACTGGAGGCATTTGAAGATAGATAGTGCCCACGGAACGCAGAGCAGACCAAGACAGAAACCCGCCTTCACACAGACTTGACGAGCGAAGCTGTCCCTTCGATTGTGCAAATATCATTGACAACATTGGGGAGTTACTCGCTCACAAAGTACAATCACTCCTGCTTTTCCCATGCACTGCGCTCCAACTTTCTCTCGCCCAGCTTCCAGCCAAATACACCGACCTTTTCGGTGTATTTTTCGAGTGCAAAGCCTTTCTTCTTGTAGGCTTCACGCGCGTAGAGCGCAAGGGGCGAGTCCGCCGCTTTGATAGCCTGCACCTCCCTCGAAGCATTGAAGGCGTGTCGTACGGCATGATTCAGCAGATCCTCTTGTATTCCTGTTTTTCGGTAGGGCTCTTCGATATAGAAATGCCGGATAGTTGCTGCGGGGGATGTTCCCTTCTTCGGTTTGCTCTTGTTCTTTTTGCCAGTAACCGAGGGCGCCTCGGTGGAGGCATCGAGGGCGAGAAGACCGACGAATATGCTGCCGTACTCGAGAATCCAGAACCCTGATTCGGGGCATTGTGCGTAGTATGATGCGATGTCTCTGAGGTCCTCCCGAGTGAGCGCGTCCTGAGTGAGTTTTTCAAAGTAAGGGCGGTTGATCCTGCGTTGTGTCAGCAATGGGATGCGAATGTGAGGTGATAACACACCAGTCAATCAAAAACATGCAAGGTACAGCCATGGAGGCGAAGCATGGGATGGGGCTCAGGTAGGCCAACGCACCATTGACTTCCGGGCGAGGCCACCATTGCATGTATTGCACCAAGATGCACGACAGACCAATCCACACGCTCAGAGCCATCGGGTGAACATACGCTGCGTTTGAAAAAGTGAGGAAATGATAGGGGCTTCAATGCAGGAAGACAGACCATTTTGATTTGCGACTGCGAGACAGGCCAAGTTGGCTTTGCTTATAGCGAAGCGGACCTGTTTGTCGTCGCGCGATTCATAAAGACGGATACGCGCAGTGGGCTCGACCATGGCTGTAGCTGCACAGAACTTCTCGCGTCCATAACTTGCCGGATAGTATGTCGACAGCCGCAGAGGTGCACGTTCATTGATTCAAAGCACGTTCGTCAAGACTCAAGAGCGAAAGACAGTGGCAGTGCAACAGATCCCGATCGCCCTTCTGAACCTGAACGGACTCTGATCTGAAGTTTGAACCTTCCTCCTCAACTCCTCCTCCTCAATATGATCATCACCAAGACATGGCACGATGTCCCTACTAAACTGGATGCGAATGGACGTCCAATTAGGATCTTTGTGATCGCGCCTGTGGTGAAGAACTACCCACACGCAAAGTTTCCAGGAGTCGTGTGCTTCAGGTAATACACACTCGACAGGAGCCACTGAGATACATGCATCTCATATATTTTACAGCGAAATTTACCAGGTCACTGGGCCCGTCGAACGCTTTGCTGGCCAGATCGCAAGTCAAGGATACGTCGTCGGCGAGTACTTTGCCCGCCATTTCGACTTCCCAAGTAACCCGCCACCATAGCCTGCCCGTCCATCTATCACGAATTCGAAGGGCCTGAAGCCCTCCCTTACGATGACGAGGGTATTTATGATCCAAATTCTCGTCTAGTATCCTGATTGAATTAACTTTAAGGAACTGATCGAGGAAACAAGTACAAGGTGAGAAGCTTTTGTCAAGATCATGCAAGCCTTGCTGAAAACCCATAGATCGAGAAAGAAGTGGTAGCCTACGACGAAGTAAGCCTAATCTCTGGACAGGTGATCCCCAAATTTGTTTATACTCTCGCTAGGACGCGGCACTAGCGATCGATCTCCTCGTGTCTCTCAGCAACTGCAATGGACGCATAGCAGGTTGGTTTCCCTTTCCATCTGCCATGTCACGATCACCTCACAGTCTCCCAGCGACGGGTATGTGCCTTGGTGGCCATTTGGCCTTCCGCGTAAGACAGCTTTAATCCTATTTCTTCTGAGCGATCTCACACACTGATCAGGCCGCTTTCGACCCTCGCGTCTTGGCCTCCGTCTGCTTCTTCGCCACAGATGTACATAGCGCCACGCTGGGCAAAGGAAAGAAGGACAACTCCCTGGAACGCGTCAAGAAGGGAGATCTCACCGGTAAAGGCGAACTTGTGGTAAGCCACCTCCGATCGCAAACACCGAATAGTTGATAACACGCCACTATCTACCCAGTTGATTTTCGGAAAGCAAGACACGCATGTCCCGCGCGCAGGGAGAGACCTCATACGCTCGGTTTTGGAGGACGCCAACGTCACGGTGTCTGTGAGTAATCAGCTGTGAGTGTAAGTGATCCAACCGTTAACCTATATGTTTGGTAGTTCCTCGAAGTACAAGCCCAACACGCTTTCGTCAGGGACGAGCAATCCAAGGGCCGCTGGGATGCTGCTCTCACTCGATCCATGTTTGGATTCATGATGGAAGTGTTTGAAAGGACAGCAGGGAATGACCTCGGTGCCAGGGTAGAGGACAACGCTGCAGCAGAGCACATCTGTTAAATCTCGAGATACTTGTAATGCATTTGCTGACTGTTGAATATGACACAAATTGATGGTACAATAACGCTCTCATTCTGGTGAGAACGACGAGGGCCGAGTGTGCGTCCCCCATCGCCTACCCTGATCGTGAATACAGAGTTATAGCACACATTGCGATGATACGGGTACCAATATGTTGCGAGAGAGAAATGAATGATATGGCAGTAGAAAAACAACAAGAGGGAGTGGCAAAAAGAAATACAACAGTTCGAACCTAAGCGGAGGAATCTACAGTTTACTTCTTCTTGATCGCCTTCTCGGCCGCCTTCGTCACTGTAAGAGAATATGTTAGCAAGCGTCCAGAAGTATGCGGATGATTGTTGCTCACCCTTTCCACCGGCCTTCTCAGTCTTGTCGACGGACTTGATGACACCGACAGCGACGGTCTGTCTCATGTCACGGACAGCGAAACGACCGAGAGGAGGGTACTCGTTGTAGGACTCGACACACATGGGCTTCGAAGGAACGAGCTTGGCGATGCACGCATCACCCGACTTGACGAATTTGGGGGAGGCCTCCATTGTCTTACCAGTTCGGCGATCGATCTTCTCGATGAGCTCGGCGAATTTGCAGGCAATGTGGGCGGTGTGGCAATCGAGCACTGGTGCGTAACCAGCACCGATCTGACCGGGGTGGTTGAGGACGATGACCTGGGCGTTGAAAGATGCGGCCTCCTTGGCGGGGTCGTTCTTGGAGTCAGATGCGACGTTTCCACGGCGAATATCCTTGACCGATACGTTCCTAGGACACATCGTCAGAACAATTCAGGTATATAATGCAGGTTAAACTCACTTGATGTTGAAACCGACGTTGTCACCGGGGAGACCCTCAACGAGCTGCTCGTGGTGCATCTCGACGGACTTGACTTCAGTGGTCACGTTAGAGGGCGCGAAGTTGACTACCATTCCAGCCTTGATGACACCGGTCTCAACACGACCGACGGGCACTGTGCCAATGCCTCCAATCTTGTAGACATCCTGGAGGGGAAGACGGAGGGGCTTGTCGGAAGGACGGACGGGGGGCTCAATGGCATCGATAGCATCGAGGAGGGTCTTGCCCTTGACGACACCAGCCTTGGTCTCCTTGGTCCAGCCCTTGAACCACGGCATGCTAATAAAAAGGATCAGATTGTGTTACACACAGTGCGCATATATGACTTACTTCTTGGACTCTTCCAACATGTTGTCTCCGTGCCATCCGGAGATGGGGACGAAGGCTACAGACTTGGGGTTGTAGCCGACCTTCTTGATGAAGCCAGAGGTTTCCTTGATAATTTCGTTGAAACGGTCCTCGCTCCACTGTGCAAAATGTTAGGTGCGGTAACGACATCGAATCGTTAATGATCGTACCTTAGCGGTGTCCATCTTGTTGACGGCGACGATGAGCTGACGCACACCGAGGGTGAACGCCAACAGAGCGTGCTCACGGGTCTGGCCATCCTTGGAGATACCAGCCTCGAACTCACCGGTACCACCGGCGATGATGAGGACGGCGCAATCGGCCTGGGAGGTACCGGTGATCATGTTCTTGATGAAATCACGGTGACCGGGGGCATCGATGACCTGTGATGACGATCTGGTAAGCCGGGAAAAGACAGCATGGCAAGATAAGATCGACGTACGGTGACCGAGTACCGGGGGGTCTCGAACTTCCAGAGAGCGATATCAATGGTGATACCACGCTCACGCTCGGCCTTCAGCTTGTCGAGCACCCATGCTATGTCATCGATGAGATACAGTATAGGTAGCGATGTCCGATCTTGACTCACCATACTTGAATGAACCCTTGCCGAGCTCAGAAGCTTCCTTCTCGAACTTCTCGATGGTACGCTTGTCGATACCACCACACTTGTAGATCAAGTGACCAGTGGTGGTCGATTTTCCGGAATCGACGTGGCCGATAACTGTAGATCGGGTGAGCAAAAAAAATCTCGCATCGATTGATGAATGAGAGAGAAAAACATACCGACGACGTTGACGTGCAACTTATCCTTTCCCATGGTGAAGGATTCTATGAGGTATCATGTTAGCATCCATTGTCTGAGTGAGGATCTTTGGGTGTCGTGTATCCGACGAGAAAAAGATTGGCGATGACCTCGCGATCGCCCGCAATCGGTCAAAAAAGCGGGTGACAAAGGGCAGGCAGCCCAGGAGGTTTTGGGAGACAAGTGAAAGAGAAGTGGCGCGAACAGTATACTTACTTTTGGGTGGGGAGATGGAAGTGGAGGGAAGAAAATTTGAGAGAGATCAAGAGCGCCCTCCTGGTTTTGTGGCGAAAAAAATTATCGGATCGGATCAGTTTCCGACAGATCAGCCTCCTTGATGACAGGTTCGAATCTTTTCGACTCATTCACCGGACCTACCTGACCTATCCCGATCCCGCCAGGGTGGTCTATATCCTTCTTCAACAGTAGTATCGGATAATAAAAATTCTAAAATTCATTCTAGAACAAATTTAATTACATGGACGCCAGGAGAACGTACTAGAAAACACTGGATGATGGCGATAATAGATGTATAGGTGATTTGACGGATTGCGGGTAAGTTGTACAAAATTGTTGGAGGTCAGGGCATAGGGGATCTGAAAATGGACGTCAATGAAAGGATCAAATGATCCGTATCGCATGCCCCTCGAGCACAGAGAGACGATGTGAGTGATAGATTGACTTGATTGTGAGATAAGATAATCCCATCTTGGTCAAGCCCAACCTTCTCCACCGCACAGAAATCGCGATTTGAGGATCTTCTCAAAGGTTGGACGAGCGCTGGCCTCGACCTGCAGGCACTGTCGAACAAGTGCCGCTGCATCTCCCAGCGCGCCTCCACCATCGGCTTCCTCTCCCTCCCCATCCCTGTCATCTCCGCATCGTTCATCGAGCGCTATCCTAGCGCTCGCAAAAGGAGATGAAAGTCCGGACTGCGCGTCTTCTGAGGTCGTGAAAGGACACTCGCCCACAAGAAGCACGAAAGCTACAACTCCGAAAGCCCACACATCCTGTTCTTTGCCAAAATAGCGCTCACCGCGCAGAATTTCAGGCCCGGCGTAGTCCAATCTATGCACGACCATCAGGTTTGATGCAATCAGTCATTCGGAGAAACTCTTACGTTCCACTGAATGTGTCCCAGCCTTTGCCTCTCACGAGCCCTGAGCTGCCAAAGTCAATCAGCACACAACGCCCGGCCGGTCCGAGGACGACATTTTCATCCTTGATATCGCGATGAACTACAATAAAGCATTTGTTAAGCTCGATAAGCTCGCATCAGGAGCAGGGAGGCTTACCGATATCCTTCGAGTGGAGGAAACACAATGCATCCGCCAACTGTCCCAGGTAACTGCGAACTGCACTTGCCTCCAGGCCATGCGGAAAGTTTTCCACCAGATCAAATAGATCTGAGGGCGGAGAAGGCTGGTTTATCTTTTGTTCTGGTGTGGTGGAAGGTAGTACCAAATAATAGTAGTGATCGTCTTCGAAGAAATCGATCAAGGGACATATATTAGGATGTCCCTTGACGACATTCCCTTCTATCCAAAGCTTGGGATCAGCTTCAGCGTTTTTTATAAGGCGTGCAGGATCCCATGGCCGGCGAGGGGGCAGGGTGTAGTCTGTCGCCGAGATTGCAGACATCACGTGTATCTCTATGGGGATGGTGCCATGTACTGGGTGTCGCTTCCAGCAATCTGCTAGTATACGCGACTTGATTACTTGTTTGATGACTAGTGGGGGCTGAGGTCGATTTCAGTATGGATGAATGTATAAGTGACGAGGAGTGATCTCTCACTCCTAATGACCCATCGGCTTGAATCTCCCTCGCTTTCTTCACAAGCCCATATGCACCTCTTCCAATCTCCTTTTCTATGGAGAACTCCGTGATCTTCCGCTCCCCCAGGAACGATTTACTGTGGTTCAGGGGTGGCGCCTTTACACGAGGACCACCTGGACCTGTTTCACACAGCAGTTCGATTGGAGAATGAGGGGCATCTATCGGTGCAATAAGGACACGGCCAGCAACTAATGAGACACGCTGCTGGGACGATCTGCGGCTGGAGCGAGGTCTAGCAGACGATGGGGTGCTCGTTCCAGACATCTGTCTCAAGGTACCGCCTGGGGTGTGGGCTCCTGCTCTGGGAGATCCAGGACGGGAGTGCTCGGGTGTCAAAGACGATGGCTCCACAGAGAGGTTTTCAGTAAGGATGTTCCTGAGAACATGGATGGGGTTGGGAAATGATGGAATTTTGGGTGAAGACTGAGAGGGTGACAATGTTGGTCGCGAGAGTTTGGTAGCGTTCTGGGCGATCAGGTTTCGACGTCTAGCCGCGTCGTGATCACTCTTCGATCGTTCGTGTTTCGGGGGAATTGGTTCCAAGAAGCTACCATGATAGTACTCACTCGGAGAGCTCTCCGAGTCATCGCTGCCCCTCTCCCAGCCGAAGCCGCGTCCGATGGAGGTGACGCCGTAACTATTACCGACGCTGGCGGCGCGATAGAGCTTGTGTGGTCGAGTCGGTGGATCTGCTACCCAGTCATCGCCAAACTTGATTTCCACTAGTTCTTGCGTGAGCATGTAATGAGAGGGAGAGAAGTGCAATAATGCAGAGGTGAAAGAGAGCGAGTGGTTTTTGGCGTCCGCGACCCTTGACTCTGACAGTGAGATCGATGCTGTTCAAACTCATGCCGTCAACCGTCTCCTGATCCTCCCACGTTCCGGAAGCCAATTACCCCAGTCTTCCTCCTCTCTTCCCCACAAAAATAAACCAAGATATATAATCCTTACGGGATATAGCAATATCACGAAGATGCCCGTGTCTCAACCAAGTAAAATGTTACTTGAAAAGAGAGAAAAAGCAATGTCCCTAGAGCCTATTCGCTTTAGAGCCAATGGCTAATGGCAGCGGTGCGAGGTTCGGGCAGCAAATTGTGTTGACTTGGAAAGTGCGTGGGGTCTCACTTGAGGTGCGCCAGTGTGCTTTAAATTTGTATTGCTGTAAATGTTCTGAGTTTTCTCAACATTTTGAAGCTTGCCAAGCGTTTCTGGGTGGATTTCCCGAGATACAGCAGAGCGGCAGCATTAAAGCTTAAAGCACGGAGCTACCCCGGCCGAAGAACGTTCGCGGAGTGGCGATTTGGTGGCGACTGTGTTTTCTGAGAGAATTCAAGAATACTTGAGACCAACGTTGAGCAGAAATCGATTGAAATCATTCACCTTGTAATATTAATGAGGATCGATGGCCTCAGATACATGCATTCCTGAGCTCAGAGGTGCACCTAGGCTGGAAATGCGCTGAGAATTATGTGTGACCTCCAGCGAAGTCACGTCGATTTGCAAAGCAGCGCTGTGGCCTGTCTGGAGCACTTAGCGTCCGGTTTGCTTCCGGACGCGAGATTTTGGCATCGCAAAACGAACCTTACCTGCCCATTGTGTTGTAACTTAATGGCATTCAACTTAACCTAATATCTTTTACTTAGCACGATCATAATATTAATGATGTCGGCCTTGATTTATTGGTGGTCTTTTTTGTGGGCAGTAAGATAGTTAACAGACAAAGCGCACCATGCATGCGTATAGAAGGTTGCTTAGGCATCTCCTGCAAATGTCCACGCGGACTGATCCCGCACCCGAGGGCTGGGGCACTTTGCCTCAAGTTCCCCTAAACATCGAGGTGGCGTCGGATATGCCTCCTATCATATCAGTAGTTCAGATACTCTTCCATCAATCGGATCTTAAAGCCTTAAGGTATTTAGTCAACTTCAACTCCGTAGTACTAAGTAGTTCAAGTGGCATGTCAAGTTCTATTCCGCGCCAACGAGCCGTGTATGATTTCAGATTTAATTGCGAAGTGGAGCCTTGCCAAAGCCAAAGGAGCATTTTTGTCAAAATTTTGACGTTGCAACAGAAGTAAAGGTGGTCAACGCATATCAAGAGAATTATATTTGGTCTTGCGTCGGTGGTTTACTTCCCGGGTCGATTTTCGAACTTGATAGCACGTGCCGCTCATTGCCTGATTTGGATTACCCTTCGAAGGCGGCAAATTTCGGTTAGCGCGACACCGTCCCCCTCAAGATCAACAGTGAGTACCCATCTATGCCTCGAAACCACGCAGGAACGCGCCAGGAAGGCTTTCATTGGCACACTAGGCTATTTGGCAGAAATCTGGGCTGTTGAATGGAGGGAAACGGCCGGATGCCTCCAACGCTGTCGGATGACCCGCGGCTCGCTTCACTCTTCTGGGCCCATTGATCTCGAGACTTGATACTAATTTGCTGCCCTTCCTTCAGCTCGCCATGGTCTCCAAAATCCCCATCGTCAAGAAGCGCACAAAGCCCTTCAAGTCCGTTGTCTCTGCGGCTTCCACTGTTGATATAGACTGATCTTCGTGCATTGCAGGCGTCATCAATCCGATCGCTACCACGGAGTCAAGGAGGCATGGCGGAAACCCAAGGGTATTGATAACAGGGTCAGGCGTCGTTTCAAGGGCCAACTTCCCATGCCCAAGGTGCGTAGTATTGATCGCTTGCCCTGGGACTTGTCTAACGCACCCAACAAAGATCGGCTACGGAAGCAACAAGAAGACTCGCCATCTCCTGCCCAATGGCCTCAAGAAGTTCCTTGTGAACAATGTGCGGGAAATCGATCTCCTCCTCATGCACAACAAAAGCTTCGCGGCCGAGATCGCACACAACGTCAGCAGCCGGAACCGCACTGGAATCCTCGAGAGGTTTGTTCCGTCCAGTACGAAAGACTGGAAATAGTTGTTGATGACATTGTTTTAGAGCAAAGGTTCTCGGCATAAAGGTCACCAATGCCGCGGCGCGCCTCCGGTCAGAGGAGTAAAGTGGTCGTTGTTATTGCTGTCACTCTCCTTGCATCCCCTCATTTATCACACTCTGCCATTCCCATGTATCCTTTTCTTATGCCGGAGAAAATCGACATGCATCATGCCTCAGGCCCATCCTTTGTGTGACTTCCTATCGCCGCCTAAGCAAATCTCTTGATCAATTGCCTTTTCCGTCATGTGGCGGACGCTCAAGTCGTTCATCGATCGCTCATTAGACCATCCACCTGCAGACGAATCGTCTACTAAGATGTCAACCAGGCAGGAGGAAATCGCTGCATATAACGTTCTGATCAGCTCACAAACATCTAGGCAAGCCACACATGCAGGATCTTGGTACACCGAGAATGGTACATTTCATGATACCAGAGCAGTCACGCCCTGCTTAATCTCACGACAATGCAGGCACTCAATTGGACGGGGAGCTATCTGGCTGGCTCGCGGCGGTGAATAGTTCAGCAGAGAAGCAGTTTGAGCCTCCGATCAAAGGATGTAAAGCCGTTATCGCCCCGTTCGTCTTCGCTGTTCACATTGTCTTCATATATTCCAACCCTTTCTCAGACACGCGGGCTACTCGTACTCTGGACCAGCAGCTGCATGGGCCTACAAGAGCATCGACACCACCGGGATGTGCGTGCTGATGTTATGTCTGGTGGGCGATCTAATGTGCTAACAGCCGAACAGTAAACGTGTGTTTGTCCTGGGTCCATCGCACCATGTTTACCTCGATGGATGTGCGCTCTCTGGGTGCAATGAATACTTTACACCAGTGGGAAATCTGCCATTAGATTTGGATAGTAGGTCATGATCAATGGCTGATAGGGATATTTGAATTAATCGTGTTTATTCTAGCCATCAAGGATCTGAAGGCCACGGGATTCTTTAGCACCATGGATATAAACACAGACGAAGAAGAACACAGTATCGAGATGCATTTACCATACGTGCGGAAAGTTTTCGAAGGGTAATATGCATTTAAAAAGAATCGTTCTCTCGCAGAAACTGATACAGAGACAGTCTGGACATTACCATCGTTCCTATCCTTGTTGGCGGAATCAACACAGACAAGGAGGCGCAATTTGGACGACTCTTGGCCCCCTACCTGGCTAGGGAAGACACTTTCTGCGTTGTCTCGAGTGATTTCTGCCACTGGTGAGTTATTTGTTGTTCATTCCGATCTCGTATTTTATCTCGGGTGACAGGGGATCGCGATTCTCGTTTACCCACTATTACCCCGAGCCACCGCCCACCCAGAACTCCGTCCGCCTTTCGCGGGCTTCTCCGTCCCACCCGTCCTTTGCCACATTCCCCATCCACGCCTCCATATCTGCGCTTGACCATGAAGCCATGGACCTATTGACGCTTCCTCCGTCCACGGGCTCCGAGGCGCACGCCAAATTTGCCGAGTATCTGCAGAGGACGAAGAACACGATCTGCGGTCGGCATCCCATTGGCGTGCTTCTCGGAGTGTTGGCGGCTCTGGAGGAAGGGGGGCGCTCGTCCACTATGAAGTGGGTGCGATACGAGCAAAGCAGCCAATGCTTCACTTTGAGTGACTCGAGTGTTAGCTATGCTAGTGCTTATGTCTTGTTTTAATGGCAGCAGGCATAACTTTGATTAATTAATCGGTGCTCAGAAATCGTTTGGATAGTTCAAGTTTCCGAACATTGACAGGGATGACCTTTGAACAACTACAACATATTATTCTTAAAACCAATTGAAAACCCAAAGCCTCTATAAATATACAAGCCAATGCCCCCTAAATTAAGTGTTGACATCATTTAGAACCTGAACTTAATCCCTTCCACCACCACCTTCTGAAAGCGGCCAAAGCTCAAGGCACCGACACAATCTCGTCCGTATCCAGATCGTCGTCGCCGTCGTGAGCGAGGAGAATGCGTGCCTGGCGCGCCATAATCGCATGCTTGTGGAAGCGCGCCTCATTGATCAAGCGCGGGACAGAGCTCCGTTTTGCGGTGCCAGCCTGCGCAACAGCCATGCAACCGCCAAATGCTGTCCAGGAACTCAGCCATTGTAGCACCATGAATGCGAAGGACGACTTACGTTGACTATTGCCATTTTTGCAGCGCACAAGACACGCACCACCAGTGCCCGTACATTTTGTGTTCGAGGGCATCTGGATGTTGAGCGAGAAAGCTGTATTCTTGGCGTTTGATTTGCCCTTGGTACCCGGCACGTCTACAAGGGTCTTCATCGCTACGAAGCTCTTCCCAGATGCATCGGCGCTGACTTCGCAATTGTAGGGACTGGTGAATGCCGTTTATGAGTGACGGCCAAGAAAGAAAGAAACCACAACTCACCCAGCGCCGTCAGCATTGACTTGGAACAGCGTCATCGCAATTGTGCCATTCGCACTCGCGGTGGGAAGCCCTGCCTTGATCGCCTTGGAAAGCTCCGACGGCTCGTTCAACTCGGTCTGCGATACTCCGTTGAGCTTCTGCGATCCGCAAGCGGAGGTGTCGCCTTTGACGTAGCGTGAAGCCTGGTTGAAAAGTCGCAAGCTCTTTCCGGCCACATCTGTGACCCCAAAGCCGACGCCGGTTTTCCCATTAGCGCCTTGAATGTTGGTTATGACGCCATGGGCTGATACTGTCGATAGAGTACCGAGAGCGACGATGAGGAGGGTAGATGCACGGAAGAACATGTCGGTTGAAAAGTAGTTGGAATGAGCGAATGGGAGCAAGGAGTGAGGTAGATGAAGAAGAAGGCGAGGTACCAGACCAAGCTATAGAAGAACTAGGAAGAGAGAACTGAAAGAGGACTGTGGGCTTCAAGCTGAGGAATAGCATTCTTCCAGGGCTGCTCTTATACAAGTTTCAAAGCTATCGAGCAGTGCCACAGACCACGGTGACGTTCACAAGAAAGGTAATCGTTGCCAAGGCATTCATGCTGTGAGTCATTGTTATCCACTTGCAACGCTTAATCGTCGTCGAGGTTGCAGAGTCGTGTTCGCGGTTGCTTTCCGTTGCCACCGTTGAGCAACCGTCGAGACATGAAAAACAATGGATTTACCAGATTTGCTGCGTTACCGAGGGCGAGAGCGAGATTTCCATCGATACAGAGCACACGAACGACAGGAGAGTACATCAGTTTTCATTTCGTCGTTAGGACAGAAATGGTGAAGAATGGAGAGGGTTTTGTGAAAAGGAAAAGTGGGCGAGGAAAGCGTGGCGCTTACCAATCCGCGCTCCTCCGGGCTCATCATCCGTTCTGTTCTGTTCACCACTACTACACCCCTCGAATGGCTTCCGTCGCGACAATACGAGGCCTCCGGGCGAAAGCACCAAGATGCGTGCTAGGAAGACGATATGCGTCCCATGGAGCTCCTCCGCCCAACGAGCCCAGTGGGTGGATCTTTGGCGAGAAGGTGCGTCGTTCGCGACTCGGCTTTCCTCGGATGTCTTATGCTCTGCTCCCTAGCCTCCCCCACCAGGGCAAAAACGCACCAGAGAAGATTGGGAGATCATTTGGTACTCGGGAATGTTTGGTGCAATGGCCACTGCGGGCGTGCTGCACTATTACAAGCCTGATACAACGTGCGTACTCTGCACACCCGCTGTCGCATACAATCGCTCACCGTGATCTATTCTGCAGTATACAGACTTGGGCGCTGGCTGAAGCAAAGGCCCGGATGGAAGCCAGAGGAGAGGACTACAAGTATAAGCCGTCAACATGATCTCATTAGAATGCATTTTATTTCTTTGCCTAGCCGTTTTCAGACTTCTACAGGATCCATTCAGAAGGCCGTGCATGTAAGTAATAAAGAAAATAATCAAGCCAGTAAATGCGAGGCAGTTGAATGTCTATGCTGATAACAATGTCTGAGACCACGGAAATCCTCCTCTAGTATGAAGAAGCAAGCGCGCAGGCAAGTGCATCCTCTCATGACTCGTGCAAGTCGTGGTATGCTGCCTCTGTCATAAGCTCTTCCATCTCCTCCGGTTTGGTCATTTCGATTTTGCAAAGCCAGCCTGCGATATGTATGAGAGGGCTGCCAAATGCATTGGCCGATAAACGCACCTTTGGTTTCAGGAGCTTTGTTCAGCAGTCCAGGCTGGTCATTGAGCTGTTCATTGATCTCCCTGATAATCCCCGACACTGGTGCATACTATGGAGAGCCAGAGTTTAACATGCGAGTTACAACGAGCACAAATTCCGCCACTCACGATGTCTGAGGCAGCTTTCACGCTCTCTACCGCTCCAATTTGATCTGAAATTCAGTGGTATAGGTTTCATTGCCCGCGACCTCGAGTATGATGTGACATACCACCCTTCTCGACTTTGCTGTCCAGCTGGGGCAATTCCACAAACACGACGTCGCCCAGACTCGACTGCGCGTGCTCAGTGATAGTCACGATGCCCAGGCCGGTAGCATCGTCGTAGGTCACAGTCTCGTGCTCCTCCGTGTACTTTTTGGCTGCAAACGGGAGTGCTCAGCGGCCTGCCGACGTATGACGAGGAATAAACGCACTGATCAATGTGCGCAGCTGGGGCGTGAGCCGCGGGCTTCCTGCAGCAGCAGCTACCCGGCGCGGTATGGCAGCATACGAACGAGAGGCTTGTCTGAGAGCTGAGATCATTGTGACGAACGAAGAGGTGGGAGCGAAGGAGGTAATATGTAATTTTGCAAAGGAAAGACTTCAAAGTTCAGACGCGTCTCGTCGCGGAGGCCCGGTGCTCCGTCTTGCCCCTATTCTCTATGCTCCGATCGCTAATACTCTACCACCCCCCCAGGCATTGGCGGGTACCTCACAGTCTATAATTAGGCTCGTCACCTCGAATGACCTGAGTAAGCTTTAAATAACCATGTACAAAGTACCAGGACTTGTCCGTTACCTATTCAGACGGTGTCTACTTGCAGCTGTCGTTCATTCAAGTCTATCACGCAGACCGATATATATCGATCTTGGGGAATGTCAAATGAACAAGCAGTGGCCTGTAGAATCAGGTAAAATTGAATATCTAAATTATAATTGTTACGAGGCCATGCAGAAGAAGTCAATAGAAAGTAGGTCTGCTCAGAAGCAGCTGAAGCGTCTTCTCTACTTTTAATATGCGGAGCGGGGATATACAGTTAAGCAAGCAGATCATATAGCGCCAGTTGAGCCGTTTACTTGGTCACCTCTGCGAGGGTCAAGATCTTGGTGATGATACCAGTGCCGACTGAAATATGAGGTTAGTTTCGGCAAATATTAAGGCAGTCTCAAGACGTACCAGTCTTGCCTCCCTCGCGGAGAGTGAAGCGAGAGCCGACCTCAGCAGCGACGTCGTGGACGAGATCACAGACCATCTCGACGTGGTCACCAGGCATAACCATCTTCTCCGCCGCATCGGGGGTACCGGTAGGGAAAGTGAGAGCAGCAGTGATATCGGCCGTGCGGATGAACAACTGGGGGCGGTAGTTTTCCATGAAAGGAGTGTAGCGGCCACCTTCATCCTTGGTGAGGACCTGGAATACAGTTAGTTTAGTGAGGTGAAATAGCTAGGAATACGGTAATGCTCACGTAGATTTGGGCCTGGAAGGATTTTACAGATTTCAAGGTGCCGACGGCTGCGATAACTTGACCGCGCTTGAGTTGCTCACGCTTGACACCACGGAGGAGGCAGCCCATGTTGTCACCAGCTTCACCACGGTCGAGCTCCTTGTGGAACATCTCTGCAAAAACGCTGTGAGTATTTGACGTTGCTCGATCAAGTTTGGGACATACCGATGCCGGTAAGAGTAGTCTTGAAAGTGTTGCCGAGACCAACGATTTCGACTTCGTCGCCCTTGTGAATGATACCACGCTCGACACGACCAGTAGCGACAGTTCCACGACCAGAGATAGAGAACACATCTGAAAGATGAATGATGAGCATTGGGCAGAACGCGCAACCACCAACACGCACCTTCGATGGGTAGCAAGAAAGGCTTCTCAAGGTCACGGGGAGGAACATCCAGCCACTCATCACATGCCGCCATCAAAGCGTCAATCTGGGTAGCACCAATTGCGTCGTCACGCCCATCCAAAGCCGCCAGAGCAGAGCCCATGACGATAGGGGTGTTCTCGCCATCGAAGTTGTACGTAGAAAGCAGGTCGCGCATTTCCATGTCGACGAGCTCCAACATTTCCGGGTCCGAGATCATGTCGACCTTGTTAATGAAGACAACCAGTTTCTTGAGGCCAACCTGGCGAGCCAGGAGCAAATGTTCACGAGTTTGGGGCATCTGACCATCCGTGGCAGAGACGACGATAATTGCACCGTCCATCTGAGCAGCACCAGTAATCATGTTCTTGATGTCTGTTGCTGCGTCAGGGATGTACGCTGGCAAGGGAGAGGGCCTGCAACTCACAATCGGCGTGTCCAGGACAGTCGATGTGACCATAATGACGGAGCTTGGTTTCGTATTCAACGTGGGTGGAGTTAATGGTGATACCGCGGGCTTTCTCCTCTGGGGCCTTGTCGATGGACGCGTAGTCGGTGAACTTGGCTCCTCCGTGTGTGGAAAGGACCTTGGTGATAGCAGCAGTCAGCGTCGTCTTTCCGTGATCGACGTGGCCTAAGAAGCGATGAGAATTCGAACGAGCAAGAGGTAGAAGTACACGTACCAATAGTCCCAATATTCAAATGGGGCTTGGCCCTTGAAAAGGCCTCCGCATAGCCTCGACGAGAACCTGAGGCATGTATATTAGCAGTCGCTCATGATGATGCATGAGCAGACTCACCAAAGTTGATCCCTGAGGGCAACGCGAACACGCTTGAAGTCGGTGTAGCACGCTGGCATGCGAATAGTGATGCGACTAGGAGTCCGTCAGTTCAAGAGCTCAGAGCCCACTTCGAGCATACGTACCTCGCGCGCTGGAGATGTTGCGGGCAATGGCCCTCGAGTTGACGAGTGACCACATCTGTGTCATTGAGCAAGAGGATGAGAAGCTAACTGGGAATTTCGCGAGCCTTTTTACATGGGCCGCTATCGCCACCGAACCAGCTAGGAATTTCGCGAAATAATGCATCCGCCGGAATTCCGTTTTGGGTTAAGTCTGTGGCGCGTGGCCACGGACCGGCTACTACAGGCTACCTTACTCACCTTAAACTATCATGGACCGACAGGAACTCGTTCGAAATGCTGTCGCTTTTCTCGCAGACCCAACTGTAAGTCGCAATTGTAAAAACACTTATTGCTTGCTGAACATTTGTAACAGGCGCAAGCGTCGTCTTTGACGCAAAAGATTCAGTTCTTGGAAGCCAAAGGCCTGACTGCTCCTGAGATCGAGGACGCGCTCAGGCAGTCAGGTTCGAATCCAACGGTGCGACCATATCAAGCCCCATACCAGGCGCCATATGGTCAAAACTATGGCACTTCGTCTTTTGCGAATGGTTCTAAGCAATGGGATTGGCGGGACTACTTTGTGAGTCCGATGAGACACGCGTCTTGAATGGTCCAGCTTACGCGCGTCCTCAGATAACCACAGTAGTTGCAGGCACGGCTGTGATTGGTGCTGTTACACTCTTCCAGGTGCGCGTATTATTTCACTGACACTATCACATGTGTTAACACCACAACCAGAAATACCTGCTCCCGAACCTGCGACCTCCAGCAACAACTGCGTATGAGGCGGACAGGGACGCTCTAACCGCTCAGTTTGACGTGGCCGAAGCGTTATTGAAAGAGATACAAGCAGAGACTGCCGCTGTCAAGTCTGCGGTGGAGGAGCAAAAGGAGCGGGTGGATAAGGCAACAGAAGACGTTCAAGCGGTGGTTAAAGAGATGCGTGACGGAGAGACCAAGACCAGGGATGAAATGAGGGAGCTGCGCGACGAGGTCAACAATGTGCGGGACATGCTTCCCAAGGTAAGCTTCAGATTACATGTCCGTTACGACCAGAGCCGTCTTACCCATACGCTTCACAGATGATTGACAAGAACCGGGATAGTCAAACGCAATCGCTCGCGGAGTTGCAGCAAGAGCTGAAATCGCTCAAGGCTCTTTTGCTCAGCCGTGGGTCAACTACTTCTCATGCACCCACACCGAGTTTGCCCAGCTTCACAGGGCGTCCATCCATTCCGGCGTGGCAATTATCAGGTAGCACGCCGGCCGGTGGGGCGCATGGGAGTGCCTTCTCTTCAGCCTCGCCATTATCTACTCCGCCTCCCCCGGAGCCGCCAGTGGAGAGTAAGGGCAAGGAAGTCACAGCAGAGGCTAGCGGGAGTAACTCATAGTTTATGTGACATTGTACTCTTTATATTATTATTGCATAGCTTGCTTTCATGGAAATATTTCACACTTATCTTTGGCTCATCCCCTGCGCTGTATCATACCATGAGATCGTGACAGCTAAGCTGTGCCTTTCACTTGACGTGTTCGATGCTGTTCAATGCTGGTCGGCACTTGTACCTGTTTCGCCTGTATACTCGCATCTCAACGTCGACGTTCAGCTTGGTCCTTCCAATAGCCAGGGGGCACTCCTAGAACGATGTTCTCTCAATTTCGTCAGGCAGTCGAGGGATTTCAAGCGCCTCCACCCCAGCGCAGAAACGGATCTCAAGACCTATCGCGCTCAGCCAGCCCGGCCCCTGGCTCACCACTAACCAAGAGCAACAGCATGCCGGAGCCCAGGGCACCCAAGTCAAACCTCGAGGATAGATTGCGCGCCAAGCTGGCTGCAGCTGAGCGCAAGTCTAGTACGCCCGCGCCAGTCCCAGTCCCAGAGCGCCCCTTGTCCCCCAAGTCAGTACCTCTTCCCGGCTCCCCTGCGCTTTCCCCCACCGTGGCGTCTGCGTCTGAGATAGATGGGCCATTGAGCTTGTCTATCCCTTCTATTATTACTGAGCCATCTACGGCCGATCTAAAGCCAGAGGAAGATGAAATGTTCCACTCCGCGCTCCCGCCTATCACGCCTATAGCAGAAGAAGAGAAGACTGAGCTGGTGCCTGAACGTGACGATGCAAAGGAAGGGTCGGATTCGAAGGCGCCGCTATCATCTGAAACAAAAATAGCTACAACCGAAGCGAGCACTGCATCCATAGAGTCACCCACGCAGAACGCGGGCGGACCCTCGGCGTTCACCGCTGACGATGCAGCGGTAGAGGAGGACGCGCCTCTGGAGACGGTATCGACGCCGCCCGAGGTATCTGTCGAAGCATCTTCGGAAATACCTTTGGAAGCATTGCAAAATAGATTGAAGCTGGTCGAGCAAAGATTCGCAGGTATTTCGTGCGTCTATCTTGTCACTACACCATTGCTGACTTATCACCAGATGTCTCAACCTCTTTCAAGCGAATTCAAGCTGAAAAGCTGGCCGCTGACGCGGTACTGCGCGAGTTCTCGCCTGTAGAGACGATGCAGGACGTGGAAGGTCTCCGGAATTACTTGGAGAATCTTAATCTGAAGACTGAGGTATGTCAGTGTTTTAGAATGCCTGTGTTCGCGACTAATGCTGGCTATTTAGATGTCTCAAGATGAGATCAAGCGCCTGAATGGCAAGCTGGAAAGTGCGTCTCAAACACACATGCTGTAATTTTCACTGAAGAGTATTTTTTTAGGGCAAGAGGAGCGTATTGAGGAGCTTCGCGAAACCCATCACTTAGAGTCCACCTCTCAGTCTGATCAAGTTGAGAAGCTACGGCAGCAGCTGAAGGAGTCCGAGGCACTGATTAGCGCAGCCAACGATACTTCAGCCCAATCTGAGGGCGAAACTTCCAAGCGCAACGCAGAAATAGAGCGACTGAAAGGCGACGTCACAAAAGCGAACGGGCTAGCAAAAGAGGAAGAGGAGAAGCGAGTCAAAGCAATCAGTTTGCTCAAAACGCTGCGTCAGAAATTGGTGAAAGCGGAGAAGGACAAGGAGGACGTGGGGAAGGAGATGGCTGCCATGAAAGAGAGGGGAGATACGGAGCGAGAGAAGGAGAGGACTGAGAGGACGCGCATGCAACGCGAAATCGAAGCTGTTGAAGCTGAACGCGACAAAGCACTTGCAGGTCTAAAGGCTCGATTTGACAAAGACCTTAGTGGCCTTAAGGAACGCCACGAGAAAGAGACGACTGCCCTAAGAGGGCAACTCGAGCTGGACGCAGTCACCACTAAGGTGAGCATACATGACGCTCGGAAATCCACCGTAGCTGACTTGTTGTACAGAGTCTCCACGTCAAGGAGTTGACTGCGAAAAACTCCCAAATAGCATCCCTCCAAAACTCTGTCAACAGCCTGACGAAGGAGAAGAACTCACTCTTTGACGAGCTACAAATGCGTCAGGCCGAATTAGAATCCTCTACTTCTCATTTGGAGTCTCTCCAAGGTCAGAACACGGAACTTCAATTCCAGCTGCGGGAGTTCGACGACCGTATAGCCGTCCTCAACGAGGAAGTTAACGACACCCGTCGCCAGCAAACCGACAGCCCGCGTGTGCCGACTGCTTCGGCGGAGGACGTTGCTCGCCTACTGTCTTCGTCAGAGGTCAAATACGAGTCGAAGCTGGCGGAGCTCCGCAAGAATCTAGCAGCGGTCGAAAAAGAACGAAATGAAGGCGAAGCAGACTGGAGCCGCAAGCTTCGCGAGAAGTCCAGGGAGACAGATGAGTTGAGGCGTGTGTTGCAATCATCCTCCCAGACACGCGACGAGAGTGAAGAAGTTCTTGGGGGGCTAAAGGCTGAGATCGAACAATTACGCGCAGAGATTACTGGGTATCAACGACAAATATCTGCATTGCAGATGCAGGTGGATGAGGTCAAGGAGACCGAGGTTAGTGTTATATGTGCCGATAAGGATGAGTCCTGATATTCCATCCTTAGGTATCTTCACATCTGCGGCTATCTGAATCCAAGGCTCGTCTAACAGCGCTAGAGCAACACGTTGAAGAGGGTAAGGCCCGCGAAACTCAGCTGCGGACTCACAATAAGGTATGTATCATGCTCTTAGTGCAACTTGCTTATCTAATTCGGGTCTTGCAGACTCTGCGAGAAGAGATGCGCAAGGTACAATCCTCAGCAGCTCTCCTAGAGAAACAACGAAACCCCGGCGTGGGATATTGGACATCGCGCCCGAACGGAAGCTCAACAGATACGCGTACATCAATTTCCTCTAATTCTTCGGCGCCGCCATCACGCCCCGCAACGCCCAAGGCTGCTCCTGCACAATCTAATAATGAAGAAGAGGTTAACTTAGAGTACCTCCGCAATGTCATTCTTCAGTTCCTGGAACATAAGGAGATGCGAGTACGTATTGTTCCCTTCGAATGTTGTCATTGTTGCTGATGTTTCCTCAGCCCAACCTCGTCAAAGTGCTGTCCATCATCTTGCATTTTACACCACAAGAGACCAGACGGATAATAGCCAAGGTTTAACTGTGTACTACTGTGCTCCTCGCCACTTGCTGTCCCTCTTTATATATGTGTACAGATATTTATATTTAATAGCAGAGAAGCAACAACATGACTGGCTGACATTGACACTGAACTGTGGACCTGGTAATGGCAATCGCACAGCTTCATTAGCGACACACGCACACGTGATGCTCATATTGCTAATATTACGTCCACGGGCGTTCAATCTTGTTTGTTGCACCCCAACCTCTTCTAGCCCCGTCTCCTACCACACACAAACATGGCAAAGATCTCTGACTACGAAAAAGAACGCGAGGCTAACATCGCCAGGAATAAAGCGCTCCTTGCCTCTCTTGGTTTAGAAAAGCCTACGACTTTTGATGAACCCAAGGAAGTTCGAAGGCCTAAAAAGACTGCCGTGTCGAAGAAGCGAAAGGCAGAGCCTACAACTGAAGAGACTGGCGACCAATCTGTGCCAAAAGTCGCGCGCACGGACTCTGATAACGACGGGCCATCTTCGGGAACGCGTCGGCGCAGTGCTCGCAATACAGGCAAAACCGTCGACTACAAATCAGAGCAGCTTCGTAGTCTGCCTGCACCTCTGACTGGCCGTCGCGAAGAAGGGACCGGAAACGAAGGCCCTCTGCGCTCAGGATCTGGTATCAACAAGATGTGAGAACTTATTCCAGGCTGAGCGAAATGGTATATGCTGACACTGACACGTGGGTACAGCGTCAAATTCGGCCCCATACCCGACATTGAAGTTGGCACTTGGTGGCAGTCTCGGTTAGTAGCGTCTTAGATGCCTGTTCGAATTCCGCTGAATGCGTACATACAGGGAAGACTGCAGCAACGACTCCATACATGCGTGAGTTGATGTATTCTACCGTATGCCATGAGGTATCTGATATGTTATGTTAGCCCCTGGGTTGCAGGCATATCTGGAGGCAAAGCTGCAGGGGCATACTCGATCGTCCTGTCCGGAGGATATGATGACGACGTTGACTTGGGATACGCATTGTAAGTCATCCACATACAATCCACCCTTCGCCAGAACTCATATTCAGCCCATTTCAGCACATACACTGGTGCAGGTATACATGTTGCTGATTTCCCTGCATATCGCACTCATCTGTTCACCTAAGGCGGTCGTGATCTCAAAGGCACCAAGGACAAGCCGAAGAATGTGAGTGTGGCTACTGTTGACATAGGATGCCGTTCTAATGTATACCTTGAAGCTTCGGACAGCCCCTCAAAGTAGTGACCAGACCTACGAAAACAATAGCAACGCTGCTTTAAAGGTAAATTTTAAATTACTTACACCTGGTTTGCCTCCATCTCATTTGCAAACAGAAATCATTGCAAGTAGGTCAACATGACTCATTGCAAATGGCAACCATAGTTGACGTCGCATACAGACTGGAAAGCCCATACGTGTGGTCCGTGGTTACAAATGTCCGTCTAAGTACGCGCCATCTGAAGGGTACCGATATGACGGTCTTTACAAGCTCGAAAAAGTGAGTGTGGGCAAAAGTGTATTGTGCTAGCCCTAATTATATTCCACAGACCTGGAGGGACCCGGGCTTGAATGAACATGGCTACCTGGTTTGCAAATTTGCTTTCAAGGTAAGCATATCCTGGATTGCAAAGAACGAGAAATAACATGATCATTTTAGCGCATTGGAGGTCAACCGCCCATACCTGTAAGGGACATGGATGCGCAAAGGAATGAGTCACAGGAGAAAGAAAGTGAGGCTGAAGCCGACGAGGAAGCCGACGAGGAAGTCGAGATGCCTGAAGAAGAAGTCAAAAATGAGCCTCCGGCGGAACCGGACTCCAATCCCACCGAGGCTGACCCCGAGGTCAAGGATGAAGTCATGGACGCCTCAAAAGAGCAGATCGCGCAGAAGGGTGTTATGGATGAAGCCAAGGGTATCGCCAGCATGGAGGGCAGTCCAGATGTCGATGTCAAGGCTGAGGCCGACCTAGCCATCAAGGAGGACGTCACCGAAGACCAGCCCGGAGCGTCTACGCTGACGGATGGAGTCAACGGTGAAGCAATGGCCGTGGACGCTGTTTCAATTTAACAGAAAAGATCGGACCACCCTATAGCTATTTCTAACCAAAAGGATACTGACTTGCTTATGACTTCTTGTTTATAATATACCTGATATTTGCCTGATATAGACGATGGAATATATGCTGGATATTTCAACACCGGAATTGACGCGGAGTTTCAATTCGAAAGTCAACCTCCATCTTCTACTTCTTTCGAGAGCTTTTGTCCCTAAACTTGCGAATTAGATCTGTTCTCGCACGTCGCACTGCGGGCTTCTCTGGCGGGGAGGTCATCTCGCTATTTCTGCTTCGAACGCATCGCGGGCATCATCTTTCAGACATACAACGACCCTTCAAGCGGAAATTCAAATCTCAGTCGCCGACCTCAACATGAAGCTGCTCATTTTCCTGTTGGCTCTCCCAGCGTATCTTGCCCTCTTCTCGATAACCACGCATGCACGTGCAGTGAACACAACATCCAGCGCTGACCCAAGCACGAGGCTTGCGCCGACCGGTTCTCTTCATCATCGACGCGGTCACGTTCACATGCATGCCCGCTTCCGTGTTCGCCATCGACAAGCCTTCACATATGAAGGCGCCTTATCAGGTGACACTTCTGGGGCAACTTTAGCTGTGAAAGGTTTCGAGGGGCTTAGGAAACGCGAACTGTCGCGCCTCACTTTCTTTACTCCTGGGCTGGGTGCGTGTGGAGGACGAAACACGAACGAGGACTTTGTAAGTCCTCCCTAGTCGCTTGCATGTATGCCACTGAGCTGATTTCGTGTATCAAGATTGTGGCCTTGTCTGCTCAGGTGCGAAATCAGGCCATGCGATTTGTTATCGAATTTCTGATTGCATTTATAGGACTGGGATGGCGGATCTCATTGCAATGATAAAATCACCATTATGTACAATGGACGATCCGTCCATGCTAAGATAGTCGACAAGGTAGGGACTGGTTGTCCACATCCCGTCCTCTTGGATACTCACACCTTTCTAGTGCATGAGCTGTCCAGCCGGCGGACTCGACCTCAGTGAAGGCCTCTTTTCGTTTCTTGCGGATCCGGGTACGGGTATCATCTATGGTCAGTGGATGTACGGTGCTGGTGAAACTACGATGCATACACATACCTAGGTAGCATGCGTCTCGCTTGCTATGTCTTCCTCTGCGTCCTCGACTTACGCACACCATAACTCTCACACCAAAACAGTCTCAACTCATAGTGCCTCCCTTCCGAACGCAACACACAGTTCATCCAGTAACGTTTCCCAGCGAGCTTTACCTACCTCCAGTGCTGTTTCTTTCTTGCCTAATCCAACTTGATTTCTTGAGGACATCAACATCTTGATCTTGCAATATAGCTCATTGCTTGAGGCTGCAACGGGGAATACATTTAAACTTGGCCCGTCGAGTGTTTGACTACTTCTCGGTTTTATCATCGTCGTCTCCCTTCAAATTTCCAAGCAGAGTCAAGTGCGCTCAATGCCTTCCAATAAATCCAATAAATTATGTGCTCCCCTCCGGTAGTCCGGTAGTTTTTAAAGATTAAGCATCAAGCTGGAGTACTATTCTCATGGTATCTCCACGACTTCCTTCGCTACTCGGAGGAATGTCTCTTTGTTGTCGGCATCTCCTGCCGACCTTCGGCTCATTTTCCACAATCGCCACACTGAACGGATACTTTCCCTCAACGGAGCATCATCATCCACCACATCTTTACCGTCCATTGGCGGTGGAGGTTGTGAGGATTCCAACACGGCGGACTGTGATTGAGGTGAAATGACAGCGGTGCACGACCCGTCCGTTGTTGCTTCGGGAGATTTGTCTTCAAAGGACAATGGTGAGGGCTCAATGTCTTCAAATGACAAAGGTGAGGGCTCGATGGGCGTTGGGCCGCGGGACGATGGCCGCGTGCTCGCCGGGCTAAGGCGGGGGGATATCGATTTTAAGCGGCGAGTCAGGGACGCAGGGGATGGGGGAACGAGATTGGACTGCCGGTCGTGTCCGCGGATCGCTATTGGCAGTGGCATATCGTCATCTCGATCGGACATAGGCGGTGTGGGTTCGTCCTCGTGGAGATAAGGCGGGAACGTGCGCCTTCCAGTTGGAGATCTTGAGGGTGTAGGGACGGTTGAATCCCCAGATCCTGATTGGAAAATTTAAGCAAGGCATCGCGCAGTCGCAGGAGATAGGTCTTACCTTGGATCGACGAGTATTGTGCCCAGTAGGCATCCTCGCTGCCATCTGCAACGATAGGTTTGGGCTTGTGTATAACGGGATTCTCGCCATCGTCCTGAGCTCCATACGCATTCCAGTAGTCATCGTCACTAGCTGGTTCCTCATCCTCTATCACACCAAACGCACATCCAGCTGATAATGGTCCTAGATATGAATGGTCTGGGCCAGAAGATTGGGCGGACGCCTGTGCAAGCGCGTCCGGCAAAGATGCAATACTGCCAGGAGGGAAGGGCATGATAGTGGTGTCATGGTACTTCCATCCATCCTCTCCTTGGCCGTCCCACTGAAACACCAGTCTCAGATCCTTGGCAGGATTTACATGGGCGTATGTGTGCTCCACGTCTGAAGTGTACTGGATATCGCGTTCCTTTGCGGCATCGTCTTCGATTTTATGGGTGCTGAGGTCTTCCAGGAGCTCTAAAGCGCGTGCGCGATTTTCTGAAGGCCAGCAGAGATACTCAAGGGGGTCACTAGGACTGATGTTCAAGAAATGATGTCTCTGAAGAAGGGGGGTTGACGTGAGGTGTTTGGGAAGGGGCTCTGACAGCTGTGAAGGGGGTAGGATGTATTGAAGGATCACATTGAGAGCCAGGGGAGATATCGGCTCTGGATCCATTGTGGGGGAAGTGAAGCAAGATGGTCTGGCGCTGAAGCGGCGTGCTTATGACTGACAGGGGCGCAGCTATTTTGACGCGGAACTCCGCGTGCGGCGTAAGTACTTCCGTGACTGCCGCGCACATATGCAGACATATGCATATTGCAGTAGATTGTATCTACAGCCTAAGACAAAAATTGCATGGGACTATTGGCCAAAATCACAATTATCTATTAAGGGTTTCAGGTAGAGTATTTTGGATATATGCACACAGCCAGAGCCTCAGCAGATTGGACACGGCGTGTTTGCCGCATCCTGACGCTACCGCGCAATGAGTTGACGCGCGACATTGCCGCACGGGTGAAAATTGTACAGCTCGGTAGAACCTGGTAGGGCTTGGTAGGGTCTATCCTATTTATACATTGGACTGTACTTTCGTTGTATATGATCTTTGTTGTAAGGTTCCACTCATATCTATCATCAACAATGGCACACATCTGCGTCAAGGTACTTTCAAGTTACTTGATATTACCCCTTGTAACCCCTCCGAACAACCTGCATTCAGCACTTACCTACCCGTGTGGAATAATGGGACCCCGCCGGAGTATGATGGTTCTATCAGTACAAATCTAGTAGTACGGACAATGCAGACGATTTCTCAGTTCATAAAATAAAATACAACAAACTATTACTTGCCTATCAAAAGCAGGCAACGAGATGTGCTTGATGGTCGTTTGTTATAGGAAGAATATGGCGGCTTATGGCAGGCGCGCGGGGTCAAAATATCATTGCCCGAGGGCCGACTGACACTGACAGGGGTTAATGCGAAATCGGTCGCATGCTTCCGAGTCGCTCTAGACTCTAGTCACAGCAACCAGTGTGACTGTGGCCTGTTTTTGCCGTTGCTCTCGCCATCGTCGGCGGCCCTCTTTGCTTCACACCACATCTCATCGGCCAGCAAGCTTAGGCTCTCAGCGTTGACGCTCTAATACTTGTCCACAATGCGATCAGCCATCTTCATGACCCTCGCTCTGCCCTTGCTAGCCTCAGCCGCATCGGTGCGTTTATTGTCTCAGACTTTGTCCTATATCCTGCTGATATAAAGTGACTCTCAGTCGCAGTCTCAGTCTCAGTCTCAGTCGCAGTCTCAGTCGGGGTCTGCGAACAATTCAGCAAGCGCAGTGGTCTCAGTGTCCACGTCGCTCGCGGTCCAAATCACGATAGGTAATGCTCTTTTGGGGCTCTAGTGCACTGCCTACTTACGCAATTTGCAGGCCCGAGTAGAGTAGAAAGCACGATCACCCAAACACTGCTTTTCACCATCACTCCTGCCCCCAGCGCGACCGGAAGTGCAGGAAATGGAACAGTTGGAAATTCAACGATCACTGCTGGAAATAGCACCGTCTCCTCGACGAGCACTACACCATTAACCACAGCTCCCACAGGCATCGACGGTGGTGGCAGTGGGGGGCCCAATGGCGGCGCGCCGGTCCCTGGTGCGACTGGGGGCGGTGGAGGAAGTGTATATGGCCCACCCGATGGATATATTTCTGCAGTTATGGCGATCAAACGGAATGTGGTGCTTGTAGGATTGGTCGGGTGTGCCGTTGGTGGCGGCTTGGTGGTTCTCTAGAGGCGATCTCCGTATCATTTTCAGCGCATGGATATTGCTGGCTTCCTTTCGTTTTTTTGGACTTATACATAGCTACTCGTCGCATCCCAGCATCTTATTACATACATCACTCATTTATCGGCTATGAATAACTCTAATTTGTGCTTTTGTCAGTGACGCCAGCGGTTTAATCATGCAGAGCATGTTTCCCCGACCTCGGTTGCTCCACCGCGTCTTGGACTGTAATCCACACTCGCGTCACATCCCAAGCTTTCCTCCACTTTCCACTTTCCACTACATCAAACAAGGCAGAAAAATGTCTACAGCTGAAGCACCGGCAAAGAAGCAAAGAGTCGCCAAGGTCAGCTCTCCGATCGTCCAGACCATCATATCACCCTCAAGCGCCGTGCCCAACAGGTCATTGGCACGCACAATGGGACATTTCATTGTGACGAAGCTCTGGCTGTGTTCCTCCTCCGGAAGACAAACACATACCGTGATGCGGGTACGATCGCACCGCCTTGAAAACGCGTGTGTCTGCTCACTCGCCTGCTCGGCACAGATCTCAAACGCTCCCGGGACCCGGCGGTGCTCGATACATGCGACATCGTGGTAGATGTTGGTGCCGTATACGACGAGAGCAAACAGCGTTTCGATCACCATCAGCGCGGCTTCACAGAGGTCCTTGGCCACGGCTTCCAGACGAAGCTTTCCAGTGCCGGCTTGGTTTACAAGTCGGATTCTCTTGTTATTCACAGCTTTGCTCGTGTACTGATGGCATCTCTAGGCATTTTGGCCAGGAGATAATCGCGAGCCATACTCAGGCACCCTCGAACGACGTGCAAGTGACGACCCTTTGGCTCAAACTCTACAAGGAGTTCATTGAAGCCATCGACGCGATTGACAATGGCATCTCTCAATATCCCAATGATCTCTCGCCCAAGTACCGAAGTCGCACAGACCTCTCATCCCGAGTAGGATGGCTCAACCCCGCCTGGAACGAGTCGGTTGATTCTCAGAGCGTGGATGTGGGTGGAAATTACCGCCATTTCCATCACAATCAGCTGATTTAGCGACAGGCGCTATTCGAAAAAGCATCTAAATTGACTGGAGAGGAGTTCATAGGTCGTTTGGATTATTACTCCAAAGCTTGGCTACCTGCACGAGACCTCGTTGTCTCTGCCTTGGCTGCCAGGATGAACGTAGACCCCAGTGGCAAAATCATCCTGTTCGAGCAGTATGCGCCGTGGAAAGTACGCATACATCGCAAGCGTCGACTGCCTCTTCTGACAAGCCTCTAGGAGCATCTCTTCGAGATCGAGAGCGAGCTGAACCTGGAAGAGGACCTCAAGCCCGTCTACGTCGTCTATGCCGACGAGACTGCAGGCAACTGGCGTATCCAGGCCGTCCCTGTCTCTCCAGAAAGCTTTGAGAGTCGCAAGGCCCTCCCAGAGGCATGGCGCGGCCTGCGAGATGACGATCTGAGCAAGGCGTCCGGTATTGATGGGGGCATATTCATCCACGCCAGCGGCTTTATCGGAGGTAAGCCCGCACCGGGTCCCTACCACGAGGCTAGCTGACCCAGACTTCTTTCAGGCAATCAGACCAAGGAAGGGGCGTTGGCTATTGCAAAAGCAGCTTTAACCATGTAATCTCATTTTGTTGTTTACCTGGGCATTTGGCAATCAGATCGCGCATCATTACTAGCTGCAGAGTGTGACTGAGCAGTGAGCACCAATGCCCCCTTCCATTTCATCTTGCAAGCGGATAGGAGCGGATAGGGGATCATTACCGCAAGATCAGGGCCCCAAGCAGAAACATACTAAAACTGCGCGTGTTGTCTTACACGTGTCTCCCTCGACTTTGTCACAAACGCCCATGGTCCTTGAATCTGCTTCCTCTGAGCAATGAAATCGATAACCAGTGTCTCTCGGACGCCATTGTTTGCTAATTTCGGGGGATTGGTCATGGTTACGTGCAATTATTCTACGCTGCCCATCCATCTCCGGCCCAGGCGGTTCTGCCGGTCACTAGCCTAGCCTCGTGTTAGGTGCGTGTCGGCATTTCACAAAGGCTGGACATGTCGCGCGGGATCGGCTAGGTGGGCCTGGGATGCTCAAGAACCCACAGCTGACGAATGAAATTGAACATAATTCCTCGTCTTGTTCGCTCTGGCAGCAACTAAACTTCCATTTAACATGACTCTCCGCGCCCCAGCCCCCGAGACCAACCTGTCCTACATCAAGGCTCACTATCATCCGTTCCTCTTTGCGCTGATGTCCGCTTGCGCTTTGGCGGAATCGGTTCTCGCAACGTACTTGGTTGACCGCGGAAATGAGCACCACACTTGGCCCAGCGCCCAATATCACCACATGCAAGTTGACTTTGCACTCTCCTCGATCGGCGCACTGATATAGACCTGCATATAGCTTGATCTTCTCACTCTTCAGCGCTCTCTGGACGATGATTTTCTCAGCGGCATACGTCTTGTGGATAATCGACGGAGCGGTGCACATTTTAGCCAGCATAGCGAGCTCAATCATATGGCTGCTGATCACAACCATTTTCTGGGTGAGTCGATCCCTCGTGTTTTCGTCTTCGGGATACTGATGTTCGTGCCAAGGGTGTTGCCGCGGGTCTGATGCATGTCACTCGGAGTGGAGAAAACTGCGACGATTGGGATGCAATCTCACGTTGCCGGCAGTCTCTTACCGTGGAGGCATTAGGCTGGACCGAGTTTGCCTTGTGTCTCTTGACATTGACCGCCACTTGTTGTTGGCTGCATACCGGAAAACGCAATCCTGTAGGTCAACGTTATTAACGCGAGCAGCCTACACAGTGCTGACCTTTCCATAGCGGTCCAGCTTTTATGAAGGGCAGAGTTATGCTTGAGCATCTGGGAGGTTCGTGCTATTTCTCTGACATCTCAAACCTTTCGTTGACAACCAGATTGACCCTCATCAGATCACGGACTCCTCTTTTATGTAACCTCTTTCCGAGAAAGATGGTCTCTCTCTCTCTCTCTCTCTTTGTAACCCTGTACTTTCTACTAGCTCCGTGCCTTTGCAGAAAATCGCTGAACATGCAATGTTTACTTGACGAAACGATCGAATAGTGTTTTACAGAACAAAGCTGTGTCTAGGAAGCTTTAGGAAGATCATCCACCGGCACCCACTTCTGCTTCCTCATCTTCGTGACAATCCTCGCGATGTTCTTACAATCATCAATGCCTGAGTGATGTCTGCCTTCGAGGGCCAATTTCTGATGCTTCAACATGCCCTTCATCCCATGACCTCTGCCTGGGAGTTGGTAGTGGCTGGCGAAAGAATGCTTGATATTTATCCAGCAGTCAAGTGGAAGAGGAGTGGTTTGGCTAAAGCCCGCCTGCATCTTGTTCGTGTATGCCAGCTGCGCGGGCAGCATGGTTTTAAGATCCCAGTCACCGCACGTAACGAAAGCGAAGTCGGCAGGCTTGTCGAGTGCGCCCACGGACTGCAGCCACTCTTGAAAGCGCGTCCAAACCACGGGGAACGGGTCAGCTGCGTCCACGGTCGCCTGGAGAAACATCAGCCGACGTCGTGCGGTTTCTGCTGATACCAACACACACCTGTTCGATTCCTGTAAGCTCTGTGCAAAACTCTGTCAAAGCCGGGTGTCCAATAGGCTTGACATATTCGTGGAACTGGGCTTGTACTGAGTTTTTGCTCAGGTTGTACAGCAGCGTCGGAAACTCGATGATTTCAAATTCTCCTTTGGGGTATTTGCCTCCGCAGGTAGCTTCAAAGTCTAAGACCAGCAGGTATTCGAGTCGAGAGCGGGTCGGTCGAGTGGACATAATGGCAGTTGCAGCTGGAAACACACGACTGAGTTGTCTAAAGCTCATGGAGCGAGACAGTAGACTATCATGGAGCGAGACTATATATGCAGTTGTTTGTGACTCATCAGAAGAAGCGCAAATTAGACGCTTGGATCGGTGCCGGCGAGTCATCTCGTATTGCAGGATACTAGATGGCATTCCAGAATGATTATGATACATAATGTGTGATATCGTTTACCAAGCGGCGCTGAAAAAACGTTTCGTGAAATCGACTTGGAGGTTGAGGCAAACCATGTCGTCGTCGTCGACGGTGTACCCTCTAACCTCGACCTTGAATTTAGCTGGTGGAAGAGGTGTCACAAATGGCAACAATGCTCAAAATGATGACGACATACCTGGGGGAATTTCTTTTGGAAGCGCGACTGTGTGGGAGACAGAGTATTCACCAACCTCCACAGGGCACGATATATCGGCATCGGCGTTACGGCTAGGAGCAAAGGTCAGTGAAACTGAACATGTGGATAAATTTGAATACATACGCTTCCTCGCAGACATCAAACTGCTTGTGGAGCAGTTTAATGAGGCCCAGCTTCACGGTTACATCAGCAATAGCACCTTCCTGCAATATAACCCGTCTTTAACATTCCAGATATGCACACGGAGCAATGTGGGGCCTACCTCGATGCGCCGATGAACGTACGCGTTGACCTTGACGGTTATGTCTTCACCAGCTTTGGGAGGGTCGGGGGTGATTTCAATAGACTTGATTTCAATGGGATCGGAAGCAACACCTGCAAGAGAGTGTCTCAGTCAACAGACCGGGTGCTTCACACCAATTGAATACCAACCACAAACGGCGTAATCCCACCCCCCTGTGGTGTGCACGGGTCCTTGCTGCTGCAGTGATCGCTGCTCTACCGGGTTTCCCTGGGCAATACCAGCCAATGCAACGGCAAAAAGTGCGAGGAAAGATAGACGAGCCATAGTGGATGGGGAAAGAGGAAGGTGAGAGCGCGGAGCTTGTACTTCTATAGCGCCCCCTGAACCGAACTGGGGGCTGTGTGGCGGCGTCACTCAATCATTGCAGTGCGGCCGGTTGTCCGTCAGTCTCGCTTGCCTTTAACCACCACCTCGTTTCGATCCATTTCATTGTCTTTACAGGCAGCTGGTGCGTAAAAATTTCATATCAGACCCAGGCTTAGGCTCAAGAGACGCAGGTATCTGTCCTCGATCATTTACACAGATTCACAATGGCCCCAAACAAGGCTCGGGAGTACTGCTGCTGCGCAATCCCCCTGGTCAATGCAGGCATCTACACCCTTCTCGTCGAACAGCTCGTATTTGGTGTGACAGCAGGAACTTTGGCTATTGCGACGACGTCCAGTGAGTGTGCCAGCTCAATCCGCCCCCGAGCGCTGACTGAGATTTACTGCGCAGTTGTCGGCGCATCTACGCCGTCATTCGCCAAGTGGATATTTGCTATCGTGTGCTATGTTGCCGCTGCTCTCCAATTACTCGGAATAATCGCAGTCGCACAAGTGAGTGACCTGAGACTGGCATAACTAGTCAGCATTTAACACGGAATTAGGACAAAGCAATCACCTTCCGCCGTTTCCTCACTCTCCATGGCATCGCAGTTACCGCTCTATTCGCGGTTAGCGCCGCTTGGGTTGCTCTCTCTGCCTCGCGCCATTCCACTTCGCAGTCTGCCTGCCTCAAGAGCTTCTTCCCAAACGGTACGACCAGCTTGGGGACAACCATGTGCAACATCTTCCCTTGGGTAGATGTTGGCATCATGGGGGGGATGCTTGTCTTCTTCAGCCTTGTCCATGTATGTTATAATGCCTTCATTCCCACCGCGATCCCACTGATCAACTTGTCAGATCTATTTCTATGTGGTCATGTCATCGTACAGCAACAGTCAGCAAAGGGCCCATGACGACTACGCCTATGGTGGAGAGACCAAGGCTCTCACAAACGACATACCGATGAACAACCGCATGGAAACCCTGCCACTCCACGATCCTTTGATCGCCGAAGGTTCCTACGCTGGCCAGAGGAACATGAGCGGTGAATACGACCATCGCAGAAATAACAGCGGACAGAGCCTGTCGACTGTTATGGCCGAGCCGATACAACGGGAATACGACCAGGGCTCGTATTTGCAGCGAGTGCCATCTACTGCGTACCCTGCAACTGTCTACACGCAGGAGCCGGGGCCAACGCCCGTGTATCACGATGACTACTACTCTGGGGAGCATGGGAACTCGGACTTAAACAGGCCTCTCCCCAGTCAGCCCCATCCGGGTGAGTCCTGATCTCACCACCCTGGCTAGCATGTAGCTTTGCGGGTTGGTTGCTTTCGCGCCCCGGTTATCTGAGATGGTTGCTAATCAATATTGTCTCGCAGCTGAAGGGTCTTTTAGAAGAAAGGCGCCTCGCCTTCAGAAGGAACGCCAGGGAACCATAGATGTCTATTATCAGCAGTAAATTGCGTTCACACTGTACATTCCCCTTTTCATTTTCTACGGACATTCGGACATCACCTATGGTATTCCACACAAATGTATCATCGTGCAACCAACCCTAATTAATCGGCCGTTCATGGCTACATTTGCTCCATCTCCTGCTTCCACATTCCTAATATGAAATCAATGTATGTGGCATTTGCGATGCCTTTCCGTCCACCATCGTGTATGCCTTCGTCGTGCATGCTGATGAATGAAACCCTCGGGGGCCGTCGACACTGCAATAGTAATGCGCAGTCTTCGATGGTTACAAATCTCGGTTTCCTCTTTAAACAATCAGAGTGAGGGAATACCAAGCATCACTATTTGAAGTTTCAAATTTCAGGGTGCGCAATGCTTGTGGGAAAGATTGTGCAAAATTGCACCGCAGCTCATTGATAGTGACCAGGGACAATGCGAGATACGCCAGGGTCAGAACAATTTGCAGACACGCTGCTATCGCGTGGCTACTGAAGCGAGTGCACTGCAGTAATACTAGCTTGCATAGGCGCGATCCAGGTCCAGGAGATGAGACCAGCGCCTCCAGATGGTTGTCGCGGATTTCAAGGCCCGCTTGTGGCCCTCGGCGGATGCAAAAGAGTCTAGTCCTGCGCCGAATAGGCTCTTCCGGTCAAAATAATTGCTGGTCACTGCAATAAGTGTCACGTGACGGAGAGCTGGCATGATGCATCGATTTCTCGATCGATCCTGGTAACTGGCTCATAGAGCTGGCAATCTCCGAAGAACCGCAAAGTGTTGATAGTTGTGGGGTCAAGAAAGGTCAAGAACCGCGAACGGCCTGGCGCGGCGTGACTCAGCAGGAGCTCATAGGAGTCAAGTCCTGGCTTGAACCGGAAAGGGCCCATTTGTGGAAACATTGGTTGGAAACATTGGTCTTTCAAAGTCACGGGTGTAGCGCAGGTGGGGCCTTCCGGAGCGCAGTAAGGGACGGAAGCTCGGACAGAAGCTCGGACACAACGAGGATACTCACCGGACGGGGCGTAAGGGTGCCGCGGGAGATCAAGCAAGTACTCGGAGATGCTTCAGACCACGCATGCCATCCAGATTCCTCTGGCAGGGCAAGATGGCGACAGGAGATAGAAGGTTTCTAGATGCGTTCAACTCTGAACATGCTGCCTCCCGCGAAGGCCGATCGCCGCTCACCCTTTGTATGACCGTATCGAGCGCTGTTCTTCCGTCATTAATATTGGCCACATCTGCACAGCGAATCTGAGCCATCTGGGCACACGTCGCGAGCCTGTGAAGTGCGAGCATCTGCCGTTCCGTGCGCACTGGCAATGACACATATTAGTGGAAGACGTGATCGGCCGCGGCCCGCCAGAGATATTGATATTTGCGAGATACATGAAGCAGACGAGTATAATAATTAGCAGTTCGGTGGTTCCAGCGAGTTGGGTCACTCACATATAATGAGACGAATTTGAAGGAACTGCCTGTGGCGGCGGATGAAAAGGATTGTCGATTTCGGAGTTACCTGGCTTACCAAACTAGGACAGGGCATCACACCAGTGCTAGCATGAGGCTGCCACAGTGCCACTATTGCTCTTGTCTTCCGCTTTTCTAGCCTCATTGACTGCGCATGTTGTGTGCGGCTGTATCGCCTCCATCTGTTGCTGCTGATCTGCTCGGTGAACGTGCTGAAGAGGGCATGATCAGGGGCGAAAGCTGCACAGATGCCGTACAAAAAGGACAATAAGCCAGCCAGCTTCTAGCGTGGCAACGCATTGTACTTATTCCTCCCCAGTCAAGGTTGTCTTGAACACCACATATCTCCGTTCCATTCCGTTGATCGTTGCCGCTTTTTGAAACCTCCGGTGTTCCATTTGTCCCTGAGGCTCTATTATAGTCGCTCGTGGACCATTGACCCAAGATCTGGCCACTTGCCAACATTCCGACCAGTTGTTATTATCGCGCGTCCGCCTGCGTAGCCCATCCTGCTCTTGACTTCCAAGCTATACCATTTCTGGTCTCCCGCACGCGCGCGTCCTGAAGTCCGAACACCACCCCTCATATGCCTTCACTGGGACAATCCTACGAGGTCCTTCTTGACTTTACCAATGATACGCACGACTGTGCGACTGTACAACTTCTCCGAGACTATGGGCGCAATACCGGCGCGATCGTATTACTCCATCCTGGGGAAAGCGTGACCCTTGTGCTCGATGCCGGGGCGATGTACCAATACGCGCTCAAGACGCACTCAAAAATCGCCAACGTAACGTACGTGACCCTTCATTAACTGGCCCCTTCATGTTGTATTGAATGTGGGGCATAGGGCGCGAGCGTGGAGAGACGTTCGCTGCGACGTCTCACAGTTGTTTGCAACCACCGCCTCTCAACGATCATCACCACACAATATACTACCACCTGCGAGCAATGGGGTGACTGTGGATCGAATATGGAGAGATCATCGGTTCACTGTATGGGGAGACTCGTGATGTTGACGACGTTGTTGCAGGGTATGTGGGCTATTCTCTCAGCCCTGATGTGTCAATTGACCCCATTTTGAAAGTAGGACCCGACATCAACCACCACATCTCAGAGAGACAAGTGCCGGTGGGAAGGCTCGCGGAAGAGCGTCGAGCACAGGGTGGGGGGAGCAGAGGAGGGGGGGTATATGGATAATTTCTTGCGAAAACAGGACAGTCGCGCTAATTCACCTTGGACATGTCGTAATGTGTACTTTTAACCTTATCTTGTTTATGTTGACATGGACCCGGGCAGCCGTTATGAATGCGTTTTATCGGCCTCGTTGTCTCCAGGACGCTTTCCGGGATATCCTAGATGATAAGTCACGTGCCGCTATCTTCGCTAAGCTCAACAGGGGTTCCCATGATATCATTGGCGACAAAATCGCGATGAGCTCTCCAACACAGGCGAGTCGGTCAAGAGTATCATCAGCATTTCGTCATCGTCGGGTCTTCTCCAACCCATCGCTCGTCAGAGAACATATTTAACAGACTAACAACATGGCAGACAAGGTCAAACGCACACATACCATCCCACAATGCAAGCAGCAGCCAACGCTCTGCAAAACGTGCGTCTCTTTTATATCTATTTAATTCATGTCTAACCTCGTAATATAGTACCTCGGTCTGGCACCCTCCGCCGCTGGAGCAGAGTACAAGGGCCGTGGCGATGGTTCAACAATGAAAGCTTTGGCCTGGTTCGGCACCAACGACGTGCGCATCGTCGACGTCCCTGTCCCAGACATCACAGAGCCCAACGATGTCATCCTTCAAGTCACTGGCACCACTATCTGCGGCTCAGACCTTCATCTCTTCCACGGAGAGATCATGGCGTTGCAGAAAGGCGACATCCTCGGCCATGAGGTCTGTCCTGGCCCCTTTGATTGCCCTCTTATATCTCATCCTGCGCTCTAGTTCATGGGCAAAGTGGAGAAGGTTGGGCCGAACGTCACCAACTTGAAACCGGGACAACGTGTGGTGGCGTCCTTCCAAATCGCGTGTGGCACCTGCAGATACTGCGAGCAAAAGCTTTCGTCGTTCTGCGACAGGACAAACTCGTCGTCGTAAGTCATCGACAGCCTTGGTGAGGATATACAGGGATACACGCTCATTGCTCCCAGCTTGCAAAACATGATGTACGGCACCCGCGATGCCGGTTTCTTCGGATACTCGCACTTCACCGGCGGTTTCCCCGGTGGGCAGGCCGAGTACGTGCGCGTGCCCTTTGGCAACGTGAACCTGCTTCCCATCCCGGACAACGTCACGGATGAGCAAGCAATCTACCTTTCGGACGTGCTCCCAACGGGCTACCATTCCGTGGTCGACACCGGTGTACAGGAGGGCGATGTCGTCGCTATATGGGTATGTGGCATTGTAATGCCTGGCATTGCAGACACTCACGGATGACTTCCTACAGGGCCTGGGGCCTATAGGCCAGTGCGCCGCTCGATGGGCAAAGTTCAAGGGTGCCTCGCGCGTCATTGGGATCGATTCCGTTCCATCGCGATTGGCTTTCGCCAAGGAGAAATCCGGCATCGAGGTCATTGACTTTACCAAGGATACAGATGTGCCCAAGAAACTGATGGAGCTGGTACCGGGCGGCGTCGATGTGTCGCTGGACTGCGGTCAGTGCCCTCAGAAACCTACCCACTTCGCCGCTTATCTGTCCCCTAGGAACGTTCCATGAGCCGAAATCTATAGTGCACAAGGTGCAGAAGGCGCTGATGCTGGAAACCGATGTCCCTGAGACCATCAAGTACGCGTCCATTATCATGAGCTGATGTAGCATCGTTAAGTGGGCATTCTAGCGAGATGCTTTTGGCAACTAGGAAGATGGGTCGCTGCGGCATCATCGCGGCGTATGCAGGTCAGTCCGCGGTGTCACGTTTGAGGAGTATTCAAGTATTCAGTTAACCGTACTTTTCACAGGCTTTGCGAACGGCGTCAACGTCGGAGCCTTGATGGAGAAGGGCATCAGGCTCATCGGCAACGGACAAGCACCCGTCCACAAATACTGGGAGGAGATCCTTGGTTTCATCCAAGAGGGCAAGTTCGACCCCACGTTGTGAGTTGCGTCGCGAACACGTCCTTGACCAGCATGCTGAAAGGTGGCCCCAGTATGATCACCCACCGCGTGCCTCTTGAGGATACGGCGAAGCTTTACTCGGCGTTCGATAAGCGCAAAGCCGGGGTGGAGAAAGTGTTTGTAGAGACCAAGTTCTCTGCTCCGCCGAGCGCCGGTTGCCCAACGCTGACGCGCGTGGATGATTGGCCGGCATAGAGTCGAGCAGAATCTCAAGTGTTGTCGCTTTTGGCTGTTTTTTTGTTTTTATGTCGTTTTTTGTGATCTCCCCTGTTTTATCTTCTCTTGTGTGTGCCATTTTAATATTGTGTATTATGGGGGATTACAATTATGTGCTCGCTGTTGCGGGGTTTTCGCCGTAGACGGTGGTGAATGTCAACTTGTTCGGCTTGCCGGCCAGAGATGCCTTCTTCGTCAAGCGTTTCGGGCGAGCGAGGGCGCCCTTAGACAGTCGAATAGCGCTCTGGGCTTCTCCGGGAAGGGCCTGCCCAGCACGGGTTTTACCCCGATAGAAGGAAGCCCGCTTCATCTCGAAATCAGCCAACGACTGTGGGGTGACTTTCGACTTGGCCTCCTGCTCCATCTTGTCGAGAAGTGTCCGCATCATCACGGGCTTAGCGAGTAGCTCGCCCTGAAGAGAGGTCGGTAAAACAGCGCAAACTGTGAGCGGGAAAGGGACGTACGATGTGCTCCTCCGCCTTGTGCGCCATCTCAGCGACTATTGTCGGCCGCCCGTATTTCAGAATCTTCTGCAAATTGAACCGTGTGGCGGACCGCAGCTCCCCGACCTTGTCCGCGCTCATGTTGACCTCCTTCAGGATGAACTCGTCCGCGCCCTTCAAGCCGTTCTGCATGATGTCCGGGATGCTGCCCGTCTGCAGCCGCGCCTTCAGCATCTCCATGCCCACCGCGCGCGCTGTCACCTCCATCTTGATGTCCCGCGGGTTGTCGACCAGCTCGAGCACGGCCATGGGCGCGTTGTCGCCTAGGCGGTTGCCGAACTTGTGTATCCGCGTGTACCCGCCTGGCCGGTTGGCGTAGCGGTTTGCAAAAGTGCCAAACAGCTTGGGCAGGACACTGGGGTCGAGCACGAAGCCAGTGACCTTTCGCCATGCGTGCTGGTCGCGGTTCTTGCCCAGGGTTATGATCTAGCGGCCCATGCAAACTGTCAGCAACCCGTGTAGCATAGCCAAGTGAATGGCGGGCACCTTCTCTGCCATTCGAGCAGTCTCCTGGGCCTTCGGTAAGGTAGTTTTTACTGTCTCATACTGCAGCAGGGAAGTGACCAGATTCCTGCAAGTTGTCGGTCGAGGTGTGAGCGTCGCCGTCCCACAAAGCCAGGGTTTACTACGCACCGTAACATCATCATTCGATGGGACGTGTCCCTCGAGAGCTTCCGGAACGCGATACCATGCTTCATAATAGAGGATGAACGGAAGCCAGGTGAATGCTCGTCGCGAGTCGTGACAAGCTGTCCACAAATTTGGCGGAAGCCTGTGAACGGTACGTAATTATAGACCCCGCGACTGGGCTCATTCCTCTACTCAGTCTTTGCTCAGTCTCCACAAGATTATGCCAGTCCTTCGTGCCAGTTTACCACATAACGCTCTAGTATGTATCTGCTCTAATCTTTGGATCGAACTACTGGCATTCTAAGTGTACGCGTGCCTGGGCTCTAGGCACACCCTCTTCTAACCTGCAAAGGAATGCCGCCATTTGCCACCCTTGTACTTCCCTGCCAGATCCACCACAAACAAATGCCCGGAATCCGGAAATTCTTCTTGCTTCTGCGCGGCCTCGATATCTCCCCCTGCCACACAGTGTGCAGTCGTCACATACATCTGATCTTCGTTTGGCCCTGTGTATCTGATCATCAGACATGCGCGGTTGACAGTCAAGTGGAACTGGTAACTGCCTACCTCCAAAACAACATGCTGTGACTTTGAAAACGGTCGGAAAGACGATTTCCGCGTCTACAGTGCCATCGGCCGCGTGCCTGACTATGCGAGAGCCTCCCCATCTGCTTGCACTGTCAGTTTTACATGTCCCCGCAGGTGGAAACAGGGTGACTACCTTGCGCACCAGAGGCCGCCTTCGCTATCGAAGCAGAGCCCATCGGCGTAGCCGTCGACCGCCTGGCCCTGCGCCGTGGTGTCGGCGAACACGCGACGGTTCGAAATGGCGCCACTCTCTACGTCGTAGTCATACGCGTATATGATGTTCGCTCTTGAGTCTGTAAAGTAGCTGCCAATGTCCAGTCGGTCAATACCGCTGGTGAGCGCACGACGGATTGCGCTTGCGCTCACAAGGTCTTTTCGTCCGAGCTCCAACCAAGGCCATTCGAGTCCTACACATCAAAAGCGGCGTTGACACGAGAATAACACCCAGGCGGCAGCCGACTAACCGTGAAAGGGCCTTCGTCGACCACGAGACATGTCCCGTCGGCCGGGTCGTAGCGCCACAGCTGCCCGGGGATGCCGCGGTCACTTGCCCAGACGGAGCCGGCAAAGAAGCGGCCGTGGCTGTCGCACGCGCCGTCGTTGAACCGGGTGTGGGGGGCCCAGCTTTTGCGAAGCGGCCGGGAGAGGTAGGTGAGCGTCGAGTTCCCTGGAAGCAGCGCGACGCCCTGGGCGGCGAGACAGGCTAGCTTCAGGCGGTGCATCTCAGCATGGGCTTCTTGGCATAACGAAGAGGGATAACCGTACGCCTGGACCGTTCTTCCGGAATGCGAGACAGGTTATAGACTCCTCGAGCTGCTCGACGGTGTACTGCAGAGTTTTTGTGTCCAGGTGAAACACCTGGCGGAAATCTCAGCATGTGGAAATGGACAGGATGTGCAGATCTACTTTGTTGTCTTCCAGGTCTACAAAGTGCAATATAGCTGTCTTGGAATCATATAGAGGTGCTTGCGATAATCATATTCAATCGAGATAATGCAAGCAGTGGGCGTCTAACTCACCTTCCCCCAGAATGCAGCCAATCTTCAGCAGAGGCTTATCTGCGACGATTATGGTGGGGGGCATGGCGGTATAAGTACAAAAGTTGCGTGCTCATGAATTTATATCCTCAGGTCGGGGTCCTTTATCTGTGAACCGTGCCCGACTCGGAGCCGCCGCTGCCGATCGAGATTCAAGACACACAGCGTCACGGGGAAATCGTCGGAATATCCCTCACAATTTCCAACGCACAGAAATGAGGTCGAAGACGCGTGCACGTCTTAAGAATAGCCAGAGATAGAGTTGGGACAGAAAATACCAGATCTATGTTGATTATGGCATACGACACACAGATTCTGTATTATATGGTACTTGTCTAGTGGGCTAATGCAAGGAATCAAGTTAGTTTCGAAGCGAGTGGCAAGAGGCGTGCACTTGCCTTCTGGTGTCTTGGCAATGTAGTCAATGGCTGGAGAAACACGGTCGTCTCAGTGTCAGGAGCGAGTTGAGGGTATTCGGGACATTACCTTGCTGCACAGTTTTGATTTCGTCCGCCTCGGCATCCGGTATCTCAATAGCAAACTCCTGCAAACAGCCCTGTCAGACGCACGCCAGACATGAATGAAGGAGGCATGCTCACCTCCTCGACCGCCATCACAACTTCGACGGCGTCCAAGCTGTCCAAGCCCAGGTCTTCCGTAAACGAAGCAGTGGGCGTGAGCTGCGCAGGTCTAGTGTCAGATGGGGGCAGCAAGAACGCAGAGAATACGCGTTACCTTTGCAGCCTTGACCTTCTCAAACCCGCCCAGCACCTCCAACACCCGCGCCTGAATGGTGTCCTTTGAGAGCCCTGCGGCCGCGGAGTAGCCAGCTCTCCATGGGACGGCCATTTGTGTGCGGGGTGCAGCGAAGGCCACACGGGGACGAGTCAGCGAGCGGGCAGCCAGACGAATGAAAGACATGATGTGTGAATGTGAGTTCTTGGTGACGAGTAACTTTCACTGGGAGAATTCGGAGACGAGACGCGCAAATCGAGCCGGCGTGACTTATTCAGACTCCGCTCGGCTCTAATAAATAAATAACGCGCCACTGCCAGTGCGAGCTTCCCCTTGTTTTTCAACCTCGAACTCGTTTGCACTACTGGTGGTTCACAGTGAGCGCACCTGGCGTCCTTGATATCAGACTTGGGCACCTACTTCTACAGAACCCTACTCGAGGCCTGCCGAGAGCGCTGGCAGTTATCACACGGTGGCCTTAGCTGCCTACTGAAAGTGCTCTCCTCATTCACATGCGCGACTACGAGTAGGCCGAGACAAAGGGTATCCCGGCTTCTCGGAATGGATTGCACTCAGGATATTGAACCAACAACAATGCATCTGTGCTGTGGGGTGCGGTAAACCGTGCAAGCAGAAAATAAACCTCTGTCACGGTGCGTGGGTTCCCTGGACGTCAGCAACGCATTTCCATACGTAGGTCACCCAATGCTACGGCCAAAGATGTAGTAAATTGGGATCTTGGGCAAGGCCTTTGACTGGCTGCGAATGCTTTATCGCAGGATGAGCTATGTGGTGGCGCTAGGTGCGTTGCTGCATAAATTTCGCGAGCGCGATCAAAACCTAGTTCATGATATACTCACATCCTCCATTCCTGTTCTATATCTGGGTGGGGAAATACCGAGACTCGCCACGCAGCACATGTATGCTGGTGTGACTTTCCAGTCTACCAGGCGACATGCATTCGCCGGTCACTGCAACAAAAGCGAGTCTAGTGTGCCAATGCGCACACAGCATCCTCAGCGTGGAGCAGCCGGTTCACTCGCTGCTGCCAAAGGAAGATCGGCTACTATATACTGCCTGGATCGACATACATTTAATCAGTGGGTGCGAGGTGATAATCGACATCAACACGAGTCAGCTCGAGTTACTCGCTGACTGGCAACATCAATTCCTGTGAACGTTTCGACAAATCAACTGACGTTCAATGCTGACGTCGACGTTGTTCGCCCGGCCTGATGCCACTCGTGTACCGAAGGTTCATGCTTGCCCTGCGATATCTCGATTCTGGCACTTGTGATGGCTCTCCCCAATTCACACTTTGCAAAAGCGGCCCTACACAACTCGTTTTCGCTACAACCACACAGAATCCCTGCTGGGTGACGAGCATGGCCATGACGTTGCAGAAACTGTGTGCCCTTCAGCCACACCGCCGCGCGAAGAAGATAGCAGCTTCGCAGGTAGTATATAACCCCGCAATTAATTGAACGCCTTGAATACGAATACTCCAACTGTGAATCGCCGGGTGTCGCGGAGATGCTGAGTAAGTCAACTTTAATAGACTGTTATACAGGCTGACCTTGCTTTTGCCCAGGGTATTGAAGGAACTCAAAGGCCGCTTCGATTACTACATGAAAACAGACGATGATTCGAAAATCCCCGCTGATTTGACTGGAATCACGTTTAGCACAACGCGTCATCTTTATTATGGGTAACCTTTAGTGGTTGTACTTACACTGTTCACGGATTAGGCAACGAAACCTAGGCCTGGAGTCCTGGAGGTCGCGAAGAGCACAAATTTACTATCTATCAAAAAGATTGCTGACAACTCACCACGCCTTCCAGAAAATCTGCTTTGATGTAAGTGCGCGATCTTCTGCTGACTTTAAATTATTTTATACCCGCTTACTCGGTACGAAGCACTGCGACAGCTAACACCCAAGATCTGGACCTCATCAATGAAGCCTTTGAGTACATGATGACCAAAGCTCGTGGCTAGGACGTGATGATTTTTGTTCTTGACATCGCTTCTAACTTCGTCGCTTCTAACTTGACAGCGCGGAGGCTCGTTTGAGTCTTTCCAAAGAATTACGATGCATGCAGCGCAAGACTCACGGTCACGTTTTTTTATCCCGCATATATGCACGCGATTTGCCGGAGACACAACGCTGAAGTACCTTGTATCAGGGTATATTGATGGGCTGTCACCCCAGGCAGATTATCAAGCTGTCGAAAGGAAATTTTATCTCCAAATACAGGTCTTGGCGCGGGTTAGAATTGCAAGACGACGATAACGCGGGGCTATCGAACATCCCTTCACCTTTCGGCCCGGGCGGAATTCTGTTCCATAGAGCATGTGGCTCGGCTAGATATTACACAAGTACCTCGACGCGTCTACAGATATCACATATGCCCACGTGCGAGTATCACCAACATGTGTGGGGTCAAGGTACGCACGTCGCACGGGTATCATGGATGCCAGAATCGCTGCGCCGCTGATTGCAGAGGGATGCCATTAATTTGGTAGTCAATTTGGTTGGTATCGTCTCTGAACGTATATAATTCAGCTCGCTATATAGAATTGAAATAACCTACGACCGATTGTCGTGATACAAGCAAGCAGGGCGAGTGCCTTGCAGTTGACGTGAATGGTGTCATGTGACCGTGTGAAACTGTACAGTTGGATAGCATTGATACCGAGGAGTGGAGGAGTGCCGGCTGGGGTAGGGCAAGCATCCGCGACCGTGTCATACACTTCAAGATCCTCAAGGTAAATCACTGCCTCACACTCCCTTGCTAGTCTACTCAATACTCATATCTCTTTAATCTCTAGGTTCGTCTCCTCACAGTCACTCATTACTTGCTAATCTCACGCGATTGCCTCTCCCCCCCAGACTTTGCGATGGCCACATTCTCCTCGACGCCCATCATCATTGATGGCAAGGGTCATCTCCTTGGTCGGCTGGCCTCCATTATCTCCAAGCAGATTCTGTCTGGCCAGAAAATTGTAGTGGTCCGCTGCGAGGAGATCAACATCTCAGGCAGCTTCTTCCGCAACAAGGCATGTCGAACCGGGATTGTAAAGGTGTTGGATGTTTTACTTATACAGATTGTGTGCAGCTGCGGTACCACAACTTCCTCCACAAGCGCCATATCGTCAACCCTAAAAAGTCTGGCCCCTTCCATCACCGCGCCCCTTCCAAAATCCTCTTCCGCGCCATCCGTGGTATGACGCCCCACAAGACCCCCCGCGGCGCAACCGCCCTCGAGCGTCTCAAGCTCTACGAGGGCATCCCCCCACCATACGATCGCAAGAAGCGCATGGTCGTGCCCGAGGCACTCCGTGTCCTGCGACTGAAGCCCGGCAGGAAGTTCTGCACGGTCAAGCGATTGTCGCACGAGGTTGGCTGGGGCTACAAGGATGTTGTCGACCGCTTGGAGGAGAAGAGGAAGATTAAGGCCCAGGCCTTCCACGAGCGCAAGGTCGGTTCTCTCGCTTGATCACAGTATGCGCAATTGATCGCTGAACAACTCTTTCGCATTAGCTTGTCGGGGTCAAGCTCCGCCAAAAGGCCACCGCAGACACCGCATCGTCGTTTGAGAAGCTGACGCAGCTTGGATACTAGATGGAGACGGGAAGAAACATAACATATCATGATCACGCCTTACACCCATTTCCCATGCTACACGCTCTACGATATGCACGTAAGGCTTGCTCTTCCCATGTATGACTGCCCGCCTAGGATTTTATGCGACTCTTTTTGGCCGGTACAATGTACAATGAGTCAGATCGGGACCACGTGATTATCAGGCATTGTATTGCATTAATTTAATAATCAAACAAACCGACATCAGGCCAAGTGTGCTTCTGATACAGCAGAACCTACATACTACTCTTCAGCAGAACGCACCGCGGTGTTGATTTCAATTTCGCGAATATGCCTCGTAGACCACGTCTTTGGCGCATATATAGTGTCCTGTCCAGGATGTCGAGGCAGCTGTCGTGGTGGCTCTCAGCTGTCGCAAGTCTTTCCCAGAATAATTATTTTGTCCCCAGTCAGGAGGCAAGTGTCATGTTCCGCATGGCTCGATTTTTTTTTCGCAAGCCACACGCGATGAAGGATCTGGACCGTAGCCCAGCTGCAGTTAGGGAATACGCCATTTTAGGATATTGGCGCGTAGGAGCGCATCAGTAGGGTTGTTTCGCAGATTGTTGGTTGTATTACGAGGTTGTGGGATGAGTGTGTTAAGCAAGAAGGGTCGCCGCGAGCGTGAGACTAAGAGAGACGCGCCCTGTCAGCGAAGCTGGGCGTTTGATTCACGATCCTTCTTTCCTCTTACCACCTCCTCCCTAACCTCGCTATCCCTTTACCCCCTCCTCTCTCCTCCTCCTCCTACCCCTCTCCTCTCCCCTCCCCCCTTTTCACCCTCTCACCCTCCGCTTCCATGGCTACCGAATCCTCCCCCACTCGGTCCGGTAAGCATCCGCAGCAGCCAATCGGCGAGCCGATTTGCTTACGCTGCATGCTTATTTCTCTCCAGGCTCTCCCGGCGCCCAGTCGCGCTCCCCATCTCCCTCCCCGCAGGACACCCTTACGTTGCGTGCGCTCGTGAGCACCAAAGAGGCCGGCATTATCATTGGCAAAGGGGGCAAGAACGTCGCCGACCTCCGCGAGCAGACGGGCGTCAAGGCCGGTGTGAGCAAGGTCATCCAGGGCGTGCACGAACGCGTCCTCACCGTTACCGGGCCCGTCGAGGGCGTTGCCAAGGTGAGTGCGATCGCGGTTATTTTGCGGCTATACGCGGCGGAGGGCTAACGTGGTATGCAGGCGTACACCCTGATCATCACGCAGCTCGTGAGCTCTGCGCCCTCATCGCCTGTGACGTCCTCGCCCCCATCTGCGCAGACGTCGATCCGATTGCTCATCTCGCACAATCTGATGGGCACCATCATCGGCCGTAGCGGCCTCAAAATTAAGGCGATCCAGGACGGCTCGGGCGCGCGTATGGTCGCGTCCAAGGACATGCTCCCGCAGTCGACCGAGCGCATTGTGGAGGTGCAGGGCGCGCCTGAGTCCATCGGGCGCGCCATCGAGGAGATCGGCAAATGCCTCCTCGAAGACTGGGAACGCGGGCTGGGCACAGTCCTTTTCCACCCCACCGTCGAGGAACGCGTCCCGGGCGGCGCTGGCAGACGCCAGCAGGGCGAAAGAGGCGGGTACAGTGGGGATAGGTACAACGGCAACGGCGGCGGTGCCAGACGGTCGAATGGCGGCGCGCAAATCTCTACCTCTCCCCCGCCATCCCCACCCCTTGACGGGGCTGCGGCCGTGTCGGCTGCTGCGCAGCCGACGAACTTGCGGACCCAGAATATTTCCATCCCGTCCGACATGGTGGGCTGCATCATTGGCCGCAGCGGGACCAAGATCACCGAGATCCGCCGGCTGTCGGGGTCCAAGATCTCCATTGCCAAGGCCCCGCACGATGATACCGGCGAGCGCATGTTCACGATCGTCGGCACCCCTGAAGCGAACGAGAAGGCGCTGTTCTTGCTTTATAATCAGCTGGAGAGCGAGAAGGAGCGGAGGGTAGGGAGGGAACAGCAGTCCGAGCAGCAGGAGTGATTACACACGCACTCCACTGGCTAGTCCTTGATTGGATTGAGCCTTGGCGCTGGACGCTTGTACCTTCCCCCGACAACCTTCGCCGCTTTGCCATACATTGTTTCTTGTCTTCCCCCGACTTGACACCATCTTCTCAAAAACTGACACGAACTTCATGTGCTGATTGCTCGTTCATTCCTTACCATTATCTAACAAACACCCACCCCACCTCATTCTTCTCACCGCATAAATACATGTTGGGCCTTCGGCCTTGCGTTCATATCTACCACCATCTGTTGCCACACCCGACTTACGAAAAGTATGTATACGAATTCCATGTTGTTGTCGTTGTTGTTACAGACAAGCTGTAAACTGCCATCCATCCCTGCCTCATAGATGCATCTTACCGCAAGCGCGTCTCCGATCACTCGTCGATCAGATTCGTAGAAGTCGATTTGGGAAATTTTCGCTGAATCGCGCCGTTTCAAACCGGTTTCTGAATAGCCCACCACCGAACCGCCTCTGAACCGCCCTCCGTGTCCAGTCACAATATCCGGAGTTTGCAAAGGTTGAACTGTTGTTCAATGTCTAGGCTGCCTCTTTGATATCTTCACAATGCAACCACGACGCAGTCTCCTTCCAGGGCCTGATTTTCTCCCAGTGCAACCTCACTCTGCTGCCGACCTACTATGGGACTCAATCTACCGGCTCAGCCAGCAAACTCGTGCGCACAAACGTACACTTTAGGCTACCCCGCATTGCCTTGCAGCAAGGGAATCCTCAATGGCCTGGTACCAACGAAGGGGGATACGCTCACTCGTCCGCTTACCCACTCGCCACGGCAGGACCCTCGTCCTCGTGGGTCGAGCAGCCGCGTAATTTCTACGACGCGCCTAGATCCACAGCGCCCCAGCAGGGCAGCAGCACGGTGCGCAAACTCGGGTTGCGCATTGACAGGCTCCCCTAAGTTGCTCGAGATGCACATGATGGACCGCCATCTCGTATACCCACCTGGCCAGACCACAGGAACAAGAAGCCAGACTAGGACGCCGATCCCACTCTCAAAGGGTACACCTTTTGTTTAAGTTCCCCGCGTTCGCGTGGTGCGGTGCGATGTTGATTGGGTTTTGGCAGGACACCGATCCCGACACAGGGCACGATGGTGGATCTCGATGACCCGGAGACGCTCGCGGCGTGGATGCGTGAGTGCAAGCGGCGTTGGCCGACCGCTGGCCGCGTAGAGGACAAAAAGCGCAAGATAGAGGCGATTGCGCGTGGGCAAATCGATGTCCATGATTCTGCGTTCTCCCGAGACAAGAGGCGAAGGGTGGATGAAGACCACGAGCCGGGAGCTGAAGGGGCCGGAAGCAAATGAAGAGGGGCGGGAAGTGGAGAGGGAAGGGGGGAAGGAACAGACAGTAGGTGGAGAGGCAGAGGCAGAGGAGGTGTTGGTACACCATCTCTGAGAGATAATGCTCCCCTTCCTGCAATGCCCGTGGAAATGGGTGCTGAGAGTGACCTGATGATGTGCCTCCCGAAGTCACAACCTCGAAGCCTCAAGCTTTGGTCAAATAACGAAGAAGAACAGATGCAACCGGAGGCAGCAACTATTCAAGCGACACAGCGACCCATGCCAGCCCCAAACATCAAACTTGCGAACAAGCCACACCCTCTGCAGCCTAAGAAAGCACTTCATAATCCCCTTGCCTCGAGGCCAACTCTTTTGGAGCCTGGGCGCTTGATTCAGGATCCTTCTATCGTCTTACCACCACCTCATTCTCGCTATCCCTTTACGTCATCCTTCCTCCCTCCTACGCCTCCCCTGGCTACCGAATCGTCCCCCACTCGGTCTGGTAAACATCTGCAGCAGCCAATCGGCTCGCCGATTTTCTTACGCCGCATGTTTGTTTCTCTCCAGGCTTTCCCGGCGCCCAGTCGCGCTCTCCATCTCCCTCCCCGCAGGACACCCTCACGTTGCGTGCGCTCGTGAGCACCAAAGACGCCGACACCATCATTGACAAAGGGGATAAGATCGCCGCATACCTGAGCGAGCAGACGGACATCGAAGCCGGTGTCAGCGAGGTCATCCAGGGCGTGGACGAGCGCGTCCTCACCGTCACAGGGCTCGTCGAGGCTGTTGCCAAGGCGAGTGCGATCTCAGTCATTTTGGGGCTATATGTAGCGGAGGGCTAACGTGGTATGCAGGCGTACACCCTGATCATCACGCAGCTCGTGAGCTCTGCGCCGTCCTCGCATGTGACCGCCTCGGCCTCACCTGCGCAGACCTCGATCCGATTGCTCATCTCGCACAATCTGATGGGCGCCATCATCGGCCGTAGCGGCATTAAAATCAAGGCGATCCAGGACGACTCGGGCGCGCGCATGGTCGCGTCCAAGGACATGCTCCCGCAGTCGACCGAGCGCATTGTGGAGGTGCATGGCACCCCTGAATCCATCGGGCGTGCCATTGAGGAGATCGGCAAGTGCCTCCTCGAAGACTGGGAGCGCGGGGTGGGCACAGTGCTTTTCCACCCCGCCGTTGAGGCACGCGCCCCAGGCGTCAAGAACAGACGTCGCGAGGACAAAGCACCCCCCGCGCACGATTGGGAAAGGTACAGCGGCAGCGGCAGACGGCCAAAAGGTGACAGTGGCAGGCTGAAAAATCCCAGGAGCAAACGGCAGAATGGCGGCGGCGGCGCGCACATTTCTACCTCCCCTTCGTCATCCCTGCCCCTCGACGGGGCTGTGGCCGTGTCAGCTGCTGCGCAACCGACGAACTTGCGGACGCAGAATATCTCCATCCCGTCCGACATGGTAGGTTGTGTCATTGGACGCAGCGGGACCAAGATCACCGAGATCCGCCGGCTGTCGGGGTCCAAGATCTCTATTGCCAAGGCCCCGCACGACGACAGCGGCGAGCGCATGTTCACGATCGTCGGCACCACCGAGGCGAACGAGAAGGCGCTGTTCTTGCTCTACAATCAGCTGGAAAGCGAGAAGGAGAGGCGGGTAGGACGGGAGCAGGAGTCTGAGCAACAGGAGTGATTGCACGCGCAGACACCCCATTGGCTAGTCCTTGATTGGATTGAGTCTCGGCGCTGGACACTTGTACCCTCCCTCGACGACCTTCGCCAATTTGTGACACGCATCTCCTGTGCTGATTGCTTGCTCATTCCTTACCCTTATCTAACAAACACTCCCCCACCTTCTCACCGCGTACAGATACTTATGTGGAAGCTATCTTGCGGTCATATCTACTACCATATGTTGTCACTGCCAACTTACGAAATTATGTATATGAATCTCATGTTGTTGTATTTGTTACTGTAAATTGCCATCTATCCCTGCCTATATTGACAATGGACGTGCATGTCACTGCGGGCGCTTCTCCGATCACTTGTCGATCAGATTCACAGCAACCTAAAAAAGTTGAATTGGAAAACTTTCGCTGAATCGCGCCGTTTCAAAACGGTTTCTTAACAGCTCATCATCAAACTGCCTCTGAATCGTCCTCCGTGTCCAGACACGATATCCAGAGTTTTCCAAGGTTGAATCGTTGTTTGGCGTCTAGACTACCTTGGTGATACCCATCTAATGCAACCACGACGCGGTCTCCCTCCAAGGCCTGATTTTCTCCCAGTGCAGCCTCACTCCGCTGCGGACTATAGCTTATCTACTGGGGGACCCCATCTACCAGCTCAGACGACAAAAACATACCCACAGACCTATACCTCAGGCTACTCCTCGCATTACGCGCAGGCCTTGCAGCAAGGGAATAATCCGCAATGGCCTGGCACCAACGAAGGAGGATACACACTCTCGTCTGCGTACTCACCCGCCATGGCAGGACCCTCGTCCTCGCGGGGCGAGCAGCAGCATAATTTCTACGACGCGCCCAGATCCACGGCACCTCAGCAGGGCAGCTGGTACCAGTTTGGCACAGCGCGATGCACAAACCCGGGCTGCGCATTCACAGGCTCCCCCAAATCGCTCGAGATGCACATGATGGACCGCCATCTCGTGTACCCACCTGGCTGGGACCACAGGAACAAGAAGCCGGACTGGGACGCCGATCCCAGTCTCAAAGGGTATGCCTTTTGTTGGAGTTCCCCGCGTACATGGGGTACAGTGTTGATGTTAATTGGATTGCGGCAGGAAACCGATCCCGATACAAGGCACGACCGTGAATCTCGATGACCCGGAGACGCTCGCGGCGTGGATCGCTGAGCGCAAGCGGCGCTGGCCGAGTGCCGGCCGCGTAGAGGATAAAAAGCGCAAGATAGACGAGGCGATTGCGCGTGGGCAAATTGATGTCCGGGATTCGGCGTTTTCTCGAGACAAGAGGCGAAGAGTGGACGAAGACCAAGAGCCAGGGGCTGGAGGCGGTGGAGGCAGGGGAAGAGGGACGGGAAATGGACCAGGAAGAGGGAGGGGAACAGACAGTGGATGGCGAGGCAGAGGGAGAGGAGGTGCTGGTACGCCATCTCTGAGAGATAATGCTCTCCCTCCTTCAGTGCCTGTGGATATGGGTGCTGAGAGTGCCTCTGATGACGATGCGCCTCCCGAAGTCACAACCTCAAAACCTCAAGCTTTGGTTGACCATGCCTCAGATGATGCAGAAGAACAGACGCAACCGGAAGTAGCAACTATTCAAGTGACACAGCGACCCATACCAGCTCCAAATATCAAACCGATGAACAAGCCACGTCCTCCGCAGCCTAAGAAAGCACCTCATAACCCTTTTGCCTCGAGGCCGACGCTGTTGCGCAATGTGAGAGGCTGCTTCTTGCGCGCCACCAGCTCAGCTGAAACTTGAACTTACAGCTTTTACTACCCGAAATCCGCATGACTGTATCCAATCTCTCCCAAGCCATTCGCTTCATCGTGGACAATGATTTTCTTAAAGATGTGGAGCTGAAGCCAGGACAAGCAAACGAGAAGATGATTGAAGTCCTCGACGACAGTCGCGCAGTGTCTTCGCAGTCTCATTCAGTGTAGCGGAAAGTAGGAGACTTGCTGCCAAAGTGGTGCAATATATTAAAGTGGTACAAATAACATTCGATAATCATCAATGACTGTCGCAGGAGCTACCACACTCACTGCCGCTCTCCGAACCTTCCAGCTCGTCTGGATCAATCTCAAGATTACGTTGCTCGACTTCAAAGCCAGCAGCTGTCAATGCTTCCGCTATCGAGTCGGCCTTGGTGGGCGCGGTAACCACAACCGCAACCGAGGTCAAGGGATCGAACACAGGAAGAACGTGCTTCTTAAGTGCGGCGAGAACCTGATCCTTTGTGATAGCTTGATACTTCTCCAGCAATTCTGTGTTGTAGTTCTGCGAGACGCCCTTGATGGCCTGATTGGTGAAGGATGCCATGGCCTGGTGACAATATGGATTAGATCCTGCACGAGGAAAGTAAAAACATCGGATGCATACCGCACGGCCTGCTGACGCAACGCCCCTTGCCACGCCATACACCAGGCTGCTTTTTGCGGCATCCAGAGTTGTCTCCTCGAGAAGTATCTGTAAGGGAATGATGAGATGGAAATATCACATTCCAATTCCTGCACGTACTGAGCCATCGACGATGCCCTTTACGACCTTTTCCGCCTCTTTGTAAGCTTGCATGCTGTTGGAGCTCTGGTAACGCGCAATGAGCTTCTTGAGCTCATTTATCTGGGATAATAACATACGCGGTATAAAGAGAAAGTCAAAAGTCCTGTCTCCCGGTCAGGGCTCACGGAAGCTCCATATGCGAGACCTGAGCCGCGGATAGAGCGCTAATACCGACGTCAGCAGTGTTTATAACTATCTGAAAAAGCGGCGTACCCAGAGATAACCTTCAGTAGCGTTCAAAGCTTCTAATGCCACTGTCAAAGCAGGGGAGTCCGGGTCATGGAAGCCCTGGATGCCTTTGGTGGTGTGGTTGACGTATGTGCTTTCGATAGTGGGCAAACTGAGGACAACGGACTGCAAGCGAAATTCAGCAAATGGCTTGGTTTGTACAAAACAGATAACTCTAACCTTCTTGGCTGGTTGTTTACCGAGCCCGTTCAGGGTCTCTGATGCAAGTTTCACAGGTGCAAGTGCAGTCTCCTAAACGAAGTCAGCATGAAGTCAAACTCATCCATAGACCTTCGTGGGTTGTACTTACTGGCAATATGTCCCCAAAGTTCTTCTCCCAGGTAGTACGAGGGTTCGGGACATCGAGGACATTTCCAGTCACCGATATCCGGACGCCAGACGGATCCGTGACTATTGCAGCGGTTCAGCTGCTAAAATTTCCGACTAGCGAGAAATGAAACTCACTGTACTTCCTCAGCTCATTGAAGTCGGCGATGACAGCATCAGGGGTGTCTTGAAGGTCTTGGATAAGTTTGGGGATGAACTCCGTCTGCGGCAAGACACCCGCGGCACGTGAGGTAGAATTCTCGGCGTACAAGAGGTCGGCCCAGAGAGAAGATAGGACATTGTTGCCGTCGCGTTTCATCTCGGGTAAGGACTGTTGAATCTTCGCAAGGTTCACTTGTAATCTGACGGGGAAGCATGAGATCATACTGCAACCCAAGTGAATAATACGACGAACCTCTCCTTGTCAAATTCACTGCCGTAAATCAGATCCCGCAGCCAAGCGATGGCGGTCTCATACATCCCTGTCTCGACCTTGATGCTGATGCGCAAGTTCTCGGAAAATCCGCCGTTGACGCCCAGATCAGCGTCGTAAGAGACGGTTTCATCGTCAAGTTTGTTGATGACTTCCTCGTGGGACAAGCGTTCTCCGGACTGCCTTGTCACTGGTAACGAGAAAACGGTTGATAGATAGGCTGAAATGTGACTGATGTGATTGTTCAGTCAGTAGGAGACCGGCTTATAGACGGCACGCGGACTTACGGGCGAAGCCTGTCAGGCACGCTGGCCAAAGAAAACAGAGCATGGACATTCACGAAGTCCGACTGAGCAAAATTGTGATCAAAATATAGTCTGCCATGTAAAGGCTGCTAGTAACGCACCTTCACGTGATCGTATTCAACAAAGAAAGGCAATTGCGTCCCATCGGACTGAACGTGCTTGGATAGCTCAGATTGAACGGGATGTTGTGCAGGTGCGCGTCCTTTCCCGGGTTCCTGGAGACTTTGTACCGATATCCACGAGATACTCTTGACGTCCGGCACTGGGAACGCAGTGAGAACCTCGGTTGGAATGGGTTTCTCATGGAGAGCTTTTGCATCCTCCAACAGTTTGGTAACTTTAGCAAGTCCTTCAGGCCCAAGCTTCTTGACCTGAGCTGCAATGCGGGCTTTCTCTTTTTTCTCCAGTTTGTCTGCTAAGCCCGCAGAAGGTTTACCACGGATGACAACGTAAGCCGGGTCAATAAAGTACCTATGATCATATTCAGAAAAGAAATGTCAAGCGAAAATGATGCAGGCTCACTTCTTCAGTGTATCAGTCCATTGTTTGCTAGACCAGCCCTTCAAAATAGAATAGCGACCAAACTCGTCCATTGATTCAACAATGTCAGAGCCATCTGGAGTGCCATACAGGAAGTGATCAATCATGATTCCAGAGAATACATCGGCTTTCGATGATTCAAGGCGGCTCCGGAGCTGTGAGACTAGGTTAGACAGAGAACGTCCGTCTGGCACATTTGATAGCTCACCTGACGCTCCTCGCGGCTGATGACCATTTTCATCCTGTTCATATCCAGACCTTCCTTAACCAGGCGCTCGAAGCTCGCCTTCAGCTTGGTGTCAAAAGTGTCAAGGTGTTCCGTAGGGACTGAGCCGACGTAGACGGTCAAATCGCCCAAGGTAGCCCTCGAGTCTTCGTTGAAGAAGATATAGGAGCTTTTAAATTCATTAGAAGGGATTAAAATAACCGGAAATGGATACATACCAGAGGGGCGATTCTATTTCCACATACTCCTTGTTTAAAGGAGCAACGGCGGAGGAGGTCATGTAGGTACCCAGCAATTCGATGACCTGAAATTACAGAACCGTTTGTCAGCGGCACAGCGGCAAAAAAACCTCTGAGCTTTTACCTTTTGCTCCAAGAAATCACCTGGAGCAGGGCCCATGAACGAGATTGCTAACTCGCCCATGCTTTCGTCCTTCTCTGGAAATTCCACAGTCTCTTTCAGCGTCTTTGGAATAGGTTTCCGGTGGGCACTGGGGGTCTCCACAAATGGTCGCTTCCAACCTTCGGGGCGAGGTCCCTGATTTTGACCGTGGGCGATGATGCTGGGTTCGATTTGTTCTTGGACTACTGAGAGAAGAGAGTTGGTTCCGCTAGAAAGCTTGCCGGTTACGATCAGGGAGAGATTGTGCGGAACATAGTATTTCTTGTGGTAGTCCCGAACTATATGGTCTGTGATCAGCATTTTCATAACAGAGCTCAAAGCCGCAGAACTCACTTTGTTCAACGGACAAAACCCGCAGTGCCTCCATCAATCCACCGGTCTCGCTCCTATATGCACTCCCTTTAGGGTTGATTAGTTGTTGCATGCTGTAGTGTGAATGGAGTTAGAAATTGGTTTTTTAATGGCTATTTTGGACAAGCTTGCCGAAGGCCCATGAGATCCATCGAAGTATTCTCGCGACCCTGCATTTCACTGTAAACGACGCCAGAGTCCTCGCCCTTGGGATCAATATGATGAACCTGGAAGTGCGTGTAAGCAGGGGTTTATGTGAACAGGGAGGTTAGCACGAGCCTCCGTCACGAAAGCCGCTTGGGTGCTGGTTGGGTAAAGTATGTGGTCTACATAGATCGGCAACAACTGTAAGAAGCCCTGCTCGCCGGCGGTAGATGCGGTGTAAGCTGTATGATCGGTGTCCGTCCAGGCATTGGTACCATTGGAAAAGCCACGATTCGCGAGATGATCGATAATGCCCTTGTAGGGGTACTTTTCCGATCCCATAAACACCAGGCTGTCATCTTTGCATGAGATGTGTGTTGAATATGATCAAACTTAGATCTTACTGCTCTAGGGTGTGGGGGCATCCGCTGTCGTCGAAAACTGATATCGTCAGCTCAATCACTTGTGGTACACGTAACCTGGCTTACTTTCGGTACCAACGACAAAATAACCATTGACGAGAGGCGCTGATAGCAGGCATTGTTAAACTAGAAGCTCGCTTCTAGAGAAATAATCGCGACTCACCCTCAAAATCTATATGCACGACGCTCAAACCAGTCTCTCGACTCTGCCATTTCGACACCTCCACATCCGTATAGTCGAGCTTGACGCGTTTAATGAGATCGAAGTTGCCAAACGTCTCAGATGTTGGGGCCATTGCGTTTTCTAGTTTAGCGGAAGTCCTGAGTGATGGGCTACTCAAAGGACTCGGCGCGGAACCTGGAAATGCAGCGACAGAATGGGTGTCACGCGTGCGGGTGTGCGTCGCGAACTTGAAGTTCGTCCTGGATTTGAAAGAAAGACTAGGACTGCATGACCGAACACGACAAATAGGCGACAGCTTCAGCATCCAAAGAACCGACCACCAGGTACGTCGAAAGGGAGAGTGAGTACAGTAAAGCTCGACACGACACGGAACGCTTTCTGCCTGTCCCGACTACAAGTACCGCACAACCCTGGCTTATACTCTCACCGCGCGCCGCGCCAAAGTGCTCCCTGCATTTGCTTGGGTTCATAACAACACTAATATACGACGCAGCTCAAACATCCGTACCATGTCAAAGCCAGATTATCAGCCTACCCTCGAGCAAATTGCCCTGGCAGAGGAGAAAAGAGCGAAAAGAGCGAAACTAGCTGCTACCATTCCTACTGCACCTAAAGCTATAGTCGTCGATGTTGTGAAGGGTCGCATCCTGCCACGGAAATGGATTAACCTGCCTACAACTGAAGGCTCCAAGGAATCTATGCGCGTTAAAATCATGACTTGGAATGTCAGTCCGCAATAACAATATCTGAAGCCCTTGGCGTTAATAATTTGGTCTATGCATTTAGCTGCTTGCTCAAATTCTTGTGCGTGAGTTCTCAAAAGCACCGTCGTCGTCGTAATGTCTCTCAATCATACAAGGCCGTGAACTGTTTCCCACTAGTGACTGTTTAAAGGCGTCACAGCGCGAACATATGATATACAACGAAATATTGACGCACAAGGCCGATATAGCTTGTATGCAAGAAGTGGACAGGCTAGAAAAGCTGTTACCAGTCTTGAACGAAGCAGGATATGACCACGCCTATACTTCAGGCCCGCAGAAGAAGCATGGCTGCCTCATTGCTTTTGCGCGAGAGAAGTTCGAGAAGGTAGCCGAGAAGACGGTCTACTACGACAACGAGGAAATCCGAAGCGAGGGGGACGAACAGTGCAGAATAGGATCCAGCTTCAGAACCAAAAACATTGGCTTCATAGTTGCACTGAGGGGAGTAGGATCCGCTACATCTGCAGAGGAGCGAGGCGTGATTGTTGCCACTACACATCTTTTCTGGCATCCTAGGTAAACCTTTAACGCTTTTTATTATCGGATACATACGAGGCTGACGGAGCATAGGTACACTTATGAGAGAGCAAGGTGGATACATCAAATTGCTTGACGCGAAAAATATAGCTGCTGATAAATGCACTGACAGGCAGGCAGGCATCCTTGTCCGTGAAGTTTTCAAGTTTCGCGAGACTATTGGGCACGAAGATTGGCCCTGCATCATCTCCGGAGGTAAGCACATAGACCGACATGGTGCACTCAAAACCTCACGTAGATAATCTAGACTTTAATTTTGGGCCAGACGATCCTGGTTATTCGCTACTTGTAGGCGACCCGTTGCTTGCAGCGCAAGAAGACCGCATGGCCCCCTCACGAGTAGTCCATCGGTCCCTTGATCCGAGCATCCCACCGACTTCAGCCAAAGTGCCTGGCGATGAAGACGAAGGGGGCGGTGGCGAAGAGTCCAAATCCGACAAATTAAAAGTGATTACGAATGCCCGGCCCGCCAGAGCTTCAGACGGGCTGATGAGCCCGTCTGAATTGGCTATGCTATTTGCCAATCCTGTGCACAGTGCTTATGAAGAGGGTTTAACGAAGCTCCGAAAGTCTTCTGCCAACATACCAACATACGGTGACAATGTTGCTATCCATCCTGCCCGTCGAGGTGCCAACGAGCCTGAATGGACTAGCTATACTCATTTCTGGCAGGCTGTATTAGGTGCGGGTGCTTTCAAAACTGCATAGACTTTGTGCTAATGTGTCTGCAGATTATATCTTTGTCTTGGATCCGAAAGGAGGCCATTCTTCTGTTGTCGGATTCGCTGAGCCGCATCAAACGAAGGACCTGCAGCCAGGCCTTCCTCGCCAGGGTGTTTGCGGTAGTGATCACGTTTCTTTGTGCGCAGAGATTGTACTAGAGAATAGACAGAACTAGAGCGATACAATTCTGGTTGAAATGTGCCAAAGTCCATGAATGCGCAACCACAGATATGATAATAAGTTGAAAATGCAACGAAGGTAGCAAGAATCCGTGATAGAAAAATGAATGTGGACAGTTGGGTAAAAGAAACTGGTTTTTCCTGAAATGTCCAACGCGTGAATTAGTGTAATATGTATACTCCAGCTTAATTCACTCTGTCAGAACCTGCTAACAAACTGTCGTACAACCCTCCTGCAGATTGCTCGTTGCGCAATTGAATCATGTAGATGATCCCTGTTCGCTGGCCCTTGTCGCTCAGCTCAACTGCGACACCCGTTTTTCCCACCCTCTCTACACCATCCGTGAGGACAATGGTCGAAATGAGAACAGAATTGTTACGATCATCCGCCTCCACGACCAATTGTTTGACATTGGTGGGGTCTTCGCGGTAAAGTTTGAGTTTAGCAGAGCCCATAGACTTCCACTGAGAATGTTCTCGTTTTAAGAAGACCTTGCACTTCATTTGTGCAGTAATCGCAGAAGTCACTGGGCCTTTTGGAAGCTCTGCTATTTCATCGACGGGAGAGTCCGGAGGACTTGGTTCATTGAAAGACGGTGCTCGGGAACCAGGATTTGATTGCATTTGCATTTGCATGGACGGAAGTAATGTGCGGGGTTGAGGAGCATGTAGTGACCCAGGCAAAGACGCTCTTCCATTAGGCCCTGGACCACCTTGCGCCATTGCCGGCATGGGAGGCCTCGATTGCGGGGGACCTTGCTCATACTGTGCGTTTAAAGATCGCGAGGATGGGCTTTGTCGTACGCCTCCTTGCATTTGAGGATTTGGCCCGCCCTGCTGTGAGCCTGGCCACCCCGGTTGTGGACCTGGACCAGCTGACTGCGGGCCTGGCCACCCCGGTTGCGGACCTGGACCAGCTGACTGTGGGCCGGGTCCGCCGGGTTGGCGGCCAGACCAACCTTGCTGAGGGCCAGGACCTCCCTGAGGTGCTCCAAACCGACCTTGCATGGGGGAGTTGGGCGGGAATTGATTTTGCGGTGCCTGGAACGGTGTGTGCTGAGGTGGTGGCTGATTAGGATTGTACCCCGCTGGGGGACCTGGCCTACCCATGTTGGGGTTTGGCCCGTAACCAGGACCCGGCCGCATTGAGGGGTCTCCCTGCATCATGCCCGTGGGTTGACGTCCATTGGGCGACTGCATGGGACCAGGCGGACCGGAAGGCATTGGCCCTTGCCGTTGAGGTCCTTGCAAACTTGGTTGTCGGCCATTGAGAGGTTGCATGGCGCCTGGTGGGCTTTGCGGGGGAAAACCCTGTGAAGTTGATGAACCTCGCGTGGGATACATGGGTCCTGGCAATGGATCTTGTAAAGAAGGTACTCGTCCCGGCCCTCGCTGTGGTTGCGCATCAGGGGACCTGAAGAAACTCGGTGGCGAGCTCGGAGCCGAGTCTTGTCTAAATGGAGAGCTGGTTTGACTCCGCGACTCAAACCGACGCAGTGGTGGAACGGAGTCGTTGGATTGCCGAGTGTTAGGGCCGCTGGATGAAGATCTTGCACTTAAAGGAGGGCTAGCAAATTCGCTACCTCCACTAACTCGAGATGGCACAGGGGGTGCATTCTGATCACGCCTGGGAGAGGGGAGAGGTGCAGATGGCGACCTTGGCATCCCAGGGAGTGGTGGTAACGGCGGAGGCCCATCCTTGGATGGCGGTGGCACTGCTCATAACCATCAACACAGAGCGGTGAAAATCAGGAAGACGTTCCTCACAAGAACCTGCAAATTCAATGCATTCCTTGAATTCGGAAATCAAGTTATCACGAGCAGCGGGCGACTTTGCTTGTATTATCAATGTTTCTTTCCTCATAATCATAACCTGCAACGTATCAGCTGCTATATGCATGTCAGCTCGTATTTGCGCATGTAAAGTGAAGAATTCTTACATTGTTCAGCCTCCGATACTCGCAACACCTTTCCTGCCAATGGAGGATACAATAACCACATGTCAGGGCCATCGCGGCCGCCTGATTGATCCCTCTCCTCAGTGGTCATTCTCTCGCAGACCAAGAACAAATCCGAAAGAATAAATACGTGTCCTTGCCTATGCACGACCTCTTCGCCCGTCGCCCGAGGAGTTACACGAATGATGACATCTTCCGAATGTCGCATTTCACGCAGGAATGTGAGCGATGGAGGCGCCATTTGCAAACGCACGGCTTTCGGTTTCATCGTGAAGATGTCCAGCGTTCGCTGAGTTGAAAGACGTCTCTCAAGGTCAGATATAGGTTGGGAAATAGTCTGAGTGGACGCCCGGCTTATGGACGTTGATGCGGTTTCTCGCGAAAATCTCCCTCTGTTAATATATCAGAACAAAACCATCGAGAAAAGCGTGAGAAGCGTGGCTTACACGTCGGTGGGACTGCTATCACGAGTATAGTTGCTTGCAATGCTCATCGGTACAGGCCCGCGCTCTCGAGGGGGACGTTGTGTGCCGGATGGTAGAGCAATCTCGTCTGATTCTGCACGCGCATTCTGGATCCTCGTATCTACGACTGCTTCATATTCTGCAGTTGGGGGAGCTACGATGGGTGCTGCTTGAGGAGGAGTAGCAACTGGAGGGGGAGGAGTGGCGGCGGCGGCGGCGGAGGGAGCGAGAGGGGGGGTGACGGCAGCGGGAGGAGAAGAAGTAGCAGGCGTAGACGCAAGGGTAGAGACTTGAATATGACCTCTTGCTTCCAATGTCGCCATTAGTCTATCGAGTTTATCTAAAGCGCCGATCAGGAGTCTATGGTCGCTCCGGCCGGGAGTTGTGCTCTTCAACAACCTGCTGTAAAGTTTCTTGTAATATTTGAGCCTGCCTTTGGGAAGGAGGAACAGTGCGTCTAAGGTCCAAAGTGCGGGTTCGCCTGAGTCGGGAGGGGCGACAGCGGATGGAGGAGGGGGGGAAGCTGCTGAGAAGGTTGCGAGCACCTTCGGGAGTCTTGCGTTATTTGTTATAGGATCCCACACATCGAATCCCGCGCAGTACTTATCACAATAGGCTGTGTAAGGTACCTCAAGGTCGTCGATCTGCGGAGATCACAAGAAGTGGTATTAGCCATTTATTAACTGGCAACAAGGTTGAACGACATACCCATCTCATGAGAAGATCGCCGAGCGCCTTGGGGGACGACGGATTGCTCCCTATGTCTTTCAGTCTCTGCAACGAAGGTCAGATATGCTCGATGTATAATGAGCGAATCACATACGGAAAGCAATGACCGATTGGCTTTATATACGCTCTCGACACTGCGAAACATAGTGTCAAGCTGTGCAGGAGGTAGGTTCGACCTGGACCATGCAGCGGCTATTTTCTACACAATGCCACGAAATTAGATGCGTTTCAATGAACGATTAGAGTCGGCACATACTCGAATGACGCCGGTCAACTGGTCAACGTAGAGTTTCTCAGTTTCTATGAGATCGATCAACGGGTTTGACTTCTTGGGCTTGCTTTCAGCTGAAGGCGACGGAGGTGCAGATGATGCAATATGGGTTAGCGGGATATTGAGAGCTGCAGTGGTGGTGGTCAGATGGAAATGGGAAACTATATGTTTTGGACGCACTATTATCATCTAGATCACCGATCGATGGCATGGTAGGAATCGGAGGTAGGAAATTAGACGTTCCGCCATTAGAATCAGATACTATCTTGGGAGGGGGAGGAGGAGGAGGAGGAGCGTATGCCGGTTCTTGCCAGTCATGCTCAGGCGGCGGGGGCGGTAATGGGTCAAATTTGTCAACCATGGGCAACGGTTTGTGGTCATCGTCAAAGGGCGCGCTCATGGGAGATAATCCAGTTGTAAGAGCGAGACCGAAGAGAGAGGAGGGAGGGAAAGAGATGGGACAGGTAGCTGCAATTGAGTTTCTGGGCTGTCAAACTGTGGTGACTGGCCCCGGTCTAGCCCAAACCCTGTGCCGACGCGGCTATTCTGGCAGTCGCGTCCACCATGTCTGCATCCGCCGACTCGTCGGCACCCATAACTTGGAAATTCATTCGCCGAACTTTCACCACTCAAGAGCGCACCAGAGATCTCCTGTCTCCAGAACTAGAGCGATCACTTGCTCAGGCTGATTTCGAAAGGGCAGTACACTTCTTGCCTGGTTCTCATAGATATTGGCCGGTTCGTTCGCACTCTAAGCCACTACATCTTACGCGGGTGACACTGACTACAGCGTGGTAGAATGCCCTCGCTATTGTATTCAGTACAGTTGCAGCCAGTTATGGCAACTTTCGTGCCAAGCCCCGATGGCCATTTGCGAGGCAGTGTGCCATTGCTGGGTTGGCAGGGTTTGGAGGTGCTTCCCTGGGACTCTTCTTGAATCTCCGCGCGCACGTCAGCTTCATCACCTCTCTGGAAAATCAGCAAGGTTTTAAACAGGCCCTGGCTAACGTCAGCGCTACAATGGACGGCCCTACACCACACGAGGCCGGTGTCCAGGGTGAGGACGCTACACCCGCGCTCTATCCCCGAACGTCAGGTCAGTTCCTGTGCAGAGCACAGTCATCGTGACAACCGTTGACTTTAGGATAGCTCCCAGTGCCAACGGATCTGAAACAGCCGCGAGTTCGGCCGTTCATAGCCGATGGGAGGATATACGTGTTGCCAATGCGCGCAAGTCCAAACGGTCTTCCTCGTGGGATGCCCTGCGGGAAGGGCACGAAAGAAGTGCTGATGTGGCATCGGCAGATGACGCGCCGTTCACAGCCGACAATGACCGAGCCAGGGAGCAAGCCCAGTTCGACGCGATGCTCGATGCAGAAAGGAGGAAAAGTCAAAATTGAGTCATGCAATATTTAATATAATTGATGTTGCAAATACAATAACCGACTGGTTTACATACATGAAGATCCTTATTTCAGTTCGAACTCGACCAAATTTCCTTTTTGGGTGGCGTACTGGCCTGATTAGGCCAAAGGTGGCTCCTTCAATTCTCAGAGGTTTGTTCAGAGATTCCATTTCATTCAGGCAGGTATTGATATGCGGCTACAAGATGCGCACTTATTAGGATATCTATGTACGAGCTCAGGTAATATTTTCATTTTATCCACTCAATATATACATCCTCTAAGGCTACACCTCCAGCTCATATCAATAGTTTTTTTTTTTTTGGAAATCATTGTTTAACCTACATCGGGGAGGTATCCCTATGGTAGAAGTAAACTAGCCGCTGTGACTCTACGTATACTATGTTTGTATGCAAATCAAAAGCCGTTGCCCGTGATGAGGCGCCAGTAGTTGTGTAGGAAAGAAAATGAGATAGAAAAGAAATGTGGCAACCACTGCCATGCCCCGTGCGTTTCTCCTTCGCCAGTACCCTCCCCCCTATTCTTCCGGCTCCGGCAGCTCCATCATATCAATAGTTAATGCATTGCCTTAGCGCCCAGATTTTCAGCTTCTTTGAAAGTAAAGGAAGGCGCCAAGCCCCCTGAAATGACGTCGATAATGACCTACAATAAATGAATGTCGATGAGATCTGCGAGTGGGATATAGCCAGGTCCTACAGGTTTCGGCTCGAGTGGTTCGCCAACAATTCTGGCGCTTTAAGTTCCAAACACTATATCTGCGCCAAGGTCAGCAGCCATTTTGAGACTATACATTGCCTCGCCCATTCCGAGCGGCTGCGCAGGGTGCGTGCGCGCAATAATGATAAAGCCTGAATCGCCAGGCCCTCCGAAACTTACAGAAGCATGGCGGTATATGACGTTCAGGGACTCTCGAGGTCCGTTTATCCACATGTGCCGTCTACCTCGAGTGTCGAGCTTTGAGGAGCCCGGGGGCAGGCCCACAGACTCCAGAGTACATGGATGTGGGGACCATGTGGATGATAACATATAAAGTATCATTTTGATGATTGCACCAGCCAAAATTTAAATTGATCGGATTACCGCACCTCCCATGAACCAAAGCAAGTCGATTCTAGACTGTGAAATCAAGCGACTATTTGAGCTTTGGATCCAGCGACCGCCGTTCTGACCAAGATTGGACCTCGTTGGGTCACGGGTGCAGGGGACACCGTCCTACTTCTACCGCAAGCGCGGCCAATGACGCGACATCACGAAGTTGTCGGGAATGTTACAATGCCCATATATAACCCTGTATAGGTCATAATAGCCCTAAGACATAATAATATCATGAGCGCTTTATATGATAATACCACGCCACCCCTTTCGCGTAACTCTCGCGGAAATTGCTAGAGTGGCCAATATGTGCACAATTCGGACGCTTGGGCAGCATCTCGCAAAATTAGTACCTTTAGCAAACATAGGTGACGTGCCATAGTATTTCATCTTTGTGATACCACGCGTTTTCTGGTACCTTTAGCAAATATAGGTGACGTGCTATAGTAGACGTATATGGCAAATATTGTTCACATGGGCCGTTAGTAGCTGTATTTCAATCTTTGCAACAACACGCAATTTATTCAGCTTGTTAGAAATGGTAGGCGGTTTAAAAATCTTCCCAAATTGTTGCAGTGCTGAAATCATTCCGTTGAAACATATTGTTGATGAAAGCATGACATTGGGATTTCAACTATGTAATATGTAGAGTAAGTCTACTGTTATAAACTGAGGCACGCAGGTAGCGACGTAATACACGTGGTAGTAAACCTAAATTAATCTCCCCGGACACGAAACAGGAACTGAAGGCCGGGATATCATTTCGCTGGAAAGGGCGGTGGTGATCGGGAAGCAGACCAGGCGCCGGAAAACCTTGGATGATCGGAGAAGTGGCCCTGGGCACGGCCGGTTATGAAATGAAGCATCACGTGCCTTGTGGCGCTCTCTAAATCACCAAAACGGCTGACCCCAGCCTTCATCAGCCTTCAGCGGCACGTCCCTCGTGTCATTCTTTCCGGATCGTAGTAATCTTTTAGTATACATACGCCTGTAACATCAATATATGTTATTAGATGCAATGGGAGGTTTTAAAATGGTCTGATCAGTGCTTTTAGCCAATTGACAGCAGCCTCGTGCACACTGTCTGTATTCCATCAAATCTTTGCACATGCAGCCCTTCTTATGCCCATGGCGATGCTTAATATATCTAACTAGTTTCTTCTACATCAATTCCCTCTAGGCGATCCAAGGCTTTCATCAACGCCGCCTCTTTGTCGATCTTCTTCTTGACATGAGCTTTTATTGGGACCTTCTTGTCTCTCGCGCGATGAGCATCAAGCTGCTCGTCCATCGCCTTCCCCAGCATCTTCCGAATGACATCCCTATCTGTCACGATCTGAATGGCTTGAACCCTTGTGGCTTCCTTGGCCTTCCGGGCTTGCTTCTCTGCTAATTTAGCAGTGTTCTCCGCGGCCGCTGCATCTAACGCCGCCACCTGTGCTGCCTCGCGTATCGCTGTTGCCCCGCTAGCATCCTGTGCCCGGGCCTCTCGCATTACATATTGGTGGTCCTCTGGGATAAAGTACTCGTCCATGAACCCCTGGGTTTCGTTCTTCCAGAACTTCGCGATACTGTTGTACTGCTCAATTGTTGAGCTCGGGTTTGTCCTCGCAAATAAACGCCATCCGCCAAGACGGCCCTCGTTTGCGTCGTTTGTTGTGGGCATCCAGGCGAGGTCCTTTTCCTCTTGTGTAGCTGTGTCAATAAGCCCACCATAATCAAATTCAGCAGTAAACCGCTCCCAGGTAACAAGTGCTTCTTCCATGAAGGCAACAAAAAGCTCCTGGAGGTATGGCAGCTCCTCTCGCTGAGCAAGGACAGCTGCCATCGCGTCCTCATGGTGCCATGAATCTCCATCAAGAGTTGCAGTGTATGCTCTGGCATCTGGCCCAATAGCCAGGGAAGGATTGTTGATGAGCTTCTTGATGTGAGCTTTAAGCTTGTAATGGTACGGCCCGAGGTCGAGCATATTGATAGTTTCCGTTCCAGGCCCGCGGATGAATTTTGCGTATGGCGCACTGACAGTGTTCAGATATACTGTAAGCACAGCAAGCTCCGATTTTGTCTTGCTGTCCTGCAGTGCTCTCCACAGGTTCAGCTCCATGTTGTTGAATCCCGGCTTTTCCTTTGCCATCTTAACGACCTCCAGAAAATGTATGTACTCGGGAGTGTAGGCGATGAGCTCTGCAGCTGCTGCACAGTAGCAGTGATACCGGGTGTTACTTGTGTCGGGAAAATTACAAGAACGGCCAAGGATTGATTTGAAGTACATCCGGTAAGTGTCTTGTTGTCCCTTTTTGTCGTCCTTATGATTTAAGATCGCCCCTGCAATACTTGCAGCTTTAACACCACCCGCTGATGTCACGTCCATAGCCCGCTGTTGCGCCTTTGTAGGCAGCGAGTGATCAACTGCAATGGCCTGCCCGATATCGACCTCGGTGTTCATGCCCATGTCGTCTGGCGGATCATCGCCTGTGTCATCTGGCGGATCGTCCGCCATATCTCGAAGGCTGGCTGCATTATCCCTATTAGCTAAAGGAATTGGGCCAGGTATGTTGTTTTTCTTCCACCAATTCATCATCGCTTTGTTGCCGCATTTAACCGTGTTGAGCTCCTTGTGCATCGAGCAGCCTGCCCAGATGAAGAGCATGAGTTTCCGCCTGTCGCCCTCGGGCATCGCAGCAAGCTCCTCCTTTCCAAGACGAACAGTGAGCCTCTTCATCATTGTAACATCCCGTGTGATCTGCTCCCCCGTTGATAATTGGCCCCATTTTAGTTCACCACCTGCATCAGCAATTTTCTGCTGATTTTCCACATGCAAAACGTCGATGAGAGCATCGGGCCCCAGTGCAAGAAGGTACTGTGAACCAAGGTCCATCTCAATGACCCTCTCCTTCTTGTCCTGGCGCTTTTTATGCTGCAACTTTTGATCAGGTGCATGATCTCCATTCCCTCCCGCATCTTTCTTCGCCATCCCAACCTCGGTCAGTTTGGCTTCGGAGCGTTGTCCAAGCGGGCTCGCTCCGTAGGTGGTTCGAACAACCCCAAAGTCGTTGTCCATGTTTTGGAATTGTGTCTCGGCAGTGTGATTTATGGATGCTGACACGGACATGACACGCACAACGGGGCGCAACGTCTCGGATGTGCGATTTACAGGAATCTTGTATGCAAAATGGCGAGCATCATACGAGACGTGCTTGTGGCTTGTTCCATCACAGCTCGTCGTAAAACCTGTGAGTACCGCACTGGTGAGTAATTTTGTCATTGGTCCATGTCCCAGCAACTCACTTTTCGCTTGTGCGAGCTCATGGCCTAGTTGGACCGTCGATGCAACACCACCCTCCCGGATAGATCTTGAAACAGTGCGTCTTGACATCTTTCCTTGGACTTTCACACCTATGACACTACCAGCTAGACGGATCATGGGTCCAACAAGTCCTTGCGAGCAGCCGCTCTTTGTGAAGGCCCGGGCAAGCATTCGCATCCCTACTGTGTATTGTCCTTTCTGCATCATCTTGTAAGTGCCTGACTGCCTTCGCATTTTCGCTTGTGCCCTGACTATCTTCTCGCTCCCCATTTTATTTATGCGCCTGGCTTGCTGCAGTAGGGTCTTGATCCTCTGCTGGCACTTTGACAACATTGTCCCGGCTGTTGCTGTATCCTCTTGCGCTCGAAAAACGGCTACATTTGCCGCTGCGGCAAGCGACCTAGAATCTGTGGTCACAACCAGGAGCTGCTCCTGGGATAGCCGTGCTTTGCTCTCGGCTGCAGGTAGCAGGATGGTTTTAAGCTGATGGATAATGCCCCGCTGCGCGGTGCGATTTAATTGTAAGCGCTGGTTGTGACGTTTGGCATTACGGAGCTTGCGATACTGATCCATGGCCGCCTCATCTCTAGAATCTATAAGCATCCGGAAGTTTGCAGCATCCTCGGCAATCCTGCCTTGTGTGCCTTCGAGCAGGAGCTGTGTCGCATTATGCGCAGATTCTTCTGCAATTAAATGCGCTTCAGAGGTTTTCAGTGCAGCCTGTGCCGTGACGAGGTTTGCTTTTGTGGCGGCCAATGTTGCCGCCACAGTCTGTACTATTTCGTCAGCTGCGGCCCGTGTTGAGTGGCTAATGTGGGCTTACAGGTTTCCTACTGGCTCGTGGCTTATTTTGATTTCTTGAGAGGTGAGCTGGAACATTCTCTTTGCCATCCCTCCGCGCATTCTTTAGATTAGCAAGGTTTGCTATCTGTTTATTGGCTGTGTCTTTTTTCCTGATCCGTACTTGTCTCTGACTGCTTCCCATAGCTTCAATTCTTGATTGCAGGAGTCTCTTGGAGTATAGTGTTAGCAGAAGGAGGTTGACGACGAGTTACCTGAGGCCGTTCGGAGATGTCGGGCATGACAACCAGCTGAATTAGCACTGATATTCAGTTGCTTTCTTTGAACACGTTTGCTGGTCTCTACAGAACGATACTCTCAGTTATCTATCACTAAATTATGCTTCAAATGTTGAATTCTATGATTGACTCGAGGCGATTTTTTTAAAACTCGATTCTCGTGGATATTGTGCACTCGCAGAGGCGCTTTAAGGGCTGAATTTCATCAAAAATCCGCAACTCAAGATTTGGCTCGAGTCAATCATGGAGATATCTAATTTAAACAGTATCTACGGTTTACAATTGGCGGATGTGCCATGTAGCCAGCTGCAAACGTGTTTGAACGAAGCATACAATTGTGGGTCAGTCTTTAATCGAATTTAGACGATTGTTTACTTAGGTCTAATCGCCCCGATGACGTGGCATACCAGTGCCCGCACTGTCCTCCATCCTGCCACGGCCTGAGCACGTCCAGCACGTCTCAGAAGCTCCGTGGTACCACTGGCGTCGGTCTGCGAGTGTACCACACGCGCTTGCGGAGTCCGCTCTGCCCTTTCCGGCGCCAGCCCCAGACTACCGGGTCTCGCCACCCGCCGCACGTGGCATCTGAGACCTGCGAGCCACCTCATATATATATCTTCTGGGGGATCGAGAGTCAAGGCCCCACACCTTGTCCTTTAACTCTCGTGTCCCCTGCAGTAAGTTTCTACACATTAATTATTTAACCTACGGCCTGGTCGCTAATACTCTCGTGTTCACTATTAGCTTACCAGCCTCTTTCGTGCTATTTCTCGTACCTCGAATCGACCTCGGCAACGCAAACGCCGATGTCTCAGGCAGGAAATTCACCTCCCCCCGAGAACAATGCCGCCCAAACGGAAGCAGCCAACGCAATCTCGAGAGCAGCCCTCGAAATCACGGAAAACTATCGGCAGGGCGCAATCACCAAAGCCCATGCATTCCTCCAATTACGGTCGGCCATACCCGGTGCAGATTCCAACGACGAAGCCGCCCAGGTCGCTTATCGAGAGGCTCTCGGGACCTACATCGAGATCCTCGACGGCCATGACCGCTTCCGAGCGAATGCAGCAGCAAATGGCAGAGTTGGTGGAGTTGGGTTTGATGCCGGGCCCGGGGAGCCAGGCGAGCCCGGGGAACCGGACCTCTCCCAGCATGGAGACCACGCCTCCGATATCCCGAATCTCCGACGTCGCAGACGATCTCACTCCGACGCCGGGAGCGACGACGAAGAGAGGCCGCCGCGCCGAAAGATCAACGCGGCCGCCTTCCCGTGGGTCATCGACGAGCTCCTCAACCCACCAGTCGACATATCCCCCGCTCACCGGCAAACCCTCGCTGCTATCGAGAATCACTCGAGAGATCCCAAGCAGGCCAAGGCGTCACTCTACAATGCCGCCAGACTCCCGCAATTCCCCGATTCCGAGTGGTCCCACGTCCTCCTCGGGCACGCAGTTGACCTCAACCACGTCCTCTCAGCCATGTATTCTGTCTCCGTCGACGAGCGCCAGACCGAAAAGCTCGGGAAGCTCGAGATCACTGTCGGAGCTACCAAACCAGCGAAGACGGTTGAAACTCACGGACAATGGGTCATCTCTTGGGGATCCTATGTCGAGGCCGTCACATTCGTATTCTCGGAGCGTGCATATGAGCTCAGGGAATACGGCAAACATATCACTCAGCTATTTGCCTCCTTCGGGGAGAACCTCCACCCCAAGGTCATCAATTATGACCGCGCTGTCCGAATCAGAGCTGGCCAGCGCCGCGATATCCTCCTCACCGATTTCGCAAAATTCTCCGACCTCCATGTCCTTTGGATCCTTGGCGCCGGAGCTGGAGCAAGCAGCACCGAAGGGAAGCACCGCACCAGTACCTCATCTGGTTCCGGAAGCCGCAGGAAAGATGGCCCTTGCCGACGATGGAACGACGGCAGATGTGTCAACTCTAACGAAGGCTGCGAATACTCCCACATCTGCTCCAGTTGCAGGAGTAACGCCCACCGAGCGCCAAACTGCCCAAAATCGAAGTGAGACTGTTCACGGCTACAACATGAAATGGTCCAGGCGGCCACGCTATGCTCGCGACTTCATGTGGGATGACGATGATGCTGAGAGTGTGCCAGTCACACTTGCTGTCGCCACAGAAACCATGGACCCGCTACCTTCACCACCACTTTCCGAACTCCAGAACAAGTTAGCCCTCGACACCATTACATCCTATCCTCACCTTTTCCAAATCATCACACCTATCCGCATTCAGCCTCTCGAGCTCATACTACGCACTCACCCCAACCGCGGCCTCGTTACTAGTGTTCTTCGAGGATTCCGGACGGGTTTCTGGCCGTGGGCGAGATTTGATAGGCGCCCTGATTTTCCACCAACTTTCGACAACTCTCATCGCCCGCTGAAGGAGCCCGCACACCTTGCATTTGTCCACGAGCAGAGAGATAAGGAGATCACGAAGCACAGGTTCTCGGAAGCATTCGGGCCTGAGCTCCTGCCAGGCATGTACTCTATCCCAATCGGGGTTGTCCCTAAACCGCATTCCGAGCTTTTCCGCTTGGTCATTGACCCTAGCGATGGGCCATATGCACTCAACTCCATTATCACTCGCGAGAAAGTATCTGTCCCGCTCGATAACATCCGCCACTTAGGAACCATCCTACGACGAGCTCGTGCTCGCTATGGCCCCCATGTACCCCTTACCCTCTTCAAGAGCGATGCCTCAGAGGCCTACAGGAACTTGCCGATGGATTTCTTATGGCAAATCCGACAGGTCATCACGATCGACAATATGCGACACATAGACCGTTGTAATAACTTTGGTTGGACGTCGGCTGGCGGTTTATGGGGGGCATTTTTTGGCCTCGTTATTTGGGCCGCAATCCACGTACGTCTAATCGAGGATTTGTTAGCATATGTCGATGACTCTTTCGGTGTCGACTTGGAGGAAAACATGACCCTTTATGCGCCCTACTCGAAGCGGCTCCCCACCAAGCAGGCCAAGCTGCTCACGCTTTGGGACGATGTCGGGATCCCGCACACCGAGAAGAAACAAGTCTACGGCAGGAGAGTCACTGTCATCGGGTTTGACGTTGACTCAGACGCCATGACAGTCACCATGCCCACCACATCACGTCTCGACCTCATCTCCTCCATCTACGAGTTCGCACAGCCCGGCCAGCGGCGTTCTCTGCGCGACTTTCAGCGCCTCGCAGGTTGGATGAACTGGGCGCTCAATGTATACCCCAGGCTCAAACCGGGGCTGTCGGTGATGTACGCGAAGATGTCGAAGAAGACAGAGCCGTTCCGCCTCATATGGGTCAGCGTTTCGCTGTGCAGAGAGCTGCACTGGTTCGCAAACCACTTACGGATGTCGGATGGGATTTTCATCCTTGACAGCTCTGAGTGGGACGTCAGCTCATCTGATTGCATCATGTACTGTGACACGTGCCCTATGGGCATCGCCTTTTGGTCCCCGCAATATCTCTGCGGTTTCCAGCACCTCGTGATCTCTGGGTCGGACTACGATATATGGTACCTCGAGGCGCTTGCCGTCGTGTCCGCGCTGCACTGGGTCCTCACAGTCTCGCCATACACGCCGAAAAGGATTGTTATCTACACGGATAACACAAACACGGTCGACATGTTCAACTCACTGCGCGCAGACCCGAACCACAATCCCCTCCTACTTACCGCCATCGACCTGCTCATATCACATGGCGTCGAGCTCCGGGTAATGCATGTACCCGGCGAGGCGAACGCCGTGGCGGACACTCTGTCGCGTTTCAACAACACGAGTGCACTCGTCTACGCACCTGGTCTCCAGGTCAACCAATTCTTACCCCCTCGATTGACGCTGGGGGCGCCCCAGTTATGATCACACTGAGCCCATTGTCCAGGCAGCGCCTCCGCCCCGCCTGGACACGCCAGCGTCTCGACTCCGAGCGCGCCATTGCCATCGGCAGTGCCATTGACCCCTCATCCAAAGCCACGTATACTTCCGCATTGCAATCCTACATCACATTCTGCCAAAAGCACGAGTTTCCCGTGGACCCTACCCCCGAAACACTCAGCTACTACACTGTCTACATGTCCCATTTCATCAAACCCACCTCCGTCGACTCATACCTCTCCGGAATCTGCAACCAGCTGGAGCCATTCCACCCTGGCGTCCGAGCCGCGCGCCGCCATCCACTCGTCGTCCGCACTCTTCGTGGGTGCAAAAAACTCCGGAACACAGCTACGAAGCGCAAGCGCCCGATCCGCCGTGCTGAGCTCGTCGCTCTCGCTCCTCAGTACAACTCCTCGTCCAATCATGACGACCTGCTGTTCTACGCCATCCTCCTGGTCGCATTCTTCGCGCTGATGCGATTGGGCGAGTTAGTCTGGCCGGACAACGCCGAGCTTTGAGACCCGCGCAAGGTCACGATGCGCAGCACGGTGCAGTTCCTGCCCAACGACGAGGGCTTCTCTTTCCACCTCCCTAGTCACAAAGGCGATCGCTTTTTCGAAGGAAATCGCGTCGTCGTCCGGCGAACTGATACCGCCGACGATCCTATCGGTCCAGTCAGGCGTTACCTCCGCTCTCGCGACACGTCTTTCCCATACCATCCTCAACTGTGGCTACGCGCCGACGGCAGCGTGCCCACGCGCGGCTGGTTCATACGCCGACTGCGTGCCCACTTTCCATCACATGACGTTGGCGGCCACTCACTTCGCGCTGGCGGCGCGACAGCTTTGGCCGAAGCTGGAATTCCTTCCCACATCATCCAAGCCATTGGCCGCTGGGCTTCGGATACTTTCCAGATTTATATTCGCCAACATCCGGTCCTACTGGCTGCGCTTCTCTATGGTCATGGAGCTGCTCCCGCGCACCTCTAACATCACATTGCCGCCTCCCATCGTCCTTTCAGTCCTCATCTTGATACATGCCGCTGCTATCAGGGCCTTTTATATCATGCTTTATCCCAGTGTATTTCCTTTGTATCCCTGCCACGCGCCGCTGAATTCAGGACGCCTCTCCCCCCCCTTTTTCTCTCTCTCTCTCTCTCTACCATTTTATCTTATTTCTTAACTTCTATTACTATAGCCTTTTAGCGTCTCTGCGTGCAATGTATTATATTTCCGTGGGCCCTGCCGCTGATATCAGGGCAGGGCCGCGCATCTGCTATTCTCACACGGCCCGAAACTCTGAGGGGAAAGATTAGTCGAATTTAGACGATTGTTTACTTAGGTCTAATCGCCCCGATGACGTGGCATACCAGTGCCCGCACTGTCCTCCATCCTGCCACGGCCTGAGCACGTCCAGCACGTCTCAGAAGCTCCGTGGTACCACTGGCGTCGGTCTGCGAGTGTACCACACGCGCTTGCGGAGTCCGCTCTGCCCTTTCCGGCGCCAGCCCAGACTACCGGGTCTCGCCACCCGCCGCACGTGGCATCTGAGACCTGCGAGCCACCTCATATATATATCTTCTGGGGGATCGAGAGTCAAGGCCCCACACCTTGTCCTTTAACTCTCGTGTCCCCTGCAGTAAGTTTCTACACATTAATTATTTAACCTACGGCCTGGTCGCTAATACTCTCGTGTTCACTATTAGCTTACCAGCCTCTTTCGTGCCCCGCCCTCCGCTTCCCTCTTAGATGTTTAGTTACATTACACTTAGCGTCTCTGCGTGCAATGTATTATATTTCCGTGGGCCCTGCCGCTGATATCAGGGCAGGGCCGCGCATCTGCTATTCTCACACGGCCCGAAACTCTGAGGGGAAAGATTAGACGACATTTCAGCCACATAGGATCATGTGACTAAAATTTCCTAACGCTATGGTGCCCAGGGCCAGGAGAAGGCTTGGCTTGAGCAACTACGGGACTTGGAGCCGGGGCGATTGAGCCGTTTCATAGATGCGTCCACACGTAACACCCAGTTCAGTGCCCACGAGCCCGCGAGACCAAGCCATACGAACGAGCAGGCAGCAGAGGGAAGAAGGTCCAATGGAAGCTTGAAGAAAAAGCGCGTCGCCGTGGATTGAAGTCTTGAGGCACAACACATGTGCAAGGCCCGCAGTTATTGAGGATCGTCGTTGGGGGTGAAAGGGAGAGGATGAAATGGAACAAAGACCGCGCGGCCCTCGTATATAACCGAAATCACTGAGGTTTAGGGCAAGCTCAGGAAGACTTGGGAGATGAGACGAAGTTCAAAGCAAGATTGTTGAATTCAGTGACCAGTCGAGATGAGCGGCTGCAGACGTTACGCCACCCAATACATACGCCACCCACAACTTCCATATTTCGATCCGGATCTGAGTTAACTTAATAATTTTTATCCGGATTTGAGTTCGAAGTTACGCCACCCCGTGATCATTCTCTCCTTCCAATCTCCCTCTTCATCAACATCTCAGCCCACCTTGCAAAGTAACGACGCGCGCCCCACTGGACCTGTACATCGACAGCGAGGGACGTTACAGGGTGGGAAGGATTGGATCAAGGTCGAGGCAGCCCGGTTCGCACCCAACCTAATCTCCCCCAGGTCGCGCAACGCGTGCCCGCGCACTTCTGGCGCTGCCCTAGCAGCCCCGGTTGACGCTGCACGCAACACCGCAGCCGGTAGGCTCCAGCCCATGCCCCCGCCGTGCTCACACGTCCCCGCACGCGCCAGCCGCTGCCCTAGCATCCTCGCTGCCCCTGCATCACGCCAACGCGATGCCCCGCGCTCCCACCGCTGCCCACACGCCCACAAGGTCAGCAGCCGTGGTCGACCTCGCAGAAATCGTCGCCTCGCGCGCTCGACGCGGAACCGCGTCCCCACGCGATCTCGTCGCGCTGCACCTCCCGCACTTGAGGTGCCCGCAGCGCCGATCGATCTCGTGCACGCTGTCAAACTGCCAAACCACCCCATGCGATCACATCGCGGCCCACCCTCGGAACCGAGTGCCGTCGCCCTCGTTCCCCCACATGCGTGCGTACCTCCCAAGATACGCAGCACCGCCCGCGTGGACGCCGTCGTCGTAGCCGTCGCCTCAAGCCGCCCCCCCGCCACGAATTCGCGCGTTGGGCCCTCATCCGCGTCGGCAGCGTCCACCCCGCCCTCTGCGTCCGTGACCCCACCGCGTGCGTCTCTCCCATCTGCCCTCGTCAACTCGCACACGGACGCCACGCCGCAACACGTGCGCTTGCACGGTCACCCAGCCGCGCATGCACCCAGCCACGCAGGTACCCACCCTCGCTTGTACCCAGCCGCCCATACGCACTCGCGCACACCCGCCACCGCTGGCAGCTGTGCTCGCTCTTGGCCGCACACGCACCCAGCTTGCGCTCGCATCCATTCCCCAGTGCTCGCACCCAGCCAGCGCACAGCCCCTGCTCCTAACTCCGCGCACCCGGCTCTCATATCCAGCCAGCATCTGCACGCCCAGCTCCAGCTCCCATGCACCCAACCTGCGCACCCAGCCACCATGCGCGGTCCTCATCCCTGACCACGCAGGACCCATGCCCACGCATGCACAAATATGTTCGCGCGGCTTTCTCAAGCCCGTGCGCTTTGGCGCTCTACAGGGCGGAGAGCCCCTTTGACGGTGGGCTTGCGGGCTTGCCCGAGCTGGAGCCGCTGACAAGCAAGATCGCCCTCGGCGGGGCGCGAGGGGTACGAGGAGATGTTGTGCAGGACGATCTCACCGCTGCACCGCGAAGGCAAGATGTGTCGGCTTCCTTCTGTAGCTTCACATAATTTGTATATGTATCTAATGTGTGCTATAATGCAATTATTATATCACAAATTGGTGTGGCGTATTGTGAAGCCTGACCCAGTACATGCGGCCTCTTCCATAGCGCGGCGGTTCCAATGATTGGTATATATGAATGCATTTACAATTACGCTGGGTCCAACCAAGGCAAACAATATTTGTCATAATACATATGCTATGGCTCGTCACCTATATTTGCTAAAGGCACCAGAAAACGCGTGGTATCGCAACGATAAAAATATAGCCAGACGATTCCACCTACATTACATTAGCCCCAGTAACATTGCACATAAGCGCAAATGGCTTATAAGATTTCTGAACTGTTTGCCAAACACCCTAAGTTTTTTACTTATTTTGCATTGCTCTATATAAACTCAATAAATGTGCCGCATCATGCCCATTTCATGCAAAAATTCCACTATGATTACAACCGCCTTGTAGCCCAGTTACAATGCTCAGTATTACTGCCACCGCTTGCCAAAACCTAAATGGACATAGCACGTCGAGGACAACTTCGTGATGGACGCGGCACGAGTCCCTCAGACTCCCTCTTGAATCAGAACATGCCGCTTGTTATCAACAGAGCCTTCATCCGACATCTCTGGGCACAGCAGACTTTCACATCTACAGCTAAAACCGAGCAGCTCCTCCGTCCGGAATTAGAACCAAACGGCACTCTGGCTTTGGGGGACTTCGAAAAGGCTGTGGAATTCTATCCTGGAGACCAACGACGTTTGCCTGTATGTTTTCTGTGATTTGACATCTCTTTAGCTTCAACTAACGCGTTCAGTTCAGGGGTTCTATGGCGTCACATTCACCGCTGTGGCAGGACTGTCTGTATACGGGCTGGTGCGTCGTCGCCAAGGCCGATGGCCACTTCGCAAAGCGCTACTAGCCGGCTTTCTCGGCTTGTGCCACGGTGTAGGCTTTGGACAATACAAACAGCTGCAAGCGAGTGTGGACTTCGTAAACACGCTCGAGGACGGAGCAGGCTTCTTGAAGCCTTCAATAATGTGTATGAGCGCGAAGGTGGTAAGTTGTTTTAGTCCCACCTGGTCTTTCCCTAGAAATCAAGACATTCGTTTTTTCTAGGTATGTATGCTCTAGTCAAAGACGAAAAGGCCAAGGCGATAGACAAAGAGGTCATTCGAAGCTCATCTATTGCAGACAATGCTACCAATCTTATGAAAAAGCGAGGTGAGTCGTGTGCTTCCATGTTCCCACATTGCATGGAACGAGATCATCCCCCATAGGTGCACAATCGGAGCCCTCTCTATTCGAGGCGCAGGGCAATCCTGTAGTACAGCACAAAGACCCCTGGGACATAACGGACCCCAGTTCATCGACACCTGGGGCTCCAACGACCGACGACGACGAACGAGCTCGAGCACAGGCAGAATTTGACGCAATGTTGGAAAAAGAAAGGAGAGGAGTAGATTGAGGTAGCCTGTGGCACAGCAGCTCATTACATTATTACACTGGACTGCCTCACGGCTAATGAGGCACATCATATGTATACTAAACACGAAACGAAATTTGACAAAATTGGTCCAAGATACCCAAAGAATATATATATATGAATGCAGTAGTGGATCTGTGTCAAGAAATGCGCAGACTATCCGGCGTATGGATACTTGCCAGGGGTGACCTTGACATTTCCTTCGATGATCCCCCCCATCCAGTAGCAGACAGTGGTCGTGTTGTAGAAGCGGGAGGCGGCATGGAAGGATTAGCTGAGCGCTGCGACGTGGACACGTTCGGCGATTCCGTGATGCTCCCATATGGCGCACTGTGGGGGAGCGGAGCTGGTGGAGTACGTTGACCCTCTGGCAACTCGATTCGCGCGCCTTTCCCAAAGACTCCCGCGTGTGAGAAGGGGTATAAAGGCACGCCCATATCCAGAGGTTGCTTCTGAGCAGTCATTCGCACGATCTCTCTCATGAGACCTTGCAGCAGCCGCTCTTGCCGAGCTTGAGGATAACTAAGTCAGCTGCACAGTGAATGTGATGAAGCGATCGACATACTGCCAATAGGTGACCGATTGCCATATTCAAGCATGGCAAACCGGAGGACATTGATCTCCCCCCATACTGTGGACTCACGCTCATTATCCCCTATCTCGATGAAGTATTTGCACAATTGAACCTGAACGACAGCAGCGAGGTACCAGCATATCTAGTGATCAAAACGTTAGCGCTAACAGTGCAAGTGCGTGCTGATGGACGTACCACGACAAAGGGATGCAGCCTGGTGATATCCAATGACGTGGCGGAAAGCATGTAGTACGCTGCAAGAATCGAGCGAGCAGAGTTCACACATCGCGCCGTTGAGACGCATTGGGAGTCCGTAAAGTCTAAATACGGGTTGTGCAAAGTGATAGTTGCCCTGCGAGAAGTGTAAAGTAGCGATAGATTGTCGCAGATAAAGGACGTACGCGTGAGGTATGATATGTACCATGTACAGGTCAGTGTCCAGAGCCGAGCCAGTAGGTGCATCGCTGACACCATAGTTGTTCTTGTAGGTGTGAGGTAAACTTTCCAAGAAATCAGATGAAACCAGTTTGTCAAGTTCTTCGAAGCCAGCGAGGAAGAACGGGTTTTGATTCTTGCTGGGTGCGGATGCGGAGCGCAGGCTGCCTCGTACATTGAAGTCTGTCACCCTGCCAAACAGCATGGTGGCCTTGATGGACAACAGGAACGGGTCGGTGTACTGGGGTGGATGCCGGGTAAAAACATCAGGGGTAGACAGATCTTGAGAATTGCTAGGCATTAATTGCTGAATGACACAGTCAGTGACAATTTTCAGAAATGGGTCCAGTAGCTCTAACCTCAGACTCGAAATCTTCATTGCGCAAAGGAAACTCTGTGCCTAAATCACGCTCGTCGACAGCGTGTATCCATCCACCGACAGAAGCAATGCGGTCAAAAACGATAGTCATCCACCAAGTCCTTCTTCGCGACTCCAGGTCTCTATTATCCTTGGGAGGCGCGAGGTACGCACCAGGGGAGTTGTTCCCGTTCGTAGAGAATGTTCCTGGATAATTCAGGCGGAGGGGAACAGCAACACGCGTTTGGAAGCCTGCAAATATCCACACTTCGACCCATCGACCTTCTTGATAGAAATACCACGACAGAATGATACACGCTTGCATGACCGAGAATATCTCTTCCCCCGTGGCCATGGTCTTGTCGATGTATTGTCGGGTTTTTCCTGCATGATATTCGGCGAATTGATCACGGCGGGTCCCATCGGGCAGGGTGACCACATCCTGAGGGGACCAGCGAGACGCTGAAGCACACTTGAATATATTTTAGATATCAGCGCAGTTGCAATGCATGCATGGCCAACGACTTACAATGGCATGCAGGATAGCCGAATGAGGGAAGCCGGAGTCTCTAGGAGGCAACAGCATTGAAGCCATGAAAGACGGGCGATGCAGTACCCGCGAGCCACACTATTGATGGGCGTCAGTTGGAACCACAACAGGAAATAGCATTTATACGCACGGGGTCACACCGGAAGAAAACGTCTATGCTAGAAGGATGTCAGGAAACATAGCAAGGCACGGTCCACAATCACACGTACTAGTGATCAAGAACAGCAGGGTCTGGTAAGTCGGGATTCCACCCAGAGAACAGCAGGTCCATAAAAGGTTCATTCTCCTTCGGGCTGGTAGTTGCCACCTCCGGACTGCGAGTGGAGAGACGTAGTCGTGACTCGGGGCTGCTGTAATTGTTTGCCAGGTTTACGCCAAGATCGGGTGTGAGCCGTCCAGCTCCTGAGGAAGAACCAGCCGAGTCGGGGCGCAGGTATGGGTGACTACTTGATACCTGCCTGCCGGGGGACATAGAACGTGATAGGGCGTCGTCTCTCTCATACAACCTCCCTTTTAGCTGCGCTATAGTCGGAATTTAACATCATTGAGAATTCCCGACGGGGTTGGGAACTCACTGATCTGGTCCTCTAACAGCTTAATCCTCTCCATAGGATCCGTCTCTGGAGCGAGAGTCAAGCCCTCGACAGGATCGTAAGAGCATTGCGGTTCCGTCGGGTGCCTGATTCAAAGTCAACGAGCTGCTCATGTTGAGCGCTGTAGATTCACATACGCATAACCAACGGGCGCTGGCACGCTTATTAGAGCTTGCCACTGTCTGTTGACCTCCAGTAAGCCGAGGCTGAAGCAAACCCGAGAGGACGCTGACACTCACTTGACACAAGTACCACAGTGTGGTCGTGACGCGTCGCATTTCTGGGTCGTAATGTGAGAATCCCGTTGAATGCTAGTTCAAAGAACGCTCACAAGTTTGCGCTTTCGACAGGATCGACAGGCCTAGAGAGATGTAGTGAGAACCGGTTGCAAACGCAGGACTGGCCCGATCAGGTTTCACCTGATTCCTTCGCAGAGAAGGTCGGCTTGAGCTAGAAACTGCGGTCGGCGTCTTTGGCATATTCGCAGAATAGATATGTGTGTGTTTTCCAGGTGATTCCGGGACTAGTGGAGAATGTTAAGCAAATAGCAAGATGAGGCGTACAGCAAAGCGCGCATCTGTAATCGGATGTTGTATACGGCCATGCCTGTTCGGTCCCCGGTGACAGCCTTCAAGTTTTGTCGCACTCGTAACTCGCGTTCCCCTCGCTTTCACAGCTTCCAAATATACAAGGATTTCCGCTTTGAACGAGATCTCCGGCAGATTTCTCTTGTACTCTGATATTTTAGGATTGCCGATATGATTTCGCCGTCACCACAGCCCGACTGGACCACGCCACCCAGGGAGCCTCACGCCCATTGTAATTTCAGGTTTGATTGGATAGATCTTAGACTTGCGAACGATTACTATTCACTGACGGAAACCTGGATATATATTCGGGCTTGATGTGTATTTTTTGTGTTCCTTTCAATGGTCTCAAATCTGCGTCTTTGTATTCTCGTCTGAAAAAGCGGCTGCGCCTCATGTTATTTAAAGATTATAGAACAACTCTATGATCTATAATAAGAGTCAGCCAAAGGTGCACCAATTGGGCTCGAGAAACGATTTACAGTATCGTGGCTACAATGCGTCTGGTGTGCGCCACGTGCCTAAACTCTGTTAGATAAATGCCTGGGTGTAGCTGGATTAATGGGAGACACGGAAGTATGTATTTTTTAAGCTTTTACCTTGCCAAGTACCAAGGTTTAACTCTCCGTTGGTGATGGGTACCGAGAGCGATGTACCGACCAGTGCTGTCTTGGTGTGTGACACGCTGCCAAAACACAACTGAGTCACACAACCATCACCAGAAGTATAGAATCAACGCACGAATCACTAAGATCAAGGATCAGTTCCTGAGTTAAATCAAGAGGTGCGATGGGTCAAATTCACTAACTCGGGTCCTTCATCTGTGTGTAACCATTTCAGACTTTCAGGTACGATATTGTCGAGAGCCATATCCATGTCTGCGGCGCTACATTTTCAATTGCTGGCTATAGTCATGAAATGGGATGCCCAACCTCGTCGTACATCTGGTATAAGTTGATTAGTTGTAAGATATCGGTTCAAGATCACTCTGCAGACCTTTATCAAAATTTTCGTTAATAGTCAGGGCAGCAGACGTGTGCTGGCTATGTCAGAAATGAATCGACAAGGTTGTGGCATTTCAAATTGACGAGATACCAACATGAACAGGAACAACATCCCAATCTGTGTCCCACATATCTTTCAGTGTGCCGATGATGTCAGAAACAACTGAGCTTACCTTAACATCTTCCAAGCCCGGTTTGATTTGGGCTAACACCTCATCAGTAACGAGGTGACACCCTTTTGAACGCTTGGGCAATGTAAAAGTCTTTTGCCAGCCCATGGAATCTGATCGTCGTGGTTTCGTCGTGGTCAGGGGAAAAACTTAGGAACAGCCAAAGATTACCGGTGCCGTTCGTCGCGTGACTGCAATCAGGGAGGAGTTGTAATACTTGAATCAGTACATTGTTTGCACACCGTTCGCACAAGATATTTAATCAGTATCAATTACATGTAGAAAACAATAAAGGATCGAAGCAGCTAAACCTACTCCTCTTTGTCACCGAATTGTCTATGGCGCTCTAATCCTCCCCGATTCCCTGGTCGGTTCTTGTTGGTGCCTAAAATTCGGGGTTCAGGGACTTGGCAAGCAATGGGGATGGGCCTTAACTTACAGTGATTGGCATAGTGTCCTTTCTCCCCGCACTTGAAGCATAACACTTCATCCAAATTCCTCCGAGGTCCTGGCGGAGCGCCTGGCCCTCCCGGACCACTTGCCTGCCCGCCGCCGCCGCCGCCGCCGCCTCCACCACCACCTCCCCCACGATCAAAGTCTGCATATCGCCCATATCCTGGAGGCGGTGGTCCAAGATCCTTTTGTGACGGTGGCTCGGCTGGCTCATACGCCTTCGGCGGAGGTATGTCTGGTTTAGGGCTACCGGCACGCTGAATTAGAAGAGAAGTCGCATACAACTACGAAGGGAAGAAAAGCTCACTGGCCGCGAGGACAATCGGGCCCCATTGGACACATGCCTGTTAAGTACATCTGACATGCGACTCGGCGAACATGCTTGCGGGGACACGTCGGACCTGCAATACCCTCATATTTAGTTGGGACTGTTTACTGGAAGAATGATGATGATGATCGGTACTCACCAAGGTTGCAGAATCCACGTTTGTAATCAGGACATTCAACTCTCCGCTCCTTGGGATGCGCATAAAGACACTCGTCACCCGCAGAGCAATACCCGTACTTGGCGTACCACCAGCACTCAGGCATGCGCCGCAAGTTGTACTCGTGAAGGAATTCGCATGCATCTCCCTTCTTACAGAGGCCACGTAACCAATGCTTACAGACGGTGGACAGACGTTCCCGCTCACGAGGATGCGTGGGCAGTTGTTTGGGAGGTTGGAAGTTTAAGTGGGATGGTGTGGTGTGTCTTAGAGGGCAATGTAGCGGGCCAAGAGGACAGCCGGCAGGAGTAAGAGAGAGTCGACATATTTGATCGTCTATGAAAGATCAGTGAGGATTGTCGACGCGCAATGTTAAACCATACCTTTGTCTAGCTTGATACCCAAGTCATTTTTTATGAATAGCTCTTCAGGGAAGTTATTCTGGTGAAATTGAGGGTTGATGATATCTCTCAGAGCTGACGGTCCCGTGAGAGGGTTCGACATATCGCGTGCTGGAAAGACAGCTTTTTAGATTGCAACACAATCAATTGTGTGGCACGGGGAAGAGTGGTACAAATGTGAGCTGCAGGCGCTGCTGACAATGGTCACGGGAAGCTGTGAGTGGCGGCAGTGCCACGCCTTTCAGTTGCCTTCAAGTTGCCTTCAGTCTTTTACTGTGCATAAACTAAATGCAACACCACCAACTGCAATATTATAATGTGAGTGAAATGGTTGACTTCGTGATTAAATCGAAGTCAGGCCTGTTGCCCATCCTGTATGACAGTTACCGCGAGAGGTTCCAGGAAATTGAAGAACAGGACACTGTGCCAATCTTGGTGCCAAAGCCCAGGCTGGCTTGATCTACCTTTTCTCTCGAGCCTCCATGCATAAGGGTTCCTGACTCTTGAGGAGGAAGCCATAGTGCGTCTCAGTTTGAGTATGCGCCATTGCACATGCCTTGCATGTACTCACTCTTGGCAGGCGTGTATTCTAATTTCTTGCTGATCTTGGATTTCATGCACTGCACGGGGAATTATGGCTATTCTCTCAGCAATTCTCTCAATTTACAGTCCTACGCAATGGCAATGGCAATGGCAATGGATATGGCATTCATATTTACTTGCCTAGTACCTCTTGCAGGAGCGATCGTAGAGCATCTGATCAACCTGGTCCTTCCTGTCAGCGTCGACGAGGCTCCGGTTCCATAGTTTTGTGTCTAATAACGCTTATCATGATATGACATCAATAGCTATTCGATCTGGCTGCTCGCTGAAGCAAGTGGGTTTTGGCAATCGAGGGGAGGTTCTGTGGACTCGCAATCAGTTTGACAGTGATGCTTTCTGATCTTGAACTTCGACTCGGTGTTACACTGTGTTTCACTGATTGGTCCCTAGTTTCTCTCGCCTAGACGGTGGCCTGTCTGTCTTCTGCCACTCGGGAGGATCGGGCCCAGAATTGGCGCAGCTTCACGAGACTACCAATTACCTGGGGCGACCATGACATAATTTCTGGCGGTCGTCGTATGCGCAGACTGGATCGAGACGTATGAAGATTACATTGCTCTGCGTGACGACGGGCCAATGTATGATTTCACGATGAATTCATTAGGTGATCACCAGAGGCTAATGAATGTAATGCATATCCAACTTTCTGCCCCTCCCGATACTCATATATCGCACAGCAGCGTTTATCTACGCAGGCATTCCTGGAAAGGACTGCGTTTGTCGACTTGGGTCCCAGCGGCTCTGGCGCGGTGTCGTGTCTGTTGAAAAACGCAGTCCCGGGCGCATCCAAAAGTCGATATCCGTGGCAACGCTCGTTCGACTGGGATCTGGATTACGAGCCCTATTGATTCCAGCCAGACCAGAATACGCAACAGTGACATTGGATCTGCCTGGCAGCGCAGCCGGGGTTGAGTTTGCATCAGTCTGATCGCCAAGAGAGCAGTCCTGATCACCATACAATCAGTTGAGATACAGTCGACATCGCAATGGAGTTCAGAGGCACACCTCTAGTGTCAGCCCGCACATGGCCAACTCAAGTTTGGCAGATGCGCCCTCTTGGTTATTATCTCCCGAAAACCCCAGCCAGCCATTGCCATATTTCATATATGCAGCCGCGCAACCTGCTTTGCCTGCTACGAGCTCGTCCAAGAAAACCATCGATTGGAGCCTAGCGCCTGGTACAGGGATATAGAGTGCATCTGATGGATTAACACCAGCCAACTGGCTCGCCTTCATGCTGTATGATGGCGTCAACCCTGCGGTTTGGCGAAGCGGTGCAGTGCAGGAGGCGGAAACTTCAAATTCCGTGCGAAAGTAGTCTTTGTAACGCCAGGGCACGCGCAGAATCGCAAAGACTTTATCGAGATGGCTGGCTGATCAAGAAATTAGCTGGAAGGCTCATGGTAGGAATAACCCAACTTACCCATCGCCGCACAGTCGGCGCCCAGTACCAACCGACAGCCCTTTGTCTTGCTCATGTCAATGGATCGCATCAAGACTGATTGCCACTCTCGCTGCAATATACCATCATCGGCAAGTATCACAGCTTGTGGCTGAAGGTCCAACCCTGCCATAGCCACTGTCACGTCTTGAGCGATCACTACCGTGCTGCGCCTTTGCAATTCTGACAGAAGATCCGCATGTCTTGAATGAAAGTTATTCTTGAGCTCGCCAATAATTAAGACGACAGCAGCTTCGGATGAAGCGCCGACGGGTGTGCTGGTTGCAAGCCTTTTGCAGATGCCCTTGTGGGTAGACCAGGCCGAGGACTGGCAAGCTGGAGAGCAAAAGTACGCACTGCGGCACCTCGAGCATCGGGATGTTGCTGTTTGAGCACAGACCTGACACGGTGGCATCGGAGCAGAGACGTTGGAGGATGTCGGTACTGCAATAGGAGGTAGTAGTCTAAGACAAAGTACTAGTCGTGAGGGTCTGAAGGCACACGCGACGCGTTGACTCGGAAGCTATACAATCAGGGACTAATAGTAAATACAGAGCAGCTGGCTCCGTAACGGAGGACCGAAGACCGAGCCTTGGGCTCCCGAGGGCAAACACCAGAAAATTTTGATCGAACCTGCGTAAACTCCGGATATCCTTACCTTGGGGCGAAGATGCGAGGATCATGTCTTTTGCGAGCATTCCGTTGTCTCAGTTTCATATCCATGTATTTTGCCTCTCCATCCCCCCCAAAGCCTCCCCGGTAGATCTAGGTTGTATAAAAGTGGTCGAGAGGATATTTTCGCCTGGCCAAAATAATATGATGATCCGCGCACGGCCGTGAGGGTAAGGACTCGCCTGAAGACCCGTTGATTCAGTAAATATCGTAAACACTCGCTATGAATGCTGGCTGCAGCGGCACGAATTGTGCGATTGTCGTCCACCAAGGGCCTTCGAATACTACCACTCCTACCAGACACCCAAGAGACTGGCCTCGCCGCCAATCTCTATAACTCTCCGTAAAGCTGACGTGACCTCAGATATCCAAGGGAGTACCGATCTCTCGCAGTTATGTTTTTCTTGCTGCAGCTCGACAAGGTAAACGTCGTGAAAAGGCACAGAATGCAGGGAAGGTCTGCGATCTAAGCGTTTCACGCGCAACTTGAGCGCCACTACCATGTCACTGACGGAGGGTGTAGCCAGTTCGTTCGGAGTCGGCTGCGATGAAATGCGCGCTAGCGCATACCCCTCAAAAGTTGATCGAGGGATGCCAGTGACATCCGGGAGGCTCTTAGAGAGGGTGTAAAATCGGGTGAAGTTGTCTAAGAGGAGCACATTAGACGCGCTACTGGGGCCCGTTCTGCCAATTGCTTACCTGCCTTTCTTGTCTTGTATATCTTCGCACAATATTTCCAGCCCCGGTAGTATGACAGTGACCATCTTTGAGCAAATTGCCGCGCACTTGCGAGGGTCTCGATTGCCGATCGGAGGCTGGAGCAAGGCTTGCGCAGCTGCGCCAGTGGAAGATGTTTTCTCAGTGACCGCACCAGGAAGTTTATCTGAGATGAACTTTTGACATTGTCCGAGAGCCTGAGCGAGCCATAAGAATCGTGGTAAATGCGGGTACGGGTTACTGTACCTGTTCATGACTCAAGACTGTCTCAATATCTTTGAGTTTCACGCCATTGAGAACAATAAGACAGTGTCGGATGCCTATAGAGATCGCTCCGGACACAAAAGTATGCATCCCTGTGGATGGCAATTTGAGTGAATCGTAGGTTTCAATTACGGCTCCAAATGTGCTGTTTTCTTGTGGGACAACGGCCAGTTCGGTATCTGATGCCATAGCCTGAAAAACATCTTGGAAGGGAGTTGATCAATGCCTTGAATGAACCTAGTCTGCGACTGAGATCATACCTGTTATAGTCCTTTTTTCGCAATACTCGACAGATGTCCCAAACTGCTCAAAAGCTGCCTATACATTTCATTGTTTAGCTGGCATCAGCCTCCTGAACTGAATGGTCGTGTACTTGGTGTGTGTACGTGCCCTTAGGGCCCAGGAAAGCAAGTCGTGGCAAAGTAATCCTTGATGAACCCATTGCTAAGCCGTGAAGAGAAGATTCGAAGGAATAAGTCGAATGCAGACGGTGAAAACGTGTACAGCTGCAACAATACTAGTCCGACTCAAGCCTAGTCTCCTGAGGGCAAACGCCAGAAAATTTCGTAAACTCCGGGTATCCTTGTCTGGCCTCAAGCCTGATTCTGAGACACGATACTGATTTTGAAGTGCCCTGTCGCGTGGATTGTGTGGGAAATCTCAGGTTGCTCCGTAGTAAACCAAGGCGAGATTGATAGTTGATAGTACATATGATACATGTACAGATACAAGATAGGGCATCTGTCACGGGTTCAATAACTCTCTCAAATCCATCCTCTATATGCGTCACTCGCTCCCCGTATATTCAATTACCACGACGCAACGGGACCTTTTTTAAAGCTTTGACCAAACGTTTGACCATGCTCTACTATCGAAACCGGAGAGAAAGCTTGGGCCGCAGACTGAGATGGACTGCAAGTCTCCGACAAGTAGTCGCGCAACATTTTCGCGTGCATATCTGAGATTCATACGTAGAAGTCAGCAGTGATTTTCGCCACAAAGGCAGGTTTACTCACAGGCGATAGGTACTCTTTCACCCACTTTGCCAATTGCAAGTCTACGCGTGATCTATTAGCTTTATGCGAGATATACAGCATTAGCACTTACTGCACAAATTCAACTTCAGTTTGCAGTGTCAAGACTTGGTCTTGACTGTCAGCCTCCTGTGCTGCTTTGAGGAAGCGAACCAGAACGCGGCCCGCCATGAGCCAGCAGAACTACAGCATATCAGCAAAAGAAGAAGACACCAAAGCAACTGCTATGGAATTGTGTATTACTGACCGTGCAGGATAGATCCATCAGCGTGATATCATAGCTGGTAGACCACACAGCATAAATCAAATCCAAGATTGACCGTGCGGCTGTGAGGATCTTGAGGGCAGATATACATCCAGATCTTCGCACATCAGCATGAGGGTCGTGCAAGATAATCGTGCACCTGAGCCAAATGTTAGTAACAGGTGGATGAGATGAACAGCGATACCCACAGGCAAGGATACAATAAAGCACAATATAGATGTGGGTCCACTACGCTATCAATGATGGGGTTCTTAAGATTAAGGGGAAAGGAAGATCTGAATGCTAGAACCAAGCTATCGAGGTCCTTAAATGCTTGGGTGCTCCTTGGGTCAACAATCTCTCCGAAAGTGTCAGTGCCACACGCAGGATCACCGGCGTAATGCCTTGACCTGAAGCGAAGATTGAAATTCTTGGCTCGTGACAGCAGAGTTGTGGCCTTGATATAGAGAGAAAATGAATCAATCTGATCTTCAGGATGAATCAAGTGCACATCTTTGGTGTGAGCCCACTGGCGGTCATGTGGCGCAACGAGGTCCTGCAAAAGACGTGTCATCAGATGCAAATCATGATGTGGGCCGCAAATAGTGACGAACGCCGTTGATAAAATGATCCCCCCGTACTGGTAAGAGTTGAGCCACGTCAGCATCGTCTATGGCATGAGCCCAGCCGTTGGTTATGCTAGAAGTTCGGTCTGTTGTGTATGCCAGCCAAAAGACGTTCCGGCGCATTTCATCTTCGACAACGGTGCGAGCAGGAGGAATGATGGATACTCCTCTCAAACCCTTGCCAATTGAGTGAAATGGAGGGCAATTGTTCAACCCAAGTGGCACGAGCATTCGCATGGAGTGTCCAGATCCGATAAACACCTTTGGAACATAATTATTAGACAGAATGGCCTGAAAAATCAAATGGAACAAGATATACCTCAGACCAACTAATCACGGGAGAAAATTAGCACACATAATGAAACTGATCACTACAAATCACTCACTTCGCATGGCACAAGTAATACCAAGTTAATATGATATTTGCTGCAGGATAAACATCAGCACCGTATAATGACACTGCCTTTGAAAGAATACGTTACCCTGGAGAACTGGGACCAGATTGTCGCCCAAATACAAATGCTTGTCGATGGAGATTTTGGCGAAGCGCGCCTGCTGTTCTGCAAAGGAATCAGCGCGGGTCTCGCGAGCGCGATTTCGTTGTCGAAAAATTTCATCTAATGCCCGATGTTAGCACACAGTGAGAATGTTCGACCAGGGGACTCACTGGGTCTCACTTCCGAATAGTTGGGTAAAGGAGGAGAAGAGACCGCAGAAGTATACAGTGTGCTGATGGAACATATAGCATGAAGCACAGGTGGGATGGGAAATTTAGGGTGACTCGGCGGATAAGAAAGAGAAGCCAAAAAAGTTGGTGCATGAAACAGGCGCGTCGCGTGAGGATGATATCCGAAAAACAATTCCACGCTATCAACAATTAGTCTCAAATTGTGCACCTGCAAGTTTCTACTCACAGATGACGCAAAAGTTCTGGTTCGGGAACGTTTGGGGGCCAATTCGGCCAGACCATCTCCATTCCGGCGGACGTGCTATGAGCAGCTTCGGTTGACGAGTCGGAGCGAACCTCGTGAACATAGGAGAAAGACTGATCCACTAATGGATCAGTTATAATAGCCATTGGACTATGACCTTCGGAAACTTGATTGCTAGCGAAATTAAGATGGCCTCCAGACGAGCTGGAGGCGATTTGCGAGAGATGTCCAAAATCAATGGAGCCCTGATCTCGGGATGAGTAGTTTGGGTTATCAATCAAGCTTGCAGTATTGGGCTGACCCAAGAAACCTAGATCTTGGTGTGGAGAGGATCCGCTGGGGCTGAGCGGCGAAGTACTGGCTCTCGGGTCACTGCTCTGCTCTCTTTGCTGCTGCAGCAGAGCCTCCAACTCATCTAGAAATTGATCAGCTTACTGTGCAACCCAGACGTATAACCAGACAGACTTATTCTGTTTTCCAATTTCTCATATCTGGTTTTAGGTCCTTCGGGGACTACTGGTGCGCTTTCAGCTACTGAAATTCGGTCAGATGACGTATTTGAATGAGCCAATTTAGATGTGAATACCTTCGTCGAATGTGCATTCGGGCGCTGAGGGCATCTGTGTTCCAGAGGGTGCATGTGTCACAGCATGAGCATGAGACCTAACACATGTCGAACATGGCCGGTTTGCATCACTAGATAGAGCAATCCGCTCAGTTTGCGCTGAACGCGAACGCAGACGTGGAGTGCTTTACCATTTCTGACCGCGGCGCGTGAGTATAAGGTATCAGATCGGCCTTGAACACACTCACCAGCTTGCGTTTACGACATTGGTGACACGCCTTTGGGAAACCGTGCAAGTACTGTTAGCGGGACGCGGGGTCGGGCATATAGGAAGGGTGACTTCACGTGCCTGATTTCTTTTCAACACAACCAAAGGGCCTCCGGATCCATCTTTAGATATGCTCTTCGTGATGTCCTTAGGCATGACAGGGGTATTCCAAGTTCCGCAGACTAATCAGGGCCTGGATAAAGGACAAGGACGGGAGTCTGGAGGGTTTGATTATATATCACACAGCAAAGCCGTTGCATTACGTACCAATGCCCATTCTGGGATGAGTTTGTCAGTGCTTAGCAAGATGTCCTCCCAATTGCCTCCCAGCGTTATATCCTCGGGCTACTGTCGGCTGATGCCCGAGGGCATTAATATTGATATTATTTATCCACGATGTTGATCAGATTTCACTCTATGGTGGGGAATAGAGGTACACAAAGCAATCCAATATTGTATAAAAAAACACGAAGAAAGTGGTATGTAGATCAAATGTAGATTCCAACTTGAAGCCCAAAAGTATGTATGTATGTATGTATGTATGTATGTATGTATGAAAGAGTGGAATGCACGAGAAAAGCTACTGAGGGCAGAGCAGTTCGTCATGCCAGATAACGAAGGATGTATGATAGGATTGACTCATACAAAATAATTGAGCGAATAAAAGTAGAGTTGACAACGAGTCAATATTTATGCCGCAAACTGCCCCGTGGCCTGGAAGGCCCCAACAATTGTGGCCACGGTGACAACCTGCGAAGTGGTGATGTGAAACCATTCATAAGCAGGAGTCCAGACACTGTCAAAAGTAGATGAGGAGAGCGATGTGTCGCGGACAACCTCTGATGAGGCTGAGTACTGAGACCATTGTATGGAAGAATTTGCGCCATTGATGGCCCAGTCTCGTACAGATAATGATTGATTTGACCCAAAGAAAAGACCGCCGGAAGGAGTCGCAAACGATGAAACCACGCTGGACACATCGTTTGGGGTCACTGTGCCGAAGATAGCCACCTCCAATGCCGGTATGGAATCCAGGGCGTTGTAGAGTGTTGTGTTGTTTGCTGGAGGCACCGAGGACCCGCTAAGCACGAATTCTACAAGGGCAATTGCAACGCTGATATCCGGGATAGAGGACAGGAAGTTGAGTAGAACATGGTTGAGATGGTTCGTCGTGCCGTATTGACGAGGATCGATGGCTTCAGATACAGGCATCCCTGAGGTCAGAGGTGTACCCGGAAGTGCGCTGAGGACTTCCCCCGAGTGTATGATCGCTCGCGGAGCCACATCGCTTTGCAAAGCAGCTGCCTGTCTGGCTACACCGGTACGCGAGTCAACAAAAGGCTGGCGTAAATGCAGGATGTCCAAAATCCCGTATAGGGGTCGATCAGGGAAGCACGACGTATCCACTTGAGACGTCACGCTCGCAGACTGCAGGCCGTAAACAATGGTTTCCACGTCATTCAGCAGTTGCAGCTGCGTGGTGTTAAGATTGGGGTAGCACGCGAGAGGAACTGGGAAAGGTGAGGTCGTGGAGTTGGTTAACAATGCAGAGATAGGCGAGGCCGTCGCGTCAAAGGGAAGAAGAATGGGCGCGGTGCTGATGGCCGATGTGAAAGTCGATAAATCGTCGGAGTTCTGAGCGAGGGCACCCGCCCAATAGCTCTGCAGTGGCTGCTGACGTTGGGTCGAAGATGCTACGGCTAATTAGTCCCAGGGTTAACAGACATTAACGCACACACGCACCCAACGCAAAACTATACATTCGGTCCAAAGCCGATGATGCAGTACTGGCGACTTGCGCAGCCTGCGCGCTGCTTGGGTTGCCGTTACTCGCAAACGTTATGTTCGGTGGAGTCACAGTTTGTGCAGCAAAGTCAAACTTGAAACCAGTCAATGACACCACGAATTTGTTTGAGCCGTCACTGACGGGCCCATCCGCCTGACTCAAGTCCCCCCAAGGCGCATCAACAATAAACTCTTGCATGCTATCCAATGCAGCTGTATTCTGAGACTGAATAAAGTTCCAGAGCAAGGCGGACTGAGCCCACAACGTCCGGTTTGGCGCAGACATATCATCAAGAGCAGGGGCCACGTCGACGATGACGGCCTGGCTCTGACATTGATTGGCTGGCGGTGCACCTTGGGCCGCCCAAACAGCGTCAGATAGCATATTTGGCGTATAATTAGCAACGAAGAGATCATTCATAGTTGGAATAAGGTTGATTAGATTCTGGGACAAGGCGTCACATTGCCCTGGCTGGGTGGAGGTGCAGACACAAGTTGAATCTAAAGAAGGGCATGAGCACGGCTTTCGTAATATCGTGGCCGACATATCACTCACTGAGCGTGCAGGAATTTCCTGCCAGACCCACAGGGCAAGTGACAGGTGTGTGCTTTTTAGGCAACCCGATGCCCAAGCCTACACCCAATGCGATCGCAATTAGAAGCAATGTGATTCCGAGAATGCCCTTTCGTCTGCGCGTGAGACGTAGCATGTTTGCTGCGTTGCCATTGGCCGCGGTCGGCCAAGACCCCGATGGGCTAGGGACGTGGGAGCTAACGTAGGTATGCCTTGCTGTCATGTCTTCTCGATACTTTGAATCCCACGGAGAAACAACAGGTCGCCTATGAGCGCTCGCATGTGTGTCAATGCTGTGATGTGGCCGACGTCCCTGTGCTAGCATGCCTTCCAGTGCATCCGCTCGGCTAACGAGTTGAGGCAGACGCAAGTTGTCCTCCTTCGACTTGTATGCAGCTTCGTCGGCATCGGGCGTGAATGGATATGCAGTGGTTCTGGCAAGGTTATGAGATTTCGGAGCAAACCATCCACCGAAGCTTGAAGTCAAGTTGGAAAAGAAGCTTCCGCTCTTAGACTCTCGCAGCGGGGCAACACCCCTGCCGGTCGAGTGATCGCCTGGGTGAAAGCCTACGCTGGACCGTCGGGCAGGGCTGTAGCTTGCTGCATCATGGTCTGTGCGAAAGTCTGACAAGGCCATCCTTTGCGCATCACATTCGTCGTCTGGGATAGGACTCGATGACCTTGGCTCCCGGCGCTTTTCACGGTGGATGGGGCTCGTAGGAGATTTGCTAGTAGAGGCCACCCTTTTGATCGTACCTGAAGCGTAACCAACCACGGATGCCCCTCGAGCACCCAATTTCTTCGACATGCTCGCCGTCCTGATGACAGAACCGCCAACGCCATAGGAATCGACAGTTAAGGTTGAACCGACGGCCGACTGGTCATCATCCATTGTGAGAAATGTGCCGGAGGGTTTCTGACTGTAGTTTGAAGGTGATGCTGGAGCCATGGGGTCAGCGGCAGGAGGTGTGCGAAAGGCGCCCGAGCGAGGAGGATATGATATCTCCGAGATTGAGCTCATGCCGTCGTATGCCAAATGGGAAGATGAAGACATATCTATAGGGGTGTGGCTGCGAGCTGTGTGGTCCGCAGAAGAGAGAACGCCGGTGATAAATGAGGTGGACGGCATGCGATCCTCGTTATCGTCGACAATGGACTGGGATGCACCCTCATGCTGTTCTCCTCTGGAAGACATAGTTGTGCTTCGCTCAGGCGTGTGGTGCTTGCGGCGTAATGGTGCAGTAGATCCTGAAGCAATCGGAGGAGTGGTCGACCCTTCATAATCATTGTAGGTGAAGTCTCCCTGTGCAGCTGAAGAGGAAGAGAAATTTGGCCCAAATGGGTATTGGCTGTGGTCGTTTGCCGATTGCTTGCGCCGTGGAGCGGAGCGGCCGCTTATGGGCGTCCCAGGGTAGCTACGACTGGGGGTGGCGGGAGAGTGCGGTGCACTTGGAGTATGATACGGATCGAGGCGCAGAGAGATTGAAGGAATGCTGTCTGGAGGTTCGGGGAACTGCGACAGGGACGCTACATTGCTGATGTTGCTAATGCCCGAGGCGTTCGTCCCTAAGCTGCCAACTCGCGGTTTGTGCATGGGCTTGAGTGCCATTCTCTAGCTCTGCAAAAATGGGCTGAGACCTGAGATTAACATCGGCAAAGATGCAACGGACATACCTTCGGACCCGCCGCAAGTATGTGAAAGCAACCACCTATTGCTTCATAACACACTCGTTCTCAAATCGCCTTCTTAGCCAGAGCACTGAGAAGTCACCAGTAGAGACGCGGCGAGATGGAATGAAGGTAACTAACGTCCAGGGGGTGTAACCCTATGGCCCTGAATTGAACAGACACTGCAAGCGAGACACCGGTTGCCTGATCATAGAAATGGACAGTGGTTACACATGTTCAATTGAATCTGGCATTATGGGCATCGTTATGTAGCGTTGCCGTAGGTTGCCGTATGTCCAGTTGGTCTGGAGTGCGTGTAACGACGGAACATGCGTCGATTGTTCTGATCTGGGAGTGAGACGGCAACAGAGAGATCTAGGGCAGGAGACAACACATGATATCCCAGGTCCACAATCTTTGCTTTCAGCTAAGCTTATGTAAAACTTCAACTCGAACCATCATGATCTTGTCGCAAATATTCTATCACCCCTCAGCCCTCAGGCATTGACGGGTGCCCCACATTTTCTCTTACTCCCAGTCAACCCAGTGCTTGTCTTTTCTGGAATGGGGTTGGACTTTTAGACGCGTTTCTACTCAATGCGAGGCTCTAGGAGATGCCGCCAGGAAATATTCTAGCCGATGACTGCAAAATGTCCCGCTCTGCACCCATATCATGTATGCTTTCAGGGCCGGTTCTAAATGGCACCAGTGTATGTCTTGAAACGCTCAAATGTACTCGGCGAGGGCGGCCGGGGTACTGAATGTAACCATGATGATGGGCATCAGCTCAGTCAAGCTCGGTTGGACGATGCCTACTCTCAGTACAGTGGCTACTGAACCTACTTTGGCACTCTTCCGACCTTCGCCTTCAAGGAAAGAAATGGATATCATGCCGCAAGTAAAGCTTTGCGCCGCTGCTACAGAATTGATCCACTTTGATAACCCGCAACCATCTTGAAAATATGGTTCTATCGCGTGCTGCCACCTGTCTGATCCTGTCAGTACTTCAATGTCTGCGACTCTCTGCGATTGGCATGGTGGAACAGAGCTAGTGCTCATCCGTCAGAGGTCGCACTGATTGCGAGTGAAAGAAATCTTGGCATCGAGCTCGGCGTAGGGGTGTCCCACAAGGGGCGCCATGCTGCAATCCGCGGGGTGAATCCGAGCGAAACGGATACAGACATATAAACACGAGGGGCTGTTGTGTACGGCGTCAAGATCGGACATCGACCAAAATTTGGCCACTGCCGTACGCGTATGGATCGAACATAGGCCTTTTTTTCGAGGGCAACCCGTGTGCAAAGGAGGCAATAAGGATCGAACATATGTGAGGATAAGCCGGGGTCCTGGTGGAACGTATCGATGTAAGCATACGTTCCCTCTAAAACTGCGATTTGCACATATGCAAATACTTTCACGTTGTCAATTGGCAACGTATAAACACGCGTACCTCCACAAGGTTGTATTGAACACAACATGCTGCGCTGGTTCTATTGATCTTATTGCCAGCTGTGCTGATTGTCCCGCTTCGTAAGACGTGTTGCGGTTCCTCTAAACATGCACCTGTGACCTAGGTAAATACTCAGTCCTCCCATTCCATAACTTGGCTCTCCATGCCATCAACGTGACTGTCTGCATGCGGAATATCATTTGCAGAGGACCACGATACAGACTGGCTGGACCTGGCAGATTACCATATCGCTGTCGTAGGAGTAAAAGCACTTCGGCTTGTCGTTGATAGGATCGCTAATATTACGAGCCTTTTGACGGCGTTCGACCCGCCCTGGACCGACCGTCGGCTTTTCTGATAGTCACGGTACTTAATGCACAGAAGCCTCTGCCGCTGATTGGCGTCCCAAAACGCTATCACCGAAAGCCTCAATGGACGTCAACGGGATAATTCTATCCAGAAACCCCCCGGGTGTAATTAGACCTTCCTATTTGGGAAGCTTATCCAGAAACCCCCGGATCCTGTAAAATGCTTATGCCGGCAACAAAGAGCCATTGTATTTTATGTAGTTCCTGGCTGTCTAGGCACCGTGTAATGCAGTATCACGCCTCAGAATCACATCATACCGCTGAGCAAAGGAACGGAGCGGTAAAATAATTGCATTAGGGCTAATATGTATTGTGTTTATACATGTTTGGGTGCTAGGTTGGGTGCTCGGGGAATAGGATGCTCGAGCGTGGATGTAGACGGGTGTACGCATGGGAAGCGCACTGAGGAGGGGACAGAGCGCGGGCGTGTGAGCTGAGTGTGTACACGTGGCAGCTGACAGGGTGGACTGGCAGGGTGGGCTAGTGCGGGGGCAGCTGTGCGAGCTGAGTGTGTGCGCACGGGGGCCAGCGGCGAGCTGCAAATGGGCGGGCGGGCGAGCGGGTTTGGCAAGTGCGTGCGTGCATGACGGGCGCCGGGATGGGTGCAGGCCGTGTGCGTGCATAGGGGCTGGAACTGCGAGTGGGCACGCCGATCGGGAAACGACGGCAAACAGGGTCGTTAGCGGGTATATAGACAACCGAACCTCATTAAATGACTCACCTTTACAGGCCAATATGGCCACTGCGGTCGATCATGGGCGATGAGGGGAGGAGGATAGAGCATGGTGGAGGAAGACGACAGCCAAAGGCCGTGTCACCGACTCACCGATCAGAGGCGTCCCGACGGAAAGCCTCCGTAGCGACCTGTTACTTGCCGCTATCTATACCATGTAGCCAGCGCAGCCAAGCTGTGATGGCGGGAGGTGCATAGGGTCAGTGCTTGAGCCATTTCCATATGAGGCCATGGGAGTAGCTTATCCAGAAACCCCCCCAGCTTTCAAAAGTTTCGGGGGGTCTGCGCTTACGTGTACGAAAGACCCGGGTTGTAAAACATCCGGGGGGTTTCTGAATAGAATTATCCGACCCATACGGTTGCCGAGCAGTACCAGCTTTGATTTCATATTCAAAATTCAAAATTCTCAATTCTCACAGGTGCAGGGCCTGGCCAAATGGCTTACGTAAGCAAGTTCCTGGCTCGCCACCGTAGGTTCTCCTGGCAACGGTCCTCTATTTTTGTATAGTGGCGCAGCAGGGGGAATCAAAATAAAGTTCAGAACCGACATGGCATCGATAATGAGACCGAGGACGGTTCACGGTTCACTCGGACTCGCAGATATTCTCCCCCAAACGCATGGGAAGGAGGCTGAAGGGGAGTGAGTTAATACCAACACGAAATGTACTCTTAGCAAATGAGCGTGAGGAAATAAGTGTTATCATTTTGGAGCTCCACTGTAGACACGGCCTAATTAGGCCATCCAGCAAACCTTCGGGGTCTCCCTTATCCCCGGATCATATGCATCCTCCCTCTCCATACATTGTATATACTATATATTAGGATATTTCATTAGCTACTTGAATGAAACATACAGAAACTGTGGTTTAAGTTGCAATATTTGCTGGGTGGGGCACCGAGGACGGAGAACGGGACGATCACGTGAAAATTATGCCTCAAACTCTCGATTGCCGCAGGGCAGCTACACAATAACTTGCTGAATTATGGGTAAAATGTCGAGCTCGCCATGTATGACAACGAGCACACGTGTCTATTGTTGCAAGCGACGACAGGAATCAGTAGGAGAACATACGGTGGCGAGGCAGGAACCAGCTTACGTAAGCCATTTGGCCAGGCCCTGCAGCTGGAGGGATGACCAAAGTAGTATAAGTGGGACTCACCTAATAATGCCGAGTTATACTGGATCGCGTTTGCCAGTATAACTCGGTTGTTTTTCGGCGCCGAGGTCCGCGCCACATTGAGGACCCCATCCCGAGCCTCCCGCCGAGCGTTAGCGAGGCTGTTAGGTTGGTGGTCAGAGGTTGGGGTTAGTGGTTTGGGTTAGAGGTCAGGGTTAGAGGTTAGGGGTTAGAGGTTAGGACAGGGATATCTATTGCTGGAGGGGGGGGGGGTTAGGTTAGATTTATTTCATCTGTGTGCAGCTGTGTGCCAGGTAAATGGCTTAATCGGGGCCACTGGGTTGGACGGGGTCCTGGATCGTGGCGAGACCTCGGCGCCGGAAAACAACCGAGTTATACTGGGATCCAGTATAACTCGGCATTATTAGGTGAGTCCCACTTATACTACTCTGGTATATACTCTGCAGCTGTGAGAATTGAGAATTTTGAATTTTGAATATGAAATCAAAGCTGGTACTGCTCGGCAACCGTAACCCAGGGCCTACTGTACCTAGGATACGTTTATGTGCAAAATCCCCGGATCATTATTGAGTATGCATGCAAGAGCCAGGCCCAGGGCTTAGAGCCATACGTGTATACGTCAGGTCGTTCCTGGTAGAGCCCGGGCCATTGGCGGTTGCATTTTGCTCGAGGCCCATGAAACGAATACATTTTGCCCAGGTTTCAAAAAGGGATGGGAGAATATAGCGCATAATCAGATATAATGTAGAAAGGTAACGCTAGGGCATCCATGGTGTGATATCACATACAGGTCGTCACTGAGGGCGATAGCTAATAGCAATTGTAAACCGGGCAGAAGTGACGTGATATACTGCGGCGATTTCTAAGCAACGGAGGCCGAGGGATGTCCGTTGGAAAAGAAAGATAGGCATCTTGCAATCAACTTGCAATATCTCCACTACTTAGTCTCGGGAATCATCTGGATAATACACACACAATTATCTAATGTTATTCAATTTTAATAACTATCTATCCTTGCGGCGGCGCCGTTTTCGTCCGGTTACCCCAATGGCCGTGCCGATGAAGCTATCCGACTGGTGGACTGAGACTCACTCGATCCGGAGGCCCTACCAACTCGACCGAACTCGGACGTACGACCGAGTTAGCATCGAGTTACAACTCTCCTTCACTTCGCTTCGCGGCAACGCTACACACATATATTATATTCTGCGAATATGCCAAAGACACCACAGTTGCTAGCTTAAGCCGACCGTATCTCAATCAGGTGAAACCTGATCGCGGCACTCCTGCGTTTGTGGCCAGTTCTCACTACATCTCGCTAGGCCTGTCGATCCTGTCAAAAGCGCAAACTTGTGAGCGTTCTTTGAAAGAGTATTCAAGGGATTGTCTCGCATTATGACCCAGAAATGCGACGCGTCACAACCACACTGCGGTACTTGTGTCAAGTGAGTGTGAGCACACGGAATCGCCGAACGTGTCGCGTCGTCGCAGCGCTCGGCTAATCCTTCCATGCCGCCTCCCGCTTCCACATCAAGACCACTGTCTGCTGCTGGATTGGGGAGGGGGACGGGGGGTTGTCAAAGGAAATGTCGAGGTCACCCCTGGCAAGTATCTACATGCCAGCACGGATCCGGTACTGCATTCATATATATCTATCCCTTCGGTTTCTTGGACCAATTTTGTCAAATTTTGTTGTGTCTAGTATACATATGATGTGTCTCATAGCCGTGATAAGAAATTTGTCATATCACTGATGTGTCCGGCGCAGTAATGGCATGCCATTTAGCTACATTCTCCTCTGCGGTACCTTCCCAACTCTCGCCCTCAAGTTGTGCTGCTTTCCAATTAGCCTGTTCTGCAAAGGAGTGCTTCAAAGCGGCGAGTCCAGCGGGATTGGCAAACGGGTTGGTCATATGAAGCACCTTTGGTTGAGTGTCTGTGTCAAGTGGATCGGCAATGCTGCCACTTTGATCTTGTTGCCCTCCGCCAGAGGTAGAAAGACTTGTTGACAGAAATGGAAGTGATGCCAGTGTAGGTAATGGTTGGCTTCCAGAGGGTGTGATATTGCCACTAGCTGGTGGAATGGGTCCTGAACTACTGCCAGAGATCCAGTCTTGCTCCAGGATGGGCAAAGCGATCGGTCGATCAGCCTGAGAAGGCCAAAATCCTCGCACACGCATTTCGTGGATTAAGAAGGCGCCGTGGAAAGGCAAGCGTGGGCAGTTTGGACGGAGGTTGACTGTGCGACCATGGTACTGTTCCATTGAGGATGACACCGAGTGGTTTATGAGAATAAATCGGTGGAGCTGTGCGAGAAACGAATCTAGCATCAGCAAATTTGAAGTAGTAAGGGGGAGCAAGTGTAGGCAAGTGTGAACGTACATCGGGGACCCATCGGATATAAAATTTGTAGGCGTCGAATATCCTGTGATGGTTACAACACAGCAAAATGCCATTGCGTGTTTCATGCTCAACACTCTTGCATTGGCTGGGGATGAAGCCCCTGGTTTTCAAATCTGCCCACTGCCGCGAGTTAGTATTGATGCGTGCTGACAAGAGCAGATGAGAACATACAGTGTCATCTTCAACTTTGGGAATAATGTGGGCATGTTCGAGAGCAATAGGATCACCATAGCCGCAGATGATGCATTGTCCAAGATCACGCGCGTTGATCCCGGTATTAAATGCCTCGGTTTGTGATCGTGTCACTGTGGAAATAGATACCGCTCCATATGCAAATGGGTTGCCGCCGACAGCCAAATCATAGGCAGTTGGAATATAGTGTTCAGACATCGTTGTTTAGCTTGAAGAACCAATAGGGGGCTGCAAATCGTCATATCCTTCGTCTGTCCAACTTCCCGCGGTCCCTTAGGCACGTGACTGGCCGTTTCGGGAGCACTCTTAAACCGTTCAAGACACCCGAAAATCGTTGGCCGGTGCATTCTGGTCAAGGCATGAAACGAATCTATTTTGCCCAGGTTTCAAAAAGGGATGGGGAATATAGCACATAATCAGATAGAATGTAGAAAGGTAACGCTAGGGGGGCAAGAAGGCCATCCATGGTGTAATATCGCATACAGGTCGTGAGGGCGATAGCAATGGGCATAAGTGACGTGATATACTGCGGCGATTTCTGCTTGAACGGAGGCCGAGGGATGTCCGTTGAAAAGATAGGCATCTTATGCAATAATACACTTTGACCGGGATGACTTCTTTTCCCGTGTTGGGGGATTCACTAGGATGGTAGGGTTAGCAGTTTCATGGGATGGCAAATGGCGAAGACTCACAAACAGCCCTGATGGCCTCATCGAACACCGTCTTCAAGCCTTTCTGAGTTAACGCGGAGCATTCTAGGTATTTGACAGCTCCAACGTCCTTCGACATGGCCACACCCTGCCCGTATTGAATTGGAGCCATGCGCCTGCGTCAAGTCTTCAATCAGATATCATGTCAGCCCCAGGCTGGAGTTTATGTGCGCACCGTTCCCGCAATTTCTCAATAGTGGCAGGATCCTCTCGAAGATCAAGTTTCGTTCCTACTAACACCACCGAGGTCGAAGGTGCGTGATGCGCGATCTCTGGATACCACTGGTAATGATCGAAGGTTATTGGCGAGGTCAGAGATGAGATATTAAAGATAACGCACCTTGGTTCTAACGTTCTCGTAACTGGGTGGACTGACAAGAGAGAAGCAGATCAAGAATACATCGGTTTGCGGGTAAGAGAGGGGGCGGAGTCGATCGTAATCCTCTTGTCCAGCCGTATCCCAGAGTCCCAGAGATATGGTCTTGCCATCGACCATCACGTTGGCGGAGTAGTTATCGAACACTGCGGCAATCGCGGCGTCGATAGTGGTTCATCGGCCAGTGAGGAGGGAATTATGCGTACCAGTCGGAATATACTCCCCCTAGCCGCGACGTCAGTAGTGGGTATTGGTGATTTGAATGATAACTCACTGGGAAGGCATTTGTGGTGTACGAAATAAGGAGACATGTCTAGGCAGCAAGGATAAGCCAAAGAGTCTAGCAATGATGCCAGCAGCAGCGTACTTTTCCAACAGCACCATCACCCACGACGACACCTATCCGCAGGTCAGCATTCAGCTATCCGGCTCGGTGTTACGCATACGCACATTTAATGGCCTGCATTTCGTTCCTGGTTCAAAGATTCTATGATATCGGGCGTTACGGGGCGTGAAAGTGGCAAACGTGAGATCTGTTGCGAAGAGGGGGAGCCGAAACAATAGAGGAGCGAAGGCGGTGGAGAAGAGCAGCGAAACGTTGCAACAAACCGGGCGTAATTGTGAGCCTTCTGACTTGCATGCCGAATAGTTAAGACCGCACCTTTGGACCAACGTGCACGGTTTACAGGGGGAGAAGACTCGGGAAAGGGCAGTCTTTTTGGCTGGTCGTTGCGAGTTCGAAGGATCAAGCAAAAGAGACTGCTTGCCTGTAATGATGGCCCTTGGCTGTAATATTGCGAGAACCACTCGGCTGGGACGCGACGTTCCCATCAATTCACACGCCACAAGAAATGTGCTTTTGTTAACGCCTCACAAAGTTCTTGTTGCCACCAATAGGGGCACGACAGCGCGCAGAATGCTATTGAACGCGGTCATCAGAACTACAGGGGAAGAATGACGAGGAACCAACAAAGAACACTAAAGAAGAGGGGAGGACGAGATCAGGGTATCCACTGGAATGGTAGCAATGTTCGAGAGTAAGTACAAAACCCGCTGAGGGATAGAAATGGAGATGCATAGATGACAGATGGGACGGGGAGGCGAAGCGATACACTGGTTTGAACGCAAGCAAGAAAATACGCATAACAACGAAGCAGACGGCCTACAGAGGCAGGCCAATAAAAAATAAAAAGCAAAAAAGAGAATATATAATATCAAGTAAAACGGTACCGCGAAGGCTAGTAGAGCGAGCCGTCGGCAGCGAACGTGAATGTACGGGATAAGGAGGATATCGCGCGCGATTGTGGCGCAAACAGGGAAGAGCGAGGAGGATAGCGGGAAAGCGATTGTTGGCGCTAATATACAAGTTGGATACTGGGCAGGCGACGAGACTCATGCGTTGGTCCTTCTCCTCTTCATGGGAGGAAGAGAAGAAAGCTCGCTATGATGGCTGACTTGGGTTGGCGACGCATCCGATCCGCTGATAAGCGTGTGTGCACGTCTTAGTGAGATCCTTGGTGCAAGCCCGGGTGGTCCAGACGCGGCCAAAGCGGTATCTTCATCTTCTTCGAGATCCTCTTCCGGCGACGGCGGAAAGCTCATGTCGAAGTCCTCTTCTTCCACCGAAGATGATTTATCTTGGGGGAGTACGAATGGCGCCATGAGCCCGATTCCGAGACCTAATCTGGCCGCCTCTGACCGTTCTTCACGGAGCTTGCTGCTCCGGACGACAGGGCTTTCGCCACCGCCGGGGCTGGAGAATGGTACACTGCCTTTGCCGTTTGCACTCTTTGGCTCTCGGACCCACATCGAGAAGGGATCATCGTGGTCTAACCGAATTGGCGTCATGAGGCCATTAGAAGGGCTATCCGAGAACCAATCGTTGCCAATTTCGGAGAACGTGCTGAGAGTGCTCTTCTGTCTAAAGTGGTTCTTGTGGCGCATGAGACGTCCGAGAGGCGACTCTTCGACTCGGGTCCGCTGGCCGCTCGGGTCTGCGCGGTCGGAGGTAGATGGGAAGGGTGACTGCATCGGGAAAGGCGATTGCATGGAACTGAATAGCGAGCGCGAAGAAGGTTGAATGCCATGGGGAGAGCTGTCCAAATGGTCGGTATTGTCGGAATCGGCGGCGCCGTTCCGCGAGCGGTGGGGAATCGCAGGGGTGATAGGGCTAGAATCAAGCAGGCCTCTGGCAGATGGGCTGGTGCCACCCCGGACGATTACACCGAGACAGAGCTCGCGCGCCCGAGAGTGCAACGGGTGGCTCGGGCTAGGAAAACGCCATGGCTGGTCAGAGGGTAGACGAGGTGGGGAGTGTCGGAAGGAGGGCGTCACAAGAGGATTGTAGGGAGAAGGGGGTACGAGGTGTTGTTTCGGGGATGGCGAGGGAGGCTCAGAAATAGCCCTTCTATATGTCCTTGGAGATTGGGATCGCGGCGTGAGAGGAGGCGTGACCGACGGCATTGACAATTGAGGCTCGATGAAATCAACGCTCATGGTGGGCATTGGGAACTCCTCTTGCTCGATGTACGGCGCGGAAGGTGCGGGCATTTCTTCTTCTTCGGGCGCTTCGAGGGTTATCAAGCCGGACGTTGAGGTAGTGACAATGGTATTGTACTGCATCTGTGGACTCATCGAGTCCAGATTGACACTGCTGCGATTGCCGTCGTCGCTCTGGCTTCCCGAATAGTGATGCTTGTTCTCCTCTTCAGCCTGGTAAGCATGACGTCACACGTACACAGTACAATTTCACGTACTGTTTGATCCACGAACGCGAGAGCGGTCAGCGCCTTCGCGTCTGTTGGCCATTGCAATCTTGTGCTTTTCATATACGTGGCGTCTCCACATGCTCTTTGCATTCACGCCAGCGTACGTGCGCCTACAAAATGTGCATCGCAAACGAGGTTCCTCGCCTTCTGGCCAGCCTTCCGCGCCCAGTGCTTTGAGATCCTTTTTCTTGGCGGGACACCAGCCCCTCGGTGGCTCAAGCTGCGGCGGGTACGGGATGACGCTTTTGCTGTCATTCTTGGGCGTGTTTGAGGTAAAGTCACTTCTGTCGAGAAACCAGTTGGGATTCGCGGCCATAAGGGCGTACGAAAGGCCCTCGGGGTGTTGCTGTGAGTTTGGAAACGTGTTGAAGGGTTGGCGGATGAAAATGGCTGAGGGGTCGTTAATGGAGGGATCCATGACGGGGATAGGCTGAGCTGTAGATACGGGCGCTTGGCTACGCGTTGAGAGAACAGGCTTGGTGGCACTTGGTGCTGAGGCTGTATTAGGTGTGTATGGACGAGGCTTGAAAGACTGGGCTGCTGGCGTGAAAAAATTGAGATCGGGGGTAGATGTCAGACGACGCTTGAGAGGACGAGGGATTGCGCTGGCGGCAGACGAGGACGAGCCAACGAATAAAAGCGATGGTGTCAGATTGGGACGCGATTCTGACATCACAGCAAAGCTGCAGCAGCGACGATAGACGTGTTAGAGAGAGCAGGGGAAATATTCAGATAAGGATCAGGCTTACTGGATAGCGCAGACGACAGCGGAAGTACGAGGAGAATGGGGCGCGGGGAGGTGATAGGAGAGCTCAGGGCGAGTGGACGGAGGATGCGATGTGCCGGGTGGGGGGGGAAGAGGGAAAATGATGCCAGCGTACAAATCGGTTGCGCCTCGGTTCTTTTAACACCCAACAAACGACGCAAGGCAGCGCGACTGAGCACATGACCGCGACCCAGTATACACTCTATGATACTGCATATGTCTCAATCTTATTTGGCAGTGGGGCTTTACTATATAGATACATTGGTAGAGAAAATCGAACGACGCGCTCAGAATGCAAGAGCCAGGTAGCTGTGGAAGCCAATTAGCGCACAGTGCTTATCAAGCTTAAGTCTAACTGACCCTGCCATCATTATAGTCCCGCCTATCGGCGTTACAGGACCGAAAAACTTGAATCTGCGCAGCAGTCAGCGCTCGTCCATGGCCGTAGAAGAGTGACATACGTGTCTCGGGCAAGCGCCAAGCCCATAATAGTGCTAGAGAACACCAGTCCACCAAGTGCAATTGCAGGCCCCGCAAATTTGTGATACGCGAACCGCGGGTGCAGCGAAACGGCAAGTAGAGCAAGCCCATTGAAGACCTAAATCACATCAGTGTACACGTTCATGCCGAGAGGCCAGTTCTGGGCCAGGTACTACTCACGGCGTAATGAGCGGCCGTTTGGAATGCGCTGACGCTCTCAGGGGTGATGCCCTCTCTTTTCTTCAGTCCGTGGGCACCGTATGCACCCGTCATCATACCGACAGCAGCTGTAGCATTGCAATGTGCCGCAGCCTGGCAGTCAGAAAGCGGTCCAAATTCGTACAAAGAACAAGGTAACCTAAGATCGCCCCCGTGCGCCACAAGAGTTTGGGTCCTACGGAGAAGCCTCGTCCACCGAGCAGAGGAGTTGAGGAGTTTGGCAGGGTCATTGTCGAGTAGCGATGGTGGTAAGTAAGCAAGGGATACCTCGGGTAGTGCTTGAACGCTGCCAGTAACAATCGGCACGTGTTGATCGAATTTTTTGGTCTGCTCAACTTCCGCTCTGCTTTACATTCCTTCGATCCCCTACTTGCCGCAATGGGGAAGACCCAGAAAAAGACAGGAAAGGGTCGTATCGACAAATACTACAAACTTGCAAAGTGCGTTCCCTCTATATTCTGCCACGATCGTCTGCTAACTGGCCGATCCCAGAGAGCAAGGCTACCGTGCGCGTTCCGCATTCAAGCTCATCCAGCTCAACAAAAAATACAACTTCCTCGAGGATGCTCGGTGCTGTATCGATCTGTGTGCTGCTCCCGGAGGATGGCTCCAGGTCGCTAGCAAGTACATGCCTGCGAACAGTATTATAGTCGGTTAGTCCTTCCACCCCCTCCGTGTGATCCATAGCGCCGACAAGGCGACGCAGGTGTCGACCTGGTATCTATAAAACCCCTGCCGCGAGTGGTCACATTTGCGACGGATATCACGACCCCGCAGTGCCGCACGCTCATCCGCGGCGAGGTCAAAGACTGGAAAGCGGACGTAGTGCTGCACGATGGTGCGCCCAACGTCGGTACCGCGTGGGTGCAGGACGCGTTCAGTCAGTCAGAGCTTGTGCTCATGAGCTTGAAGCTCGCGGTCGAGTTCCTCGCCAAGGGCGGGACATTCGTGACCAAGGTCTTCCGTAGTGTGGATTACAACAATCTCCTCTGGGTGTTCGGGCAATTGTTCGGAAAGGTGGAGGCTACCAAGCCGCCGTCCTCTAGGTCTGTTCGCCATTTAGTGTGCTTTGCGCTTGGGACACGGGCTGATAGCGTGGCAGGAACGTGTCTGCGGAAATATTCGTCGTCTGCCGGGATTTCCTCGCACCGAAACAAATAGATCCTAAATTCCTGGACCCAAAACACGTCTTCAAGGACCTCGGCGCGAGCATCTCCGGCACGGACAAGGGCACATCTGCGAACAACGCCACAGCCAATGTCTTCCAGCCCGAGAAGAAGCGCCGTAAGCGAGATGGATACGACGAGGGCGATTACACCCTCCACAAGACCATCCCAGCCGGCGAGTTTATCAGGGATGCGGACCCGATAATGCTTCTCGGGACAACGAACAAGATTGCGTTCACAAGCGAGGAGGAAAAAGAGTGAGACCAAGTTAACTCCTGTCTTATTGATTAGGCTCATGAGATGAGCGCAGATGGCTGGCTTTGGATGTTACCACGCCTGATGTGAAAGCCAACTGTGACGACTTGAAGGTCCTAGGCAAGGGAGATTTCAAGGCACTGTTGAAGTGGCGTCTCGCCCTTCGTGAGGAGGTGTGTCCAGAATGTTATGTTCATATGACTATTACTCAAATATTTATAGATTGGTCTGGACGTCAAAACCAAACACGCGGAAGAGCTAACCGACAAGGTGGAAATCACGGAAGAGGTGGACGAGGAGCAGGAAATCTCGAACGAGGTAAGTCTGTCTGGTTTATGTTGTGTTCATGGCTTATATTTATGGGTTCTAGCTTGAGCGACTCAACGCTGAGCAATCGGCGCGTACCAAACGTGAACGGCGGCGCGCAAATGAGATCAAGACCAAGACAATCCAGCGTATGCAGCTGCAAATGACTGCCCCGATGGACATCGGTATGGAGCAACACGATGCGTCCCTCGGTTTCGGCCAGGAGGATATCTTTGATTTGACGGGTGCTGAGCGCGGGATGAGCAAAAGGGGAGGCGTCCAAGCCCTCACGCGGGACGACGAGATGCCGGAGAGTGAAGCTAGCGAGGAGGAATCGGAATCGGAAGACGAAGAGATGCTGGATTCGGACGAGGAGCGGGAGCGGAAGGTAGCGGGGCTTGAGTCGGAGCTGGATGGGATGTACGATGTGTACCAGACGAGGATGAGGGAGCGGGATGCAAAGTTCAAGGTGAAGGAGGCGAGGATCAAAAGTGGCCAGCTGGAGGAGTGGCATGGTGTACAGGCGCCAGGGAGCGACGATGACAGCGATGACGAGGGCGGTGGCTGGGACAAAATGGAGGAGGCTAAAAAGCGGGTCGGTGAGGACGATTCATCGTCAGACGACAGCGATGGGGATGAGGATGAGAGCGTACCGCCGCCGATAGGACAGAAACGACGAAAGCCTGAGCCCGCAGCTCCTCCTCCAAAGCGCACCAAGCTTTTGACCAGGCTGAACGAGACCAAATCTGTCGCACAGGCAAGCCAGGCCGCACAGGTTTGGTTCAGTCAGGGTGTCTTTGCCGGGATGGATGGCATGGACGGCATTGAAGAGGACGAGGAAGATGAAGTAGCCGAGGACGTATTGATGGATGATGAAGAGGAGGATGCCTGGCAAGATGAGGTGCGCACATATGTGCTGATATTGAAACATTATCTAAATTTTAACCTTGCAGGAGGCTTCAAACGGGGATGAGGACAATGACTTTGAAGTTGTTCCTCAGGACGAGGATGACGACGCCGATATGTGGGATGCTGAAGGCGAGAACGAAGACGAAATCAAGCAGGCCAAAATCAAGAGTAAGTGTTTTCTTACCCTACTTCGCTCGTGCATGCTTAATTGAACTTCCCCAGAATATGGTCTCGTCACGCCAGAAGCTGTGACCATCGCGCAACAGCTAGTCAACCGCGGAACAACGAAAACGCAATTGATCAACGATGGTTTCAGCCGGTATTCGCTGAATTCTCGGGATGGTCTCCCAGATTGGTTCCTCGACGACGAGTCCAAAAATTACAAGGTCAACTTGCCCATCACAAAGGAAGCTGTGGCTGCTCTTCGAGAACGGCAGCGTGCTTTAGATGCTCGCCCCATCAAGAAAGTCGCTGAAGCCAAAGCCCGCAAGAAATACAAGGCGGCGCAGCGTTTGGACAAGTCAATCAAGAAGGCCGAAGGAGTTAATGCGACCTCAGATATGTCGGAGAAAGAGAAGGCATCGGCGATAGAAAAACTCATGCGCAAGGGCACGTCCACTGGCAAGAGTGAGAAGAAGGAGATCAAGGTTGTTGTAGCCAAAGGAGCGCACAAGGGCATCAAGGGCAGACCGAAGGGTGTGAAAGGTCGCTATAACATGGTCGACTCTCGGATGAAGAAAGAGGTGTGTTTTATTTTTCAATTGCTTGTACAGGCCGCTGAACCAAATACTTTAAGCTCCGGGCCACGAAACGCAAAGAAAAGGCTACTAAAAAGCGCAAGCACTAGGTGGCTAGCGTTGGATGTATTATGTATATATTATGTGGGATTAATCTATGTCTAGATTTAGACTTCCATCCTTGCCTCCGCTGTTCGTGCCTGGGGTGTAATGCGTCGCGGTCAAGCGGTCACAAGAAGCGAGGAAAGTTTTCCAATCACCATTGGATGAATCATCCGCGCAGGTAATCTGGCCACAACGAAATTAGATATGTTGTTGATGAAGCCAGATGAAGAAGCAGATAAATGCACTTGCCTCGCAAGCAGTTGACTTCTGCTGACTTTCCAGATCCAAGATGCTCTCACTCAATACATGTCCTGCAAGCGCCTCTGGACTTCCGGGAAAGACTTCCAGGCTTTGCCTAACACTGAAACTTTTATGGAGAACAAAGTTCTCGCCTTCGAACTTGAAAGAACTCGGAGGCGAAGGAGCGACTGGTTGTTCACCATCAGCATCTGGTTGACCTTGCAAGCTGAGACGGTTCACATGAGTCATATTGTTTACCAGCAAAAGTAAGAGATACTCACAAGAGCTGCAAGTTGGAGCAGTAAGATTGCAATTCATTTGGCTCCTGGTCCTGTGTCACTGCGATGTGATCAAATGCGGACATTCGTATATCCATAGGACTAGGAAATGCGATTAGATGAGAAATGTACTTTCAGCTCATAAGCGTACCGGTCAGGGAGAACGATGTTTGCTGTAGTTTCGACACCCGTCCAGCATCGAGCTGCTCCCGAGCCGGACAAATCCACAGCAGCAGCGGAACCAGTTGATGCATCAGGGCCAGAGGGGAGCTCAGACACATTAGGACCTGGTGCAGCATATTCTGTGGATCCATGAGCGACAGGGACTCCGAAATCGGTAGATGTGGCTGAGGCAGGCTCTGCATCACTGCATTTCGCAGCCTCTGTCTGTGAGGCTGGCGGCTCTGCAAGATTCTGCGAGTGGGCCAAAACAACCTCGTATTTGAGGACCCTGGACGGCTTTGATGGCCATGAAAGTTTGGAGTTCCCAGCCGCAACACTAGACTGCTGAAACGCTTGGTAGAAGAACCGAACAAGGAACTTTTGCTCCTTTGGCGCAGAATGTAGGAAAGACACCGGCAAGCTATGAGGTTTAGGCATTGTGAGATCGCTAGCAGTCAAAGTGGGAAAGTCACAGTACCTTGGAACAAAGGTAGGGGAAATTCGACTCTTTTCTATCCATTCTAAGATGCGTGGAAAAGCCCAAAATCCATTCAATGGAGGTACGATGCTTGCTCTCTGGCTTGCTGTCTCTGACGGGAAAAGCACATGCCCAAATCTGCGGGACCTATGGTTGAGAGTTGCTGTCACTGATACGACCAGATGCACTCACGATGCAGTGATTACCCGAGATCCCTTCGATGATTTGGGTAGTTGGTTGAAAAGGGTTTCTTTGAGGTCTCTTCCTTGTCTATGAGCGAGCAAATGTGAGCCGAGGCCTCGTCTACATATACCTGAACTCACTTGTCAATACCAAAAATTTGACCTTTGCCCTCAGCTAGCCCGCCAGTGGTCAATGTATCCTCCTGGTTATCCGAGCCAAGCCATTCTGCGACTCTACGTATCCTGAAAGCTCCGCCTGTCTTCATTGTCCAGGGCAAGGGCCGCGGGGACAGAAATGGATATAAAGAGTATTTGGGAGGCGATAGTGCAACGGACACAGCGTTGCTAGTGGGAAGATACGATATCAGTGCGGTGCGCAAAGCTTCTGTGCTCTTTAGGCATGAAAAGAGGTGAGTGGACAGAAATATATAAAATGGTAAGAGAGTTCCTTACCTCAAAAGCAGATCTAGTGGCCAAACCCTTCGCAACTTGCAAGCTTGTCGTATCCTTGGCACAGATCCGAACCTACGATGGCATTGAGTAGGTGTAAATGGTATGATGGGCAGGGCTTACCACACCGCTCGCGGTTGTATTCTCAACGTACGCGCCAGATAGTCGAGATATTGGCTGGAGCAAGTCAACATTGATAGGCTTTCCTCCGGGTATCTTGATTATATCTTCAACAATAGACTATCGCCATTGTAAGCACAAATACATATGAATAGAGCTCGGATTGCATACCTTTTTCACTGTTGTTATATATTGCGCAAGGGCTTTGAGCGAAGGCATAAGACCTTCTACTCGAAGAGACAGTGGGTCTCTGTTTACGCTTATGTGCACATTGAAATCCTTTGACATTTGCAGAAGTTCGGATCCATCTGATAGATGTACTGTCAGGCTTGAATCAATTGCTTCTCTTATGAGGACATACCCTTGCCCAGCAAAAGGAATAGTTGAATTGGCTGAATGGGAAATTCTGATAGAGTGTGAGTTGCATGATAGTACGTGCTGTGTAACTTTAAGCCGCACCTTGCTGTGAAATCTCAGTTCTCTCCCTCTTTGCTCTCTCAACGTCTTTCAGACGTGGCCAGTTCCACCTCCTCTCAACTATAGCCTCGGCAAGTTGATGCTTGGTGTTAGAAGACCGTGGATTGAACTCGAACATGACGTTGAAGTCCCATAGCTGCTCCCGCAGCCAAGAACGACACAATTTCTCGACTAGCTTGTCATATTGCTCCGCGTAAGCTGCAGATTCCACGTTCGCGGGCACCCTGCTCGGACGGTAGCGTTCAAGATCGTCAGGATTCAAAGGACTTGCAGTTTCCTTGAGCCATTCAAGATACTTGGTCGACTTGGCCTCAGCGAGAGGGTCCCCGCGTGGACGCGTGTCCTCGTCAGACTTCTTGGGCTTTGCCTTTTTCTTGGGCTTTTCCTCTCCTGTCTTGGCAGTAGCCTTCTTCGCCCTCGGCTTTTTAGCTGCTGGCTTCGTTTCCGGTGCAGCATCGCTAATGGACGGCGAGGGTTCCGCGGCAAGAGTCGCTACCTGCGCGAAGCAGCGGCGAGAACGGTATATTGCTGAAGATGAGCATGGTATGCGAGTAGAAGCAAGTTGTCGCAGCAAGGAGGCCGACATGCACTGGGGTAAACACGAGAAGCACACAGGAAGCTAGCATTGAAGCAAGCGCTTGAAAAGTCTCAAAGCCGGAGTCACATGACTAACGCGTACAACAAGTTACTTACAACCACAGTTACTCTACAACCACCTCCTCGGTCTGCTCGATAACCTCGTCAATCCAGACCTCGATCTCCTCCTTCTCCTCGTGCTTCTCCTCCGTCTCAACCTTTTGACCTGTGCTTGCTCTCTCCTCCCTGGCTTCAGCGTGGCACCTGGACCTCCATGCATTCCACTCGTCGACGAGACGCTTGCGTTGGGCAACGAGCTCGGCACTCTCTTTGTGAACATCTGCAGCATCTTCCTCGTCAAATGCGCGACTGTATTCACGAAGATTTTTCTTGACGACGCGCTGCTGCTCCTTGGTGAGAAGCGTGCGTGGACGGGGTCGCCACAAGAATTGCTTGAACCGGTCGAGAATGTACTTTTCGAGTTCTTGGCCACGGAAATCCCAGATAGCATAGCCGTTTTCGAGCTAATATAAGTATGTTAAGCGAGGAAGAATATGTATAACACTGATTGCACGAACCGTATGTCTCCATGCGCTAGCACTTGTAGCCAAGTATCGGCCGCTGGGGTCCCACTCGACATCGGTCACGCCGTAATGGTCGGCAGTGCCCAATTGCTGAATGCCACTACCCCACTCCTCTTTGGAGATCTGGCCCTCTCGGCGATCATCCAGGTTAAAATCAAGATCCCAGAATTCGAGCTCAGATTTCGTCGAGGAGCCGACAGTGGCTAGAACAACGTGACGGCCGCGAGGAGACCAACGGATAGTGTTACTGGTCCTTCCGGGGAGTGTTTCTGATGTGATGGTTAGATGCAATGTTAAATGCAGGACACTAAAACTAACTCAGCAAGCGGAAATCATTCTTGGTGTGCTCCAGCTGGTAAAAGCTGACGTCTGTCTTGACGGTAATACCGGGCCCGGGGTTCCCCAAGTTGGGGTCGTTGCTGTACACAATGGCGAATCGTTCACCTTTGGGCTCCCAAGAGAATTCGGTCACCGTCTCTGTTATATATGCATTGGTTAATCGTGCAACTGTAGCGTTGACGACAAAAGCATGTACCTTTCAACTCGACGACCTCCACAGGGTAGCCTTTCTCGCGCACTCGGAAAATTTCCAGGTTGCAGAATATGGACTTCTTTGTCTTCGTGTGACGGTCCACCTTGACACACAGGAAGTCCCCGTGGTTTTGCCAGTAGAGTTTGCACTTCCATTCGACGTAAGCGACACGAGAAGTTAGTAAAACATAGGCAACTCACATCAGACACATTGAAAAGATTGGTTTGACGAAGGATGTCGCGACTGGGGAAAGCGAGCAAAGTGACACGAGCGGGTTGATTGGCAACCTCAGGACACCAGTATGCGAACATATTCTCTCTCGCTTTCTTGGGCCCCTTGGCTTCACTTTTGGCGTCCTTCTCTACGTCATCCCTGTCCCTGTCTCCTTGTGGGCACCATTCAAAGTCGACCACACCTTCGATTTTGATGCTCTTTTTTCCGACCAATGTCATAGATGGCACCTCGTAGACGCTAATTTGTTGATTGGGAGTAAGCCTTCCCACATATGCGTCGTCAGGACTCCATTTCAGAGCTGGCCATTGCATTTGGCGTTTCTGAGACGGGTCGTCTGCCTCTTGGATAGTCGGGAATGTACGGAGCAAACTGCCGGACGCGATATCCCACACAGCCATCTGGTTGCCCTCGTCCTCCGGAGAGAAGTATTGCGGTCCCTGCAGCGCACCTTCTGGAACAACAATGGGATCATGGGACCAGGTAACAAGATACCGCTCGCAAGGCGAGAAATCTAAGAGTTTTACGAGAGGATGGGCAAATCGTTGCTGGGCCTTCCAAGAAGCTCCACCCCAGAGACGCACACCTTGGCGGTGCAAGGTAACGAGATACGTCCCTACGGGTGACCATGACATGTAGAGATCTGTCCAGTTCGGCTCTGGGTGCTTGTACGCGATCTCGCACTGCGATGGCTTGCCGTGCCAATGTATTTCGACTTCATCACCTCGGAAAGTCGCATACTGGTCGCGACCTTGGGGATCGGCAAGCCAGGATCTCAGATGTTCCTGATTAGAAAATGTATGAGCGCGCTGAACCATATGACACCCAGCAGAAACTCACTCGAGGTTTGTATTCCTCTGCCTTCGGCTCTGCATATGTCTCGTCCAAGTTTGTGTATCTCTCAATGTCAGAGAACCGATTGATTTTGAAAATGTGTTTGGCATCGAAAGGGTGTCCATCCAAAGCTGACAATGCAAAGGAGGCTTCGTCGACACCTTGGAATTCAATAAACATATATCTGCAATACGATCGTTATGGTTTCATTGGGCAAAAAATCGAGCTGGTTACGTACCCCTTGCTCTTGTCCTTTGCATCGTCCCAGGGCACAAAAATGTCCTCTTGCTTGATAGGAGCTCCTTTTCTCGAGAATTCCTTGGCTATTTTCACCAGAAGCCTCTCCAGCTTGCTCTTGTCGATGATTGGGATGCCATCTACGACTAATGTGTTGTCAAAGTCCTCATCGAAATGGACTTGATATCTGAGACCTCATCGTAAGGCCTAGGTTTTGAGCAGTAAACATTGGACGCACTTTGCCTCGATATCAGAATAATCGATCTCGTCGTCGTTATCAGCATAGGAGCTCGATGATCTTGCAGACATTTTGCGATGCTCGTCGTTGATCGCGCCTTTACAAAATTTCGGTGAGTTAGAGATTGTGGCGCTCATCCAAATCGGGTGATAAAACCGGATGTCTGTCAGATTCATTGACTCCGCTGAGCAGCTTTGACTTCCAAAACATGCATGCAGCACACTTCACCCATGCGCCTATCATGCATGTCAGATGGACCAATCGAAAGGACTGGATACAATTTAAACCCTCCTCTTCAGCTTATCTGCTCGATCTTCTACCGGCGACGATCCCATCCTAACGCCCCAGCTGGCTTCGATCAACTTGCTCTGATGCACATCATGCAGTCCACCATCACAACTGACCTGAATCGGAGTGAATATCAATATGATCCGCGAGCTTTGATCATGCACCCTTCACACGTGCGTGAAAGCGACCGCATAGCTGCATATACATATACTCGGCGTTCCTGGAGAGAATTTTCTGTCAAGGCTTCCCACTCACGACCAGTATGACCTCCGAAGTCGCCGTTCCCGACGTGCCGCGCGAGGAGGCCCATGTATCTGTGGCACCCCACGTCTCTGCCAGGGAACACGCTGAAGAGCTTCGGGCAGATGCACACACGCAGAGCCCTAAGGAGAGCATGAGCGCGTACTTTACGATCGCAGCTGCCGCGTTTGGCTTGATCAGCGACGGATGTGAGTGAAGCTTGGCTCTCCTGTTTAACTTTTCGTATGTTGACGCTTCTGTGTAGACCAAAATAATCTAATGACTATGTCCAATGTACGTGCTCGTCTGATGTTCTGCATACCTCACGTTTCTCAACAATCACTATAGGTTGTCTTCAAAAAGCTTTATCCGACCGAATACACCTCCGCTGTATCCACTCGAGTTTCCAACGCACTTCTTGTCGGTCAGTCCCTTATCATGCGGCCCCTTTATATAACCTCTAAACCTTGCGCCTATAGGTGCAATTCTCGGACAGCTGGGCGTTGGGCTGGTATGTGATCGGCTTGGACGCAAAGTTGCGCTCGTTGCAACCACTATGTTTATCGTCGTTGGGTTTGTGCTTCTCAAAATAATAATCGAGATGCTAAACTGACGTGCAACAGAGCCACACTCGGCACGGCTGCTCACGGTGCTAACGGGAGCGTGCAGGGGATGTTCTGGTTCTTGACCGTAGCTCGTGGAATCACTGGTATAGTCAGTATCTATCCTTTCACAGAAAACAAATTCTTATTTTAGCTCAGGGTGTAGGAGGAGAATACCCAGCTTCCTCAACCAGTGCAAGTGAGGCCGCTAACGAGAAGATGGTAAAAAACCGTGGACCAGGTAAGCCTAGCTACCCTCGCCGTTGTATTTCTTGATTAACCGTTCATGAAAGTATTCATCATGGTCACAAACTTTGTTTTGAGCGTGCGTGAAGTACCCTTTTCAACCTCTTGGTTGCCGCTGAATGTAAATTTAGTTTGGTGGTCCGCTGGCTGTCTGTGTATTCCTCATTGTTCTCTCTGCTGCTGGAGAGGAACATCTTCCGACCGTCTGGAGGGTGTGCTTCGGCATAGGTGTTCTCCTTCCTCTTACGGTATTCGTCTTCCGTTTGAGGATGATGAGCTCGAAACTTTACAAGAAGGGGGCGATGAAGCGTGAGTATAACATGGTCACTAACATAAATTTATTTAACCAAGGTCTGCATAGGCAATGTCCCATATGGCCTTGTGCTCAAGAGATATTGGAGGGAACTTATCGGAACATGCGGAGCATGGTCAGTTTTGTAATCCATTTATTTGAGTTCCCTTGCAAATTGAACCGCTCTATCCACAGGTTCCTATACGATTTCGTAAGTCGGGCAATAAAACATAGAAGAAGAAAGACTAACATCAACAACTGAAAAGGTCACTTTCCCCAACGGCGTGTTCTCAGGCACAATCATTGCCAGTGTTGTCAAAGATGCAGATATCAAGAAGACCGCGGAATATCAGCTTCTTCTGGGTGCCATTGCGCTTCCTGGAGTCTTTGCTGGTGCTGCACTCTGCAACCCGCTTGGAAGGCGTAATACGGTACGTTACACTTGGAAGACGTCCTGGATGCTTGCTCACCCTTGTGAGCAGATGATGCTCGGCTTCGCGGGATACCTTGTCTTCGGTACGCAGTGTGCATAGTCAAATTCGGATAAGCAAAAAACTCAACTGCCATCCAGGCCTCATTATAGGATGCGCTTATGATAAAATCACAAAAATTGTACCGCTCTTCATCATTTTGTGAGTGACACATGCTTCCCTTTGCTGTACTTGAATTGACTTGCATTTAGCTACGGTTTGATGCAATCCTTCGGAAACTTGGTAAGCTTCCACACGTTCCTACCAATATGGATTTTATTCAAGCTCTTTATAGGGTCCCGGCGACATGTTGGGTCTCATCAGCTCCGAGTATGTTGTCTTTCTCTTCTCGAAAGACACCCGTGCTGACTACATACCTGTAGATCTTACGCAACACCCATTAGGCAAGCAATTGAATAACATTTTCCGGCGGGTGATCACAGCTGACGAGTATATACAGAGGCACCGCGTATGGAATTTCTGCAGCGCTCGGAAAGACAGGCGCTGCTATCGGTACACAAGCATTCACGCCGATCCAAATCCACCTCGGAAAGAAGTGGACTTTCATCATCGCCGCACTGTGTGGTGTCACAGGCATATTGGTGACATACTTCTTCGTGCCGGACCTGACCGGCGTGGACCTGGCAGAAGAAGACGCAAAATTCATGCAATACCTGGCGGATAACGGCTGGGAAGGCGAAGTCGGGGAGGGCGACAGCAAGGAGTTGATTGTGGACGGCCTTGAAAAGGGCTCGTCTGAGGACGTGAAGGGTGAGCCCACTGATTAGAGTAACAAGGGGCCTGCACATGATAATTATTAGGGAAATGGTGTGATTTATGTGATCTTTTCTCCCCGTGAGAGTCATAAATACATAAGCACGGTGCAAATATAGTGGAGCAGGAGAGGCGAAAGTCGGCCGCCGGGAATGCTGTCGGAATTCGGCGAGATCCCCCGACATTTTTTATCAGATTAGCCCATTGTGACCCGACCTCTCGTTGTCGCAGGTTGTCGCTCACTCTCAACAACGCAGCTCGTCAAACCTCTTTCCCCTTGAGAATCAATTAATTAAACATGGCGTCTGGTAGTCATGCTTTAGACACAGCTGTTGCTTCTTCTTCGACTCTCTGGGCGACAGGTGAGCACAGACGTGTGATGTCTTTTAGCCATTCTGACGTCCAATGTCTTCAGCATCGAAAGAGTGGGTCATTCCCGCCAAACCAAAGCCAGGCCGCAAGCCAAAGGCTCCCGCTCCCATAAAAGAAACAGAAGACCACGATGTGAGTTCCCCGGTGTCAATTCAATTGTATGGTGTTCATGGCCAACTCCTACCGTGTAGGTTCAGCTCGACAGCAAAGGGCGCAAGATTCAGAACAGGCAAGCTTGATAAATTGCTTGCATAGCGGGTTCGCTGGACTTACTCTGGTGTACAGGGCTGCCCAACGCGCGTTCCGGGAACGTAAACAATCCCAATTAGCTGAACTCCAAGCTCGCATAAAACAGTATGAGCAAGGCGAAATCGAACGCAATGTAACTTTGCAAACCATATCCAAACGGCTAAAGGAGGAGAACGAGCAGCTGCGGAGGGAGAACACTATCCTCAAAGAGCGAATTTCCTTATGTGAGACGGAGCATCTCACAGATGGTGGGGAGAACGTGCTGCGAAAGCGAAGGAGAGGAAATCATTCCAGTGTATCCCCAGAGGCAGAAGAGCCCGCTACAAAGCGGGCGAAAGGAACCGACCATCCTGCTCCAAGCTCATTGGCAACGTCTTACGCCTCGTACCCATCGCCGGCATCCATGGCGTCACCCCCGGATTCCAGCGACAGCCCTGTCAGCGGTTTCTCGTCAAACCCCCTGCCATCGGAGTACCCCTCGTCACACTTCGCTCCCGCAGGGCCCGATGTTGTTGACTCCATGGACAGACTGTCGCAGGACACAGAGAACCGCTTCCCCCCTAGTTCATGTGGCTTGTGCAGCGATTCGACGGACTGCTTCTGCAGAAACATGATGTCTGAGGTTGCCAATGAGCCATTATTGACTGTGCCTTTGAGGATGGAGCATTTCGAGCGCAAGAAATCGGACACAAGCATTGTGAAGGGCCCAGAGATTGAGAGCCCGTCATTCAATTCCATACTCGAAAAGCTACCACCATACCAGCCTGCAGTCCCTCTTCGACGTCGCACCGCAGCCTCAGTCGCCAGACCCATATTTGAACTATCCGCAGCGGGAGCTGGCTCCTCTACTCTTACGTCTGGGCCCCCGACATGTTCAGGAGATCCGGACAATTGCATGGCTTGTGCAGATGATACGTTCGGCCAAGCCTTCTGTGCTGCCGTAGGTGAATCGGCTTCCACCGCAGAATGCGAAAACTGCCCCTGCCGTGATAGCGACGCACCTGGGCATAGCCCTAGCCAGCCACGCAACAACAACCAGGGTCGTTCTGATACCATCCCGACCGATCATGCATGGCGGCAACTCAAGTTGCACCCTAACGTCGGTTTCGCCGATTTGACGCTTCTCGCAGATGTGGTCGCTCGTCGCTCGAAGTGCACCGGTCCGCGTGTGGTGATATCTCCGGCCCTTGGGGCGGCAACTCCTGACCGCGCAGACTCTCCACCCGGTGTGCCGACTCCGCCGCCACGCCAGGAATTGCTGAATACCATGATGCGTAACGTTCGAGACAGAGCCCCAGGATCACCACCAAGACTTGTGCCGCAGGAGGTTTTGATTGAATGTGGGAGAAGAAGAGTCAGGGAAGTTCGGGCAGACGCTGTCAAAGAGGCCCTGCACATGCTGGACGCGCGAAATCGCTTCGTTTGATCATTTCCAATGAATTATAATAGGCTTACTATGCCATATTGTATGTATATTACAGTTGAATCATGCACCCCTATGTTGGGAGCCGCGATTACGATTCGGCGTGCGGATCCTCGTCCAAGCCCTCACTATCTTGTCCATTTTCCAGCGCAGCAACGTCTGCTCGTACTTTGACAAACTCCCCTTGAGACGAATGCCCGCGCCTGACCGTAAGTCGGAGCGGCGGAAAATCTGTGCCAGTCGTTTAAGACGCACTCCTCTTTGTAAGAAGTTGCGAGACAGCTGCACATGGGGCCACATAGCCAGGAGCACCCGCTTGGAAACCTTGTAGTCACCTACGGCAAAATAAGCACCCGCAAGCGCGTCCACCACTGGCGCATCTGGCCGTATGCCAGCGGCCACCATAATTCGGAATGTGCGGATAGCTGCACCGGGACTTCCCTTGCGGGCATGACCCACGAGGAGTATAGTGAACATGACGACGTTGGGACGAATCCCCGCATCCAACGCCGCGGTCATGACATTCTCGGCACCACGCATATCTCCTGACTGAGCATATCCCTCCATCAATGCAGCGTAGTGATGCTTCGTGGGATGCATGCCGCGCGCCAGCATCTGCTCAAAGATAGCTCTGGCAGTGTTCAAGTCTCCTTTGCCCACAGCTTCGTGCTTGAGCCGCATCATGATAGTCGCTCGATTACTCATAATATGTCGCGAGGACAGTGACTGCACGATGGGCTTTATGAGTCCACGGTACGAAAGCATGTTGGGGAGTTCGATTCCGGCGGTAGGGTCAAATGCGGCTGCAGTCCCTGAAATCTGATCCTCTGGATGTCGGTGATGGTCTCGGCGGCTGGGGGAGAACTTCGCTGCGGCGACATCCCAGCCGGAACCTTGCAGTTGGAACTTTTCCCTTCGGAAGACCGCCCTCATTATGATGTGAATGTGGTTCAACGAGGGCCTTGTGGTACCCGAGGTCAAATTTCGAAGGACGCGAATTAAGTCTCGTGGGCGAGCTTCTTGGACACGCTCCAAGTAGGACATAAAAATTTCGATAGTCCTCGGGTCGGGCTCCACGTGACAGTAGCGCATGATGCGGAGGACAATGCGAGCGCCTTTGAGGCCACGCCTGTTAAGGGAGTTCCGCATCAGTGCATTGAATACTTCGGCGGTGGGTGGAATGCCTTTGATGGACAAAGGGAGGGGCCATTGGTGTTTATTGTCCAGGCCAAGAGAGACAAATAGGGATGAAGGCACAGCGCACGATCGGCACATCTCTGCAATTATACCCACTGCAGATTTTTCCTCGCCCGCTTTAAAGTAAGCGCGAAGGAGTGCAGAGACAGCTGCAATGTCAGGAACGAGACCGAGCGACAGCATCCTGCCGAATAAACGCAGAGCGCTTGGAAGATTGCGCCGCGCGCCCACATGATTCATGAGTATTGTGAAAGTGACAAGATCCGGAGTAACAGAGGAAGGGGGAATGCTGGGTGAAGGATACATGCTTCCATTTCCGTCGTACGGGATGGTGTTTATGCCCATCTCTTGGGAAAGCGGGACGTCCGAATCGCCTGAGCGAAACAGAGGTAGCACGTGCAAGACACCTCGGACATCGTTTGCGTCGAAATATAGCTGAAGGAGATTGTTCAATATAATTGTCTTCGTCCGTTGGTCCACATCCTTTAAGGCCTGGAATGCATGGTCCTGTACTTCCATGGCTGGGCCCAGCGTGCGATAGGCTGATAGTACTGTGGCATGCGTAGTTGAATCTATCGAGAAGCCAGCATCCTCCATCTTCTTCATATTCTCCCTGGCCAGCCGTAGGTTGTTGTTGCGAAGGTGGCCAGATATCAGCAGGTGATACGTGCGCTGATTGGCCCGCAACCCTTCTGCTTCGAACTCGTCTAACACGGTCTCTAGGTTGGCAAAGTTGGCCAGCTCTATGGTTGCACGAATCTGCCAGTTGAGGAGCCGAACAGTGGTTCGGCCGCTCTGCCGCCTTCCAAGCACAACCACCGGGTGGATGAAGCGCCAGTGTTTCGCTCCTGCCAGCTGAAAAGCCACACTCTCGTAGGTGCTCTGCTTGAATGAGCATCCGATACGATACGCTAACGCCAGCGCGAATTTGGCACGGTGCGGATGTCGACTGCGAGCCATGGTCTCGGCAATCAGGGTGGCCTTGGCACGGTCCTGAAAGTGTTCGGAGAGTGGACTGGAGCGCAGGGATCTGAACGCAGATTGATGTGAGTTTCCAGACAGGAGGCTCTCGACCATGGTCATTAAATGGTAGGGAAGATGAGGGGTAAACGCGGAGCGTCGTGTCGTGTCGTGGCCTGTCGACTTGGAATTGCGCGTAGAGTCGCGTTGTTGGGACGGATGTTTGGTGACAGTGACAGGAATGGATGGATGTGCATCTTCCGGCTTCGAGTGTGATGATTCGTTTTCGGGACTTGACCATGATGCGTCTGGGATTGCAGCAGAGGATGACTTGGCGCGTACAGCGAGATGAACTGCCCTGTGAGCGACGTAGTTGCCGGTACAAAGACTCGTTGCGGCTTGCTGAGCGTACTGCCTTTGATAAACTCGACCAACCCCCTTCAGCATGGACAGCCGCCAGTCCGAAGTTTAGACTGTATCGGCAAACCACGGTGGGCTGCCAGCAAAAAGAAGGTGATGGCGGTAAGCAAAGGGGGTCATGAAACATAGAGGGGAATACTCACAAGACCACTACAAATGGTTGCAGCTATTAAACGTCGAGGGGTATGCCAGCATAAAGGGGTCGTTGGCCCGACGCGACTGTGAGGTGGGTTTTTTCCTGACGAGCGTCGTCGGGAAAGCTAGCGGAAGAGATAAAACGATCATTCGCACGTGATGCTGTCATATCAGCCTGTCAGTCTGTGCGACCTGGTGCCGCAAGTGGAGCCACCGCAGGCCACCGTGCGATCTCTGCTCTCGAACTTGCTTCCGAGTCGAAGGAACGATGTCTACGGATGCGTTCTCTATCGCACGCACGCGCGGAAAATCTTTGGCGGTAAATGTCAAACACAGGGACGAGTACATGCAGATCCTCCGATCGGTGAATACGCTGAGCAAACCTTTCTGCCCGCCAAACCCGACGTCGGATCCAAGCATCTTGTCATCTCAGGGACTTCCGCAATACTGCTACCTCAGCGAGCGGCTTCGATGAATGGCCCTGGATCATTCACCTCAATCAAATCCGTTCTGTTAGCCGTGCAATTGATTTTGACCTCTAAGCTTTGCTGTCCATGCCTAAGCATCCGCGGCGATTTAGAAATACGCCGTCTGGGCAGGTCGGTCACTCAAAAGGCTGTGGCCTCCTCGCAAATCGGCCTCGGGAGATGATGCCCTAGTTGTTGAAAGCGTTGTTCATGTCAGTGAGTCTCGACTCTCGAGCTCTGTTGTGAATCTCACGTGGAAGATTTCTACCATGACTAGGCGGATGTTTTGTGGATGTTCCGATGCTTCCGATGTGAATGCTTGGCCGAGTGCGAGTGAACGGCGGCGGCTATGTACATAGAAGCTGAAGATATTCTTGAATATATATAGAACTACTCACGCCCAGAGTACGTCGTCAACGTGGAACAGTCTGCCACAATATTACCAACACGGTATCCATTCAACGCCATAAAGGCATGGCCGCCGCTTTAAATCTGTAGACAACAAATTCATTTATGAAAAGATGCCAGGATCTCATGATGCTTTTGCGGCAACATACAAGCCGCTATAATTGCGGCTAATAGCTTGAAAGCCTCGAAAGAGGGACGATCGTGTGTGGCAGCGGGCCGCGGCTGTGGTGTGCCCTTTCGGGATATGTTCTCGGACAGATGATCGTCGGTACCCCGGATGCATTACATAACGCACATATGACACATGCCGCTGCTTGCCGTTAAATCTGGTCAAATCTGGTCAAATCTGGTGGCATCCAAGAACATTCAGGAGGTGGTGCCTACGTCTGTATCTTAGCGAGCGCTTAGTAGCCTAGAGTAGCCTATGGATGTTCCTTACAGCACAGATAGCTACTTATCTCCAGTGCGAATAGCGCAAGTAGTAATCCGCAGTGTCTCTTTGCTCAGAACTCACCAAGTTACTTGCTATCAAGCGAGTGGCTGACCGTCAACGATAAGCTCAGTACTTGTCGGAGTTGTGGCGGGGGATCATGATGTCCAATCACCTTTTGGGACCGATATACCGACTGAGCCCTAATGGCACAGCTGACCAGCCAAGATACCACTCATTGATTTGTTTTCAAGTTTAACTATAATCATTGATCGCTCAAGTGACGCCTCTAACAAGTGGGCGCAGATACAGTGAATCGGGGATTGAGATACGGCGGTTTAATACTCTGCTGAGGCTGAGTAAAAATTTAGAGCGCTCCGCGACTCACGATTTCAAAAGTCATTCATCCGGCGATATCGTCGCAGATGCCTGTCAACAATAAGAAGCCTCGAAGTTAACCGATCGTGATTGGCACATCATGTAGCATATTCCAACGCGACGAGAAGCGACGCGTAGCACTCTGGGCCTCACGATCAGTCCTTATATGACACAATTTTTTGTTTGCTGCATTACTCGGTATCGAAGCTCGCAGAGCAGAGAGGAGGCTGAGCAGAGAGGAGGCTGAGCTCGAACTCAATAATAACAAATGATTATTTGGGAGCTCAGGAGGTGTTTCGCTCTGAGTGCGGTGATCCGTTGATGGCCTGTGAATTGGCGCCCATTTGAGAAGAGTACCTAACTTTGATCGTGGCTTGGATCCTGACTCCATGGAGCAAAGTTCAAACTGTTCCATCATTCTGTGTTAGCGAGGCTCCCAATCTGGGAGTGGCCCATAGCAGCCTATCGCCCATGCACGCGGTACAGCAGACCGAAACATTCAGGAACTGAATACATCGGCAACCTGGTATCACCCCACGTGTTGCCCCTCTGTCATCATTTGGACCTCTTGACTGTCGGTCTTTCTATTGACATGATCTACGAGATACTTATAATGCAACAGCCCCACTCTCAAGTCATCATTCGTCCCCGTCCCCTCTCAGATCAACGCAATGTCTGCCTTCAGATCTCACCTAACTGTTCTCGAGTCCAGTGCTTCACTCTTCTCGTCTACACCAGCCTTCCAGATCCCTGAAGCAGACGCGGAGACTGGCAAGGTTATTCGGTGGCAGGCGTGCTCCTATACGCAATTCCGGGACGACGTGAACCTCTCTGCCCGGTATTGGGCAAAGACCCTCCGGGCAGACGGTGTTCAACCAAATTCGGTAGTCGGGTTATGGTGAGCACCCCCGAAATTGCTTTCAATAAGGTCTTATCTGAACGCGCGTGTAGGCTCACTGGCTTGACATATATGGATGTTCTTCACATCTACGGCATATCTAGAGCAGGCTTCGTCCCGCAACTCTTCAGCCTCCGCCTCCCTAACCCCACTATTGTGTTCGAACTCTTGCAAAAGGCAAACGCCAAGGCACTCATCCATGATCCTTCTTTTGCGACGGGACTCGGCGACAGTCCAGTGCCTACGCATGCGGCGATTGAGCTCACATCTGTTGATGCTGCATCTGAGCCTTTACCAACCATGCCCATTTTCTCAGACGCCAATCAGACTGTATTTGTGCTACACACCAGTGGTTCTACTTCTGGTAGCCCCAAACTCGTCCCCTGCAGTGCCAGCTGGGTTGATGGCATGGTACACAAGTCCTATCAGGTCAGCAGACCGACCAACGCGGACAAGCAGGATGTCTGTTCGTGGATGTAAGTTGCCTATTTTTCTCTCAAGTCGGACATCGTGTTGATCGGTTCCTCTTAGGGGAAGCATGTGTCATGTCGGTCAAGAATTCATGATGTTGGGGTCTCTTCAGCACGGATCCTGCACTATTCAACCGACAAAGATCACATTCTCTGTCGATGAGCTCTTGGACATGGTTATTCGATGCCGCATGAACCGTCTTCACCAGTTTGCCGCCTTTTTGGCCGTAAACATTCGCGCTGCACGACAGGACCCCAAGGTTCTCAGCGTGCTTCAGAGCCTGGATCACATCGTGTACAGCGGCCTACCTTTACCCCAGGATGATGAGGCTTGGGGATACTCCCAGGGTCTGCCACTCTATGTACGAATTTTTTTCTTGCCGCCCTATAAGATTCTTACTAACACCGACCCTACAGAACTTATTCGGCAGTACTGAGTGTGGCGCAATGCTCCTTTCTGTTGGTGGCAAGGGCCGCGATGCTGCGGTCCTCCAGGCTTTGGAAGGCGTATCCTACGGCTTCTTCCCTACCGAAAAGTCCGCCTCTGTTGAGAGCACCCACAAGTCCACTGGACAGATGCTCGAGCTTGTCATCCTTGCCGACTCGCCAGACTGCCCGGATTCCTCCCTGCGACACGAGGACGGTCACTTTCACACCGGTGATCTGTTCCACGAAGTTTCGGCCGGGCGTTACATCTCACGCGGACGCGACGATGACTGGATCAAAAGCAACAACGGTCTCCGTTGTGACACCATGTCCATCGAAGACAATGTTCGCAAAATGTGCGGTAGCCTGATCGAGGAGTGCGTTGTCGTGGGCAATGCTCGCCCGTCTCCCACCCTCTTCATCGAGGCAGCGGTCGATATGGACCACACAAAACTCAAGAAGGAAATCATCCGCAAAACCCGTTTGTTTCACTCGCGGAGATACATCCACGAGCGAATCACTTCTCCACAATTCATCATTGTCGTTCCGTCAAAATCCCTGCCTCGCACAGCTACCAAAGGCAACATCAGACGCAGAGCTGTCGAAGAACTCTTCAAAGCCGAGCTCGACCAAGTTTACATCACTGCTTGATAAAATTATTTAACTTATCCGTAGATGGCGGTGCCTCCTCGGACCACCCTTTTCACCTTATTATTTTTATGGTTACTTTCCTCGCAATACCATCGTTCTCAATCCCAACCCATCCATCCTCTTTAACCTATCATTATTAACTTCGCTTCTTTCACAATATTTAACTTTATTATTTAGAATGACTTATTGAAGTCCTCTGCATCATATCTATTCTTGCACATTTCTGTACTACGCTATAGTGTAACTTAATCCTTTTTTGGTCTCCAGTGATTTGGTCGGAAACGTTTGTGCTAGTCACTGCGCCACATGAAATGGAACAACAAACGTTCAGCCCGTATGAGACCATGGTAATGGCAGATCGTACGGATGACGCGACTGCCCATGTGTGTGATGAAATCATTTAAATGTTTTTCGTGGAACAACCTTCGTGACATATTCTATCAGGTGATGATTTGCAAAAACAATTCAAATGATGGTTTGGGAGTGAAACATATCTTGCGGGCGACTTGATGAACAGTGATGAACAGCTTCTAAGTTGCAATTGATCATGCGGTCATAACTACATTTCCGCAATTGCCAACCAATTCAGGCGATTGCCCTGAAAATCTTCTCGAAAACCGGTCCGCTCGAGAGTCGAATTGCAATCAGGTCTCGGGATAGGCCTGCGAAGGCCTGTCACAATCCTCTCGTCATACCAGGTCATACCCAATTCAAAAGGTGCCCATGCGGTCACATCTATGCCGTTAAACTCTTCTCCACTTTCGCAATCGATAATCAATGCAGGCGATTGCCCTGAAGATCTTCTCGAATACAGATCCGTTTAAGGTAAGTACAATCAGGCCTCGGAATCCACAACCACCTCATCGCAACATACTCGAAAGGTAAATCGGCCCGTCCTCGCACACCCAGAGGTCCGAACAATTCCTGCGACCTCCCCACGGTCCACAATTTCTTTACGGTAGTTCATCTCTTGCTCTTGAACCTCTTGGATTGAGGCGTCTGGAATAAATGGTGTCATGGGAACGAAGGGTAGTGTGATATGGTGAGTCAGGGACGGATTCCAAAGACTTGTGTTCGAGCGGTGACTGTTTGCATCACGTTCCTCGGTAGGATAGGGTGGCGCCAAGTTCGGGAAGGGATTTAGATGCTGTTTGTAAAGCATTGTTGGAGCAGAGTCGCGGGTGAGTTTGGTAAGAGGGTTGAGACCCCAGTTCGTAAGAACTACAACGGGCCCATGTGAAGCCCGTATTTTTTGGAGAGATGTAAGAAAATGGTGTAGGGGATTTGAGCTGCTATTTCTACCCTTTGCATCTCCAGAATTCATCTGTTCGACGGTGAATCTGTCGGGCCAGTAGAACGAACTGACAGAATCCACAGCTACAATACCAATTACATCGCCCGGAAGATGCTCCGCATGATAACTTGGAAGGTTCAACAGACTGGCAGCCAGTTGCACAGAGGACGTTGGTCGGAATACATGCACTCTAGCCATCGCAGTCTTGGTTATATCCCCCAGCGATATAGAAGCATTGTCAGTCTGCGAAGCGGCTCTTAAGAGGGAGCCGAGCCGACTGAGGAGCAATTCGCGCAAGCGCAAGAGACTGAAAGTCCCATCCGTGTCAAATATCACGGCCGCCTTGTCCCAACTGCTCAGATGGATGCCAAGGACGGTGGAAGGCAATATCGATGTGACAATGAGGTGGTAGAGAAAGTGCGTCTTTCCGGAAGCAGGAGGGCCTTGAACTTCGATAAGATCGCCACCGTTCAAAGAAGAGTGCGTCATTTGATGGTGCTGCATGGAAGAGAAAAACTGTGCGTCGAGAGCATGTATCTGAGTCGAACCAGGGGGTGACACTGCAAGCATACGGTCAGCTCATGTGAAACATTGTGCAAGATTCAAAACGGACCCTCCCATCTAACAGAGGTCAGGAGCTGACGGAAATGAGTGAATCTGATATTTCAAGTACACAAAGCTGAATCACAAACTGTGTTAAGCGTTTCCGATTGGATCTCGGCCAACATGGAATCAGCAGTGGGTATAGTGGCCATAATTAGTTAGATACAGTGGGCTTGCAAGGATTATGAAACCGCTGTGCTTCAGGATCAAATGTTGCGAATGTACAGCCTGAGTGTTCGTGCTAGCTCAAAGCTGAGAGGATCATGAGTCGCTCTAAATAGAGTGCGCCACAAACATTCATCGCCATATGGCGTATCGGTGGCAGAAGCGCGATCACAACGCGTTGCGCTTGCAACCAGCCTGGCTGGTCGATTACTCTTGCCTGCTCTGCACCACCGGGCACGCAAACCTGAAGGACCTTTGCCCTTGGACAGCCCATCCTCGACCTAATTCACGATTTATACGATAAGGAACGACTTTATAACGACTAATGGCCACTACAACTTCGCCTCGTACCGGTCGAGCGACACCTCCAAGCTCCCGGCGTACACCCGTTTCTCCTGCCAACTCGCCGCCAAACTCTATAACGAAAGGTGCAACTGCACGCTCGGCAGTCACATCTCCCCGAGTGTCTTCATCCTTAAATGGCGCTCCCGGTCGTAGGGCATCCTTGAAAGGTCCTATACGGCAGACCCCTACCCCGCCACCACTTGCAACGAGTGGAGACGTTAACGAACTACTCTCAACCTCTCTCAAAGAAGAGACAGAACGCAAAGAGCAGGTAATAAGCTCTTATGTGCTCGAAATATATTTCCGCTTAATGCGTTGCTGTATAGCTTCTCGTGCAGTTGCAAGACAAGGATCAGACTATCGCCAGCTTAATGGCTGAAAATACAAATTATCAGTCTGCCATGGGCACTGCTGAGATTCGCTTAAACGAGTTTTTCGCCGATCAGGCAAGAAATGAAGAAGAAATGAATGCTCGCATAGAGGTGGCAGAGAGACTGAGGACCCAACTACGCGAAATCGAGAAGGAGAAGAGAGATATACAGCGTAGATATAACGAACAGGTGAGGTTTTACCATTGCGTAATATCTGCAAAACCTAACGATGAAATGCAGACATCAAGTTTCGATTCAGAACGACAAGCAGCCTACGACAACGAGCAACATCTGAAGTCCAGGATACAATCTTTGACACAGGCTAGACGTCAGCCGGAGAGGCCCACAGCAGTTGCGGACGTGGAATCTGAAGCGGAGACGGATACCGAAGACGCCCCCAATGAACGACCAATGCATGCAGGCCCTGCATCGCAGGATTTACAGGATCCCGACCAAGAACCTGCTGAGATGACGTCTCTTAAACTGGAGCTTTCTACACTCTCCACGTCCTATTCATCCCTTCAAAACACTCTTTTGCTTTTGCAAACGCAACTAGTGGATCTGAAAAGGGTCAACAATGAATTGCAGGAGGAGAATGAGAGTTACATGATCCTTCTGCGTGAGCGGACGCTGAATGGACAGTTCGATGTCATGAAGCAAGTGGGCACTGCCGATAGCGACGAGGAAGACGATTTCGACGACGAAGATCTCGACTTTGACGCCGGTGCCGACGTGATGTCCACGAGTAGTGCAGCTCGCAGCATGTTGGATCCTGTCGAGGAAGAGATGAGCTTCGAGCATGAGCTAGAGCGCAGTCTCGAGCCACGCGACAGCGAAACACTGTCACAATCATCTCGCAAGGCACGGTCTGCGGCCAAACACAGCCGGAAACGGGGCTCTTCTGACTCGCAGTCGCCGGGTGCTGCACCGCGCGGCGAATCGCTGGCAGGCCTTCCTCTCACTGGACCTGGCCTGGACCTCGCAGCAGAGCTCGGAAGGGCGGAGAATAAAGATATTCTTGATGGAGAGCCCGTTGAAGATCATGACCGTTCTGTGCTTAATACCAAGGGCAAGCGAGGCAAGAAGGGTTCCATGGATACTCGCAAAGCATCCGATAATTTCGAACTCGGGGGAGTATCGAGCGACGGGGACGCATTGCGTGCTGAAGTCAAATCTCTCAAGGACGCCAACAAGGCACTCTCGCTGTATGCCTCGAAGATCATCGACCGTATCATCTCCCAGGAAGGCTTCGAACATGTACTCGCTGTAGACTTCGACAGCCCGACGGATACAAAGTCGCCCGCATCGGGGTCTAACGCAAGTCCGAAATCCAAGCTGCGACCCATTTTCACAGGAGGAAAACCTTCGACCGGCCCTGTATCACCTAAAGCAGAGCGCCTGACTACGTTTGCATCTGTTGCTAATTCTCCCAACCCGGATACCGTAGCTGCTGCCGCGAACAGAAAGAACAACCGTCGGTCGCTCTCCTTCGACTGGAAGAGCTTCTCGATGTTTGGAGGAACAGAGAAGAAGCCGGAGAATTCCAACCTTCGATCCTTGACTCTCAAGCCAGGGGCTACTACCCTCGTCACAGCCGCACCTAGTGCAAGGAAATTAGACACGGAAGAGGATGACGAAGACCGGCGCGAGCGTGAAAGGTTGCAGGCGACGATGAAGTTGATGGGCATCGAGCCACCCACCCCAACGACCGCCCATCCCAATCCACTGGCACCTTCACCACTTCTCCAGCGCAGTAACTCGGTGTCCTCGGCTTCTCAGGCTGGTCGCTCTCGCTGGTCGTTCTTCGGCGGGGCTGCGGCACCGGAGGACCCTGAAACGGCAGCTGTGCATTCGACACCGTCGTTGCCCGGCAGCCCCCGTCCCAGCATCGGCGAAGACCGCCCGCCCGGCCTGACCCACGAGGCATTGGCTCAGGTCGAAGCGCAGAACTCGCTGGCGGCACTGGACGCGCGTGAGCAGACATTGAGCGCAGAGATGGCCCGCGGTAGCGGAGGGGGATTCACAGAAATTGCGCGCAGAGGAAGTGATTCTGGGCGCAGGAGCAGAAAGAGCAAGTTGAGCGCCGCGGGCAGCGGTAGTGCCAGTGGAAGCACAGTATGGAGTGCCGGTGTTGATGAAAGCGAAGAGTAGTTGCTAATAGGTTCCAGCTGTATACCTTTTAAAATTTCCTGCTGTTTGTTGTTTTGCAGTCATATTGACTCGCGTGGATTAACAATGTACCTTACATACATGCACCCCTCATATAATATCATCATCTGGATTTACATGTACTTGCAATGTGAACGTTGTTCACGATGGATGTCTATGGGCCTGCAGCCCGTCCAAATAAGCCTGGATATTGCATGGCGCGTTCTGCTGAGCTCCCGTGATAATTTATCATCCCATAATATCGAACTGCGATCCAAAGCCCATCAGTTTCAGTTGAAAAACACATAATAGCTGCTCACAAAGTAAACCAATACAATATTGGAGGCTTATCGCTTATGCTTCTGTAACGGCTGTGCCAGGCTTTTCATGCTTCACAAGCGTATTCTGTGCATGAGTACGGATGGTCTTGAATGGATTAGATGCAAATTCAGGATTGGCGAGAATCATCGGTGCTCGTAATTGCTCCATCTCCCTGCAAATACTACGGTCAATGTTCGATGTTCGCAGTTCTGCTCAACCGCACTCACAATGCCCGTTTTCGCTGATTTTTGGATAGTGTCTGGCCCTTTCCTTCACCGATCTGGCCTAATTTTGCCTTTTGCTTGGCCTGACCTGCATCAACAGCCACGGTGTTGGAGTCCTCCTCCGCAAAATCAAGTTTGCCTGCATCAATAGCATCGATCGCAACTTGTATTTCGCCCAAGCCACCCGCCACTTGCTCCTTTTGCTTCTTCTTGAACCGCCGATTTTGTGTTTTGGAATAGGGCGATTTTGTGGACTGGAGTTCTGATTGAAGATAAGCTGGTGGATTTCGCCAGCTGTGTCAGAGCAGCACGCACTGTCGATGAAGGCCTCTCTCTTCAGCTGCAGTTTCTCTTTCTTCTTTAAGCGGGGTTCTTCTAGGACCTCCAGGGACTGAAGTATCTCCTTGCCCTTTTCAAAAAGGTTAGCGTTGATCTTGCTGGGTAATCAATGCGACGCACCGAGGCATCCTCCAATGCCCCTACTTCGACATGCTCTATTCCACCTTCGGCGGCGAACTGCCGCTTGGCCAACTTGACCGGTGCCTCATGTCCAGTGGTTCTCTTTCTGCGTTCCTTAGGCTGCAATAGAGTGAGCAAGGGAGATATTGAGCAGAGCAAGCAAGATCCGCACCATGGCAGAAATTGAGCAGCAAGTACACGGTGATCGGCCCTCTACTTCGATCGCCAAAACGGCTCGGGCGAACTACTCGACTCAGATAACAGCAAGTTGGTATAATATATCGAGGACCTCTAAATGCAATTAGTATGTACACCATAAACAAGAATGTCATCGCCCCGCATCTAATGTGCCCTCCTCCCTAACCCGTGCCCTCTCTCGCCGCGACTCCCGTATACTAGTCACCTATGCGTCATTTGGCACATCGCCTTCTGCGCCCTGCAGACCTACAGCCACAAAGCTCACAAGCACAAGCCCTGCGCCGATCAAGACCTGGCCCGTTGCCGGTCGACCGAGAACAAAGTCCCCTAGAACGGCCAGTGGGATGGTAAGACTGAGGCCAATGGTAACCACCAATGGCGTAGTCTTGAGCATAGCGAGGACGTATATGAAGTCGCTCGATAATGTTATCGCCATCTGAACAATGTGGAGATCAGAGGCGCAGTAACGTGCCGAGTTGAGAAAAACGCACGTTTAGGATGATCCCAGTAATAGCTTGTTGGGTAGAAGGTAGTTCGAATGGCTCAACGCCGGTGAAATGCAGCACGAATCCCATCGGCCATAAGCATATAATGTTCACCAGGCCAACAAAGCCGAAGAAGAGTTGCATGTCTATGCGCGACTCTTCGCGGATCCGCACTTTCAGCAGGATCACGTAGAGGGCATAGAACAACGCCGAAAAGAGCGCCAGGAGGTCGCCTAGCACCGGCCGGAGTTCGCGGCCGCCTTCGCTGAGGAGCGGAGGTGCTCCTTCCGGCTGGGCGGACCACGAGTCGGATGACGTTACGAGTACGCTGCCGCAGAAGCTGACATGGGAGTGAGTGGGATACTGATGTTTCAGTCAATGAGATGCAGACCTCAAGACCACCGCGCCCGCTTTCGCGAGCGTCAAGCTCTCAACCTGAAACAATCTCCCGATGATCAACGTGAAGAACCCTTGCATCACAATCAGTTCGATATTTTTGTGATATGCGTGATATGAAACTTACCGCTCAGGCTGGATAAGATAGTCGCGCTGGCGACGCTCGTGTAGTCTAGCGACGCGTTCACGGACCAGTTGGCGATGAACCAGAAGATGCAGAACATGAATGCCAGCCGTGCAGTCTCGCGGACCGTCAGCGGGGGAAGCGTCTCCGACTCGTCAGATCCTACGCGTCTCGGGCGTGGGGCTATCTACGAGCAAGTCAGCAAACGAAGGGCATTGCATATGGCGGCGACTTACGAAAGGCTCCTCGGAGTCGGAGGTGTCTGAGTCATTGGCCAGGGGTTGGTACTCTTCCGGGCTGGTCTGTGCCCTGGCACCGTGCCGTCTACCGAGCGCTCGGCGGAGGAAGAAAGGGACGAGATACAGCGAGAAGGAGCTCGTATTCAGGTAGGTTAATCTGGCAAAAACCGTCAGTCATCCGTCTTAATGCCAGCGCTGATCGGCTCACAAAAATGGTTTCTCATAACCGCCCTCAAACAAATCCTAGCCGCACCGATCTCAGTATTCATGCAGAGTACAAAGGAAAAATTAGCACACACCTGGGTAATAAAATTGGACGAGGTCCATAGGAAGACGACCACGAGCAGTAGGCAGATGCCGACAATGTATTCGGAGCGCTTCAGCGCGTGCTGGGGGTCATTAGAGAGAATAGACTGCACACGCGAGCGGGAGCGGTCCTGAAGATTGAGCCGTGCAGGAGGTGTTGTCAATGCGTCAGTCGACGAGGCTCGTCGTGAAAGGGCCATGAATAGTCAATAAATGAGTCGTACGAGAAAGAAAACTATCGCAAGTGCTTTGCTCGAGAAATGTCGTGATCGGTGCGCGCGGAACCGACCAGTGTCACTTACAGTTCAACCTGTCACCCTGTGTAATATACTCGCGTGCACACAATTTCCGGCTATTTTAGCTATTTGAAGCAATGCTATGTACGTACTCGTACAAAGAATGCGCAGAGAACAAAGGATGAAAGTCCATGCACAAGAAAGAAAAATCACATATGGGTAGTGTACGTCCGATATAAGTTACTGTGGGATGGGGGAAGAGTAATCTACGCGTGGCTGCGAAAGCCCGCGCGCGTGCCAGGATGATATTTGACCTTTTCGAATATGCGAAACAGGCTAATGTTGAGGCTTATGCAGTACATAATCAGCCCGACGAACACAAGCCCAATGAGCACGATCTGGTCATCGCATATGGAATCGCCAATGACGCCGAGGTTCCCGAAGAGCGGGCTCGCGGGGCGAGGGAGTTCGCTGTACCACCTGATGGAACCTCCGGAGGCGCATGGGACGAGGGAGGTAAAGTAGTTGTCGAAGCAGAGGGAGAGCGCGGCGGACCAGGCGCAGATGAAGAGGACCTCTAAAAGAGTGTGGGCGAGCTTACTGGATGTGTGCCAGAGCCCGAGTGGGCGGCCAAAATATTCGAGGTATATGGCCACCATTACATGTACAATGGTGAGGGGCGCGAAGATGATCACGAGGGTGCTGGTGGGGGGTTAGTAGGATGTGTGGTGAGAAATATGGGGACATACGGGGAGCTTCCGACGATGCCTGTTATATGATTGCGCATCTCAATATTTCGTATTCGGAGGGCAACGCCGAGTGCAGAGGCCGTAAATGTGATGTTGATAAATCGGAACAACTGGAAGCATCGAGTGAGATACAGATACGGTAAGCCGATGTGTTAAACTCACCAAAGGGACAAAGGTATTGGTCAATATAAAAACGCGCAGTTTCTTTCTGCGTGACATGGTCTTCTCCCCCTCATCGCTATCACGCCCAAATATCTCTTCCTCCTCCGACAAGGGCTGATTGGGAACCCGCGGTGTCCATGGCGAGTTCCAGCCGGGTGTTTGGCTCTGCGCCATAGTGAACGGCGCAGACGGTGGCGACGGCAAGTCAATAGTCAGGCCCCATGAGCTCGGTCCGCCATCCTCGTTGTGCTCTGTCCGATGCTTGTCGAACCCAGGCGACTTTGAGTTGGCCGAGGCGTCGTGTGAGCGACGAGTAATCGGCAGCCACGCCTTGGAGCGCTCTCGGAACATGATCCCGCGCTTCTCGAGCTTGGGCGAGCCCTGCGGGCTCGGCGTGTCCACTGCCGCCCCTGTTGGCGGCTCGCCAGAAGACGCTGGCGGATGCTGCTGCTCCCCCGGCCCGCGGGTGAATGCCCACCATCGGCTTTCTGTGGCGGATCCAGGCTGCGCGGAGGAGTGATATGAGGACGCTACATCGGACGGCCGGGTGTTGGAGTCTGACTGTCGCCCGAGGATTGTGTGGTTGTCGTCATCGTCGCTCGTCGGCGACGGCGGCTCATCCGTCGCCCATGCTGCACAGCATCAGCTACACTCGTTTTCGATAGCAGCCAATACATACGAGGTGATGTTACGATGGAGCGCACGGTAGGATGTCGTCTGCTCTGGTTGCTGCGCACGCTCTGTGGCTGAGCAAGACTGGTTCGGCTGCTGGAGGGGTGGGAGGGAACTTGAAGATGGGCCATATGGAGGAATGAAAGAGAGTGGGGAGACTGGGGTATATAGGGCTATCGCTGATTGCAGCTGCAACGAGGACAAGCGGTGAGCGGTCTAGCGTTCCTCCGGCTCCTGAGCGATCGTAGCCCAAAAGGAAGATGTAAAAAGTAGGGCAACAGAGTCCAAATCACAGGCACTGCTCTTCCAATGGCCCGCACAATTACCGCAGTAAGAGGCAGTACATAAGTACCTTTGGCTAATATTGCTCGAAATGTACTCGAGTGCGTGGAAGAGCTTCATGCTTCCTGATATCCCCGACAGAGGCGGCAGAATCAGTGATTATCTCGCTATGCCCACAAGTCTTTTGAAAACTAAGTTCCTCATATTTACACGACTTTCTGGATTTGCAATGTTCCTGGCGCGATGTTGCTATATTACAAGAAATCAAGGAACATAATGAGCTGAATGTTGCCAAGGTGGCACGTCGTTGCAAAGTCGCGCAGGGCACAGGCACCGCACTGCTATTGGTCTCCATACTTGGCCACACCGCAGACCCACGTTTCGTTCTCGCATCTTGCTCTCTTCAATGGACGGTGATATCCCGTCTCTACAATCCTCAGGCGTCGGCGCTCGCTTCGTCTCCTCCACAGACATCGACGCAGCCAAGGCTCGGAGAGACGAGCAATGGAAAGCAGCCTATGCAAGGTCCGTTAACAACCTGTGGTAAGCGGTGCTTGGTGCTCACCCCGCAGCAGACTGGGCCAGGAACCGCCTCCACAACCCACAAATGAGGACGCATTCGATGGACGCAGTCTGGCCGAAGTGAGCATCACTTCACACCTGCTTACCCGAGAACCGACATTGACGCTTCGCTATTGGTTTGACGTGGTTAGAAACTAGCGGCTAACAAGGTGCGTCCCCCTCCAGTCCCCTTGCTCGTGCGAAGGCTGATAGTGGGTGCAGATAGCGAAGCAGGAAGAATGGGAGGAAAAGTCGAAGTTGGCTAACCAATTCCGCGCGCTGGAGGAGGACGAGATTATGTTCCTTGATTCCATCCGTGAGCGGCAAGAAGAGGAGGAGCGGCAAAGGGAGCAGAAGGACGGCGCGGACGTGATGGATTTCAAAAAGTGGGTGCGCTGCTCTCCTTGATGTGCACCTTTCCTGATAATGTGCAGAGCGGTCGCTGCACGGGACCAGGCGACGAACAAACCGCCACCTCCCGTGTTATCTGCCTCAGCGCCGGCCACAACCCCGAAACCCACTGCACCAAAACCTATTCTAGCCAAGAAGGACATCAAGAAGTCCCTCAAGGGCGTCGTGGTCAAGAAGAAGGGCAAGGCTGCCCCTCCTCCCGCCAACGTCCCACCGGGCGCGTCTGCGGAGGAAAAGAAGGAGAAGCGGGCTGCAGATAGCGAGCCGAAAGCGAGTAGCGATGACCAACCTGGCGCCAAACGACGGAAAGTAGATCCATAATTATTTGTACACTAGATACCAGCAATGTCCATAATACGCACACCGCACACCGGCGAGCTGCAGCCACCTTCGCGCAATAATTTATCGACACCGACACTTGCGCGCATGTTAGGGTTAGGGTGCGGAGTTTCAATTGCGATTAGCTGTCAAACTTTATTCCTACCTAAACCTCCACACAAAAGTCTCCTCCTCGCCGTCCACCCCAGCCTCCTCTTCGCCTTCAAAATGGTGTGTTTGCACCCTGTCTTGCTGCTCTGGTTCAATACAGATACTGATCGAGCCTCCAGGATTCATCGAAAACCCCCGTCAAGCTTGCCAAAGTTATCAAGGTCTCTCTAGTCGATCGCAGGGCCATCTATCCCATCGTGCTGACGAACTTGCAATAGGTGCTCGGACGCACAGGCTCCCGTGGAGGTGTCACCCAAGTCCGCGTCGAGTTCATTGACGATGTTACACGGACAATCATCCGTAACGTGAAGGGCCCGGTCAGGGAGAACGACATCCTGTCGCTGCTCGAGAGTGAGCGTGAGGCTCGGTGCGTCCATATTTCTCGTCGTCCTCGCTGCAGCAATCGCTTACACTAGTGCAGTCGTTTGCGTTAGGATATCGCGCTGTTTCATTGCTGCTATCCCACACGGTCTCCTTTCATTATCCACATCACTGCATCCTATGTTATGCTCCAAAATACATCGCATGAGGTACCACACGGCATTGATCTGAGATTCACTTCTGAGCGACGACGGCAGCGCTCAAAACATTCTCCGATTATCTTGCAATACATGAGTGACTGCACCGTGCAATTGTACATGTCTTTTTCCCTGGGTCTCATATATCAGTGTTATCACTTTATACATCGTTCTGAGATCCACGTGCCAGCAGCCAGACGTGAGCCTCAGCCAGTGCCACATCCCTCGGATCTTGTGAGATTGATCCGGTCCGGCGGCTCCGGGTCGAGCCGTCTGCGCCGCGATCTCCGAGATGAGACCGCATTCGATTTCCCGATTTGAAAACCTCAACACCTTTGCTCTTAACCAAGATGGTGAACGCCGCGTTTGTCACGCTTCTCACAAAGCCATCGTACCTCCCTGGGACTCTTGTTCTCGCCCACAGTCTGCGCAATACCCCATCGGAGGGTCCCCAGGGCTATGTGGGCTCCAAGTACCCGCTCGTGGTCATGGTCACCCCGCAGCTCAGCCAAGATGCGAGGGACGTCCTTAGCCGGGAGAACATCATTATGAGAGATGTGGACAGGCTTTCGCCCACTGAGGGTACCCACAAATTATCCGCGCACGATGCCCGCTTTGCCGATACTTGGAACAAATTGAGGTACCTTCGGTTTCATTGACTGCGCACAAGTACAACACATGAACCATCTTGCTTGACAGAGGCTTCGATCTTGAGGAATACGATGTAGGCACGGCCCTCCGATGATCCTCGATGATTACTTATCTTAGGGGTAGCGGATAATACTGATCGACTCGGATATGGTCGTCAGACGGAACATGGACGAGCTCATGGAACTAGACCTTCCCGATGGCTGGATCGCATCGGCTCACGCGTGCGCCTGCAACCCCAGAAAGCTGAAGCACTACCCGGCGGACTGGTTCGCGAACCCCCGCAATGCAGTGTTTTCGTGTTTGACGCAAATATTAGGATCCCACAGAATTGCGCATACACGCCGCTGGTCCACCCTGATTCACTAGAGCATGCGTCAGCCACGGCTGGACCGCGTCCCTACAGCCTTTTGAACTCAGGCCTCGTCGTGCTCAACCCATCGATGAAAGTGGCCGGCGCCATTGGCGAGTACATATCCACCTCTCCTCTCATACCCACATTCTCTTTTCCCGACCAAGACTTGCTCGCTGCATTTTTCGCGGGCAAATGGAAACCGCTTCCTTGGAAATACAACGCGCTGAAGACCCTGAGGATAATACACAAGAATATATGGCGCGACGAAGATGTTCGTTGCGTGCATTATATATTGGACGACAAGCCCTGGCACGCTAGGGTTGGGGAGCCTGGCACAGGGGGGGACCATGAAGAGGTAAATAGATGGTGGTGGGCTGAGTTTGAGAAATTGGGTGAGGAAATGAAAACAAGGAATCCGGCGGAGTGGGAAATAGTCGTCGGGTATGTAGGTAAATGACCGGATGGCATAAAACATGAAAGGGCAAGATATTGTTATTATATCAGATACGCCATGCTACATGAACCTCGTCCGTCCGGAATCTATAACAGGAATTAGAAACGATGCCAAACCACGATGGCACGCTCACCTCTGTGTACAAGTACTCTGAGCCAAAGGAGTATGATGTCCCATTCGGTAGCTTAGCAGACCTGCTTGTGCAATCATAATGCCATTATCAATGCAGAAACTTCGGCCAAACGCTGGATGAGTTTGAAGCGCATTCATATGGTGATGCAGTGACTGACCGCTCATCTGCTGTGAAAACTTTCCCGCCACGCTCTCGCGCCATGATGCCCATCATCGCTTGTAATTGCTCATTGCCTGCAAATTTACCATTAGAAAACATACTCCGCAGAAATTTGAGGCACTTACACCCCACTCCTCCCACGATGAGTACTTCCTTGCTTCCTACATGTGCCATTGCTCTTTCGGTGATCTCCACAAGCATTGCATAAACAGTTTCTTGCAACGAAAAGCAAAGATCCGCGGGCGTGATAATATCATCCCCATCCGAACCGTCAGAGCGGTACCTCTTATCCGTAACGTATGCCTCAATCGATGTCAAGATTCCTGAAAGACTGATGTCCATGCCCTTGGTGGTATACGGTAATGGCACGAGCCGCTTGCCTCTGGGTCTGATGAGCAGGACAACTTCGAGAGCGAAGGGACGCACTTTTTAGCCTCCTGCTCGATGTTGTATCCAGGGCTGGGGTCGTTGCTGAGATTGATAACTCTCGCAAAGCGATCGAGACAGTTGCCCACAGCAATGTCGAGAGTTTCGCCAAATATTCTGTAACATTGCCGAGAGTATGCAATGACTTGCGTGTTTCCACCAGATACGTACAAGACGATGGGGTTCTGTGCTCCAGTAATGTCGCGGCCCATTTCGATATCTTCCTTGCATAATCAGCCAGTGCCGGAAGAGGCATCGAGAGGACATACGTCCGACACAGTGATTGACGCCGACCAAGGGTTTGCCATACAGGAGGGAAAGCGTTCGTGCGACCAACGCCACGGATTGTAAAGGTGCACCCATGCCGGGGCCCTTTGTGTAGCAGATACAGTCTAGATCTGCCATAGACAGGCCCGCCTGGTCAAGTGCATCTCGGATGACCTTCAACGCCCAATCGCGGTGGTGTTTGGCCGTGTCCCTAGGGAGGAAGCCTTCTCCTGGAGGGGTGATATATGTATGCCGAATGTTGGATAGAACAGAAGTCGATCCATCTATCGCGTGCTTGATGATACCTGCTCCAAGTTTGTTCGCGGACCCTTCCAAGCCCAGGGCCAAGTACGGTCGATCTGGTACAATTTCAGCAGCAAATTCGTAGCCAGGGTACGGAGACATACCCGGGTTCTTGAGGGGAGATACTTTACGATGACGAGCGGGCATTGTGCTAATATCGAGCCAGAGCGGAAGAGTGCGAGAAAAGCGATCGGAGTGAGTGGACAATAGAGGAAATGGCAAGATTGGCGTTTTGTTCGATCAATGTTTGATATAGCTTGTGAGCAATTATATATTGACAAAATCACCAACCAGGCAAGAATTAAATATTACAAGTAGATATATCTTATATACAATTAAAGCAAGATGCAAGCAAGATGCAGAAGAAAAAATTGAGCAAAGGAAACCGAACGTTAGCTGTATCATTGTCGTCAGATGGAGCTGCGGGCGGACTTTCTCCTCTGTATTTCAAGATCATCCCCACTATCGCTTTCGTGCAAGCGTTTCAAGGTAGCAACTCCAGGTGCAGATAATGTAGGAACACCAGACGCCTCTGCCAGGGCGCGGTAGAGTTCTCTATTATAGCCCACACACTTTAACAGAACGCAAGGAGCTAAAAGTGACCCATCGTTATACGCCGCTCGTATTTGGGTTACAGTGCGTGGGTCATCCTTTGATTTGTCTTTCGTGGTAGCCGAGTATTTGGACTTGAACTGTGTACAGTGCGTCAGCACAGTGGTCATGCTGATAGAAACCTGTTTGCGCAATCCACTCACCTCTTCCGGTAAAGGGTCCCACTCCTCGGCCGTCAACCCGTCAGTCCGGACGGCCTCGTATAGACCAAGATACCGATATTGTTTGGTTCCCATTCCCACGAAGACATGTCGCATTTCTGCCTTGATGTACGTTGTCGCTTCTCGTCCCAAGCCGACGAACATATAGCCATGCATGCCGGGACGAGTGGGGCACCAGAGATTATGATCGCGGTTCGGACACAGGTACCCTGAGATGCCATGCTCCTCCGCCAAAGGTTTAAGCTTCTTCAAATCAATACTAAACGAAAATGAGTTAAGAATGGCGGCAGTGTCAAATGATAAGTACCCGACGATTAACGATTGAGTGCCGCCGCCAAGATGCTCGCTTAACAGTTTCCTGGAGAACAACGCATTTCCAGCGTCCTGCGGTGAAACAATAACTGCAGGAAGGCGATCTAATGTTTGCTGTCTCGCAGGTGGCAAACGAGACATGTAAGCTGGAACATCAGAGTAAGTGTTAGGATTCAATACGGTATCGGCCTTGCTCAGTCCTGCGGCTACTTGTGCTGGTAGTTGGGGGTCAATTGCTAGCAGCGTTTGCAGTCTGGTTGGAGGAAGACTGGCGGCCTCAAGCTGTCTAATCTTGTCTTGGGCTTCTCGAAGCTGGGCTTGAAGCTCAAAAATTTGCCCTTGTGCTCCTTCAAACGACTTTTGCATGTCCTTCAAGAGAATTGAATGTCAATCAGGTGCTAAAGCACAGTAAGAACATGATCACTCACGTCAGTTTGGCGATTTGGAATAACTGGTTGCGGCTCACTAGCAACCATGTACGCCGTCTCGCGGTCATCGAGAGCTTGCCGCAGTTCATCAATCTGTTTTACGCAAGGGTTTATTGAATATTGATATTGGTTGTAGAAGGAATGAATAGAAGTGACATACCACACCTTCCTGCTCCAGAATTTGCGAGCGAGCGAGCTTCAAATCACCGGCTTGGGTGCGGTTCTGCTCCAAAAAGGACAGAGTAGCTTCAGCGAACATGAGCTTTTCATTTTTCACTGTCTGCTGAAGAGCCTCGACGTGTCGGCGGTACTACTTCCCAAAGTATAAGTCGCCGTTGAACATGCCAGACCTGAGGGCGCAGCACTTGCCTCGATCGCCTCCTGGTTTTCAACCACCTGCGGAAGCAAATTGGCCTCATTGTCTGAAGGGGTCGAAATAGTGTTCCTGATATCTTCGTTGGCGCGTAGTCTCGATTCAAGATCCTCTACCTGCTTGCTCGAGATACGGCTCTAATCCAAATGGTAAATTTAAGCGGAGTTGAAGGACTAGTTATCAGCTCCCTAACTTACTAGAGCCATTTTTTCAATCGCAAACGAACAGAGTGTTTCGCAATGCCTGCAGTCTGTCATGGTATAGTCGTAGTTAAGTGTATGGAGCCAAATGGACGCGCCGAATTGGCTACTACCGGTCGCGTCGTTCGGATTTGGCAGCGTGTAATTATAAGCGCCCGCTCATTTGGATTGCACATGGCACTTTCAATGATTCTACCATATTATCACCAACAAGTCAGGAAGGAATGAAAGGTTATTAAGTCTATAGCGTAATGTGACAACATAAGATATCCCTGCATTTAAAAACTATCTCAGACCACGTCCTCGCGAACTGATACAGCCCAACTGGACATGCTCCACAAACTGTACTTAAAGCATGAATGTTAATGGGTTCTCAAGGTAGCCCTTGAAGGCAGTCATGTATCGCGCAGCTACAGCGCCGTCGACGGTACGGTGGTCGGAGCTGAGCGTTGTCTTCATGATGTTCACGGTTTTAAAGCCTCGCTCCTCCTCAGGTGCGGGGACCAGGGTAGCCTGGGTGGTGCCAACGGCAAGAATGCATGACTGAGGGGGGTTGATGATGGCGGTGAAGTGGGAAACATCGAACATGCCTAGGTTGGAGACAGTGAATGTTCCACCCTTCAAAAAAAAATCCAATGAGCAAATGTTGCGATGGCTTATTCTAAGATTGCATACCTGGTACTCGTTGGGGGAGAGCTTGCCATCCCGGGCTTTCTTTGCGAGCGCCTTGGCCTCCGCAGATATTGTGGCAAGACCCTTGTTCCCGGCGTCCTTCACGATAGGCGTGATAAGACCTGTTGGGGTAGATACAGCAACGGAAATATCTGCGTTCTTGTATCTGAAGAAGCAATTAGAATATGCAATGTAGCGATTGGCCGAAATACTTACTGCCGGATGACTTCTCCCAACCATGCAGAGTTGGCCTCAGGAACATCCTTGAGTGCCAGGGCAACAGCTTTGACAATGAAGTCGTTGACACTGAGCTTCGCGCCCTTGTCCGCGAGTGTCTTGTTGAACACTTCCCTGAGCTTCAAGACCTTGTCCATGTTGATATCAACCGTAACGTAGTAGTGAGGAAGCTCCTGCTTGGACTGCGTGAGACGTGCTCCAATCACGCGGCGCATGGTGGAAACAGGGGTATCCGTGTACTCGGGAAGTTGGGCAGAGGAACCTGTGGCAGTCGAAGGTGTCGAGGAAGCACTAGCAGAGGCAGGTGTTTTGTACTTCTCTACATCTTCGCGAATGATCCTCCCTTCAGGTCCAGACCCTTTGATCTTGCCGAGAGGGATGCCGCGCTCCAGGGCAATTTTCTTGGCTATGGGGGATGCGAAGATTCGGGCACCCGAGACTAGCTCGGGCTTTGACTCGGATTTGGGCTGTGACTCGGTGGGTTCTGGCTTGGACTCCTGTTTTGTGGGTTCGGGTGCCTTCTCCTCCTTGGGTGCCTCCTGTGCAGGTTCAGATGCATTGTCCAACGCGAACTTGTCAGCAGTGGACAGGTCGTCGCCCTCCTCGGCGAGAACGGCAATGAGGGAGCCAACTTGCACGTTCTTGGCACCGTCTGCGGCCTAGGGAACATCGAGTCAGTGAAGTGTGATTCAGAAGGAGTGTGAGTAGAGCGTACAATGATCTTGGCCACGATACCATCCTCCTGGGCTTCCACGTCAATTGTGGCCTTGTCCGTCTCCTGCGGGGGTAATGATTTAGCAGGTGAAGGCATGACCGAAACATGTGTCACGTACAATTTCAAGAAGCACATCGCCAGTAGCATAGGACTCCCCCTCCTTCTTTTTCCAAGACGCAATACCACCCTCCGACATGGTAGGGCTCATTGCTGGCATTGAGAACTTCGACAGCGCATGTCTCCGGGCGGAAACATGCATATCTAGGATATGTATTGAGCACAGTAGTCTACTGGAAGCGTTCATGATACTCACGTCTGGAGAGAATGCGAGCTACAGAGGAGGCCATTGAGGAATGAAGGAGGAATGTGGGTGAGAGGATTGCAACTGTCGACGCGAAATTTAGAGTCCCGTGAAGTCTTTTGGGGCGTGCTTTACTGATGCCGTGATTTCGACTTGACCCAAACAACGACTTCTGCATCAACTTAACATAATGTCTCTGCTACCAGGTCAAACGCTTCAATTACCCGTGAGAGGACCCGCGCCCCAGCTAGGGCCCGGAGTTTACGCGCGGGATGGTCAAATCAGAGCAAGCTTAGTCGGAGAGCCCAGCTACAATGGATCTGTCCGTTTCTTTTCAAAATCCCAGACTGAATAAAATGTCAACTTGGCCTCCCAGACTCTGTCTATCTCTCGCGTACGACCGCATCCACCCACCCCCAACTCGATTGTGCTGGGGTCTGTAACCCGATTATCGCCCATGCAAGCAATGCTTTCTGTTACGGTCGTGGATGGCGTGCCATTGCCCGCGGGCGAAGAATTCACTGGTGTGATCCGTACTCAGGATGTTCGGGCAACCGAAAAAGACAAGGTGAAAATAAGTGATTGTTTTAGAGGAGGCGATGTTGTTAAAGGAATAGTGGTCGGTACACTTCGCTGTGCGCGATCAACCCATACTCATGCCGACCTTAGATTTCTCTCGGGGACGCACGAAGCTACTACATCACAACTGCTCGCAATGATCTTGGAGTGATATTTGCCACTAGTGAATCTGGTGCGTGATCTGCACCCGGCCTCGTTTCTGTGACTCATACTGACCGAACCCCAGGTGCGACAATGGAGCCGGTTTCCTGGCAAGAGATGCGTTGTCCAAAGACAGGGAAAATAGAAAAGAGAAAATGCGCGAAACCTGAGGGGTTGTAGACATCGTCCCATTTTTTGTAGTTCATTACTTTGAAGGAATCAATTTTCGCTTCAGAATCATTGTCAATTATCAATGCGCGCCACAGTGACACTGTTGCCCGAAAGCGGCGACACTCCGCGTGTGGTTCAGTTGTTGCTTTCGTTTGTATCTTCCTCTCATTCTCTGCTCATATCGTTTATCCTGGTTCTCGGTCTTTTGTTGATACTGGCTATCCTCTCCGCCTCTCCTTCTCTCTGAATGACGGCTGTTATGCAAGCGGTGGACGCGCTGTACAGAGATAAAACTATGGCCTCCGACGACTCTCAGATCAAGTACTATCATTTATCCCCACCTCCGGCACAGCATCCACTGACCGCTTCTCACAACCGCAGCTACTCAAACGGGCACGGTGATTGGAGGAACAAGTACAATGAGGTCGCCGATATGCTTGCTGAAACTCGCGGCGAACTCGATGAGTTTCACGCATCGAGCAAAGAGCTAGAGGATGAGTTGATCAAGGAGATTGATAGGACAGAGAAGGCGCAGCAGGATCTCAAAGTCAAGGTGGCAAGGACAGAAATGGAGAGGGAGGATTGGAAGGTGCGTTCGCTCTGTTGCTAATTGCTATGCGATACCTACGTTATTGTTCCCGCAGTCCAAGTTTGTGTCCCTCCAAACCACCCACAACACCACGACCACTTCTCTTCAGCGTGAATTGGATAAATTAAGGCAAGAATACCAGAAAATCAAAGTTCAGTTGCGGGAATTGGAGATGGGAAATGATGACTTGGAGCGAAACGAACGAGCTGTATCTTCGAGCCTGGCAGATATCGAAGCCAAGTATTCGCGAGCCCTCGAGGAGAAGATCTTGCTTGAACATGAGCTTTTGGACAAGGCGAATCTCGAGGAAGATACACAGCGGCTCCGAGACGAGCTCAGAGGTAAGTGTCGTGTCGCACACACCAAACAATTCTTGACGTCTTGATATAGATGCCAACGTCGAGATATCGATCCTCAAGGACCAGATAGTATCCTCGAAACACTCATCCAGAGCAGAATCTATCATTTCTGAGCCTGAGTCGGCTTCCGCAGGATCTGTGTCTTTGTTCACTACTCCCATCTCACAACCAATCACTCCTTCGTTCGACAATCTTCTCAAGACGCCCCCACCTGATATGCACCTCTCTGAACTATTTCCTGCCATCGACGAATCTCCTGAAGATGCTACCCCCACCCGTCGCCTGGCAATTAGTACCCGCGGTCACTCGGCCGCACTCAAACGCCCTAATTTCCTACCCCCGATGTCAGCTGGGTCGGGCAGCAGCTCCAGCCCAGCAGGTATTGTGCGCTCGAGCACACTACCACAACTTTCTCCGTCACGCATTCCACCTCGCTCGCCTGTTCCCCGTCCTACTATCATCACCCGCAACATATCTTCATCGTCAGCCATGAGCTCCTCTACCACCTCAGCCACGGCTTCCAAGAGCAAAGGTGTGCAGATGGTCACGGAGATGCGGGCACGAGTCAGAATTTTGGAACAGAAGATACACACACGCGTACCGCGAATCCGAATGGGCAGCATGAGTACCAAGTCGAATGCAAACACTGTTGCTGCACAGACGCTATCCGCGCACCCAGCCGGCCCGTCGTATTCACCAACAGCGTCTACGGCCATCAACATGATGCGTTCAACTTCCCTGCGCAACAGAGGCGCTGTAGACGATCGCACCATCAAACCTCCCCCTTTACCAGGCAGACGCAGTGTGGAGCTCGACACCAAGGCCAAGCGGACGCCAGTCGCGGATACATCCGGATGGGTGCTTATCATGGAAGACTCGCCTTCACCAATTAAACATGTAGAGAAGGAACGAAGAAGAACTTCGAGCCCACCCGCACCTACCTCTTTCCGTCTTGGGGCATCGACAGCTGTTCCATCACCACAAATACAGCCAGACAAAGGTGGTTCGTTGTACAAGAGCACGATGAATACTGGTATTCGTCGGCCGCAGTCTCGGCTATCTGCTGCAAGCGCAAGCACAACGGCTACAACGAGCTCGATACCCACACCTTCCTCCCGTCCATCCACTCCTACATTTTTACCCGTGCCTTCGGCGGGCCTGTACGCGCACTCCTCAACAGCTGGTATTACTGGCCTCAAGCGTTCAACAGGCCCCAACTCGGGCGCTTACATGCAGCCAAAACGGGCTTCGTTAGGGACGCCGTCCTCGCCGTCTGATGACGAATCTCACATGGGAGAACGACCAATTACATACTCATATCGGAGCGACGCTTTCAAGGGCTTGCCACAGCTTCCATCTCTGCAATCCAACATAACTTTACGAGCACCGTCGAAGTTTCCTGCTTCTTCTTCGCTCTCCAAGAGCAGAATTGGACGACCCGGTGGCAACGCGCGGCGTGGATCCGGCCCAGCGTCTCCGCTGCCTGATATGGACTTTTCAGAGCTCTCTACGGCATCCAGTGATGGGTCAGGGAGACAAAGGGCTGCGAGCGCCTATGATAGGCACGGATACTGATATCAACGACTCGCCTTTGGGCATGTATACTTGCTCACAGCTCACTCGAGCTTCTTGACCTTTTAATCAACACTTTATACCTGGACCTCACTCCTTTTTATTGACACACCAACACCCTCTCATGACTCTCGGCTGTATATCTATGCCCCCACACCACGAGCTCTTCACGAAATGATGAATATCCATAGAACGACCGACAGCGATGATTACCCTAATTAATATTACATTCTCATTTCTCCTCTTCTTCTGTGGTGTAAGGTATTTCTTCTTGTTATATCACCTCAGTATCTAGTAGTCCCCCTAGACATATTCATATGCTATTTAACGACTTATCAAAACGAGATATTCCCAGTCGCGTTGCCTTTTCCGGTGGCGTAACAGCCTCACCACCACCATGTCGACTCCCCGTCCAGGGACAACGCCAGCCACTATTGAAAGGTCACTAAACCGACAGGTTGTCTTGGAGGAAGATGAATACACAGAGGCAATGTCCAAGATCATAGCCCGCGACTTCTTCCCGTCGCTCGTGCACCTCGATGCGACCAACGAATACCTGGATGCTCTGCACTCCCAGGACTCATCGCTCATCAATGCTTCTGTACGCAAGCTTCAAGATCTCAGTAGCACGCCCACACCGCGGCATGGACGAGGCTGGGATGACCAGACACCCTTCACCGCCGGACCGTCCGAGACACCGCTGCGCACGCCGCGGGGAGAGAGCGAGCCGGCGCACAAGCGACCGCGGTACAATACCGACATGAGTCTGGATGAATTCCAGGCGCGGTACACGTCCGAGGATAACTCCAGCTTTACGGAGATTCTGGATGACGAGAATCGTAAGAGGAAGGAGAAGTGGGCTTGGGCTTGGGATGCGCAGAAGCGGATCGAGGCGGGGCACGAGAAGGTCAAGGAGCAGAGGGAGAGGATGTTAATCGAGGCTCCCCCGGCTGCGGGGGTTAGGGAGAGGTTTACGATCGAGGCACCCAAGCCTGCTGGGCTGATCATGGATGTGGAAGCAGGGGAGAACGGCAACGGAGAGAGCGGCACGGGGACGCAGGTTGTGATTCAGGCAGTACAGCCTGAAGTCGACGTTATGGCACCCAAAAAAGACACTCGTTCAGCGGGCGTGGATGGTTGGGTATTCAAGGTACGTCAATTGTATCTAGCCGCACCACTGCGCTAATGCATTTGCAGACCAGAAATTCGCTCATGTTCCCGCCAGATGCGGATATGACTCCCTATCAGAACGCTGGCTCCTCTGCCGCTGCCAGAGATCCCAAAATCGTCAAGCACGGTAACACACGTCTGCCCGAACAGGAAGAGTCTACCGATGTAAGAAGCATGTCTGCTCCTCCCAGCCCGACCCGAAGCCGAATTGACGCAGCTATATCGGGTACACCATGTAAGTAAATTTCACGCGCATTGCATTTGATGCTAATGTGCTACAGACCGACCTAGATCACCCACAATCAACAATTTCTCCCTCGTTCCCAACATGCCTTCCCCAACACCATCAGAGTTGGGACCCGACGCCGTTAAGCAGCTTATGACATGGGGAACGCTCACGGGCACGCCCCGGATACTGTCCCAGACCAATGGGTCTCTCCCACCAACCAGCACACCTTTCCATCTCCCGGGACCATCGTCGCGCGAGACGATATCTCACCGGCTATCGGCAAACGCTTCTCGCAGCCTTCGTGCGAAAGCCGGTCTGTTGCAGGGTCCACGTGCACCCGGGATCGTCCCGCGTACGCCAGGTGGCAAGATGGGTCCACCGAGCTGGACTCCAAGGAAGACTGAGGGGAGTCTGACGCCTGCTGCGAAGCGACTATTGGATCGGACGGCGCTGGGGACGGCGGCTGTCAGGCGGGCGGAGGTGATGGGGCGCACTGCGGGGTGGGAAGGCGGCAACGAACGCAATCTGAAGAATGTGAGATGGACGCCGAGCCCAAGCCCTGTGGCACGGAGGGGATGAGGTACATTTCACTCCGGTCGGCGATTTTGAACTCTCGTGTGACACGCGAGATATTAGACGGGAAACGCAGATCTATTAGGAGCGCATATGGATGCGCAAATAAAGTACATGTGTAATTATAATTCGATGGGCCATTGGCATATTACAAGCATTCGGCATGACCGTGTTCAACCTGATATCTAGTCACCTGCAGCTGCATCTACAGCGCATTGTTGAGTCATACAATAGTAACGTTGTACCACGGTGTTCGTGAACTCCTGCAAACACAACGTTTGAGCACACGTAATGAGCGCAAGTTCTTCACAGCATAGAGCACTCACCACTGTCAGCTCAAACTATCCCTTTCAGTAAGTGCCAGCATTCATATCTTTAAAGCCAGAAGAGATGGCGGCTGTTTCAGGATTGTAGTTACTGATAGTATTAGGCGTAGCAGACTCCCAGAGTGGGTTTGATGTATTAACATGAGATTCATAAGTGCTCGATAAGTTGGCTGGGAGGAACTGAGGAAAGCCGAGTGCTCTAATGATATCCCGGGCAAGTGTAGCTCGATTGCAGTCACTGGGCTTGCTAGCTTTGATAGAGGAAACATTGGGAAGCAAGTGGGATTCTGACTTTCTGCTAGCGGATGGTGCGTTTTCTTTTCCCAAGATTTTCTGCACTTTGGATTTGGAGACGCCTTTAGATGCAGTGGGAAAAGTTGATGCGACAGTGATGGGTCGCTTCGAATGGAGAGCAAGCTTCAATTTGCTCCTGATGAAAGGCCCACTCATTGGATGAGACTTGCATTTCTGGGGTATTTTTTCCATGTTCATGATATCTTTGACATTCGGATGAGCAGCTGTTCACAGACAGCAAGAGGTTGAAGATCAACAAAAAAGCCTCGGAGTTTCAGCTGGGGGAGTGAATACTTACCACCAGTTTGGGTAGGAACAAATTTAAAGGTCATGTTGGGCGGGTACCTTTGTGACGCGATATGAATTGAATCTGTCATGCCTTTTGGATTGTGATCCATCACGCGTGGATGTGCAAGACGCGTCGAGACGCGTCAAAAACTGTGGGCAAAGGTGATAGTCAAGGTGAAGCAGGTGATTGACAGCCGACAGCGGGCAGTCCCTTTCCCTTCGCCGGCCACCACATTTCAAATCCTGGTGTACCTCCACAACCTGCCTGCTCAAGATGGAATCGCAACCGATTGCCCTTGTCGACTGGCCTTCCGCGCCTCTTACAGAATCGCTTGTGCGCAAGTCACTGAATAACGCATTACCTTTGGCGACTTTGGTGGCTGCCATCCCCGAGACCTTTGCCGCCTCAAGGGATAATCGAATGCTACAATGGGCGACTTATGATTCCATGGACCACGAGCTCACCCATTTTCACGCCGATTCCGTCCTGTCATCTTCCTATACGATACGAAAAGCTCTCATTCGCAAACATTTCTTATCGCGATGCATACATTCTTATACAACGAAGCACTCAGATTCTTTGCTGAAGAACGCTACTCCGCGCACGTGGGATCTGGAGATCGCATATGCAGATGAGCTCGATGAGATGTGGAGTGACGAACTGTGGGATCTTGGGGCAGAACTGGTGGAGGACCCCTCAAAATGGTGGATTTTAAAACCAGGCATGGCCGATCGGGGCATGGGTATTCGACTCTTCAATAGCAAGGAGACTCTCCAAAAGATCTTTGAAGATTTCGAAGAAACCTCCGACGATGGAGAGGATGACCAAGATCAGACTGCAGTGATCACGTCTCAGTTGAGGCATTTTGTGATACAGGTAATGTTTCGCAAGCGCCAATTTCAACATTCGGGTTAGCTGACCTCGTCTGGTATAAGGAATATATATCGACCCCACTTCTCGTTGACCCCTATGAGATCAACCTCAACCCAGACCTACCTACGAAGACACCTAGAACTCTCCAAGGCTACAAAGTCAGCCTTAGCATTTATCATATCCTCCTTTAAACCCTCCCAACCGATAGAAATCACAGTTTCATATGCGAGCTTATTTTATTGCATCAGGGGCGCTCAAACTGTACATGTACCCTCGAGTCCTGGCTTTATTTTCGGCGGTACGGTACTCTCCACCGACACAAGACATTGCATCGGATGGACAGCCAGTAAACGTTGATCTGGCACCTCACCTCACCAACACCTCGCTGCAGACGCACAAGGGGGAGGACGGTGTTCGCCTGCTAGACGAGCTTATCGGATGCCACGTTCTTTCCGGTGCACAAGATGATAGCCACTTAGGCCTTATCCTAACAGCCGAGGACATATCCAATCTCCAGGACCAAATGGCTACCGTGTTGGCTGAAACATTCAAAGCGGCTTTAGAAAATCCAGTGCACTTCCAGGTCAGTATTTCAATTTGCACTCGGTGGGGAGAAATCTCATGCCCGTGACAGCCTGTACCGAATGCCTTTGAGCTTTTTGGCGTCGATTTCTTGGTTTCTCACAATCCGGTGAACCCTACTGCCCCAGAACGACTTTATCAAGTGCAATTGCTCGAAATAAATTCCGAGCCGGCCATTGAGCTGACTGGGCCACGGCTGACATGGATTCTTGAGGAACTCTTTCTGGCTATCGGCGAAGTCTGTGTATCACCATTCTTTGCCGCAGAGCGGTCCCGCGCCGCCACATCGCTTGTCCACGGAGATCTTTTGAGGAAGTGCTTAGAGGTCGACGTACATGGATCTGGCGCGAGGATGCGGCCATCGTAATTGCATTATGCTGCGGTTCGACAGCTTCCTCCGCCTCGTAGTGCGCATGGAGTGTTTTTAGTAGCGAACCGCGTATAAATGGGTTTTACATTCATATATTCCGCATGAGTTCAAAGACGTCTCACGCGGAGCTAAGGTTTCGCTTCTTTGTACCCTCCTGTTTCCCCCCGAGCCCAGAGCGAGGCCGCTTGTAGGTCACCGGTATTGTTGTACCTTTCCCATTCATGTTTGAAGCAGAAAGAACTTGATAGAGCTCAGGATTGAAACCAATGCATCGAAAGCCAAAGCAACGGATCTTCAACACGCCGGCGCTATACATGCTGGGCACCATTTTGCATGTAAATGGAGGGACCAGGTCCGGGAAAAGGACTGAACGACTGTGTATTGAATCCCGGACCTTCATGTAAATGATACTTTCAGTATCGGTAGATGTAAGTGTAGGATCACTAACCATTGGACGCATGACTGGCATCTCGTTCAACAACATTTCATGAGAAGCTATACACTCAAATATCCCCAGATAATACCAGGCATTGCCTGTATCTTTGTAAAAGAGATCTCGCATCTGCCCAATGTCAACCTTCAAGGAATCTCTCTCCCAGGCGCCATGTCCACCATTTTGTTTGGGGTTATATCGATGCGATGGAGTGATTGCCACTGCGCCCGAGATCCTCTCTGAAGAAGGCCAGGCGATTTCTGCAGAGTTAAAGTGCAAGATGCCATCTGCACAACTAGAGAGAAAAACATTGGACGGAAATGCAGATCGTTTGATGAAAATCACGCACCATAAACGTTTAGCATGCTAGATATTTAAGCGCTCTTTTGTTTAGTCTTGATGATAAACATTTTAAATGGGACACGGCTTTTACCTGGGGGACCACCAATTGTGGTTCATGACTGATTGGTTGCAAGGTCTCAAACTTGGGCTGCTTGACTGCTGTAGAGTCGAAATCGACGCTTTTGAGAAAACTCGACACGTCAAACCTGACAGGCATCTCTGGAGCGGGCTTCGGTAGATCAGCTCTTAGGCAATGACGTACCTCGAGCCTCTCAGACTTACAGGTTGGTCTTGTATACTTTTGAGATTGTGCAATGCGTTATCACGCTCTTGCGTGATATCAGAAAGCTCTGCGTTAATTATTTCTAATGCCTGCACAAAAATTTCCAGCGCCTCAGCTGTGATTGATTTCTCCATGGCAATGCTAGCGCTCACCTGCTGGAGCTCCTCGGTCTCGCATTTAGCTTTCTTGCATTTTTCTCGAGCTTTGTGTAGCTTATTTTGCACTTCATGATGTGTTTCATCCAATTGTAACTGTGATGAATTAGCAGCGCGTACAATTAGGAACTAGAGCGCCGTCGTACTTTTGTTTGCCGTATGTGTTCTTTTTCCTGTGTCACAGCCTGCAGCTGTTCAAGCGCCTTGTCATGAGACTGTGGCAAAGTTTAGACATCAATATTTTATTGATATAAAAAGGTATCACCTCTCTGTACTGCAGGAGTATAGATTTGTCGTCGTCGCCGTCCTCCAGGTTGTTCTCACGTAGCCGGTCGTTTTCGTTTTGTGCTAAGGCACTCCGAAGCCGCTCATTCTCTGTTTTCAAGATTAGACATTCTCCTTCTGCTGCCTGAGCTCTATCCTTCCAAGTCACACCGGGAGTTGAGCTCTCCCGATCTGATGACTGTGTTCGGTCTCGCTGTAGCAATTTGTTATATGGCATGCAAGCGTACCGCAGAGTTTCATGAGTCATACCTCTTTTAATTGTGTTCTTAAAGCGTTCAACTCCTGCCCCAACAGCTCTATGACAGACTCCATAAAGTATAGAGATATGGAGAGGCTTTGGTACAGACGAAGTTGAGATAAGTTTCACAGTGAGACTGTGTTTTTACCAAGTTAGTTGACAGCTTACGCGTCTGCACGCGCCTGCACGTGGCCGTGTGGCAGTGGCAAGGTAGCAGTAACTCTACTAGTTACTCTGTGTGAGACTTTGAGTACTGCAAGAGCCGGCTGGAGTGAATGTTGCACTGTACACCGAGAGACGCATTACGAGACGGTGGTCCAATTGAATAATAAAGTACACAATAGTCATTATGCGTTACTGTTGCCGTTTTCTGCTTTTCTTGCTACTACCACCTTTGTCGAGTTCGTCCGTTCTCCGCCGTTTGTTCTTCGTGAATGGTTCGCCGGGTACTTTTATGGGCTGTCCCGCCAAGCCCAGGAGAGTCTGGTAGAGTTCCTTATTGAATCCAGTGCGACGTAGGGCATGACAGCGAACTTTCAGGATGCCTGCTGAGTACATGGACGGGATCATCTTCCGAAGGAATGGTGTTACAAGCTCTGAGTGCATTGCAGTTCCCCTGTAGGTTCCTTCTTTTGCCTATGCAGAGTTGTCATCAGGTTTAGACCAATAAATAGAAGGCCTGCCATACTCTTTCGCTAAGAGGTAGACTGCCAAGGTCAACAACACCCTCACTGATGCAATCATATGTCCCAAGGTAGGACCACAACCCATCAAATTTATAAAACAGGTCTCGCCGTTCTCCCGGACGGAGGGGATTGTTTGGCCTGGATTCTACCCATTCTGCGTCCGATCTTGGATTAAATTTGTGTCTTGGGTAGATTGAAACACCGTAGTCGATTCCCTTGGTCGACCAAACAATGGCGTTACCATCCAAAGCAACAGTTCCACCTGGCGTGCTAATATAGCCACTGAGAACATCTCTATTGAGTTGTATTCACCGGAGCTTACCACAGTCGCTGAGCCACCTAGAAGCACAGTGTCAGTGTGGATAAGTTAGCGTAACTTCTTTTATGTACCTCTGGAATGTAAAAGTGGCTATCTTTGGAGTAGGACTTTATTTCGCTTAGTGCAGGCTGGGCGAAATTTGAAGAGTCCTTGCAAGAGCTCAGAAATACGGCCGGGTCGAACTGAGAGGAAGGTAAGGAGGGATATTGGAGCTTGAACAGGAATGCCGAAAGACCTTTTCTTCCACCGATTTACTCACAGCGACAGCTGCATCTCTCTCTCGTGTAATCTGGCTGATATCTTCTTGTAGACTCTCCAAGGCCTTACTTTCGTTTAGTCACGAAGAGTCTACGTCAGAAATATTTAGCAGCTCACTTTTTCAAGTTCTTGATTGGACTCCTTCACCAGCTTGTACTTTTGCCGAAAAGCAGTCATTTTGGACTGATGTACTGCGTCACTCTCTGTCTGTATGTGTTTGTCTTATGTTAGAGGTTCGAGGACGCAGATTGCAGACAACATACCTGCTCTGCAGAGATTTCTTCACCGCGCCGCAAGGCATCTTGCAGTTTCTCTTCCAGTTGGTCATTAGACTGTGTAAAAATGGTTTACTCATGTCAGATAGGCCTGATTTTTGAGCCGAAGATTCTCACCACTTTATATTTTAAAGTCAGAGATTTTTCATCATCCTGACTGCCGTGTCCTTTCCTGTCAATTCCATTTCGGAGCGGGGATGGTTGGTCTCTCAGATCAGAGACCTCAATTCGCAAGGCCTCAATCTGAGATACCTTAGCATCTAAGCTTGCATCGCGCTGCCAAATCCACGAAGTCGCCAGTAAGCCCTAGACAGTCCGCGGAGTTTTAGAGAAGCAGTTGCATACGTTGGCGAGATCCTTTTGCAGCGTCTTGATTTTCTCTCCAAGAACTTCAATGACAGAGTTCATGGATCGTGATGAGTAGCAGCCAGATTATCGTCCTAGTTTGCCAAGCTTGGAAACAGATCGACGAGGAGAGCACGAAGTGAAAAACATCCGGCGCGTAGCTCCAACTTCCATGTCTTCAGCCTCTATTTCTGGACCCTCCTCACCGTCGCGCAAAAGATCAAAATGGGACGAGGATGAAGAGGACGAGGAAACCCGGTTACGCCAAAAAGTTCTTGCCAAGCGGCGGATAAAACTCAAGGTCGTTAAAGCTAGTGACACGGCAGGCCGCACCAAACCTTCGCCCCCGCCTCCTCCACCCCGACCTCTTCATAGCATACATGTGCCACCTAGAACTCACCACCCATCCATAACAGCATCTCGCTCGGTCTATTGCTATGAGCGCTTGAATCAGATCGAGGAGGGCTCATACGGTGTTGTATTTCGCGCGCGGGACAAGCAGACTGGGGATATAGTTGCTTTGAAGAAGTTGAAGCTGGATGAAGAGAAGCAGGGGTTTCCAATCACTGCATTGCGAGAGATCAACTCGCTTATGTCCTGTCGACACGAGAATGTGGTAGGAATACGGGAGGTCGTCGTAGGAGATACTTTGACACAGTATGTGTCCAGCGTTCGATCATACTTGTGTGCAATCTATTCAGCCAATCTGACCAGGGTGTTTGTTGTGATGGACTTCATCGAGCACGACCTGAAGTCGCTCCTCACCGTCATGCCCTCTCCCTTTCTGCAATCTGAGATCAAAACGCTCATGCTGCAGCTGCTGTCCGCTGTGTCGCACTGCCATTCAAACTGGATTTTACATCGCGATTTGAAGACCAGTAATCTGCTGATGAACAACCGTGGCACCATCAAGGTTGCAGATTTCGGACTCGCCAGGCAGTACGGTGACCCTGTCGGTGTTGGCGGCATGACACAGCTCGTTGTAACTTTGTGGTATCGGTGAGTATGTATCGAAGGATTAGCGAATTATCTTCGTTAAATGACGGCCATCCAGAGCTCCCGAAATTCTGCTAGGCGCCAAGACGTATTCAACCGCGGTGGATATGTGGTCTGTCGGCTGCATCTTCGCGGAGCTCCTGCTCAAAGAGCCGCTTTTTCAAGCCAAAGGCGAAATTGAGCTGCTCTCAATGATTTTCAAGCTTCTTGGTCCGCCGACCACTGCCGGTTGGCCTGAATATACCTCTTTGCCTCTGGCTAAGACTATCACGCTGCCGTCAGCTCAGCCGCATCAATTTCGCCAACGATTTCATTACATGACCACTGCGGGTATTGATTTACTTATGAGTCTCCTGACTTATGATCCCGAGCAAAGGATCACTGCCGACGAAGCATTGCAACACGATTACTTCAAGTCAGCCTCCATGCTATCATATCATCCGCTGGCTAATTTGACCAATTGTATTCATAGGGAATCGCCTTATCCGAAGCATCCTGATCTTTTCGGGTCGTTCCCTTCCGCAGCTGCTGGAGAAAAGTGCGTATTTCATTACTTCGTGATCCCCTCATCACTCAGCGGCTCTTTGTAGGAGACGAAAACCCTTTGACAGTCCGTCGGCGCCAGCGAGAGCTGCAGATCCATTCCTTCCGACCGAATTTGATGCCCCGTAGTCTTGAAAATATTTAATTTCCTCAATTTACAATTATACTTATACTGAGAGCAAGCTCTACAAGAAGACCAAAAAAAAAAAAAGCAATCGAGAAGATGTAAGATGCTAGGGCTGCAGAGGCACCGAGTTGTCACTCATCATCAAAATTCTGCCAATTGAGTGAGCGTCCGTCTGTCCCTCTCGAATTTTGCGCGGGTACGACCCATCTCGCCGCATTTGTCGTAATATTCCTGTACTTCTTCTGCGGTAAATCGAAACTCCCTTGCAATGTCACGGAGACCTTGGTCAATAACGTGCATGCGCGCAGGTAGACTGTCATCGACAGTGGCATTTTCCCCCGTAGTGTGCTGTGCATGGACCTCCGAAGATTCCGGTTCCAGCTCACTAGATTAAAGGAAATGAAAGACATCAGTGCAGAACTTATTAGTTGTTTAAAATGGGCTTACTGGGATTTATGTCGCTTACTCGGGGCTTCCCCGTCAGTTGCGAAACTATCAGATACTTTCCTTTTCCCCCATTTCGGTGGAGGCTCGTGGCCCACCCGTACCACGAAATCCGGATCTTCATCGGCGGCATCCATCTCCTCCTCAGCTGCGCCATCTCGTGCGCCAGGGTCTAGAGGACCACTACCAGGTGCGTGCAAATTCTGAAACGGCTCCAACGGTGGATCGGGTATAGGCTGCGACCGCTCCGCAGGGACCTGTTCGTGAATGAACTTATGGGTAGTGTGTTGATGTTCAGTGTAAGCTCCTGGCGTTGAAGTGGAGGGATCGCTGCCTTCGACGTTCGTTTCACTGGCAGTTTTGCGTTTCCGAACTCTTATTCGTTTTGGCTTTTCTTCAGGTTGGCGAATATAGCCATACTGGCCCTTCTCCCCTTGAGAGGGCTTCTTCTCCTCTACAATGGCCGCCACTAACGCGTCGAGACGTGTCGCGTTCTTCTTGTATCGTTCACGCCATGATTGCCAGGTATGGCGGCCAACCCATGCATAATCAGGTTCTGTCGCCTATATCAATGATGTTCAGCAGGTATTGATTTATTAGTAAGCTCATGTATTGACTTACCATATCGCAGAGTTGTTGATACAATCTATTACCAGTTCGCCCACCCGTTTCTTTGAAAGGTATTTTTATGGCTATCCACTGGGCTAGGTTAGCTTCGTCATCGTCGGTGAATTGTGTACGCCTGCACAACTCGTCAAATCACGGGGATGCAGGTGAAACAAATAACTCACTCTTCTCCCGGTCGTCTGCCTCCAGGATTTCTGTACACCAAAGGCGTGAATGTAAGCACACCCTTTTCGACACACTTCTTGACCCAAAGGTAGGATTCAATATAAGTGTCCGAAGTTTCTTGATACGACTTGACCAAATGTCCGAATACTTCTGTATTAGGGTCGGCCAGAATCACACGTGCAGATTGTGCAGTGGCCGTGGGGTCTCCTCCAGAATGCTGTGGCATAAAAACATTAGAATACCATTTCATTTGGCAGTGTAGGGTAACATGCCATGATCCGATGACTCAGCACGGTTCGCGCGTTCAAATTTGCGATGCTGGGATGAATATGCATTTTGATCGGTATTCCATTTTGAACGAACACCTGCTTCAGGGCCATCCCGGCTATTTTGCAGGCTTCAACGTAGGTGTACGGCACAAAATGCCGGTCAGGTCTGTTGGCGCTTGTCCAGCAGGTCCGTAGGCGCTCTTCCTCTGGGGTGCCGGGCGAGATGAGGATAAACCCTGCCCGAGGAACCTTGCCTTCAACTCGGCCTCCCATACTCTATTTTACCAGCGCGAGAACGTCAGTTGCGCTGGCAGAAAATAGGCGCCACCTCATATACGCACCATGATCATCTCACAAAGGTCTGCTTGAATGTCATCGGCCAAATCCTTCTGTAAGAAAAACTTGATGGCCAGACTCTGATCATCCTGAAATATGGGCTTTAATGCTGGAGCGTTAGTTTGACGATCGATCACAGCGTGAGTCGTTGGCGCATACCATGGGCACCGTGACTCGGACTGAAAGGCGGAATGGAAAGACAGACCCTAACAGGAACCCTAACCTCGATTGACCCTAGAATTGGGTTTGTTTGGTTAACTGACACCGCGGCCCTTATTGCCGGAGCGGACTCGGACTCGTCACTCGTCTCTGCACAATGCAATCCAAATATATCTGAGAGTGATAGACGTATCGATATCCTGGCGCTCCTGTAGCGCCGCACGGGGGGGAGGCTAGCTGGATCCCCCTAGATCCAGAGCTCCGAGTCGCCCCTTCTGTTGTTGCGGGCACCATACGGGACGCTCTGAAAGTTGGCCTTAGCGGTTCGTCCCGCAACCCCTGCATGCCCCGTGGTGGCAGCCCACACGGACTGACAGCACCGGAGCGTACCAGCTTGAGTTGAGAACCGTGTCAATCCGGCGGCCGCATTCGGAATCCGTAATGTTCTAATTTGCGAATATGTATATATGTGTACACCCAGTAAGCCAGCCAGTCCGTCCCCACTATCGACATGCCCACAATCAATTCATTTCCAAGACCTTCCCGGGGTTCATGATGCCCCGAGGGTCCATGAGCTGCTTGATCTGCTTCATGAGCTTGATGCTGACATCGCTCTTGGAATAATGCAACGCGTGTGTTTTCATTGCCCCAATCCCATGCTCGGCAGACACGGATCCCTTGAGCGACGCTGAGGAGATGCTCAATAACCGCTGGAAGCCTTTGCATGAAAGTACGCACCAACAAGCTCATAGATGAAGGGCTCTATGGCATCTGTAATTTCAGGGGTGTATGCCTTTGCGACAATGTTGAGGTGCAGGTTACCTGGATAAGTATTAGCGTCGTGCCCTGGAAGTTTCAACGTCCGTATAATCTTACCGTCACCGACGTGTCCATAGCCCATGACATGCATCACAGCGTCGTCGTGAAGCAGGCCTTTGGACCGGAGTCGCTCCCGAGTCTGGTCCACAACGTCTTTGAACGTGGCTAGTGGCACTGAGATGTCGTATTTGTAGGCCTTGCCTTCTTTAGAGACAGCTTCTGTGACACCTTCGCGAAGCGCCCATAGTGAGGAGAACTGGGCTGGGTTCTGTGACAAGACACCAGTGTTGATGAGGGGCTCATCTGCGGTCAGCAGGTTTTCAAGGAGATCGTTCAATTTCTGAAAAGAGTGAGCAAATAACTGCAGATCCATCGGGAAAGGCGTACCTCTTCATCGTGCTCTCTCTTCCCGCCACTGGTTTCAACGAGGACGAAGCACTGCGCGCCTTCTACTTCATCATCATTCAGTGCACGTCCTTGGCCGTGTTTTACTGCCAAATCATATGCAGTCCTGTCGATGAATTCAAAGGCGGACAGGATTTCCGAGAGCTCCTTCTTGACCTGCTTGAAAAGTGGTAAAACATTGTCGAAATGAGGTAATGCCAGGATAACGTTGTTGGAGGCCTGAGGTGCTGATGGTGTAAGAATGGAGACGCCAGTGATTATGCCCAGTGTGCCTTCCGCGCCGATGAATAGCTGCTTGAGGTCATAGCCTATAACATTGTTGAGTTACCATTGTATGTGCGTGTTAGTATTATGAATTACCGGTATTGTCCTTCCGTAAGGTGGTCAGCTGGTCCATGATAGAGCCATCTGGAAGAACGACCTCGAGGCCGATGACAGAGCCATGAAGTGAGCCGTAACGCAAAAGTCGCAAGCCGCCGGCATTTGTCGCTACATTTCCTCCAATCTGACAGCTATGGGCACATTGAGTATATGGTAAGGATTAACTACGTAGTCGCTTACCTGCCCTTCGCGCCGAGGTCGAGAGGCATGATATGATTGTGAGGCGCAACGTAATCTGTTAGCGATTGTAATATGCACCCGGCATCAGCCACGAGGATCCCTAAAGCAAAATTAGCCACGCTCGATATTGTTTAACATAGCACGTACCGGATACTGGATCAAACGACCGAACTTTCGACATGTTTCCCAGGTTCAAAACAAGCTCATTCCCGATGGGCACGCTACCACCGACGAGACCCGTGTTTCCGCCTTGAGGAACGATGCCGATCCGTCTCTCCCAGCAGTGCTTGACGATCTTGCTGACCTCCTCTGTGGTCTTCGGTTTCAAAACCGTGGTGGCCTTGCCATAGTATTTTCCCATCCAGTCATTGTTGTAGATAGATAGCTCTGAAGAGGGTGTAGGGGTTGAGCCGATAGTGGACAATATGGATGTGGGTGCCAGGAATTTGGCAAAGTGAGCTACATCCTGCTCGGTGACAGAGTTCAACGGTGGTGAGGCCGCAGCTGCGTGATTCCACCGACGCGGGTTCCGCACCAGTTGCCGGGTAACAGAACGAGAGGCAAGCATTCTGCTGGTAGAGGGTCGGAAGAAAGAGGAGAGAAACGTTTTTAGTGGCAATGATGGTCCTATAGAGTCGGAGTAGCGATCAGACTTTCTAGCGTGCGGCCCTGGTTCAGAATGGCGGCTGTAGTGCAGTGCCCTGACCTCTCATGCTGACAGCGGCGCTGTGTTTTTCCTCCAAATCTCTCCGTTGAAATCCTCGAGACTTGTTGTTAAGAGGACTAGCCGTTTGGCCCGCGGACTTAACCCAGGTCAATCTGGCGCTTTTTCAGCATTCATAGAGCTGCACATTTACTCGCAGGCCTGTTCATCCAACCTCCACCGCGTCCGTCCTCATCAGGTTGGGTACTATCACACCCCTCTACATCCTATCAATGTCAGAAACAGGCGGAGATCCTATTCTTGACGAGGGTCACCCACCGAGCGACAACGAGATAGAGCTGGCTGAGCACGAGGACCAAGTCTCCCTCAAGGAAGTAGGCAAGGCTGATGCGATGCCCTTGCCCATCCTCGAGGCTACTGTGGAGCCTGGCACGTCCTCTGCACGTCCATCCGAAGGCGACGCAGACAGCACTCGCAGCTTTCCGGCGGCTCAACAACCAGCGCGTGTCCCATCCCGCCAATCGACAAGACACAGTTCCGCCGGTCCTTCGCCCACCACCCCTCATAGGCCTCAACGCACGATAGAGAGCTCCGTTTCCACTGGTGTAGGAGCAAGCAGACATCGATCCGTTACCGAGGTATGTCTAATTTCGGTCCCGCATCGTTTGTCACTCAGCTTATATCTTCTACGTTGAAGTCGCGGGCATCCAATCGTCTTTCAGGTTTCTTTTCCAGTCTCATTCACCGGCGCGATGGCACTCCGACAGGTGTCTCTAGGAGTGGTTTGCGTGAGGACAGAGCCGCATCCCCAGCACCTGTAGACAACTCTTCCGGGCCCGTTTCTCGTTCCGAGTCGCCTATGCCAACTAGAGCGATCACCCCTCCGCCATCACTCCCCCCGCCAACTCTGCAGGAACTGGGCCTCTCATTAGCTGCTCTGACGGCTGATCTATCCCCATCTCATTTCAGTTCGCCGCCATGTAGTGGCGCCTTTTTAGCACCCCATTACTTGCTCTTATGCCACGCCCAAGGACTGGACGTTCTCCCGCTGATATCTCCGCCGGCTCCTCAGCCATACGCGCTCGTCCGTCGCGTCAACTTTAAAAGCATCGTTGTGATGGAGCAGCGAGGCGTTTTGGTTGCTATTGCGGGCCGTAGAGATGGGGTCCGGGTGTACGCTTTGGAGGAGGTCAAAAAAGCTGTGGAATGGAGAATTGATGTTGAAGTACGGCGGGAACGTGAGCGGATGCGGAGAGACGAATCAAAGAAACCAATCTCCCGCAGCGCCAGCAACCCCGCTCTCCCTGATCCGCGCAACTCTTCAGACAAAGACAAAGGAAGTCTGTTTCGTCCAAGTACCTCCACACTTTTGATCCCAGGCTCCACGCCGAGCTCTATCCGCAGTAAGGCCACTCGTAGATCGACACCACCCAGCCCTACCACGCCGAAGTCAGTACCAACGAAACGTCCAAAACCACCCCCACAACTCTCCGTGCCTCCGTTTCCACAAAGTCTTTCTTCACCTCAGGGAACTCCAGAGCCTATCGGGCGTCCACCGCCATACACCGATGCGGATACGAATACCTCTGGTTCAATCTTGTCAGTGGCGCGCTCCCGACGTCCGTCAGGTCCATCCGTCTTGGCTGGACAAGGCCGTGCCCCAACGGACCCCGTTGACTCGAAAGCGGACGATGATTGGTTCGAAGGCCGAGGGTCCAGCGATGAGGAAGCTATTGATATTGTCGCTGCGGGCGCTAGTGGCAGTCAGGCGTTGGATGAGCGGACCAGTGGCAACCAACCTTCACCCAACTCCCATGGAATAGAGACGACGCCAATTACGCTGGGCAATGCCGGTCGTGCGCATTCAATACAACCTTCTCGTCACCGTCCTGCCAATCTGGACCTCACTCTCACCCGTGCAAACACAATAGGCGGTCTGACAGCTGCAGATGCACCTCCATCGCCTGTACCGTCCATACTGAGCTTGCGACAAGCTTTATCAGAATTACCTGCTGCTGATGTTTCACCAGCAGAGGTGGACGATGATGATGATGAACCTTCGAGGGATACCCTTTCTTTGGCACAAATGCTCATGGAGAGTCGAATACCCGATTTGCCACCTGCCGGCACTAGGAGGGATCAGACTCCAATTATCATAGGAGAAAGTACTCCATCCAGTCCAAGGGAAGACGTGTCTTCACGCCCTAGCACCGTGGGTCGCTCAGATACCAGGCGCCGTAGAAGGTGGTCTGTATTGGAAGGCTTCTTCAACGCTGACCCTCCGCCTCAAGCAACCGACCGCTCAACGACTGCGCCTCCTACGCCCAATTTGCCCACTAGAGCACGCAGTCGGAGCACGCTGGTGCGTTCAAGATCCTCACGACAAGGATCAACTTCCGCCCAGGCAACACCGACTCCTTCTCGGCCATCATCAGCCGGTCGGTCTTTGGGCAATGCCATTCCACCGATACCCTCTATGATCTCTACTACTCCCTCAACAACGCCCAGCCATTCTCGATTCATTTCTCGCATCATTAGTAATGCATTTAATTCCCGTCGCTCGGAAGAGCAGCCTCAAACACTGATGTTGAAAAACTCAGATGCCACTGAGGTTGGAAGAAAGACCCAAGCTCCTGCAGCTGGCCAGGCACCTCCGCCGAAACTTGAGTATGTTAAGCTACCGGGCACCAAAGGCGCTTTGATGATCAAGGCCGTTGAGACCAATAAGAAAAGGTATGCATTGCATCATGACCCTGCTATTTGAACTCACCTTGATTTTAATAGTTTTCTTGCTATCTTGTGCGGGGAAAATGGAGAGAAAGTTGAACTATTTGCTGGTACTTATCGCACTGCACTGGGCCTTTCGCGGACATTCATTTTACCCGACTCGCCCCGCTCATTGGAGCTCCAGCTTCAAGGAGATGATTTAGTGGAAGTGTTCTTGATGTTCGGCCAAAATGTGTTCGGCCTAGAACCGGCCACTGTTCGCGTACGTGAGGTTAGGATTGGACGAGCCGAGCGACGCGCAGCAAGACGGAGGGCACGAGAAATTCGTACCGGCACTGCCGACCTATTTGATACAGATGGTGCCCCTGTAGATGACGAGGATACCAACGTCAGCCTCAACATTGGCGTTTCCGTCGCTGCTGGTGCAGAACCGGTGGTGGCCAACGGAGATTCCTCAACTCCTGTCACTGGGCCTGGGCCTGGACCTTCATCAACAGTTCGTGCCATCGAAGCACCGTATACACCTCCCACGGACGGTTCAGGTGGATCTGCCCTTGCACATGCTGAAGAATTGGTGGTTCTTGCGACAGCTCAGATGGGTCCATACACCACTTTCCAGCAGCTCACATTCGCACCTAACTTCCCCCTCGCTTCGATCGCCGACGAATACATTATACCCCCAACATACCCAGAGTTCCTTGACTATCGTGCTGAGCATGAGCCAGAAGTCAATGGCTCGAATAACGTCGATCTTGCTCAAATACAATTCTCACCACCAGGCCTTCCGGTACCAACCCCTTCCCCGCCTTCAAAGTGGTTTTATCGAGATCCGAAAGGCGTCATTCACGGTATGTTTGTATTCACTGGTCATATGTTCCAGGTATTTATGGAGTAACATAGGTCCATGGAAAGCGTCCCTGATGCATGCCTGGTATAAAGACGGCTTATTACCACCAGACCTTCCAGTCAGGAAGGAAGAGGACCCCGAATATACCATCTTGAAGGATTTGCGCTTGCTAAGTGTTGACCCAACTCACCCTTTCCGCTCCGTTCCACCGCTGTCGTCTTCGCAGGCATCATCGTCTACGCAGGATATTAAACCTCTTCTTCAACCCATTTCACTTCTCTCTCAACCGAGACATTATGGCCCGCCGGCCCTGTTCTTCTCTTCTCGTGGAGGTCACAGCACTACGATTGTAGATGCTCGAGGCAGATCCGTGCTCAAGGGACGATTTTTGTGGAGTACAGATTCGCAGGACAACGACAAACCGTCACAAATTGGGAAAATGGGCGATGTTAAGCGCCTTGAAGCTTTTGACGTCCGCGATCGTTCAGTCATAGTGGCAATGAGGCATGGAGGCCTGGAGGCGATGGATTTGGGTGACGCGTTGCTGAAGCCAGGGGATGAGTCGCGGACTATACTGCCTAACTTCGCTCCTCCACCTTCCAATACCAACAGACGAGGACCCTTTGTGTGGAAGATTGGGACACCAATCGTCTCAACTTTGACCCCGTCCGCGGCCCTTTCAAACAAGAGCAAGGGTGGTTTAATGCCCAAGAAGCAGAGTACTGGACCGGGGAAATCCCCCGCGAAATCCGATTTCAACGCGGAAGGGGAGGTGGAGAGCCCCGACGAAGTCATGTTCTTGGGACGCAGCAACGACGAGATGTACCTTTGTGAGCGAAACGCGGGCAGTTTCCGCATATTACGATTATCTCCTTCATAGTTATTCGTTTGTATACCATCGACCCCACATCATCTGTGACATCAAGGGCTTGTTCTCTCTAGTATCATGCGGTTTAGGCTTTATCACGATATTTATTCGACTCGCTTTATATATTCCCATCCACACTACATCAGCACTGTAAATACCATCTACTCAAGACAGCACGCCCTACAATGACATATCACCCTATTATAATTTGGCGACTATCTTGCGTAATGCAGTTTTCAGAATCTTGCCCGTACTTGTTTTCTGTCCATCAGGTTAATCAGATAAGGATGCAGTCTCAATAAATCGGGGAACATACCGGGAGCTCTGGGGTTACAACGACCCACTCCGGGCAAGCAAACCCTGGCAGACGCTCTTTTGCATGCTTCTTCAAATCTACAGCGAATTCATCGTGTTTCCCTTCCCAGTTGGGGGCATGGTGGTTGTGTAGCACTACGAACGCCATAGGTCGCTCCCCCCATTTTTCGTGCGTGCGCGCCACGACAGAAACTTCCAGGACATGAGGGTGACTAGATAATTCTTGCAGAAGGGCAGAGTCGATCAGTCTCTGCTATACCATGGGCGAACGAAATAAGACGACTCACCTTGCTCGATGGCCACGCTAGATGCGTTCTGTCCCGCAAAGGTTAGCTGGTTGGAAAGTAACAAAGGTAAAATCCGCACCTCGCCTCCAGAGATAATGATATCCTTGCTTCTGTCCATGATCGCCACGGCACCATCTGGATGCATCACGGCGAGATCACCGCTCCAAAAGTAGCCGCCTCGGAACGCCTTCTTGGTCGCCTCCGGATCTTTGTAGTATTCTTGCATAACTATATTGCCCCTGGTCACGATCTCACCTATGGTTTTCCCGTCATTCGGCACGTCCACGAGCACCTCGTCGCCGGTGATGGCTTCGCCTTCTTTGGGCGTATATACGACGCGCACTTCTTGTGCGGTGGCGAAGCTCTGGCCTTGGCGCGACATGAGTTTGGCGCGCTCTTCAAGGGGGAGTGTAGCCCAAGAAGGTTGATCATAACAGCGGGTGAAAGGGCCGTACGTCTGCAATACACCACGTCAGAACGAATACAGTAAGTCACTTGGCGAAGGTCCCACCTCGCTATGGGGGTAATGAGTTAGTGATGAAATCATCGACGTAGTAAGAACACTAACGTCAGTCCATATACGTGAACAGGCTTGATGCCCCGTTTCTCCAACTCGCTAATGAGGTGGGCAGTCGGTGCAGCGCCGGCTATGATGGCAGATACGGGCCGTGGCAATTGTCTCGCCGCTGGGTCGTTCACAATACCAATCTACAGAATCGTTTAAATACCAAGCATGAAATACGACGAGGGGCAGGATACTTTCCTCGACGGTTGGTGCTGCACAGTAATGGCTAACACCAGAATGCAGCAGGTGTTTCCAAATGGTAGGAATGTCGACGGTGCGCATGGTGATCTAGAGACTTGGATTAACTTGGGTCTACGTTGATGCGATATGCTTACTTGAGTGGCAAATGCGAATGTACAAGCCCAGGGGAATGTCCAACCCGCAGCGTGGAACATTGGCAGGATCCTACGCGTTTCCACTGAGATATAGCAATGGGCGGCGTGCGAAACAGACATACCACAAATAGGTTGCACTTCGGGTGATTCTAAACCACAAGCCCATGTTAGTGCGCTCTCGAGCCGTATGGTGCGAAGCTCAACACGTACTGCGCCTCGAATGCATTCGCGATAGCCGCAAGATAGGTCCCACGCAAGGTGGTCAGCACTCCCTTGGGTCTTCCTGTAGTTCCAGACCTGCAATTGTATCGTGAGATCAGATATTAGACGGCGCAAAGAATCAGATTCACGTGTAACACAGGATTGCCGGGGCGTTCTCCGCGACTTCGGCTTCCAGTCCAGGCCATCCGCGCTCATCGCTGAACCTTCTCCCGGAGGAGAGAAATTCCTCGTACGGGTCTCCGGCACTCCCGCTATCATGGCTGATGATTACCGGGATGTTGCTGTCCTTGACGAGGTGCGCGCATTCATGGTCGACAAGGATGAGGGTGGACCCGCTGTGTTCAAGTATGTAATCCACTTCTGGCTTCGTGAGCCTGGTGTTTATAGGCGTTACGATGGCCCGTACGGCCGGGATGGCTTGTAGAGCATCTAATACGGGGCAAAGTTAAACCGGATATGGATACGGTGAAGTCGGAAGCCGACCTGCGATCATGGGCCTGACATATCATCGTGCAGAATTAGCGTCCAGCTTCGGGGCGTGCATAGTTCAACGTACGAGTTAGGAGCTATGACTGCGACTCTATCACCGGGCTTGATGCCTTTTTGAATCAAAGCGTAGGCCAAATTTTGCACGCGCTGCGTCCTGAGGGTGATTTAGACCCTCTTGAAATGCATCTGCAAATGAACAACTGACCATACGCTGAAAGAATAGAAGGCGGGGTGTTGTACATCGGGATGGGCGATAGCAAGTTTGTCGGGATAGTTAAGAGCAGCGCGAAGCAAGAAAGCAAGAGGGTTCTGTGTGATCCGTAAGGACTATCCCGGAAGAAAGACGCGTCTAATGACTCACCAAAGGATGAAAGTTTACAGGGAGACCTTGGGCAGGTTCACCAAGACGAAGAATAGTATTTGCGGGAGGGATGCTTGCCGCGGTGGGGCGAAAGTTCTGGAAAGCAGGACTGGAAGCTGAAGATCACGTCAGGATACTAGCCTTGGGGGCAGGAGAACAGGTGCTGACCGAAAGACATGCCCGTTGTTCACAATAAGGATGGGGTTTCAGTGGGAAGGTCAAGTGAAGAAGCAAGTGTGCGGTGACTTTTATATATCACCTCTTGAGCGGGTGAACCTGCTAGAGCACGAGCCTGCACGAGCCGAAAGACAGGCCGATCGCTTATATAATTAAGCGCCCTGTCAATCTTTCCCCCTGTCTTCCCCACGGGGACTCGGAAGGCCGACCAATTTGCCATCCACTGCGAACAAGTCCAGAATGAAACTCAATACACCCCATCCGACATTTAAATGGTAACCTGGTATGGTGAGATTTAATCACTAGTACTGCAAAGGACCTGCGTCGGCCTGGGCAAGCAGCATCAAAGCAGATTGAAGTGATTCAGCTGAGGCAAGCTACTCATTGCCAAGTGGCAGTTGCTCACAGCCGAATTCCGGTTGGATCCGAGCTTTACCCCACTTTGTCTCCCGGCTGTCAATATTGTGGTTGCACTATGGAATTGCGATTGAAGGCGCCCGTTCCACTTCAACTTGATCCCACCAGTTCACAGCTGATTGCAAAACGTCAGACCACGCCGGCCGATTACTTATATAATTAAGCGCCCCTGTCGCTCGATCTTTCCCCTATCTTCCCCACGGGGAAGGCCGACCAAATTGCCATCCACTGCGAACAAGTCCAGAATAACTCGATACACCTCATCTGACACTGAAAGAGTAACCTGTTATAATGCGATTTCATCACTACAAATGACCTGCGTCGGCCCAATGGGCAAGTAGCATCAAAGTAGTATGTTCAAATTGCAACCAGAGACCTCAGCTTGGACTCAGCAGCTGAGGCAAGTTGCTCATTGGTTGCTCACGGCCTTCTGTTTCAAACTCTTGACAACGCGCGACTCATACTTTCTCATGAGGTCGCATCTATGGCTCATCGCATTTCAAACCATGCTGGAAGGAGTATTTCTTTAAGAACCTTGAAAACACCGAACATGCCAGCCGCTCTTACCTTCCTACGAGTACCACAATCCACCTGCCGGTCTGGGTAGCGCTTTTTATCCTGCTTTTTTTTTTACCATGCCTGCATCATTCAAGCTCGCCACGATCTTAGCAGCTATTATATTTACGAGTGAAACCATCAGGGTCGCAGGTCAGTTCCCCCTAATGATTCCCCGATCTTGCTCTGGCTCAAGCTTGTACGCAGCTGATCCAACCGACTGGGTCAACCCGAGCTATATAGTGCAATTGCCACAATCTGCACAACGGTCAACTATAGCCAGTGCGCAGAGTAAGCTATTGCAATTTGCGAGCAGCACTGCAAAACAAGGCCCATGGAGTAAGCAAAGCTGAAGCCTTTTGGGTCTTACTCTGACATTTTGATCACCAAGGCGTTACGAATAGCAAAGGAGTTCTACCCCCCAGTCAAGATCCACACGACTTCCTGAGCTTCGCGCCCTAGTGAGTGATTGCTTGTCAGCCCCCGCATCTCGCCTAAACCTGCGTAAAGCCATTGGCCCAATTGCAATTGGTGCAGCCATGGTACCACTCACCTAGTCAATCCTGGGAGCAACGGAAGCACAACAGACGATGGAGATTCGGACAACGGGCCTCCAAGCAATTCGGACCCGTTCCCCGATGGTGGGGACATGGACGATAATGGCCCAGATGATACGATGAACGAAGAGAATTTCTCTGTCGGGACGATCGACAGCGACAACTTTGTTGTCTCTATTGCTGCGAACCACACTGATGCTCTGGCACGGCCGACCCACACTACAGCTGTAGAATCCCGTAGGGCATTTGGGAGCGTCGACGGCCAGGGCAGCATCCAGAAGTTCCTTGATATGGATGATGACGCCCGAACTTATACGGAGTCCTGGTCTGATACACGGACAGCTGTCTCATCTGCCAATAGCCAGGAAGCCTCAGGAAATCCGAAACTGGCAGCCGCCAGCGATCCAGTACCTGTGCACAGTACCCCTCCTCTACCCAGCTTCTTGGCCACCTCTGGCACGTCTACCACCCAAAACATTGCCACTGGAACACCTGCTCCAGCACTTGCAGCAGGAAAGACGAAGGCGCCCAAAGCAGGTCCTAAATGTACTCCATCTCCTACGCGCAGTCTTGCCCCCACTGCTAGTAAGATCTTAATTTCTCCTCCAAATCCTGTACTGAGACAGATCATGATAGCTTGGACGACATGCCCTTATATTGCTCGAGACGGCCGTGTCAACCCGGATGTTCGCCTTCTCAACGCTCCTGCAGCCATCAATTTTGCTGCTCAGTCGATCCTGTATAACGCTGTTGCCTATGCACTTCAGAAAACTTCGGCCTACTCCTCTGCTGCTGTCGCTTTCATTGATGCCTTCTTCCTCGAGCCTGCGACCAAGATGAATCCCAACATGAACTTTGGTCAAGTGGTGCGTGGGCCACCTCCCAAGGGGTCCCAGGGCACATTCACTGGCGTATTGGACCTGCGAGGGATCGTCAAGATCATCAACGGAGTCGCCATATTGAAAGCTGCTGAAAGCCCAGATTGGACGCCGGCACGAGATGAAGAAATGGCAACATGGATGTCTGCGTACGCTGGGTGGCTTCAGAACAGCACTCTGGGAAAGATGTCAGCCTCCCGTCCAAAGTGCGTGCTTGGTATCTTTCGTCGCATCGTGCGGCTGCTGATAAATTTGCCGCAGTAACCATGGGACGTTCTATGTTAGCCAGCTGACCTCCACCAGGGTCCTCGCGGGCAATGTGCAAGGCGCCGCCGACGCATTGCAGGGCTACTTTTCGCATCAATATCTCGATCAACTCGCAGCCTCGGGGGAACAGCCATTTGAGGCTGTGCGGACGCGCCCATTCCATTACCGCTGCTTCAATCTTGAGGCTATGATTGTATGTCCCATAATCCTCTTCTTCGGCACCTACTCAAAGATAACTTGCTTTCAGGTAAACGCCAAAATCGGTGATCAGCTGGGGCTCAACCTCTGGGCGGTTAAGTCTCGATACGGCGCCACGATTCAGACTGCACTTGACTACACAATGAAGCTGAATCCCAAATTCGAGGATGTGACCGAGATCTTGCCGCATGTCGCTTCAGTCGCCGCAGCGTACGGCGATCCCACTGGAAAGTACGCAGCTTTCCTGAAGAAGACGATGGGCGACTACCAGAACAAGGCATTCTGGCTCTATGATCAAACGAGTGCACTTTCTAGTTCCCCGGCCGCCCAAAGTGCCAAAGCAAACGCCGTCGCCACCCCCGGCGTTGGCGTCCCTGATAGCGTTCCCTTCCAGTGTCCGGCTATCTTTGGCACATTAGATCGAATCCAGATTGACGATGATGTTTACGTGACCTGTGAAGAGCTCAAGCCTTTCTACGAGATCGCTGTACCTCAGGATGCGTAGTATGCATACTTGTGTTCGAATTTGTAGTCAATTTAACGCCATAGGGGCTCCTTCCTAAAATGTGTGAATTGTAAACAACAAACAGTGCGCCGCACGGCCTGGACGGGAAATCCACAGCGACGAGCCCGCAGCGCGCTCCCTCCTTCTTGCTGTGACATATCCCTTAGACTTTCTTATTAACGCATGGCTGAATCTGCATCTGGGTCTGCGGACAAGTCTGTTCAGGTTAAACTTGTTTTACTAGGTGAGACACCGCTCTTTTCAATGACTCAGTTATACGGCTACGATTACCCCTGGTGCTGAGTGGTATCTTGTGAGGCCATGGGATACCTTGTTTCACATTTGTCCTCAAATGCAAGGCCTCACGATTGATGAACCACTAGCTGACGGATAACCTATCAATCAGGAGAGGCAGCTGTTGGAAAGTCATCAGTAGTTCTTCGTTTCGTGAGTTTATCATATTGCACATTTCGCCCTTCTTGACTGATTTCATCCCACCCAGGTCTCGAATGAGTTCCAAGCGAACAAAGAACCTACCATCGGCGCTGCGTTCTTGACACAAAAGTGTCGCCTCGAAGACCGCGTTTTGCGCTATGAGATATGGGACACGGCAGGCCAAGAGCGTTTCCACTCCCTTGCCGTGAGTGCTTGACTTTATTTGCGCTCTCATTGCGTCTAACACTATTCTAGCCCATGTACTACCGCAACGCCCAGGCAGCTGTAGTTGTGTATGACGTTACGAAAGCTTCCAGCCTTGAGAAGGCAAAGTCCTGGGTCAAGGAGCTACAACGGCAGGCCAACCCCAACATTGTGATCGCACTCGCTGGAAACAAAGTCGATCTTGTCCTTCCGTCACCGTCAACGTCTGGCACAGGATCCTCTTCTGAGTCGGAAGATGAGGCTGATGATGCAACCGCCACACCCGGGGAGACACCTGGTGCGGATGGTCAACCAGAAAGCCTGCGTCAAGTTCCTAGGGAGGAGGCACAGGCATACGCTAGTGAGGCTGGTTTGCTTTTCTTCGAGACCAGTGCCAAGACGGGTGAGGGTGTCGTGGAAATATTTACTGAGATCGGTTCGTACCTTCGACTTGTTATTTGCGTTCCCTTCTTCTAACCACCCTGCTACAGCCAAGAAGATCCCGATCGAACACATACTGGCCTCTACCCGTGGCGGCGCAGGTCGTCCTGGCGCTGCCGGAGCTCGCCCTGGAGCACGGCAAGAGGGTGTAAATCTGGAGGAGAACCCAGCAAAGAGCAAAGACGCTTGCAATTGCTGAGACATTGTCCTTCCTTATATACACGTCCTATGTCTGGGTATTATCATGAATTTATGCCTCACTACCAGTATACATTTCCATTACTTCCTTCTCGATTCTATCTGTCTCCCTCCGTATTTGTAATCTCTCGCCCATATATTTGATTATCAGAGGACGCTATAGTCTTATTCGCTTTCAATTTCAACATCAGCTTCAGTCAGAATTCGGTGGTAGCAGATCCACATATGGTGGGGGCCGCATGACATGCTCCTCATTTCCAGGCACAGGGTACGGAGGCGGAGCATGTCCATCAGCTTGCCTGGCTGGAGCGGCAGGTAAAGAATCCGGCAATGCCGCCACGTCCTGCTCTGTCTCATTGAAAGATGCATGAGGAGGTGAGGGGGAAGTGTGCCGGGAAGGCGATACCCTCTGATTGGGTGACCTGAAATCTGAGTCAATTGAAGGTGGAGGATCCGAAGGGTCGTCCATGGCAGGCGGTGGGGGAGGTGGTATGTCATCCGCCGTTCCGCCATCGTCCTCCTCTTGTTGCATCGCAATGCCCATAGCCTCGATAGCACGTCGAGGCTCCGTTAGGTCAGCAAAACGAGTCACATTGGTATCAAGGTTGGCCATCTCCAGGGTCGGAGGCGGAGTCGACGACCGTTCCATCTCCTCCAAATGACCATTGAATTGTTCGGTAGGAGAAAACCCAAACCAGATGCTTTCTCCTGGAATGATGGGTTGGGCGGAAGATGCAGATGAAATAGATTGTTCTGCATCTGAAGGCGCAGAGAACGCTGATTGGGACTCAAGGAAGGTGGGCAATGCATTGGTTGTCGATGCCGTAACGAGAGGGAAGAAAGGTGGGGGTGCTCCTCGTGCTGACGAGGATGCCTCGGGGGCGTTCGGAAAGAATGGAGGAGGTGCATCACGCTCTTCAAATGGCGGTGGTTCTCCATGATGTAGGGCACTGGGCCCAGCCTCCCCCTCTTGATAATGGGGTGCTGATGCATCCCAATCATCCGCACGCACGGTTTTGGAAGGAGGTTTGTCATGCTTCTTTTGGTATGCTGCATCTACCGATTCCTCAACTTCCGGAAGAGGGGCAGGTGGGGGTATCATCACGACAGGAAAAGAGATTGTGGAAAAACGCTCCGTACGGTTGGTCGTGTCCACGAACGAGACGTGGACATTCACCCGAAAGAGGACTGAGTGAAGGAGCGTGTCCTGAGTGATGGATGAACAGTGGGCACCACTGTCTAAGTGGCTATATTCACCATCTGGGAGAGTGCTAGACTGGTTGGGAGGAGATGAGGACGGTGGGGGTTGACGCAGTACGAACCGCAACCGCACAGGAAGCGAGGAGTGAAATCGACATGATGCGCCTGAGCGAGCGACGATGGTTTTATAGGACGATCCCTCTACGATAGTTTCCGGCTCCAGAGATGCCTTTTCCACCGCAGTGGATACCGCAGCAGATGACGGACCTTCCTGTAGAAAGGGTTCGATGCCGATAGCAGTGCTACTTGGAACCGCGGATTCTTCGGTATCTTCTTCGGCTCCCTTCACCTTCACCATCCTGACAAGCTCTGCTCTGACGTTTCGGAGCCTGAGTCCTTGATCAACCACCAACTCTTTCTGAGGCGGCGGGACTGTGACATAGATAGGAATAGGTTCCCCTGCTTTGAAGGTTGACCGAGAAACTTCCACCTCTACTCTCGTTGGATTATCCAAGCTATGCGTTTCAGGTGCCACTTGCAGGGCGTGCGCGTGCGAAGTGTAGCGTCGCGTATGAACAGTCAAAGATTTTGTGAGAGGTTGTGCATCCGGGTCAGAACGTTGTAAGCATGCTGTCAATGTATGCGAAAGTGACGAATGAGGGGTGTGGATGCATTGCGGCGCGTCCTCCGTGAGAGGGATAGAAAACGAGAAGGAAGCCGGCAGATCTGCTTCAGAGTCGTTTGTTGCAGTATACAAGATATGACCCGAAGCTGCTAGCTCAATCTCTCGTCCGTACGCTTCTTCGATTGTCCGCAGAGTTATGGTGCTGTATGGAGATAGTCTATTATTTCGCATGGTCTTATCCACAGCAAGGACACGAACACTTTGTTAAACAGGCCGGATGTAGCACCCTTGATCTGCAATTCTCCTTCGATAGCAGCGCGTTCTCCTTCAGCACCAGCAAATCCTTTCTGAAAGTTGATCGCATCCGTAGCAGGAAGGATGAGAATCTGAGGACCCTCTAAAGCCAGAATATCTCTAGATGCGTTCGGGTTAGCGATGCTATCTTCAGTATTGTTTCTTTCGGGAGCATCCTGAGAATACAGAGGCGGAGCAGCATCCGCCATTGTTCACGCTGATGGTTGCGCGATGGTGATGGTGAGAGACGAGATGAATCAGGCATTTGCTGAGCAACATGTAGACTCGAAAGCGATGCGCACAGCCGGAGGAAATATAAGAAGCGAATGAGATAATACAATCACTGAAACAACAAGCAAGAGCGACGAATATTAACAAAGCAATACGAACTAGCTCATGTCCGACCGAAGGATATATTAAGTGCCTATCACTCGACCCGTGTTAGACTTTCCAGCTCTGCGAACATCAAATCGTCTAACTCTCGCTGCATGAGTAAATCGAATGTGACATCAATATAACCACCCAGCAACCCCGTGCCTTTCTCGGGACCGTTGTCTCCAGCATCACCCCAACCCATGCCGAAGGCTAATGTGGGTGGTGCAGCCTCTGAGGTGTCGAAAGAATCTCGGCCATCATCTATAAGCTTCAACGCCTCGACCGCTCGTTTGGCAGATACTGTGAAGTTGGCACGTCCTTGCGGTCCACCGGCCAACATAAATTTTTGCACCATCCTCATCATCACCCGACTGAATCCCAGACCACGGTCCCCTTTCATACGTCGTTTGAGTGACGGAGGTGATAGAAACGCAAGTGCGTATATAGCCATCACAAGCTTTTCCAGGTAGCCTAACCATATGTCTTGTGACAGCAGCTGGAAGTCGAGATCAACAATAGGCAAGCGATGTACAAGCGCTTCGAACAAGCTCCATATTCGGACCTGCGAGACGGCTCGCGCGAATACTTGGCGGTTCATGTCCGGGTGTGCGAGTAAGGTGAAAACTTGCAATGCTATTTCAGGATGTGGAGGGGGCTTGACTGGCCCGTTGTGTGGTAGACCGACTTGTCGAACATAAGACACAGGGGATATGGCCTCCTCTGGATCAACAATGTATGATGCCATCAATTCAAAAACACGATTGGCCATTCGTAACGCGGACGTGGAGGGAATGGGGTTCGGTGATAGATGCACCAAGTGAGAGAGATTGAGGAAGACGTGTAAGGTATCCTTTCGGGCATTGATGACGTCGGACAAGGTGAAAGCCGCTGAGGCAGCGCGAGGTAAGCGCCCATCCTCCGCTCGCACGACTCGGGAAACCCGTAAGAAGAGTTCCAGGAATCGTGTGTGGGATGCCATGAAGGCGTGGTTTTCCGAGAATATGGTAAGATTCCGTAAAACGTTCATGATGACAAGGATTGTGTGACCAGGACGGGGTTTTGGGCCAGTATTTCGGTCCTTGGCGCCCTGACGGATTTTAAGACTTGCAAAAGGTTGCAACTCGTCTTCGTGGATAGCGTTGACAATTTCGCGATGAGTGATGATACTCGGATCTGACATTTGGAATGTGTCTGGCATGTCACCAAACGCCTCTTCCTCCAGTAGGTCCAACAACTCCTCCATCAGATCGTCACACTGCGCGATGGGGAAGCCAGTGCCAGGCGTTTGGCCCTTCATGGTCGATATTAACGTGAGAGTCGTCAGTGCGTAGGAAATCTCAAAAGATAACCGAGAACGCAGCGACATTGTAACCGCTTCAATGTCCACTTTGCCCCATTCATTGACGTCTCTGAGTGGTTTTCGCTGAGACCAATCATCCTCCAGTAGCCGAAGATCACGTCCACCATGTGTGTCTAGTTCTCGCTCTATGGGCCAATATTCAATTTTCCGCCGTGAGAGCTGGCGTTTGGGTTGGGAAGTAGACTGTGAGGAAGACGAGCCAGCCGGCGCAATAGTCTCTTTTCGATCTGAAACACCCTGGAAAGAAGGTTGGTTAGTTTTGAGCTTGATGGACTGCCATTTACAGCGACTTACATTGAGGTTGTCCGGAGGTTCTGAGCCTACTCGGGTTGGTCAGATATGCTCATACATTTGACAATGGTCTCACCAGTCTTTTGTCGGGCTCGCTTGAGATCTGGCTCTTCAGATTCGAGCTTCCTTTTGTTATTGAAAGCGTCTTGCTCCAGGTCAATGTTCGATGTGGATGGTTGCCCGGAATGCCCGCCCAAAGAAGGGACGGGAGAGCCTTCCATGCCGTGCAAATTATGGCTCGGCATACTGGGGGTAGCAGAAGGTTGCCTGGTGTGGGGACTGGGAGGAATAGCCTGTAATGAAAACGGCGTGGAACCAACAACGGGGGATTGTGGTTGGCCTATCATGCCCATTCCTCCATCGCCCTGTTGACCGGATGCCCCACCTTGTGAAGGATCAAAGCCACTGCCCACTGGCTGCCCGCCTCTTGATTGCGATGCCTTTCGTTGTTGGTCCATCACGTTCTTGCGGTATAACTCCTCAAAGCTACCCAAGATCACTTGATAATAGTACTGCAATATTCGCCCGACCGGTTGCGCGGTTTGTTGACCATCCTGTCGAGGCGTGGATATGGTTTCAGGGAGATTAAACTGTGGCAGCAGGGACGCCCATGCGTTCAGTTGAGTGAGCTGTTAACAACACACATCAGAAATGAGACCCAACAGGATAAGGTATTGTAGCACACCTTTGCATGACCTCCCGCCTGAAATACCAGCCCCCAAAGCTTGAACAGATCTATGTCCTTCCCCGCCAGTCGAAACGCGCCGACTTCTGTGGTCGATGGCTCCAAAGTCTTCCAGGTGGATGTATTGGGGTCGTATTGTGGGTTTGGAATACCGGTTAAGGCAGGGGGTAAAGGTGTGTTTTTGGCAACCATGACGCTGTTCAGGCCGTTCAGAAAGTTGCGCTGTCTCTGTTTTAGAGTAGCGGCGGGGGGTTGCTGACGATTGGCACCTGGCACGTCGCCCATGTTGGGTGCCAGGGAGCCGCCGTTGGGCCCTTGGGCATTAGGATACGTGTTCGCGGCGCCGAAAGGATTTCCGGCAGGGTTGTCGAAACCAGCAGCATGAGCGTTGATCCCCATATACGCACTGCCTGGCGGTTGTGGATGAACCGCGCTGGGCCCGGGGGGCACCTTAGCCACTCTGGCGAGGCCAACAGCACTAAGTGATGCCATCTGCTTAGCAGCAGCAGAAGCATCGAGGTTCATATGATTCGGGTTGTCAAAGTTCATGGAGGAAGGAGGCATGAATGATTGTTGCTGCGTTGATCGCGGTTGCAGGCCATTCTGCCCATTTTGCGGCCTAGAAACCAACGGGACAGATATTAGTGATGTTCATAGAGAGAGGCTAACTGTGCATGAGACCCACAACATGCTTTATGTATGAGTCGAGTTCGTTTACTGAAACTGACCGATGTAAGGGTTTGCCGGTCCAAAAGGGGCATGTGTCCGCTCGGTGGCGGTCAGAGTCAGACTATTTTCTTTCTTCCTCCCATGCCCAAGTCTGAAATCGACGATATCTTTTCATCCAAGCCCAAGGCGAAACATTCCGAGGCCATCGCCCCATCGCCTTCGACCAGCAGCGTACAAAAGAAGAAGAAGAAGAAGAAGAAGCAAGTTGCCGATGCGGACCAACCCGCCGGCCACAGCGTGAACCCTACAACCAAAAAACGATCTATTCCAGAGACCGTGATCGACCCCTCGATACAGATCCTCGCTGCAAAACAACCTGTAACGAAAAAACGATCTGCTCCTCAGACCGTGATCGATCCTTCGACACGGATACCCGCTGCAAAGCGTGCAAAGAAAATTCCCTCACAAAAGTTACCTTCCGATATTGCCGGCAAGGAAGCCGAAGAGGCTTTCAAAGACTCTCGGGGAAGCGGTCCTCGTACGTTGCTCGAATCCGCCTATACCATCCCTAAGCTCAATTTTAACAGGCCGAAAAACGGATGAAGGATTTTCGATCTTCAAAGAAGCTGAGTTAGGTATCCGAGACGAAGGAGGCGGTGAGATCAATCCTTTGGGATCATCCCTCGCTCATTTATATTATTTCAGACACGCCGCTATGCCCGTTTGACTGCCAGTGCTGTACGTGGCCCAGAAGCACCATTATTGCTCTTTGTCGAAGGCTAACCTTTTAACAGGTTTCTAATCTCTCTACTGCGCTTCGTAGGAATGTATCCACGTTCTCTGTTACTCTATCCGCGCTCTTCTCCATCGTGTCTTTGCACCCCTCGCTGTTCAGTGTGTTACTCCGGCCGGTTGAATGCCGATCTGTTTCCGCTTGCGTTTTTGCTCACTTCCTTGGGACCACTGAGCCATGCTTTCCGAGCCCTTGTACCTTTGCAGTCTACAATTCAGTGACGTAGCATAACATTGGTAAGCTATTTCGCACTTCCTCATTTCCTTGATGCTGAGCATCCTTTAGATGTATCTACTTTAGCCAATATTCAACCAATTTCTTCTTCCTGTGTGAAAGCCTGAACCACGGCACTTTCGAAGCCTCCCTTGCCCGCCTTCAGAAATGTTGAGGCATTGGCTCGAGGAGGTCAAAAAGTAGCCAACATTCATCGTTCCCTTCTATATTTCCTTGCGAACTCTATAGTGTCGTTTAGAGATTATGCCACACATGTGCGCATGGAGGGACATATACATACATATTAATCCCAATTTATTTTGTTTGCTTTATGATCATTGAGATCCGTGTGTTGCAAAAAGCATATCTCAGTCGTCGTCGTCGTCATCCACTATCTCCTTGATTATATCCTCTTTATCCTGCCCAGACAACTCCTCTCCGAACGGATCTCCACTCTCCATAGCCTTTCGAACGTCCTCTGCTTTTTTATTCCGCTTCTCCTCTGCTTTTTTCTCCTCTTCGGCTTTTTTGGCCAGGTAAGCCTTGCTACCAACCACTTTCTCCGGGTTCTTGCAAAGTTTTAGCGTTCTATCCACCGTTCGTACCGACTCCACATCCGGTGGACTCCCGAGCTGTGTCACCAACACTTTGACGGCTTCTAGGCTAGATTCTAAGGGTGCGGGGGCGACGGACTGCTTCGAAGCCGCCCATTGTGCAGCAAAAGAGGGCGAAGCAAGTGAAAGACAAGCTAGCGCGATTTGGGAAGGTGTGTAAATCAGCTCAGCATCCGTGAGGCGAGATGCCCGGACGTGGTTCATAGCTTCATCAAAGATCTCCTGTGGATGTTCTTTTGGTGCGTTTGGGAGGCTTTGCAGGTCTAGCCAGATGCCCCAGAGCGCTCGATGTGCGTGCCATACTGCAAATTCAAATCCGAGACTCTGAGCAACCAGAAACTCAAGGTCCAAGACATCGGAGGGGACTGTTTTGGGTATGTGTGATGTATATGCCTCTAGGGATATCGGATTGTTTGTGGTCTTAGTGGCGAGAAACAAGGCAGTCAACCTGAAGCATAGATGAGCAACGGTGCTGTGAGCTGGGTGGAAATGCATACATGACGTTTTTGGGATGCCAGTCCATGACAGTGTTTTTAAGGTAGAATCGTTTCATATACGAGACTGCCGTCGCCTCGACCTCCTCTGGGAAACGAAAACGACCACAGAGCTGTGTTATCATGCTCATGTATAACTTGACCAGGAGCACTTCTTCGTCTGCAGTCAAAAATAGTACATTGGAGGCTGATCCTGGCTGAACATATCGTTATGATCAGATTGTGTGTGGTTGTGTGGTGATAACTGAAGACGGATACCTCATCTGCTTCGATGGTGTTACGAATGACTGAGACGGCTGCCGCGTTCAAGGAGCCACGTATTTGGGCAAGCTTTTCGGGCGAACATCTCCAGTTTCGATATTGGGTACTCCCTTCGTAGAGTGGTTTCTTCACAGCAGGCACATCTGGAGTTGTGGGTGCTGGTGTGACGCTGGCCATGAGGCAGAGGTTAGACAGCCGACTTCAAAGGAGCGCCGATCGCGAAGACGGTCGCAATACATGTTCGGTTCCCATCACACCTGCAACCTTGGCCGTTGCAGTCTGTCTATCATAATCTGTGGACCAACTGTGACCGCCCAGGTCCCATTCGCTAGGCTATAGCTCGGTAAAACTGATGCCCAATTCTCCGAAACAGTGCCTTCTGAGTTTCTGAAGACCGGCTCTTCACACTGTCTTCCCGTCTCCCACCAAAAATGTCTAGTTTCGTCTTTCTGAATCCTGTCGCTCTTTTCATCTTCTTTTTTCTTGGACAAGCAATTGCGCAGACCTCAGTCAATGGCCAACTGTATACAGATGGATTGAGCATTGTCGATGCTCCAGCTGCTCTGAGGTCTGTTACAATGACGTGCATGGACTACATAGTAGCCACTGACCGATACTCAAATCATTAGTACATACACCGCTGGTGGCGTAATGAGTATCGCGATAGATGTATGCAGCTTACACTGGAAACTCTGCTCCTGTTATAACCATCATCGTTCTCTGCAGGTCAGCGGCGATGGCAAACTGCCTATGTCAGCCGTCACCCCCGGGAACAACGCTGCCACCGGTTACGACAACCTGAATTTGTACCTTGTCTCCGTACAAACAAACTTGAATATTTCGGTGACCAACAACACGGATATCCTCACTCAGGAGTCGGGAAGCACCGTCAAACATATCAACTGGAATGTTCCCAGTTGCATCACTCCTGGAGTGTATAACGTGCGTAGAATACTTTCTCTTGAGGGCGTTGCGACTCATTCATCGTGCAGTTAACAGTTTACGAAGGCTCGCACATCAATAATCAAGGTTACTATACCATTACACCCATTTCTCTTCAGATCAATAATCCTGATCAGTCCGGACAATGCACTGGCGGCATAAACACGCTCGATAGCCAGCCCCAGCCATCCTCTCCTTCACCCCAAAGCCCTTGGATCCAAAACTCGACCTCAACCGGGAGTGGTACTACTACCACAAATGCTGCCTCCCACGACAACAATATATCGATGATGGGGTTGTTGCTGATGGGTGCTATCGTGACTTCTGCCATTGCTTACTAGTAAATTTGCGCAATTTGCTTTACTACAAACACCGTCCATTTGGCAGCCTCGTATTTGCATGAAATTGCTATATCGAAGAAGAATGACCTCTGCCATTTAGACTGCGTCTCACTGGAGACGTGTAATATTAATGCGCGACAAGGACGCGTTATTTATACTTGTTTATCATGATTCATGAAACCTTCAACTTAAATGGGCGCCTATTTATCGTCTTATTTACCACAAACGCTGTCAACGACACACGACGTGTAATGGAGGGTTCTGAGACTCCCGACTTTTTCAGTCAGCATTTAAATGCAGCCATTTTAAAGATAAGTGATCTTGAGCAGGTACGTGGCACAATAATCAAGTGTTAACAGGGTACTTACCACGACCGACTCTATCGCTGCTAGCTGTTCTACGCAAGGATGCCAACGACGGATAAAGAAACCAGGTACACCAACTTCAAGCGTACAGAGGCAACTCTGTCTGCTCTCAGAGGTGACATTCAACATGCGCAAGCTCTCTTGGAAGGCCTACGTTCAATGTTGGCTCCAAATGAAGTGGAAGTTCACTGCTCCAACCCCCGGCATGTCTACGAGCTAGCTGTCGTACGTTTCTATTGCCTTTTTCGTCTCCCAAATTTTTCTCATCCCGACTGTATTCTCATAGAAAGAGGACCGGATTAATGAGCTTTCTGCGCAGCTATGGATGAAGGATGGGGCAGAAGCGAAATATGTGCGTCTGAGCTGAGGCTCCCCTCCTCGCATGAATATTGACGTTTTCAGCTTGATATTACATCCCGATCTCAAGTCACCCGCGAAGTCTGCAAATGCAAAAGTGCAGATTCAGACTCACCGTCAAGTAAGGTAAGATCGCAGAAGTCGCCTAGCTCGAAAGTTTTCCATATTCAAACGTCTTCAGGAGGACATCCGTGGTTTCACTGGGGCTGGCGGAAGTGTCTTTTGTGATGCATTTGAAGATGTAAGTTCATTCTTTATAGAATTGCCCCTGCAACTGACCCGCTGGAAAGACTGTCAGCCTCGCACAACTAAGGAACATTATCGCGAGATTCAAAAAAGTCGAGATAAAGGGTGTCAAGAAAAAACAGAATGTATCCTTCACGGGGGATTCTCAAGTCCTCAGAGTGAGTCGATGGCTGTATATGCAATTCCTAACTTGCTTTGCGCTCATCCATAACCTAGGAATATATGGCAAGAAATTGGTGATTTTTCTTGCTTGCAATACCACATTAGGCACAGTACTGAAACAATGGATGATTCTTAGGCCATCGTCTCAGATTTTAATTGTTGACTCGCCTGTATGGCAAGATCTGCACGCCTGGATAGTGAGACCGGGGCATTGACTACCAGTCTCATCCGAGCCACAACGCCAGGCGGGCGACGAGTGGATTCCAGATCCACAGTTTGCGAAAGTGCATGGACAAGTTGGGGAGCTGTTCTTCCGATCGGCCGAACGAAACCTTGTATATGCAGGCAGTTATAGAGCAGTTGTGCTGCCCAGCATTCAACCTAAGCAATTCTCCCAGCTAACAGTCAAGGTAACCTTCCACAGCAATCTCATCGTTTGTTTGATTTCTTATTCCTTGTTATATTTTAGGCAAAGGAATGTTTTGTCAATTCGGTCAAAACATATGAAGGGTATGATCGCCTTGGACAAGTTGGCACGATCAAACCTCTCATCGAAAGTGGTGTTATCGGTATCGAATGTTTGGGACTGCAATTCCTGGCATTTAACAAAGATATCCATGGTGGACTGGTAGAAGCTCACAACTTGCCTTCAAGCGAAGCCTTTCCTTTAAACGAAGCTATACGCGCGAAGAGGTCGTTGGCCCAGAATATTTCTACCTTGGACTACGGTCCTGCAGAATGCGAAAGAGAATCCAAGAAACGAAAAACTGGCCATCCGCTCCAAGAACTGGAAACGCCACCAGACACTGCCAAAGAAGGAGAACTACAAGAACCTGATTTCCAGATCTTCAAGTCAGAGTGCGATGGGTGAGCGACTGCTCAAGCAGCGTATACCATCTTGTAGCCTATTTTAGTATCAATGTTCTTAATGGCCGTGAATTTCTCCATAGTCCTATACTTGATATATACTGTACAGTGCACACAAGTAAACTGGTTGGTAACACGACCAGATTGTCATGGTAAGCCAGACCAGCGACTCTCCTGTCCCAATCAAAAGCGAGGTTCATAGAAACACAGTCACATCAGATGAGCCACACAAGCTTGTACTACCAACTGTATTATATATCGTCTGTTGGACAAAGTTCCCCATTCAACGCCACACATCCATTTGGCAGCCTCATATTTGCATGAAAACGCTATATTGAAGAATAATTATCCCTGCCATTTAGACCGCTTCTCACCAGAGAGGTGTAATATTAATACGCGACAAGGACGCGTTATTTATACTTGTTTATTATGATTCACGAAACCTTCAACCTAAATGGGCGCCTATTCATCATTTCATTTACCAGCATTTACCACAAACGCCGTCAACGACACACAACGTGTAATGGAGGGTTCTGAGACTCCCGACCTCTTCAGTCAGCATTTAAATGCAGCCATTTTAAAGATACACGATCTTGAGCAGGTACGTAACACAATAATCAAGTATTAACGGGCTACTCACCACGACTGACTCTATCACTGCTGCTAGCTGTTCAACGTAAGGATAACGACGGATAAAAAAACCAACTACACCGACTTCAAGCGTACAGAGGCAACTATGTCTGCTCTCAGAGGTGACATTCAGCATGCGCAAGCTCTCTTGGAAGGCCTGCGTTCAACATTGGCTCCAAATGAAGTGGAAGTTCACTGCTCCAACTCCCATCATGCCTATGAGCTAGCTGCTGTACGTTTCTGTCGTCTTCTTCGCCTCTTAAACTTCTCTCATCCCGACTGTATTCTCATAGAAAGAGGACCGAATTAATGAGCTTTCTGCACAGCTACGAGTAAAGGATGACGCTGAAGCGAAATATGTGGGTCTGAGCTCATGCTCTCCTGTCGCATGAATATTGTCATCTTAAGCTTGATATTATATCCCAATGTCAAGTCTCCAGCGAAGTCTGCAAATGCAAAAGTGCAGATTCAGACCCACCGTCAAGCAAGGTAGGATCGCGGAAGTCGCCCAGCTCGAAAGTTTTACATATCCAAACATCTTCAGGGGGACATCCGTGGTCTCACCGGGGCTGGCGGAAGTTCCTTGTGTAATGCATTTGAAGATGTAAGTTCACTTTTTATATAGAATTGTGCCTGACACTGACTGGCTTCAAAGACTGTCAACGTCGCACAGCTAAAGAGCATTATCGAGAAATTCAAAATGCCTGCGGTAAAAGTCGAGTTAAAGGATGTCAAGAAAAAACGGAACGTGTCTTTCACGGGTGATTCTCAAGTCCTCAGAGTGAGTCGATGGTTGTATATGTAGTTCCAGACTGGCTTTGTGCTCATCCCCCGTTTCATGGCCTAGGAGTATATGGCAAAAAATTGGTGATTTTTCTTGCTTACAATACCATTGGACACAGTACTGAAACAACGAATGCTTCTTAGGCCATCGTCTCAGATTTTAATTGTTGACTCGCCTGTATGGCAAGATCTGCACGCCTGGATAGTGAGACCGAGGCATCGAGTGCAGGCCTCATCCCAGCCGCAACACCAGGCGGGCGACGAGTGGATTCCGGATCCACAGTTTGGGAGAGTACATGGACAAGTTGGGGAGCTGTTCTTCCGATCGGCCGAACGAAACCTTGTATATGCAGGCAGTTATAGAGCAGTTGTGCTGCCCAACATCCAACCCAAGCAATTCTCCCAGCTAACAGGCAAGGTAACCTTCCACAGTAATTTCATCGTTTGTTCAAATTCTTATTCATTCTTTTTTATCAGGCAAGGAAATGTTTTGTCAGATCGGTCAAAACGTATGAAGGGTATGATTGTCGCCTTAAATCATTCAGCACGATCACGCCTCTCATCGAAAGTGGCGTTATTGGTATCGAATGCTTGGGACTACAATTCCTAGCATTTAACGAAGATATCCATGGTGAACTGGTAGAGGTTCGCAACTTGTCTAAGTTAGACGAAGCTATACACGCGAAGAGGCCGCCGGATATTTCTGCCCTGGACTACGATCCTGCTGGTCCTGCAGAATACGAATGAAGAGAATCCAAGAAACGAAAGACTGGCCATCCGCTCCAAGAACTGGAAACGCCACCTGACACCAGAGCAGGAGAACTACAAGAACCTGATTTCCAGATCTTCAAGTCAGAGTGCGATGGGTGAGCGACTGCTCAAGCGGCGTATACCATCTTGTAGCCTATTTTAGTATCAATGTTCTTAATGGCCGTTAATTTCTCCATAGTCCTATACTCGATATTTACTGCACAGTATACACAAGTGTGGAACTGGTTGGTAACGCGACCGGATTGCCACGGTAAGCCAGACCAGCGAGTCTCCTGTCCAAATCAAAAACGAGGTTCATAGAAACACGGTCACATCAGATGAGCCACACAAGCTTGCACTACCAACTGTATATGCATAGTATATGCATAACTATATAGTCAGGTCGTTCAACGCCACGCGCCCCACACTAGCCTCTCCACGGCGCGATCATGGGCGACGACGATGTGGAATTTGCTCAACATGAAATTCTGCAATGTATCATGCATATGTAGTTACCCCACTCCTGAGCTAAATTCTCCTTCATCTCCGCTATCACCGGCGGCCTTCGCGCCAATACCCGCGTTAACAACACGCACTTAACCCCAAAACGCACATCTGACGCAACGCACTGGGGGACTGTAGCCGCAGTCCCCGGGAAGGCACATACTTGTCGCATCCTGATCTGATTTCAGGAGCCAACCACCGTGGAATATGACCGTTGGCCTGGAAGCGTCTCGAGTTCGCAACCCAAGGCCGTCGAAGGCCGTCCCGACACTGGCAACGAAGAAGCCGCGCCAAAGGGAGATGCAGACGCAATAAGAAGCGCTGGAAGAAAAGCAATCTAGAAGGAGGGAAGAAGTGCTCCATACAGTAAATTTTACACGTACACGGTACTCGCCGGCAAGTCTTCTCATTTCGAACTGGATGCAATTGAGCACACATGAAAAGCGAGGTTGCCGAGTCGGAGATATATACAACACGCGTGTTTTTATCTTACTGTGCCTATGTGTTTACGGTGGCGAGTACAATGCCGTCGGGTGAAAGATAAGGGCATTTACCGCGATACCTGGGCTCACGGTGCGCTCTCCTGGCTTATGCTCATCGCATGGCTCAAGCAAAATGGCGGCTTGAAGTTTGAACTCTTAATATTGCGGTTGCTGTAGTAATGTCTGAATTACTGACCTATGCCGGCATAGGGTCTAGTAATAATTAATTATCCGGTCTGGGTGGATGCGACAACACCTTATTTACGTATACCGGTGCGCATCAAGCGCGCATACACCTGCTTTGGGAAGGTACGTGTTGTATTGCAGACTCCAGAGCGCCTAATAAAGCAAAAAGTCAAGAAGCAGACACGCAAGAAGCAGACAAGCGAGCAGGTATAGCCGAATGACCGTATTGATATCATCATGAGGGTGAGCAGACTTGGGCGGGCCTTCTGTATACCGGGGTGTCAGTATTAGCAGCTGTCGCGTAATCCGCGCCTTGCTCGCGCCTATAATTGGTGCTTGTATACTTCTGTCACACGGATATTACATTCTACATTTCTCATCATATCACGATGCTGACTTGTCATCGAAGCTATGTTCTTTGCGCCATGTTTCGATCCAGTCGATGATGCGTTTAACGTTGGCCTGCAGATCATCCATGCCCTCGCTCTGGAGCTCAACGACGATTTCTTCGGGATACGAGGCACGCGCTTCGTCGAGGACGACCTGCATTATCTCGGCCTCGTTATTTTCTTGTATTTTTTTCAACGGGTATGCGCTGCCGGCAGAGACCGATCAGTGATCATTGCGAGGGGCTCGGGATAAGACCTGTGCAGGGCGCGGGTGGAGTCACTTGGCACATACCGTTTTTCTAAGCGGTCCCAGAGCTGAGTGTGATTACACCGAAGAACGACGACCAGATCAGGCCAACGTTCTGGGAAGAGATCACAGGTATGCCAATCCAGGATGATGCCACCAGCGGAAGCTAGTGGTTCGAGTTCATCAAGCAGCTACTTGGTCAATCTTTAGGACGCGTAGATAATGGAGAAGAGAATATGATGGTTACCTTGTCTTCGTCTACGGTGTAGCTCTGCCAATCGGGATCGTAGCCTTCATGCAGCTGGCGCTCTTTTACCCAATCGCCGACATTGATGTGCTGCAGCGGGATTGGAGATTCTTCCGCAAGCAAGGCTGCGTGAGTAGACTTGCCCGTTCCAGGAGTGCCGGTGATAACGATTACAGGTGCTTTGGGCATGTCCTGGACTAAAAGAAATGCAATAAGATAGAAAAGAACGGATCCGCATTTGGTCAAATTGGCGATTGAAGCCGGTGGTAATTGACGGACAAAGACACCATGAGGACTCGGGTTGACAGAGACAGCCTTCAGTTGATGTCAATCCATACTCTCACTCTATCCTATTGGGATATTCTCTTCTCTCCTTCTTCCCCCATGCCCCCCTCTTGATTGTGCTCTCTCATGCCCCCCTCACCGCAAACGGCATCGCCGACGCCCACTCAGCTTGTTATACCACTGGTCACCACAATCACCATCCCCTCTAGATACTATACACAATCGGGCTTCCAACCCGACTACCATCTCCTACAGGATGGCTCGCTGATCACTGAGACATATCGGCAGGAGCTCCAGCAATCATACTATGCATTGCTGCTTTTTAGCATGATCACCGTCCTTTTCTTTAGAAATATCATCGTCTCAGCGGGCTACCTGCGTCGGGGCCGCATAAAAAGAAAGTTCCTCTTTTACTTGCTCTTTGCCTCCCAGCTTCTCGGACCGGTGGCCCTCATACCTATTCTCGTTGGATTCTTTTACCCAGGGGTCGACTGCAACTTGTATGTCTTTGTTCTCTGTTCCGGTCGATCGGCGCTTACATCGGATCCGGAACAGTATTATCTTGTTCTCCAGCTCCGCACGCATTCTATCGATATTCATTCTTGTGAGTGAGACAATAGTCATCCAAACCCCTCATTCCAATCATCCCACAGGTAAATGGCATATTAGGACTCAAAGCGTACTTTTGTCTGGACCGCTCCCGTATCGTTGGTGGCGTCCTTGTGGCCTTTCAGATCGTTTGGTTTGTATTTGCAGTACTGGGCACAAAGGACATGAGGAGCGAACACAATCTGTCAGGTACGTACTGGATTTTCCATCACACCTGTATTAGACCCTGAAGAAGCTTCTAGGGGAATGCCTCAGGATGTCAGGAGGTCAGATTGTAGTCGAAGTGTCTATCCAAAGCGGCTTGGCATTTTTCATTTCATGCTGCTGTATGTGCTCTTTTACCTGTCCCATGATTCTACGACTGATCGAACACAGTCTTCTATGCCGTGTGGAAGTCTTCCGGGGCCCCCGCGGTACGAGGCAGAATCTCATTACAGCTGTGGATGGACGATGCGGAATCCGTACCGGAAACTCAGGGACGTAGAGGCTCATGGTGGGACTACGTGCCCGGTTCCGACAAGCCACGCACGAATTCTGCTACCCTGACGGCCACGCCTTCGTTGAAATCACGCCTACGGCAGTTCTGGCGAACCACCGATGAGTCGGATGAGAAGGCCAGCATCGTGGCCGCCCGTAAATCATCTATACCCGGCGATTTCCCCATACCCCAACCTCCACGACCACCCGCTGTCCGAATCTCAGTCCCATCGTCTTCATCCTCTTTGACAATTGGTCGGAAAAGCAAGCGGCGCACATCACGGTCACCCGAGCCGGTGGCCCCTAGAGCCGCATTTTCGGGCCGAAATGACGCAGATCACGCCTCTGGCAGCCGCATGCTCCTTTTTCGGGCTGTTATGCGAGATGAGCTAGTCTATACGACGGCTGTGACGGTTATCACCGTCGTGGTATCGGTGATTGCTGTCGTCGGGATTAACACAGGCTCCGTTGTCGACATGGCCGGGTGGTTCATGCTGAATTGTGCGTGCTGCTTTACTTCTCACTGCTAATTGCCGCGTGTGCTTACCAGCCCCGAATGTAGGGTCAGTAATATCGTGGTTGGCAATTCATAGCTTTGGCCGTGTCGTACACCGGCACGAGATCGAACACATGGTACAACGGCCCTGGAAGTGGGACCCTTCTTACCGGCGAGGATCCCGGAACATAGATATGGATCTACCCCTCGCCAACCTTGACCCGCCACGGGGCAGAGATGTTGAAGCCACTGGGCACTGGACTCCGCCCATACCTTCAACATACCGCCACACGCGCCCGCGCGGTCGCCTGTATAGCCCGCCTCGCTCGCCACACAGCATGTATGAGGAGGATCTTGGGACTTCTTTCCAAGTAGACGCATCCACCATGACGCAAGGCTCCAGTATGTTTGAGCCGTCGCCGGACCCATCAGAGATGCAACATACACCTGTGATGGAGATCCCTTTGCATGGGGCAGCCTTTAGGAGCACCGAGCCACCTTCACCGACGGATAGTTCGCACGCAGATCCAATTTCGTTGCTATATCCCGCGCCGTCAAGGAGGGAGACATCCGAGTCGGATGATATGGTGTTCAGCTTACCAGATGATGCGGTAAGTTTGACACCGAGGACGGAGGAAGGTGGAGACGAGATCAAGTTCACCATGCCCTTTCCCGTGCATGATGATTGAGGACTCTTGAGACGTTTTTTCAGAATTTCAACGCATGCATCTGTACTACATACTCACTCACCCATTCACTCACTCAATCCCTCCCCCATCCATTCGCGCATCTGTCCTATCTATTCTCAATGCATCTTCAATACTTGCATCATTTAAATTTATCATCATCTGTATACTTCATTGCACAAGTTAATTACAGCACGGACGGACTATTGGATCCCATGGTTCTTCACATTCTACCACAGCAGGATTATTTCGTATCAATACAATGATGTTGTTTTCGGATTTCCGAGCCATATTCGTTCAGGAGGATCTAGGGAGATGTTACAATTCAGAAAGCATTTGGTTATGTATAATTCATTGCGGATTCGATGTTGAGCAAATAAGAGTTTAGTGATTTGGATGGGTAGGGTATGAGATGGAGGTTGATAATCCGTTGGAAGCTATGTTGTTGGAAGTGTCTATTGCCAAAGCTCGCCGACTTGACTGTCTTCTATAAGGGATGCAGGTTCCATAGCGTGGAGCGCGGAATAGTCATTCAGGCCCCCGGCGCCATTTGCGATGGCCAAGCTAAGCGCAGCAATGGCTTTCTCTGAGCGAGAGGAAGTGGGTGCAATGGTATGCGGCGACGTGGGTGCTGTCTGTTTGAAGAAATGGGATGGGATGGACGCGGATGAAGAGTTACTCGAAGTCGAAAATGAGTGCGAGAGACCGGGCCCCGACGAGGATGTGAGAGCGCTGAGGCTCAGAGATAATGGGCTATCTTCAATGAGATCCATGCTCTCGTTGTCGTAGTCTCCATAGTCTGAGGTATATGCGGACCGACCGGAAAGCACTGGTGAGGAGCACCGCTCGCCCTGGTCAACATTCATGAAGGGAGAGCTGGGGGCGATGCACGCATCCATCATGCCTAATGACAATGCACGCTCCTTGCGATGTGCGCCCTCCGATTGTTCACCTGCATAGATCTGCACTTCGTCTTCGTCCTCATCTGTTTCTTCTCCTGTATCTATGACCCGTCGCGAACGAACAGCCTGTCGCTTCCTGTCACGCCGGAGTGAGTCTTTAGCTTTTGAATAAGCCGCTGACCGGGACCGCGATGACTCGTAATCACGCATGCGCCGCACCAACCCCTCGCCGCTCTCCTCAACGCTCCGGCGCAGCTCCCAGAATGCTTCAGATCGCATGCGCGTGAGATTCACTGGATCAATGTCGTCCGTGAGATTTAGCGACTGCGGCTGGGCGCGCGACTGTTGAGTTGAGCTGCTCGGCGGGTGTGAGGGGAAAATATTGAACTCGGCAGAAGTGGTTGCAAAGAACGGAGTCGAGGGTGCTGATATGGGATTGATACGAGTATCTTCTCCACCTGTTGAACTAACAGGAGTTCTTTCGTCACTTGTGGACTGGATGTCGATCGTTAGATAGAGCTTCTGAGACGTAGCGAAGGATGGGTTCACACCTGGCCTCGTCTCCACGATTCTACATCCTCCCAATTCCTCGAAGAGCTACCGCTCATGGGGTGCGCTCTTTTCAATCCGCGGCGACCTTCAACATCGTTCGTATTGCTGACAGGCGAGGCCCGGGCAGACGGAATGGATGTAGAGCGAGATCGACGCCGATTCGAGGAAGTCAAAGTGCTCGATGCCATGTAGTTTATGCCGAAGTGGCGGGATACAATTTGCCCGTTCGATGCGAAAGATGAAAAGAAGAGAGCAGGAAGGATGGGCAAGGTTAGCTAGATCTCGTTGTAAGAGTACAAGATGACGACCGTAGCGGTACCAGACAGTACTGGTGTGTGACACAACGGCGCTTGAGGCGATGTGCTGTGCCTCCGGGGCACGCATCTCATTTATTTTGTGAGCAAGTACTGTAATAATCTGTTCATATGTCACTGTCGCCATGTAATATGCACAATTCCAAAGAGTGAAGCGTGGCATTATAAGTCATCCCGGGCAGCGCTAGTATTGTTACTCCATACAAGCATTAAACGTGAGATCTTGTTTATTCTAGTGAGCATCAAGCGGTTGTCGGATTTGGACCGCAGCTGGAGCTCCTGAACAATTGCGAGTTGCTTTGATTATAAGGGACATAGTAGGGGACTACTCACAGTAAAATAGTTTATCTGGTTACCTAGCTGTAACTTGGAAGATATCTGCTATGTTGGATCAAGCGATGGTAGTGGAAGTGGGGTTGATTAGACTGACCTCTTGGAGCAAAGCCTTCCCGGACAGCAACGTCCTCGTAGCTAGCGTCAAGTTGTAATCCGGTTTTAACTCGTTGTCATCTGTGAACAGATGTTTCAAGTCGGATGCCAGATTCATCGTCCAAGGCGAAGAAAGACAAAATCTCGCTGTTGACAGCATGTTAGCGACAGAGTTTTACCACGCAACCTAGACTGACCGGTCGGGGTGTCCATGCTTTGCAACAGCCTCAAAAGAGCACTGCAGATGACGGGCGAGGCGATCAGAGCAAGTGACGCATCCTCTTCCAAATACGCGCGCGATAGTATGAGCAACATAACGTCTCTCAAGTAGTCCCAGGCCTCAGCGGACGTGAGAGGTTCACATAACTGGTCGATTGAAGTCAAGAAGACCAGGTTTGCAAAGGCAGCTGTATCTCAACTTCAGTGGATTATTGATCTGCACAATACACCAGACTAACATGCAACAAATATATCAGACCGTTCCCAGTTGGTACCTAGCTGCCAAAGTGCCTCGTTGTCACAGGATCCAAACTTGCCGTCCTCAAAGGAACTGGCATCGGACTGGAGCTCTTGAAGAGCGGCGAAGGCGGTGAACAGGGAGTCCAGGAGTGATCGCACTGGTCCCGATCCGCGGGGCTCACTCGCGAGCCATTTCACAAGCGGACTCAAGAAGCAGAAAAGGGTATGACGGTGAATCCCGCCGCTGGTACCACTGTGCCAGATGAGGGTCAATAAGTTCAACAGATTTTTCATTGAGTAGACGTCGTCGCCAGTGGGCGGAGTGTGATCAACGCCAAAGACTTTGCTGCAGAGACATTGTTGTCAGTAAATAGTGAGCACTTTGAGCTGGCATCTGTGGCTAACCGTTTTGTGTTGGTAAGCACTATATGAATGTATAAGCCAGGTGTTTTCGTATTTTATGAGATGCTTACTTTGTTCAATTTTGCTCACAAACGGGACACCGACACTGTCTTTGAGTCGGTGGAAGACCGAGGAGCGAGTGTTCGTTGGGACTAATGTAAGTGCTTCAATTACCAGATTCTGGACTGTTAGATGTTTTTAGTACAATCCAACAAGCGTGCGCTTCAGCAGAGCCACGTACTTTTAACATCTTGGTGAGCAGATCCGACGCCAACAAACAAGCTGCACAATGCTTGACAAGTGTGCTCAACAGACGGGTGTTGCAATTGTTCTGTAGACCAGCCTTCAAGCAGCCGAATTATAGACCAGCATGTCTTGTAGAGCACGCTGCCGGATGACGTAGATACTCTCGCTCTTCCAGTATTCAATGATTGCAGCATGTACTCCAGAACCTGAATCCCGTTGTTCAAATGTATTATGTCAAATAATCCAATGGACTTACAAGCAGAACATGATTTAGTGCGTGCATGCTTTTCATCAATGCAGCAGCAAGACAATCCTTCCATGTCTCATCAGAGTCGTCGACAGCGTGCTCATCGAGATGACACAGCCAAGTGGCAGTCTGACCCGTAGCCATCAGCAACTCGTAACAATGACGATGCGTAGGAGTTCTGATCGTACCAGATGTACGATGTACTCTGAGTTGGCGATTCTTTGATCGTCCCAAGCACTCCAAAAAAATGCCATATTCTCATTCCAGTGAACTAAGGCGGCCTGCGCGCCATCAAGGTTTTCCAAGGGCGATCCGAAGTCTGATGCAGCTGACTCTCCATGGGGGTACATGATTACTGCGATGAATTCCAGGAGCTTGGAAAGAGTGCGCGGTCGGAAAGATTGCGGAGAGTCTTCATTATCCGGGACGTGCACATCGACAGCCTTGTAGGAAACTTCAATCGATGGCAGTATAATGATAGCAGATTGCTCACCGCGAACAATGATATGGCCATGGCATACGATAGCCTGTCACGTTCGTTGTAATCTTTCTTGGGAGACACGGGTGAGCGCTCGATGTGGGTCTGAAGAAGCTTTAGCATTTCAGTAGGGGTGACGCTGTCGATGAATATGAGCATTTGGGCAAGTATATGGTAGAACATCACTGCTCACCCCGTGTCTGCCCATGTATGGCACTTCTGCAGCTGTGGAGCCATCACGTATGAAGCAAATATCAAACGAAGTGCTAAGCGTTTTGCTGCCGGCGACGCGGTTTCTGACGCAATCACTGTAGGTACACTGGTCCATTTAGCTGTTGGTTTTTTAGTAAAATGCCTAATATTTAACTGTTTTCATCCCAGGACTACTTACATGGCAGTTGGAATGCAGACTGAAGCTTGCTGTCTTCGCTCTGCGCCATCAAAGTCGGTAGAGCAGACTCTTCTGGCTCTACGAGGCGGAAATGCCTGGCTATGAGCGCGATAACATCGCCCAGCTTCGAAAGGAGCACGTCTACCCAGCAAATAATAGTGGGTGCGGCTGCAGCGGGGACCAATGCTCGTGACGCAATTTGTCTGAAAATTTGGCGATATTGGAAGAGTATCGATAAAAATGAATTGTTCACTGAAGAGATGGTTCAAAGGTCATTTTCGAGGACGAATAAGGCAAGCATACAAAAGGCGCCTAGCACATCGTATGAATCTGCGTTGGCGTCCTGATCCGCTTCAAAGAGAGCATCTAGAAACCGGAAGAGCAGGTCACAGCAATCTCGAATGGTGTCGTGGAGAGTTTCATCCTGAGAGATTATTAGTAATTTGTTTTTGGAGGCCATCGCCAGACAAACTTTTTGAACCACTGAAAGGTCCAAAGTATGCAAAGTCCTGATAGCCTCCAAAGGGCTTTCAGAGGGTGAGACTGTTTCGACTTGTGTGGGGTTTTCGCCTGTAGGAGATGCTGAATGTGTACATAGTTGCGGTAGTGAATTTTCTGGCTCAGACTCAGTATCTGTGTCGTCCATGAGAGTAGAAGGAGAAGTCGACTTGACAACAGAAGCGCTCTAATCGAAGCAGCATTTAGCCTGATTTTCCACGGGTGCGTTGTGCACGTGTGCATTAGACTTTTCGATGCTGTCAATTCACATCGGACAATCAATTGCAAGATACAGACAGAAATATCCAGCTATAACCCAGAGATGTGCTTGAGGAATTCTGTCACTTTGGTTTTACACTCTAACGGTTCAGAGCTCTGGGAGAAAACAGATTGGAACGCTTCCTCTGATTCTGCAGCCTATGTGACAGCAAATCAGCAGCGACATGGTGTGGTAAGTTTGGGCTCACCTCTCCATCGCAAAACTCCAGGTCCTGCCATTCCTCTTCATCCTCAGTGCGGATAGCGAGAAGCATCTCCCTTCGAACAGTAGACAATCCTCCTTGTGATCCTTGCATCCCACTCTTGTCATCTGAAGCTTTTCGAGCAGACACTTGAATCTCCTTTGCCTCTCCGGTCACTTTTTTCTCCTTCTTGACCACGGGGAGTGGAGCGGGATCATCAGGATCTGGAGGAGGTCCGTCGTCTGAATCTGAATCTGACCCGGCGCCTGGCCTACGTTTGCTTTTGCGAGATATGGCATCTAAATATGTGAGAGTAGGTCGCAATTGATGTGTTTCCGTGACTGGATGTAAATGTAACTGGCCTATTGCGAATAAATATAAGTCGGTGTGGCCCACTTGGCGGAGCTGGCAGTCACCATTTCGAACCACGCCCAGCATATATGAGCCCTTTTGTGGAATATGCTCGCTGCGCATGCGAACCTCTCCTAGCCTGGGCTCTTCGCCTTCTCTGTGCTTTCCTTTGTGAAGCTCTTGATTTTTATCCCGATCATCGTCTATCCTCCCAGCACCGTGGTCTCTTCCCTTTTCACTGTTCCAGAATCCTTCTCGCGTGTCAGCGGGGACATGAACCTCAAGCCTGCGCGCATTGGGCTTGATTCGCGCCCGGATCCGTTTACCGCTCAGGGCCGCGGATGGTGGTGTTTGCAGTGGCCGATTGAGAAGGGGAAATTGATGGATCTGCAGGTAAGGTTCCCGAGTGTTGGAAAAATGAATCGGCAGCACATTAACCACAGGATCGTCTTGCCCATCCATGTGAGCCTAGCTTTAGCCTAGCTGAACAGCAGTAAGAAGAGGCCGTGACGCCGATCGAGAGCCACGTGACCCTTTGGTTGAAGTGCCAAACCACCTTGCTGCCTGTTTGACCGTCACTTTCTCTATCAATATCCGCTGTCGTTTTGCTTTCTTTGCTGTCTGTACTTTTGTAACAATGGGCTTTTGTCGTAGGTGTGGTGATATTGTCATGGGAGTAAAGTGCAAATGTGGTGGTACGCCCGTAGGTGAGTTGTCTCTTGGACGTTTCGCGAGGACACCACATGGTCTGCTGCTAGATTGATCCGGCTTTCTGAAGGATATTATGTGCTTGAGATTGCATCATACTCGTGATGCTTGGGGCTGTCGATATGTCATGCGGGGATACCTCTGACATACTATTGTGAATAGATCCTGTTGTTCGGTGGAACACTGGGTCCAACAGCAACGCAGAAGTCTCGGACAGATGGTCACAGACCTATGTCAGTAGAGATATATCTCCTGATCGCCGCTCCCCAAGTCGTGGACCATCATCTGACACCAACCTTGAACCGCGCACAACGCGATCCGTATCACCCACTAAGCGTTTTCCGCGGCCCAGTACAACTCCATCATCACAACCACTTGCGCCTCGTGTTATTACACACATAACATCGACGACCTCATACAGGCCACGTTCTCCGCTCAAGTACTCAACATCAGACCCGGCCTCACCCACCAGCAGGGCAGCCTTTGGTATAATCCCATCACTGGATAAAGCTGAACTTTCAAAAGCGTATGGCTCGGTTCTGCAGTCCAAAGAGTCCCTCAGCGGCCATTGCTGTTCCGTATGCTCCACAACCTTCCCACCCGATGCCACGATATATCCAGACCCTCACGCGTCTTACACATCCAATCGTTTTCTTTGTCGGCCTTGCTTTACCGCAAATGGCGGATCCAAAGGAGACTGTCCCGAATGTCACCGCCCAGTTCTCATTCTCAAGAGCGAAGGTGGATTCGTTGAGAACTCAGGTCGCTTTTGGCACAAGCGGTGCTTCCGCTGTGAGGCCTGCTCCAAATCCATTGGCGAAAACCCGATGGTGGACTTATTGGGTCGGCCCTGCTGTGCGGACTGCTTTGACACCTGCTTAAAAAGATCACCCGGGAAGGATAGCGCCAAGAGTAGCCCCAGACGACCTTTTGATAGTCCTGGAGCAAGAGAGAAGAGTAGCAACATCGGAAGCCATAAAGGTGACAGAAAAAGTCGCGAAGGGAGCCCAGCCATCGAGGAACTCGAGCAACGCTTGGGCATCATCAAGAGTAGAGAGAGCAGTCCCGCTCTTGAGGAGTTATCCCAGCGGATGACCGCGATTGCCGTTAAAACCCCCACGAAGGATTCGCCCAGTCGGAGCGCAGTATCACAGAGGCCCATATACCCCAGTAGCCGCGAAAATAGCCCTCTCGTGGATCGCAGGGAAAGAGCGAAGAGCATATCGAGCATGGGTGGATCGCCTTTCGCATCGCCGGGCAGTAGGCCCCCGGAAAGGGTCATCGACAGGCAGGTCAGCCCATCGCAGATAGTGTATGAACGGTTCGCGAGTCCGGAGCGCGAGACAAAGGGGCCACGCACCGACAGCCCTGCGCAAGATGATGCTGTTGAACAGATGAAGCAGAGGTTCTTGAGGCACGCAGCGTCGTCCTCGTCACTTTCATCCAACGCTGCAGCCTCCGTAACACCGTTGCGTGAGCGGTCGTCGCATCAGTCGTCTCCCGTGGTCAAATCTCCCACCCCGCAGAAGCTGCTGTCCCGAATTCCTTTGTCTACTTCTAGAAACGGTTCACCGAGCTTACGCAACAGCTTCAGCACGTCGAGCCTGGCTTCGTCCGCTAGAAATTCCTACACGGAGACAGATTCATCTGTTCCCTCTACCCCTGATATAACTTCCGACTACTCTGACACACAGACTGAATCTTCCACGTCCTCACCGCCTTCCACATATGTTACACCATCGTTCAGGGACGACGTCTTCACCTCGAGCCAGCGGATATACTCTAGCTCGGAGACCACAGATGAAGGTGGGGAGGAGGACGCTTTTAGTAGACGGCGGACGCCAACACCGAAGTCCAAGGCGAAAACTTTGCCAAGCGCGGTTGCTGCGTCTCCCGCCCACAATTGCGGTGCATGTGGTGGCGCTTTGTTCACCAAGCAGGGCAGCGGGAAATACGTGACTGTACCAGAGGAAACGAGAACGGGCGGTGCCAGTTCCAAGACGTACCACACTGAATGTTTCAGATGTAGGGTCTGTCAAGGCCCGTTCAAGGAGACCGGCGCGGGGCAGGCCATATTTGTGAGAGCTGAGCAAGGAGCATGTCATCCTGAGGTAAACATATTCTTATTTTCCCCATATGCGCAATACTCAAATATTCTACGTTTCCAGTGTGCTCCTCCAGAGAAAATCAAGACTTGGTCTGTACCCAGCTCAAGAATCTCGTATACTACAGCAATCAAGGATCCTGCTCCATCACTCCCAAAGTCTACTGCCGCAACTTCGAAATATGCCGGTTCCTCGCGTTATAACAATAATCCTCAACCAAGCGTGTCTTCTACGACGAAGCCTCCCCCGCGTTTTGGAGGTTCGGCCGCTTGCCCTGGATGTCGTAAATCGGTATCACCAATGGAGCCAGGTGTAGTCTCTGGGCCACAGAGCATGAAGTGGCATGCTGCGTGTCTGGTATGTGGTGGCAAAGACGCTCTCAAGAAGGGTCGCAGAGCCGATGCTAAACAGCCCGGCTGTGGGAAGCGACTCGATTCTGCTGCGAAGTGCGACAGTGAAGGAAGCGTTTGGTGTCGCGAGTGCCTGGTGAGCTTGGTCGACTAAGCGATGCATTCAGTTATTGATGTATGTTGCAATTTAGCTGTTGTTGCCCTCGGACCTTCGAAATGCATCACCAACCCGAGTGGCACCGCTCGTGCCGTCGTATACTGGTCGCAGTAATGGCCCCTTCGGTAGTGGCCCCGCCCAGGTTGCTACGCAATTTACGGGAACTACAACCATTGCGAGGCAGTTCACTGGCATTGGAGCTACCGACGCTGCGATTATGCGACAGCTGACAGGGGGCAGCGTCAGTCCTACGAGACGCCCTGGCAGTCCTACGAAGCAGCTTGGGATGATGGGAACCCCAAGGCCTAGACCTAAGAGTGTTATTGGCATGAGGAGCTTGAAGAGCGTGGACGAGGGTCGAGGTATGTACCTTGTCAGACAGATGACAGGAGCAGGTGACTAGACCTGCGTCGTTCTTTGCCATTGTGAGTACCTGGGTACTTCGATGAGCTCACAAGCCGACCGCACATCGCCGATGGCTGGGCCCCTCTGAATCTGACTCTGAGGTTACCCCCTCGCAAACATTGATGCCGGCCACTCCACGAGTGGCGCGTGATGGCCTGGCCCTGGGTGGACAGTTACTTTCCTATATAGCATATACTCATTTCGAACGTCTCTAACTCGTCGCATTAGTTTTTCTGGGTGTTACGGACAAGGCTAATTGGCAAATATGTTTATTATTTTCAAACACGCACAAGCTTATGTGCACGTGCAGCTTTATAAGTGTCATGTCGCGGTCCGTCGCGTCGTTGCATTACTTGGTTGCTTCCTGTCACCGTGGGTGCCCTTTCTGTTGTCAGGACATCATGTGGGCAAGCAACCCGACTGGCATCGCTACTAAGAGAGGTCTCAATGTGATCCCGATTCTGCTCTCCTTCTTCCACTGCGCCTTTTGTAGTAGCAGGCCTCAGGGAAGGCTCAAGCTGCGCTTTCGTTTCTCATCGGCTCTGGCAGCTCGTTCTTTTCTTCAATCACGACTCTTCTGTTCCCTTGATACCATTTGTGCTTGCGATCCCGTTTTTGCGAAAGGTCACTGGTGGACCTAGCGCCTGCGGCGTGCCAGAGCTCCCTCCCCTTCCTCACGGCTAAATTATTGTCAAATCATTGCGACTTTCCATGTCGAGTGATTCGATATGGGCCCTTGGGTCGTATACCTTCCCAGGATCTTTGACTTTGATCAACGATACGGCTGTGAGTTTCCCCAATTTTACAACATTGGTGCATTTTCTCACCTACACGTTTAGATTGAGAACATTATTGCAGATATACCTTTCTTGGGAGTTGGACTGCTTGGCTTTGGTGTCATCACTTTCTTTCTAGTCATGAAGCAGGCCAAATTGTAAGTTCACCATTCAGATGTCCATGATGAAATGTACTGAAACCAAATCAGACCGTCGCTGGTTCTTCATGCATCAGTTATCATCGCTTTCTTCGCTGCTCTCTTCGATCTAAGTCAGCTCATCTCGAGAGGTCGAAATCAGTCGTCCGATTCGGCTTTTGTTTCAGGGCTTGTAACAGCCCGTGACGTCTTCCTCTCCGTTGCCACTGGCTTTCGGTTTCTCTTCTTCTGGTTGTACGTGGCGGAACCCCCTCGAGGAGAGACTGCCCTTCCTCTCGCGCATAGCGGCACATGGGGGCGATGGGGCCTTCTAGGCCTCGTGTTAAAGTGGATATTGCTAGCTATGACGCTGTCCATGAGCATTTTACAAATCATCTGGCGCGTTTCATCAAACTCCGACCAAAACGGTTTTGGCACCGTTTATGGTGCAGAATCAGCTATGGAAATCATCGCATCCGCAGTGCTGCTGATGAAGCTGATTTTGAACGTGAGCATCACCTCTGTCGCTCCACGATACAATGCTCTGTGGGATTATTCTGCCGTAATTGTGGCTCTCTCAATTAACCTTGGTGTTGGCATAGGAAATGTTGCCACATGTGAGTACTCGAGCTGAATACATTCTACATCAGGGCTCATTCATTTACACAGTCGCTTTCTCCGAATCTGCGCTTGGCCGCTTCTTCATGGCGATCGAGATATACATACTCATCGTGTACACTCTCATTGCAGCATTCCGCGATCATGTTCTCGTGAAGCCTCCGGGAAATATCGATTCGAAAGCTGCGGTGGAAAATCGTCCTGAGGTCAAGAGGAAAGCAGACATCGAATCGAATCCGCCCCGTTTCTTGACTACCACGTCTAATCTGAACCTCCCGAGGAACGACGATCATGTTGCGTCAGTCCGGCGCACACCCAGCCCTTCCCGCTTTGCGACTTGGATACTGCCTCGGAAGGATTCACACCGGCGATCCATCGGTGAAGGCGACCGCGTTGACCTTTGGAACCAAGCAGAGGGTGCCGACACAACGGTCCAAACTGCTCCAGCTGGTCCCAGTGGACGAGGTTCGCCTTACAGCTATCAGTCGTTCATCGACGAGGAAAGAGCCGGCCGAGCATCATCGCGCGCCCTGTCTTTGGTGAATCCCGATCCCGGATCTTCTGCACAGGACGAATCGGAATCTCGGTGGGCCGCAGATACTTCAGAATCGGATCCAAATTCCTTCCCTAGCAGCAGAGGTGCAGAAGCCCCTGCCCGGGACAGCACTGATTCGCTTCGGCCACCCCGCATGCCGCAGCTTGATGCAAAATCATCGTATTCCATTGGCTCTTATTATGGGCGGGGTCCGTCTCCCGCAGATGCACAACCTGTCGCTCGCGAAAGCGATTCCCCCATATACGCTCTCGACGGCATTTTGCGCGGCGCCCAGGAGACCGGGGACCCTCCTGGGAGCGCTGGGCGCCTCCGGGATAGTGGGACATCTGTGAACTCTTCGTCATTCGGCGAGTTGCTACGCCAAAAAAGCGAGCTTGACAACAGCATTGCCGCTCTGCGTCTCTTTTCTCCTCAGCAAGGGAGGATAGCGAGTCCCGCAGCGTTGGGGGATAGTCGGAGGCCTAGTGGGGAATCCAGCAGGATACCACCATCCTTGCACGATAGCGATATATCACTCGACGACTTCCCCGAGCCTCCCAACATCATCAGTGTCACTGCCAATGGCATGCCGCCCCGCCCGCCACCGTCGTTGCGAATCAAAGCAATCAAGCAGAACAGGCGTAGTGTGCGCGACAGCGACACCGGCGCATACCTGCCCATGCCAAGAATGCCAGTCATGAGCGATTTCGACTTCCCATTAACTCCCCGATCGATTCCCAATTCCCCGATACGCAACAGTGGGGATGCCGTGCCTGCTTCCCGGACTGGCGTTGACTCGGTTGGGACGCAATATGATGTCACTTCGTTTATCGGAAGTGAGTGAATTCGTCTGTCCAGATTGCTCCAATGATTGAACTTGCGCTGTTGCGATTTCCTAGATTTCATGGACCCGAGCTCGCTCAAGAAGAGCTCGGCTCTTGATAACCTTGCCGACATACAGTCTGAAGACGGTCTCAGCGAGGTCAACGAGAGCGATACCAGCATTTTGCCAGTTCCAGAACCAGAACCACGGCCACTGGGGTCGGGTTTGCGCGCTAAACCAGCGCATCTGAACTCGTCGCTTCTTGCTGTTGATCGAGCCGCAGTGCCATACAGCCCTGCCACTGCGTCAAGTGGCATATGGACTGCGCGACGATTGACGGATGAAGGGTTTCAACCCAGGAATGTGGTGGCCGCAAATACAAATCTCGCGGCCCCTCCCCGCGGATATGCTCTTCCCGCCATTGGGATAGCTGACGCCAATCTCTCGCCCCTGTCGCTAAGCAGCTCACTTTCGTATGTCAGCGGATCTCTTAGTGCGAGGAGGCTGCCACCTCCCGCCGGGAGCCTGCCGACCAGGCCGCGCTTGACTGTTAGCCCACCGAAGCCCGCATCACCGCCTGGTGACTCGGAAGGACGACCGGAGAGTGGGGTTTCTCCGTTGACGCTGTCGCGGAAAGTCGGGAAAGCATTCTGATTACGAAGTCGCTCCTCCGGAATTGTAATTTTATAATAAATTTATCTACCTTTCATAGTGACTCGAAGTTGACTCGAAACGAGCATGTAGTTTGGCGCATCAGACAGTTGTATACCGGCCGGTGTAACACAAAGTACAACACTTTTGCGCGAGTCCCACTGCTCGCAGTTTCAACGCTGGCTCTTCAATTTTCGTCTCATATTCAAAATACATTATTGTGTGTTTTGCGCATAGTACTGCAATTAAGAGAATGTACAGCACGGTATTTCACGCAGCGGCAGTTGACTCCGGCGATAGCACTTACGCGTGTAGCGCGTACAGACGCGTATAGTGGGGACTGGCAACGCCTGCCAAAAGCTGTGTCGACTATTGTGCCCGGCCTAGCACTGTGGCCACATTTCTGACGGAAACCCGTTTGGAGGTCGCTCACGAGAGATTCTTGCAAACTGTTGGTATTGAATAGTCTTTAATTTTCTATTTGGAGAAATATGTTCGGGCCAGAATTTTTATATTGTCTATGTTGGGCGAGATTTTCTCACGTTTGAAGGTGAAGATGGACAGTTATAAAAATTCTGGCCCGAACGATCTGTTTAAAATGCATCAAAACGTTTACTGGGGACATCAGTGGACATGAACAAGGAGGATAGGATATCAAAAGTGGGGTTTTACACGATTTTTCAGTGAAATACGCCCCCTGTTCAAGCCATAAGCTTTGCATAGCTACAAAGTTATGATCAATCGAATTAGAATCGAACTGAACCTACTCAAGATAGTTGAAACTTCGCCAGACCAATATGTTGAGCCCAAGATATGTGATTTTCAACGAGAAGGGCTCTGAGACGGCGCGCGTCCCGATTAGGCAAGTGGCCCTCCGCGAGCTCGTGCCAATGATGACCGATGATGAGTTATACCACGAATGATGCATTAATTGGGACATTTGACTAATGCAGAGCACAAATGTACATACATTACATACAAGAGAACGTATTGGCTTCAGACGTGAGGTGATTTGAGCAAGAACAGTAAGAGAATCGTGTCGAGCAAGCGATTTGCCATCGATTGTGGCGCAAATCGACGAATTTCCTAATTGGGTCGACACGCCGTTTGGCGCGGCATTGCCAGTCCCCACGTATAGACTCGTATAGACGCAGCGCGGCCCGTCGGCAGCCAACGGCCATCAGCGGCCATCTCGTTAGTGCCCGCCCTCAGGCACTGGCAGGTACAGCGCTAAGGGAGTCATTATCTTAGCAACTGCCAGGGTCCACGCCCACGGCGACCCATTATTCTATAAAGCCATGCGTATCCACCGCCCAGCTTTCAACTGTTCCCCTTTTATTCCAAAATGCCTGCTTTCCGAAGAAATCAGCCTGCAAACAGCACCGGTACCGTCGGGTCCCAACTGACGTTCTTTGGACTGGTGGGCATAGTGATGACCGCGTTGAAACTCAAGGATCGCTGGGACGATTGTGAGTATAATGGCCCCCAAAGCAACAAAAAAGTTCCTAGGCTGATTTGTCGCGTCCCCCGACAGATAGACAGCTTCCCAATGATGAGGAAGGCGCAGTGAGACTGCCGGCCAGTCCTAATACCGCACCGCGCGACATCACGGGAGGCGACGACGACGTTTCGATGATTGATACACAGATTGCCCGACCTAAGCGTGTCAAAAAGAGAGGCTGCTGCATGTGTTGCGGCATGGAGTGCGTTGTTTTGTTTTCGAGAGATGCGCGTTTGCAGAAAAGCTCATTTGGTTTGTGCTCGCAGCTGTACGATCTTCTGGAAGGCCATCGGGATTGTGTTGCTTCTATTCACCATTTGGAATGCACTCAAGCTTGCCAAATGGTTCATGACTGTTAGTAGCTTCTTCTACATCGTCTTCATATCTTAACCTCTGTCCACACAGCCAACCCCCACCGGACTCGAGGAGCTCCCGAGTTTCGGCACGTCGTTGGGCTGCTCCTCTGCCTCTCACATATATGAGGGCGCCCCCCAAACCTACACAAGCCCCGTCGCGGCTACTGGCTCACAGCACACCTTGGACCTGTGGGGTGCAGCAATGGGCACACTGACCATAACCTCAGCCGCAGCCGGCGCCACCGACATCACCCTCGAACTCACGGTGCGGACCGACGACGCAGCTCTGCTGCAAGGCGTTTCGATGAGCACCACCAGCCCTGAAAAGGCAACCACATGGACAACAGCTACCCTCAACACACCTATGGCCATCGACGCGCGCAGCGCGTGCATGCGCTTTGACGCCACACTACACGTCCCCGCGGCCTTGCGCAGCCTCCAGGTGAACGCGAATTCCATCACCCAGATCCGCTTCGACCCGCACGCGGAGCTCAGCCTGGACACACTCGCCGTGCATATGGCCGGCGGTGAAGAGCGCAGCATGCTCGAGCTAAGCGCCGGCGTGCAGGCGGCAAATATGGACGTGCGCGCACGCCGCGGCTGGATCGTCGGCGACGTCGCGATCGGCAACAGCACCACCATCACCACCACGGGCGACTGCGTCGCGAACGTCCACGTGCGCCCGTCGCCGCCCGCCAGCGACGCGAAGCCCGCGCCGGCGTACCTGACCACTGTGCACGCGACGGGGCGCACGGAGTATATCTACCAGAGCGATCCCGCGCACGCGCACCGGCCGATTGTCAGCTCGCACTCGTCGACCCGAGGAGGGGATTTGTACCTGACGTACAAGAACGCGGAGTATTCAGGCCCTGTACAGCTTGCGGCCAAGTCGTATACGGCGAGTGGGCTGCAGGGGTCAGTTTCGTCCATGCCAGGCCAGGTGGGGAAGGCACTCCCTTGGGTGGGAAGTGCGGACGGAGAGGACGTGCTGGTCATTAACTCCCGCAAGGGCTGGGTTGGGCTCTATTTCTAAGTTATGGTTTCCTTTTTCTTATACTCATAGGGGGGCCTGAAACGGCAAATTGGACACTGGGATTATTTCAACATCTCGTTGCTGGAAGAAAATGGACTGTATTTTTCGAAGAGCAGTTCCATCGTAGATGAGAAGGTGATACGCGTCCAGTACGCGTGTGCCAAGTGTATTATACGAGAACTACTTTCTCATTGACTACAAATTGACCATCATTATATCGTTTTGATCAACACCCTATTCAACATATATTACTTTTAATCCCAGTCCTCGTTCAGCCAAGGAGAGCTAAGTAGGATTTGCGTTAATTGGTTCATAACAATCTGGAATACTCCCACTTGTAGCCCTTGCCTCTCCGTTCTGCAGTACTTGATATGTTGTACCTCTCCACGACACTTCATTGCCGAATATTGCCAGCATGTAGATGGGGAAAGCAAGGAGCTCCCTTGCAATCCACCCGCCTATAAACTGCCAGCGGGAAGCAGCAGGAAGGGGGTATCCAGCCAATGACTCGTACACGTCGAGATCAACCCACAGGAAGGATCCAAAATGCGCCACCAGCATTATCCACGCCGGAAACCCTGTTAAATATCGCAGGCTGATGGCAGCCAGCACGCCCACGACGACGCTTTCCGTGAACGGCTCGAGAAGAGTCGCAGCAAGGATCATGTGCTTGCGAACTCGTATCCACCTGACCCGACGCCAGACGTAGTCTGCTAAAGTCATGTGTCCAACGAAATTGTGCGCTACATCGCACGAGAGATCGTGGCGTATATCAAGCTCGTGCCATAGGGCGCTGGCGAGCATGTTATCCTCGGCCAGGTACTTGCCAAACGCAGCCAAACCTTTCGTCGGTTCGGGGTGACTGCGCAGGCCATCGTGAGGTTTCAGCGACCCATCCACGCGCTCCACGTCCGACCTGCGAAATAGGTTTGACTTCCCCACGACGCATGAATCAATAGCCGTGGAGTTCAGGGCAATGTACATCTTGGCGTGATTTGTGTTCAAGAAAGCCTCTTCGATCTGGGAGCCTATATATCCTGCGCCGCTGACGTGCGCGAATGGAACATGGTGCACCACACCAATACGCTTTCCGGCTCCTAGCATATAGTTCTCCGAGGGTCGATTTAAGGCATCTACTGAGCGGGCAAGTGTTCCAGGCGAGACCGTGACGCCCGAATCGATGACCCATAGTATGTCGTTGGCAGCTTCGTGATAAGGACGCATAAGATTGTTCACTTTGGGGTTGACGCCGACCACTTCCTCGCCTGCAAAGATAGGTCGGTTGTTGGTACATGATGAGCGTAGTGAATGCAGCGTACCTGTGGAGATTTTTGCATCCACGTCCGGGTACTGGCGCATCAATTCGCGCACAACACAAAGGGCCTGGTCATTCTCATCCGCAACAGAGAAGATGATCTCAAAGTTGGGATACTCCTGCTGGAAAGTCGACTCGAGGTTTTCGTACAAGTTCGTGTCCAGTCCTTTTAATGGTCGGAGGATGGAGACACCTGGCGCAGTGGATGAAGTCGCCAAAGGTGATCGGGGGCGAACTCTGTATCGCTTCCGTCTAAAGGCAAGTCAGTCTAAAGATGCGCAGCAAAGGACATGGACATGTGCACTCACGCCGTGATACACCCCGATAACCCGAGGGCCCACAAGACAATATACCACGTCAAGACAATCACTGCCAAGATGGTCTGCGCATTGTAGGATTGAGCTGACGAGGGCTCCGTTATTGCCATGCAAGGAGGTCCTAGGCTGTGACTGTAGGTCGAGACCTTAGAGTAGGGGACTTGAACGTGAGACGAGTCGTAAGTTGTCGTGACAAAGAGCGCTCAATAATGTCAAAGGGCCGCGGTTGTTTACTGAATGACATGTGGCTGTGTCCCACCGTGACCTTGACAATTCTGAAGACTGAGCTTGGTCCCAGCTGGACGGCTTAATGCAATATATTAACGATTGAAATATCAACAAATATTGCTATTTTTACCACTTTAATGCTCACATGTGTGAAGATGAGGCTAGATAGTTCAGAATAAGTACACATTTGTGCACTAACCAATGTTCATTTATTTCAACTCGTGTAGTTGAAAGAGCTCCACGCTATTCTTAAACGCCTTCTCTGTGACCTTCTCGTATGGAACATCTTCGTTTAGCCTATGCATGACCCATGCTACAGCTCCGATGGCGGTCGGCTCGTTCCTCCCTTTGACCGGTCTGCCCGCCACAAACGCCTCTGGCTTAGTTGCAACAGGTAGATATAGACTTCGCAAGGACGCTGCAAGTGTATCTAAATGGGCTTTAGAGGCGTGTGTCGATGTCATAGAGCACCAAGGAGCGTCTGTTAGCAAGCTCTGTTAGCGAGCCCATCAAATTAAATAGAACCTTTGTGGCAGAGCACCTGTTTCGAGCAGTAAATATTCTGGGCGAATGACAGCAGCAGCTTTGAGATTTTCAGGAGTTTTCAAAGAGCATCCATTGATACTAGCGGATCATTCAATCTTAAGAACTCTTTTTCAATCGAGAGTAATTTGTATACGAACCTGACATGGAAACCCATTGCTTGGTATTCGAGGGCATCTTCCGGAGGGCCGGTGAATGAGTGTACAACTCCTCCTCTTGCCCCAATATCGCGACCACCATTTTCTCCAAAGCCCTCCTGGCGCAATATATCGACAAAGTCGGCATGCGCTGCCCTAGAATGCAAGAAGAGAGGTAGATGCCATTTCTTGGCAAGAGCTAGCTGTGATTCTTGCACATACGCAAGGTTAGTTGAATATTTTTGAAAGTAGATCATCCTCACTAAAATGCTTTTTCTGTACTTCCTTGTCGGCAAAATGAAGGCGGTCATAGTCTTGAGGACCAAATCAGCTCGCTCAGACTCGGGACTGGAAATGTTCATACCTAAACCGCACTCGCCAACAGCAACAACTCTTCCTTGGCCCTCAATGTGCTGTTCTATCATTTTGTCCAGTGCGTTCAGGTAGGCACTCGGACCGCCGGAATGCTTGTCAAATTCTGATGACCGGGTTGGGTGACAGCCTATGGTGGCATACAAGTCTGTAAACACAAAATCAGTCGTTACCGGATGCAAATTTTTGTGGAATGTACGAACTGTGCTTCTTGGCCAGTTGTAATGCTTGCTGGGATTCTTTAAGACTACCACCTGTGATAATCATAGATTTTACCCCCGCTACACGAGCGCGCTCCAGCATGGCTTCAAAGTCATCTGCAAAATCATCCCAATATTCAGCAAAGTGTTACTGATGTGTGCTATCATTCAAACCATCGTGTTTCTTCCTCCCATGGTGCACTCCCCGAAAGACAGGATCAGTGAGATTGACTGATGATCACTCTATCAGTTCTGATGGCCAACTATTCATCAGACCATTTACCTCCAATATCTGAGGAAATATGTATCGTTTGATTGAGAAAGCAACGCGAAAGGTCGATAGCGAACCTATAAATCTGAAATTCAACCCCGCGGAAGCCGAGGGTTCGGAGGGTTTCGCAGGTATCACTTCGACTGGCATGGCGGAGAGTGTAATGCGTCTGATAGAGATGATGTTCCTCCGAAAAGGCCGTGATGATAGTCTTAAACTCAAGGTCGCCAGTGTGCAAGATATCGACGCTCCAAGTTGGCCGACGTGTTGAAAGAGTCACCAGAACCTGTCAGAGCTTGCAATTAATAGCCTCACCTAAAAATGCCGATATACCCCTGTCAGAGAGCGTTGAAAATTCTGGCATGCAGTTTGGCCCTGGTCTCATCCGCGAGAACGGGACGCAGGCATCTAGTCCCCGGAAGATGAAGAGCCGTAAAATCCATATAGCATGTCAGCGTAATGGGCATGCGTCTCCGATGCGGCTCTCGATGACCACACAGGACAGCATCGGCCGCGTGGGAGTGTTTCTTTGTCTCATTTGCGACTTGCGGAAGTTGGTCTAGTGGCCCCTTTCTATTCGTTCCCTCCCACTTCCCCCTCCGATGCGTTCAGTGCTTCGTGCGACGGCTTTTCTCCTTGCGGGTCTCGTTGCTGATGTTAGCGCCATATCCAAGATAACCAGGCAGGGCCGCTACCTCTACAATTCGACGCAGGATAGGTTCTATATCCAAGGAGTTGCATACCAGGAGCAAGGTAAGCCAGCCACTCCCGCGCACCGTTTGATTGGCGCTAACCCCCACTCAGGGACTGTTATCAGCAGCGCTGCTAATGCCTTTGGCGAGCCGTCGAGCTTCATCGATCCGCTCAGCAATGGCACAGCTTGTCAGCGCGACTTGCCGTTCTTGCAACAGCTGAAAGTCAACACTATTCGAGTAAGCTGGCTTGTCTGATCATCAAGCAGACATGTCCTGAATCTATAGAAAGGCGTACAGCGTGAACTCGTCACTTAATCACGATGACTGCATGCAACTGTTCAGCAACGCGGGAATATACACCATGTGAGTGCGCTGCCAGTTGTGTGGCAACCAAGTACTGACGACATTTGCTTAGCATTGATCTTACTTTACCTGTCAATGGCTCCATCGAGTGAGAGATGTTCAGGATGTGCCTCTGTTGTTTTGCTGATCATCAGCGTCTAGCCGCGCTTCACCGAGTTGGTCGACTAACCTATTGAACTTGTACACCGACACCATCGACGCATTCGCCAAATACGACAACGTCCTTGCCTACAATGTTGGCAATGAGGTCGTCATCCAGTCCAATGGCACGGATGTGGCCGCATATGTCAAGGCGGCCGCGCGAGATATCAAGGCTTACCTGTAAGTTCGTTCCACCATACGTTAGATGCAGCACTGAATCTGCCATTTTCTTAGCACCTCAAAGTCATCCTCCGCATTGGTTGGATACGCCTCTATTGATGGGACATCCGACTTTAAAGACCCATTGGCCAACTACCTGTCTTGCGATCCCTCGAACGGCAACTCTGGTTCTACGTCGATCGATCTGTATGGGTTAAACAATTAGTGCGTTGACAATTATGATTTTTGTATGATCCAGGCTAACACATTTCCAAGTGAATGGTGTGGTAACTCCACCTTTGAGGCGTCATATGCTGGTGTGGAAGGCGACTTTGCCGGATATAATGTGCCAGCATACTTCAGCGAGTTTGGTTGCATTACTGCTGGAGCGCGAGATTGGACAGAAGTGGCAGCTCTCTTCAGCTCCCAGATGTCTCCCGTGTGGTCAGGTGGCCTGGCTTTCTCGTACTTCCCTGCTACGAGCGTCCAAGGCCAATTTGGTATGGTCAACATCTCCGCAGATGGCTCCACTGTAACCCCTCTGCCGGACTTTGACACATTGGTCACACAATATGGCCAAGTCAACGCGCCGAACACCCCGCTTCAGGGCGCCGCTGGCAGCACATCCTATCCTGGGTGCCCGGCCCAGAACGCGACTTGGCTCGCATCGCCCAATTTGCCCCCCACGCCGGACAACGCAGCATGCGCTTGCTTGGAACAGGACTTGAGCTGCCAATTCACTCCCGAGATTAGCAATTACACAATCGTAGTGGGAGAACTGCTAGATGCCGGATGCAGCCTGCTTGCACAGGCTGGAGGAAACTGCAATGACATCTCCTCTAGTGGAGCCTCTGGCACGTATGGTCGTGTGTCTTACTGTGACCCACGTGAGTGACCTTCGTTCACGCTTCTGCACTTATTTACTGATATGGTTTTCCCACAGCCACCAAGCTGTCGTTCGTCTTCACTCAGTACTATCAGGCGAACAACAGGAACCCCGTATCTTGCAGTTTTGCTGGTAACGCCACAGTTAATGGTGGGGCTCCTTCGGACGTGTCCTCGGCCAATGCTGCTGCTACAGCCTGCTTCGCAAGTGTATCTGCCGTGTTCACTCCCACATCGCCAGTTACCGCCAGCTCCTCGGCTACGGGTTCATCCACGTCGAAGTCAGGTTCTTCCAATGGCGCTCTGCCATTGATTGGTGACTTACGGGTGTTCTGGGGTCTGGGGCTTGCGCTCAGCATGGCGATTGCCAGTGGTGTCTGGACTTTAGCATGAGAGATTCGTTTTTATATGGGACTTCAGCTCGAAAGCACTCTCGGACTCGTTGACTGGCTATCTAAATATCTCTTAGTACTTATACCTTCTATCTGTCTTTCACTCGAATTGCCGCTATTGTTATCGAAACTTGCACGATGGTCCCCGCAATGTTGTTGTGATCTGGTTGAGTTCTGAATGTCGACCCCAGTGGACCTTGAGTGGACCTGCCCATAACGTGCCCGTGGGAACGCGTGGCGGCGTGGCCTGTTTGCTTTCGATTTTCGAGCCCGCCCCCTGTTCCCAAACCTCCACCCTAACACACTGCAACATGGCAGCTTCGCCTAGTGCAATGGACACGCAAGATAAATGGAGTACTGCTGAAGCCCAAGGCGCTGAAACTATGGGTCCAGTCGGCAATGTCGATTCGGCCAACGGGGCTCCTGTTGACGGACAGGGCGACGAGAACCCAGACTTCACTCGGGGCTCTAGCGTTGGCGGTGGTAGCAAAGCGGATTCCTCCTTCCGCGAGAAGCAGGTCAAGGTGCTTAGTGTTCGTCTCTCACTGTTCTTCTGTTTGGTTTCTGGCATGGGCTGCCGCCTCGTTCTTGTGTCTGTCGTTTTGCCTTGATCACGGGCTTGCGCGAGGATGGTCTCAGAATTTGCTGCTGCCCACGCTTTCCTCCTTCTCGTTATTACTGTATCTCGACTGGGTGTTTACATTCTGCCGTCTAGCCGAACAAGGTCTATGTTGGGGGCCTCCCGGAACACACGCGCCAGGAGGATTTACAGAGTTGTTTTGGCAAGATAGGCACCATCACCAACATTGAGCTCAAGTACGTTCCATGTTATATCCTAGTGACCGAATGCTGACCGAACATTTGCGCTTTCGTTTCCAGAGTTGGCTATGGCTTCGTCGTAAGTGCTTGCTGTGCCACACCCCCTCCTCGTACCCAATGCATTTCCCCAGGAATTCGAAAGTCGCGATGCAGCAGAAGAAAGTGTTGCCAAGTATCACGAAGGCTATTTCATGGGCAATAAGATTCGCGTTGAGCTGTCCCATGGCGGTGGTAGGACTGCGAAGTATTCAGGTGATCCAGGGGCATGTTTCAAGTGCGGCGAGATGGGTCACTGGGCCAGGTGCGTCTCCTTTCCCCTGAAACTGGCACTTTCTCAAAGAGTATCGGTTATCCAGAGAATGCCCCAACCACAATGTTACGCAAGGCTCACAAGGGTGAGTGGAATACACGGGACCTCGATGACAGTACATTAATGGAACAGGAATAGCAACGGTGGTGGGCGCCGGCCTAGCAATGCTTTGATTGATAGACTGCAACCTCCCAGGGATCTGCCGCCCCCGCCACCAAGGGACTTCCCTCCTTACCGCGATGATTTTGGACCTCCGGGAGGTCGCTATCCTCCTCGAGATGTGAGATATGGCTATGAGTATCCTCCTCCCCCACCACCAGGCCGCGACTTTAGGAGAGCGCCATCCCCTCCTAGAGACTACCGTGACTATCCTGCTGGTCCGCCTCCTATGCGACGTGACTATGATGACTATAGAATGCGAGGTCCTCCTCCGCCTCCTCCGCCCCCGCCTCGCCCTTACGATCGGGCAGGCTATTATCCACCAGAAGAAGGGCCACCTGGCTATCCCCCTCCTCGCTACGGGATCCCACCGCCTGTGGCCCGTGAGGCATACGACCGCTACGACAGGCGCCCTCCGCCTCCCGGCGACAGATACGCTGGCTACCCTCCGGGCCCCCCTGCTGCTAGACCTAGAAGTCCTATCGGTGGTCCCATCCCTCGTGGACGCGACGAATTTGAAAGACCTCGGTGAGTTCTATGTGCATCTTATTACTTGGAGAGCAAAACTATAACAATAATACTTTGTAGCGATTACCCGCCTCCTGACGCACGTGGACGTCCTCTGACCCCACCTCGTTACGGAGAAGCTCCCCAACGCATGGGTAGTGCCGAGCCAGCGAACAGATATCGGTAGGTTCTACAGCCCTTACGACAAAGATATTTGCTCACACATCCTAGTCGTCGTTCTCAAAGCCCCCCTTCAAGATCTAGTGGTGCAGTACCTTATGATCCTGGCTATCCCGGCGGCTCTAATGGCTTTGCTGGCAACGGCTATTCTGGCAATGCGCCTGGCAGTGCCCCGCCTAAGAACGGCGGCGGCCGAGACTATCCCCACCCCCCTAGGAATGGTGGAGATATTGCCTCAGGTTACAGAAGGCCTTGAATACTGTTGCGCTCTGCACTCTGGGCGTGTGGTTCCACTCCCGAGATCTAAAGCCTTGACTCCCTTTCTTCTTTCTTTGAGCCTGGATCTTACTTAGTAAAAAGCTTTAGTACTGTGGCTATGTACTTTTTTTTAGCATATGCCTATGAGGGACTTCTGTCGCCGTCTTGAATATCATCTTACTAAATTCTATTATTTCTAACAAGAATGCCAATCATGAGCCTAACATGAAGACTTGCGTGAGTCCTAGGTCGACTGGCGCTTGTGTACCCCAATTGTCTGGGTCGTCACTTTCCTCCGCTAAAGCCCCAATCACTGCACCCTATTTCTGCAGTAGGGTTTTTGAAGTTGGCCAGCATAGAGAGTGCTTTTTAAGTTATCGGACCAGTATTGCAGCAAGTCGTGAAACGGTCACGGTCATAACTTAAAAGCTCCGCGTTTCCAGTCCATCGAACGCGTTCACGCTCAGAGTCACTTTGTGACCTGAATTCCATGTGCAGCGATACTCAGCGATTCCTCCCATGCTACTCCAGTTCAACTACAATCTATCTTCCCAATCTCCAGACGAAAACTCAAGCTCATTGAACAACTGAATCTCTTACCAGTACTAGTATCAGGAGAGAAACACATTCACACTTGGTCAATAAATTAATCCGGCGCGGTTCAAACAACAACTTTGGTTTTCAACCAACAGACCTCTAGTCAGATACTGCAGAGAAGGAAAGGAGAGGTGCCTGATGCCTAAGAAGAAGAAAACACAGCTCAAGCCCGTGGCTCGCGGGTTCGCGACTACTTCGGTACCCAAGAAGGTTATCGCAGTAGAGGAAGACTCTGAAGTACTTGCTACCGACGTGGGGGGCTCGATCGAACATACTCCCCAGTCGGAAGGCCAGTCCTCAGGAACTGATGCGCCAGCGCAATCTACTGTCGATGAATTCGACCCCGATAAAGTGGAGGAGCAATCTTTGCAGAATCTGGTCGACCGTCTACAAGCGACGACTGAGAAGGATGTGATCAGAGCTGTGAAGGTATGCACAAGCTTTAGCATCAACCTACATATCGCTAATTCCGCTGAGTAGGCGATCGAGATGGAAAGGAGATACTCGAAGACCCTTCCCCGCTTAGATCTAGACCCATTATTGATCGACCGCATTCTTGCATTGTCTGCCATATCTGAGCCAAACGAAGGTTGGCCCTTCAAACTTGCAACATACACTGAAACCGACTGACACTTAAACATATCGTAGTCCGAAAAGCACTTGAAGAGCCGGAAGATAAGGCAACTGCTAGATTGGCGATTACTTACGGTGCTCTTAGGCGGCTTGGCTTCTCAGAGACTCGAGTGGAGGAATGCCTCCGCGCAGTTCCTGGCGTGGACTTAGACGAAGCTTTCGATTGGGTAAGTCTTGAGATCATCTGCGAAACATGTATTGTCTAACCAAGTCTAAGTTGTTCACATATTGTGCTGAGGACGAACTTGAAGATAATGGTAAGAGCAGCAGTTATATTTGGATAGAAACACAAACTGAACATTACCACCAGGTACCGAAGAAACTGAAGAGCCAAAGACACCTCGAACACCCCGTGGGAATAAAAGCAAGTCTGCCAAGGTACTACGCACTCCTGCTGAGTTTCAAGCGCCTCCAAAGCCACCACCATCAAAGAAAGCCTCTCGTCTTGACGCCAATGCTCCTAGTTTTGTTCCTTTCCAAAAGCCACCATTGCCGACGACCGACCACGAGAATGGCAATAACAACGATACCACTCCCAGGTTCCAATTCCAGAATCTGGCTGAGGACGCTCAGAGCTCTGAATCCGACCAGGACTCCTCTGAAAGTGATGACCCAAACGCTGAATATGTCCGATTAAAGATGCAAATAACAAGTCTGACTTCCCAGAGACTCCCTGGGAACAATGCGGACGCTTCAATCTTGAGAAACGCCCAAGCTCGTCTGAAAGAGGTCAAGAAACACTACTTTTTCGACGAGAAGAGTGCCGAGGAGGATTTCCGGAAGGAACGCGTTACAGCGGACGCTTTGGCTCTTCAGTCCAAACTACGCGGGCTCTCTATTGGGGGTTCCGGTCCAGCCATTCAAGAAACATCGGAGGCAAAGACCAGTAAGAAACGGCCGCCTAACATCCAACCTCCCAAACCATTGACACCTGCGCGAGCTCCTAATATCCTGGATGACGACTCCGATGACTCCGGCGGTATGCTCGACATTCTCGATGGGCTACCCGCTTCCGAAGTCAATGATAAAGGAACAACTGTCACCATCCGAGACATGGCTTTGCCTAAGCATTGGTCTGGACGTACTCCGAAAACATTGCTGGCTGAAACTGTCACCAAGGCCGACAGATATGCAGCTATCAGCTACCAGATTATCTCAGGGCATAGCCGAGCCAAGCGCGCTGCTATACATATCCGCTGGGACGGTCGAAAAGATGGAGAGTGGAGGATGGAGGATGTTGCTTGCCACGATGAAACTCAGGCAGAAGCTTACATTGCGGCTGTGGTCTTGCACGATCTGACATTTCCATTGACGGATGGCTTTCAAGCGAGCTCGTCAGCTGCTTCTGGAACCCAGACTTTCTTCAGGTTACTACCGGCGGTATATCGAGACCTATGGGACGAGCTTGAAGCCAAAAGGAAGACCCGTGATGATAGTATCAACCGCGGCGTCTGGGCAAGGCTGCGGACTATTGTAGAACCGAAGCTTGACACTGGTTTGAAGGTCAGCAGCTCACATTATGTGCCCGCTACCAAACTCATGTCAAAATGTTTCTAGCTTGGGAACAAAGGACAGAAGCCCGCTGTAGATATAAAGGACGTTTTTCATCCAAGGCAGCTGTCTGCGCCTTCAGATGCGGTATCCGAACAGCTCATTGCCGGCTTCAGTGCCCGTCAAGCGAGTCCCTCTTATCAGGAAATGCTTGTGCGTGTATGTCGAATTCTGTCTGAAATCTACTTAATTAGTGTCACCAGCATCAACGCAATAGCCTACCCATTGCCCAATATCGCGAAACAATTATCTCAACTTTAAATCAGTCACAGGTATTGGTTCTCAGTGGTGAGACCGGGTGGTGAGTATCTTGTCTTTTAAACTCTCTTGATATAATGTCTTACGAAAAAGAAATAGCGGCAAGTCCACGCAACTCCCTGCTTTCATATTGGAAGATCAGCTCTCGCAAGGAAAACCGTGTAAGATCTATTGCACAGAGCCGCGCCGAATCTCAGCTATCTCACTTGCCCAACGTGTCTCACGCGAACTGGGTGACCCGCCTGGCGCTGTTGGCACCATGAGTTCTCTCGTTGGGTACTCCATCCGACTCGAAAGTAATACATCTAGGAATACTCGCCTTGCTTTCGTTACCAATGGTATAGCATTGCGAATGTTGGAAGGCGGGACAGGACAGGGCGGCCATGGCACGGCATTCGACGAGATTACTGTAAGCTGCTCTTTGTTCAATCCATAAACCTGCTGACTGTCATCCAGCATATCATCATCGACGAAGTAGGTGATGTATCCTCGGTGGCTCCCATGCGTTCTAACATTCTTCACAAGGTCCACGAGCGTACAATCGAGTCTGACTTCTTGCTCATCGTTCTGAAATCTCTCATTGCTCAGCGGTCTGACCTGAAGTGAGTCGCTATCATCCTTGATATTAGAGCAAACCTTGATAACCTTGATCTTACTTCACAAGAGTGATTCTCATGTCTGCTACCGTTGATGCTGAGAAGATCTCTGCTTTCTTTGGCGGTTGTCCTACTTTGCATGTACCGGGTCGTACCTTCCCGGTTGACGTTCGTTATCTGGAGGATGCGGTAGAGTTTACCAAGTGGACAATCACCGAAAAATCCCCATATGCCAGGCGTCGTGAGTAATGGTGAACCATGCTTCCTCGATATCCCATTGAACTTGAATTATGCAGTTCACGACAAATTCTATCGCACAAAGGCGCGCACAGATTGGTCTGAAGATGTGGCTGCCCGCGACGAGGAGGAGGATGAGGACGACTCCGTCCAAGAGAACGTGAAACTAGAAAAGCGCTATTCTTCAGGTACAGCGACCACCATAAACCTCCTCGACGAGCGCATCATACCCTACGATCTCATCATCAGGCTCTTGGAACGAATCTGTTTCGAGGATGAAGAGCACGCCTCATACTCGGCTGCCATCTTAGTCTTTATGCCTGGGCTGGGAGAAATCCGCAAACTAAACGATCTACTGAGTGAACACAATTACTTCGGAGGGAACGATTTCAGCATATATCCTCTACACTCAACACTGTCTAGCGAAAGCCAAGGCGCAGTCTTCGATATCCCACCTGCTGGCATGCGCAAGATAGTGATCGGTAAATTGCTTTGTGATATTTAAAAATTACTGCTCACGTCTTCTAGCGACCAACATTGCTGAGACTGGTATCACAATTCCCGATATCACATGTGTCATCGACACAGGGAAGTACCGGGAGATGAGGTTTGTTTTGAGCACATTTGGTATTACGGCCAGCGTAACTCATCCCTTTTCCAGGTTTGATGAAAAGAGGCAGATCAGCCGACTTGTGGAGACTTTTGTCGCCAAAAGCAACGCTGCACAAAGAAGAGGACGTGCAGGACGTGTGCAGCGGGGCCTTTGCTTCCACCTTTTTACCAGAGTTCGCCATGACACACAGGCAGGTCCCAGGTCTACGAATCATCAAAAATGTCACTCATGGGTTCTGCTGCAGATGGCTGACAATCCATTGCCCGAGATGATGCGGCTGAGCCTATCAGACTTGGCACTCCGCATCAAAATCATGAAGATCAAAATTGGCACTTCCATCGAAGACGTTCTGTCACGCGCCTTGGATCCACCAGCGGCTATTAACGTGCAACGGGCCATTTCTGCCCTCGTCGAGGTTGGTAATATTCTATTCGTACATCTTTAGTAGTTTGGTCTGATAGTTGGCTGACTAGGTTCGCGCGCTGACCACTGCGGAGGATATCACTCCCATGGGCCGGCTGCTCTCCAAGCTCCCCACCGACGTGCATTTAGGCAAATTTCTGTTGACAGCGGCGCTGTTTCGCTGCCTCGACCCTGCGCTCACAATTGCGGCGGCGCTGAATTCCAAATCGCCATTCGTGTCGCCGTTTGGGCACGAAGACCGCGCGGATACCGCCAAAGCATCTTTTCGCGTTGGTTCGTCCGTTTCTATAGAATGTGTTCTGCCCGATAGGGTGCTGACATTTCCGCAGAGAACTCGGATTTCTTGACCATTCATAACGCATTTGCGAGCTGGCGGCGGGTATCTGCAAACCCAGGCTTCGTCAAGAAATTTTGCAAAGATAATTTCTTGAGCATGCAGGTGCGTTTCGCCTAAAGCTCTGTCGTGTTCAACGCTGACCTGTCATGTAGAATCTGCAACAGATAGAGGAATTGCGTCAGCAGTTCTTGGGGTCAGTCGGGTATTAGCCCGCTTTATTCCAATACTGACATTCCACAAGTTACCTGATAGACTCCGCATTCATACAAGTAGACAAATCCTTCATTCGCGAGCTGAGCAGGTGCCTTCTAATCCGTGATTTCCGTGATTTCGCCCACTTACCGTGCACACAGGGCTCGGTACTCGCGAAACCGCACGCGCTTCGTCACGCTGCCGCCTGAACTCGACCGCAACTCCTCCAATCCCGCGCTGCTCAATGCGTCGCTGGCGGCTGGGCTGTATCCCAAGATCCTCGCTATCGACGGGGGCCAACTTCGGACGATCACGAACAACCAACTCGCAGCGTTCCATCCGTCTTCGATCAATTTCCGGCGGCAGGCGGCTGACTTTGGGGTACACCATCTGTCGTATTTCACGCTCATGTGCGCACGCCTTCTTCTCTTCGCTCGCAAACCGAACGTGCTGACATCTGCGCTGCACCAGGCATTCTAAGAAGCTATACGCATGGGAGACGGGCCCTGTGGACGACCTGTCGCTCCTGCTTCTTTGCGGAGAAATAGACTTCAAAGTAAGCCGCACCATTTTTCTTTTTTATTCTTGTTGCCTCTAATCACGGTGCAGCTAATATCGAACTCGACATTTATCGACCGGAACAAGATCAAATTCCGCATCTCGCCCAAGTCCAACATTGCGCTCAAGATCTTGCGCAATCACCTGGGCATGATACTTGCACAGCTGTTCCGCGGCAAGGTGCTGAACGAGGTTCAGACGCAATGGTTTGAGCTAGCGCTCATGGTGCTGGGCAAAGTGAAGGTCGAGCCGGTCGAGGAGCAGAAGGGGACGGTCGTACTCGGTTAACCATTAGACTAATACCATTCAACCCTGTGCTATCGTGATATGTACAAGATACAACGATCTCTCATAGCGCCATGTGCACAGACATTGTGTGGATGCCTAGTACATGAACATAGATATGCATATGCTTCATACAGATTTACAAGGTCGACAACAAGTTGAAGCGATCAATCTTCGTCATCATCTTCAGCGTCAACTCTAAAGAGGTGTGTGTCAGAAACCGTCGTATGGCGCTGAAAAAATGAGGCATGTACTCGATATTGTAAAAGCGGAGCTGGTAGGCGTCCTTAGAGGAGGCAACGACACGCATCCAGGCTTGGAGGTCGTTCTTCTTCAAAAACTTTTTGGTGAGGTACTTGAGGTAGCGCTTGGACAAGGGGATGTTGGATGTGACGGTGATTTTAATGTTGCCTAACCGCCGCGCCGCACTCAGACTCGGAAAATACTGAAGGAAGCGTCCGATAGGCTCACCATCGCGTATGATCTTAATGTTGTCTCCGAGCTGGCCGGCTTTACCCTCGACCTTGATGCGATCGTGCAGGAATTTTTCAAAGTCTGCACCGTCAAAGACCTCCTTTTCGGCGGGCAGGGAGTAGTCGATGATGAACTTGTGCTTTGAAGTTATAGTTTTTCCGGTCGCAGATTTGGGTGCCTACATGGAGGAGAAAACGCGTTGTTGGGAACCTCCTGAGGTGGGAACTCAGCAAAGCCACTGACCATCGCAGAAATGAGGGGAGGCGTCGTTTTGAGGAGGATGATCAGCGCAAGTTCAAATGCAGCTTTCCAACTTGATCCTGCATAGTTTCGCACGATTAGCATTAGACTAATAGCATTCAACCCTATGCTACCGTGATATGTACAAGATACAACGATCTTTCCCAACACGGAGTGCACAAGCGTTGTGTGGATGCCTAGCAGGCAGTACATGAACATAGATATATATATGCATCGTACGGGTTTACAAGATCGACAATAAGTTGAAGCGATCAATCTTCATCTTCATCTTCAGCGCCAGCGCTAAAGAGGTGTGTCAGAAACAGGCATATTACATTGGAAAAAAAGCGGCGCGTACTCGATGTTGTAGAAGCGGAGCTGGTACACGTCCTTGGAGGAGGCAACGACACGGATCCAGTCCCGGAGGGCGTTCTTCTTCAAGAACTTTTTGGTAAGGTACTTGAGGTAGCGCTTGGACAGGGGGATGCTGGAGGTGACAGTGATTTTGGTGTTGCCTGGCCGCGAACTCCAGAGTTAGACTCGGAAAATACAGCACCAAGCGTCTTAGGCTCACCATCGCGGATGATCTTGATGTTGTCTCCGAGTTGGCCGGCTTTACCATCGACCTTGATGCGGTCGTGCAGGAACTTTTCAAAGTCTGCGCCGTCAAAGACACCATCCGAGGCGGGCTTGGAGTAGTCGATGATGAATTTGTGCTTGGAAGCCACAGCTTTTCCGGTCGCAGATTTGGGAGCCTACATGGGAGAGAAAACGCGTTGGTACGAGCCTACTGAGAAGGTACCTCAGCAAAGCCACTGACCATCGCAGAAGTGAGGAGAGGCGTCGAGGGGAGGTGTCTTGAAGAGGATGATCAGCGCAATGGAGATTCCAACTTTCCAACTCGATCGAAAAGCACCTGTATAGTTTCCCACGGTCAGCTCCCACGGCTCATTATCTGTAATACTAACAGTAGCAGACAGTAGTCGACTCTCACTGTATCACGATCTTCCTGTCAGAATTGATCCATTCTCTTTCCGTGAAATAACAATCGACTTTTACAAGATGGAGCAGAATGGGAGGAGGGCCAGGAAGCTTTGGGAAGGGGTATTGCTTATAGAACCTTACTACAGGCTTTCAAATGCTTGGTCTCTCTCCCTCGAGCAAACCGAGCATTCTTGATAGCTCTGGGTCTGAGAAGTATGTCAGGCTAACATGCTGGGAGAAATTTCGTATTACCACGCATTAGTGGAATACGCGCTACAATAACGAGTGGAGTCGAGAGTATCATTCCAACATCAAGGTTTCTTCGCGTCTCGTATTTTGCCTGCTTACTAGGTATCTTAAAAAATTGTCTCGTAGTTGAAAATTTCTGCTGAAGCCGATTATTTATTTCTTATGTACTTGATATACTCGTATTTGTCTGTGAATTGCATGTTTGTTTATCCATGTCATGGTCTCAGTCTGCCACAGTAGAGCCAAGTCACATGTCTCGGGGTCTGTTTCGCGTGATCAGAACCTGCATTTCCCAAAAAACTGCTCGGCGTTTGCAAGATTTTGATCTCTTCGAGTTCACTGAATCACTCCACCAGCCTGCTATGGCTCCAGCATCTTTGACGAGAGAGCAAGTCGCATCGGCTCAGCTCGAAGGCGAATACTCCATAAAATCAGAGGCTAGCCAGCCCAAGCTCGATACTTCCCAATGGCCCCTTCTCCTAAAAAACTACGACAAACTGCTCGTTCGGTCCAGCCACTTCACTCCTATACCTTCGGGCTGCAGTCCTTTGAAGAGAGATATCACTACGTATATCAAGTGCGTTCTTTGATCCACCTCTGAACCTGGCAGGACCTAACCGATCGTTGCAGGTCGGGTGTGATCAACCTGGACAAACCCTCAAATCCGTCTTCTCATGAAGTTGTCGCATGGCTGCGCCGTATTTTGCGTGTGGAGAAGACCGGCCACAGTGGCACCCTCGATCCCAAAGTCACTGGATGTCTGATTGTGTGTATCGATCGCGCCACACGCCTTGTAAAATCCCAGCAGGGAGCAGGTACGCCCGCTTATCCTTGAAATACCTCTCCCCAGCGTATGAATTCATATTTTAACAGGAAAGGAGTACGTCTGTGTCCTCCGCCTCCACGACTCGCTTTCCAACCCCACCGCCCTTCCGCGGGCTCTCCAGACCATGACCGGTGCGCTATTCCAACGCCCGCCACTCATCTCTGCCGTCAAGCGCCAGCTGCGTATCCGTACCATCCACGAGTCCAAGCTCTTTGAGTTCGACGAGAAGCGCAACCTTGCCGTCTTCTGGGTCTCCTGCGAGGCCGGAACATACATTCGTACCTTGTGTGTTCACTTGGGGCTTGTCCTTGGTGTGGGTGGGCACATGCAGGAGCTGAGGAGAGTGCGGAGCGGAGCGATGTCGGAAGACGACGAAATGGTGACCATGCACGATGTCATGGACGCGCAGTGGATGTACGACAACACTCGGGATGGTGCGCGACGGTTCCCCAAATTTAAATTCAAAAAATCATATTTGACTAACCCGCTCGCGTTTTGCCTGCAGAGTCTTACCTCCGCCGCGTCATTCGCCCGCTGGAATGCCTTCTCGTGGGCTACAAGCGCATCGTGGTCAAGGACAGCGCGGTCAACGCCGTCTGCTACGGCGCCAAGCTCATGATCCCCGGTCTCCTGCGCTACGAAAACGACATTGGGTTGAACGAGGAGATCGTCCTCATGACCACTAAGGGTGAGGCCATCGCGCTCGCCATTGCGCAGATGTCCACTGTGGAACTCGCTACCTGCGATCACGGTGTGGTCGCGAAAGTGAAGCGCTGCATTATGGAGCGCGACACCTACCCGCGGCGCTGGGGACTCGGGCCTATGGCGGTGCAGAAGAAGAAGATGGTCAAGGATGGGAAGCTGGGCAAGCACGGCGAGAAGCTCGACGGCGTTACCCCTGCGGAGTGGAGCAAGGATTACGTGGATTATAACCGGGATGTGAGTAGTGCTTGGCTTTTTTCTTCTGTCATGCGTGGTCTCTGACGCGCTTTGGTAGGCTCAGCCTGCAGCTGGATCGTCGACAACGACCGTACCTGAGGTCACAATTTCGGCGACGGACGAGGATGCTACAGGCTCGGAGAAGGACAAGAAGCGGAAACGCAAGGCCGAAGTCGCCGAGTTGGATGCGGACGTGTCGATGATTACCGAAGCGCCCGCGGACGAGGAGGAGACCGAAGCGGAGAAGGCAGACCGCAAGCGGCGTAAGAAGGAGAAAAAAGCAGCGAAAGAGGCGGCTGCAGCTGCGGCTGTCCAGGAGACCACCGAGGCAGGTGGCGCTGAGGACGATGAGGATGAGCGACGAGAGCGCAAGAGGCTGAAAAAGGAGAAGAAGGCCAGAGAATCTATTGGGGAGTAATTCTGTCCTTGTTGTTCATTGTATCTTATCGCACATACTATCCAAATTCTTACTGCCGGACTGTGCTGAGAGTGATTGCTGGTCACTGAGGAAGCATGAAGGCAGCCATGGTGCATCATTAATACAGCATACATACGACAACGAAACAGAACTGTGAAACCCACGAGACATGCGACGACGCGTTGACGCAAGCCTGGCCCTGGTCTGCCAGACGGCTTTTGAAAGGGTGTACTCGGAAGACCCCAATCGATGGCGCCCATTGCCGGTGTGTGCTCACAGTAAAATATCCGCGTAGTAGTATATAGCGCTTGTATATCGCCTATGTTCCTGGTATCGTAGGGCCTGAGAAGAGATGCAACAGCGGTATTGTCTTGAAGAACTTGTGGTCTCGTGATTCGTCTTGGTCGCGACAGAATACAATAGGCTGGGTGTCACGTAAAGAACAAAGACAGTTCCTAATCATATACGGATGTAAGGAATGTATAAAGACCATTGCATTTCTCTTCACTCCCTTCACACACATCGGCACATACCCTCACCAACATGTCCTCTCGCAAAGCTGCAGCAAAACCCGTCGTGAAGTTCGAGACTGGTGAGATACGGAACTGCTTGCGCAAAGCACGAAGGCGCTGACCCGTTGCACGCAGGTCCTGACTACGAAATCCTGAACTCGATTGGCGAGGGCGCATATGGCACTGTTGTTTCTGCGACACATCGACCTACAGGACGCCAGGTTGCGATTAAACGTGTCTTGCCCTTTGAACACACGTTGTTCTGCTTGCGCACCCTTCGAGAACTCAAGCTCTTGAAGTTCTTCTCTGAGCAATGTGTGAACGAGAATGTGCGTATCGTGCATTGAGAGATATACACATGTCAGGCACTAACACATCTGGCGCTGGGTATTTAGATCATCTCTATTCTCGACATCATCAAACCGCCCACGCTGGAAGACTTTAAGGAGATCTACTTCATCCAGGAGCTCATGCAAACCGATTTGCACCGTGTAATACGCACGCAGACTCTTTCCGATGACCATTGCCAAGTACGTCGCCATTTTAGCTCCCGATTCACCCCTTCCCATGCTGACGCTCCTCTATCTTAGTACTTTATCTATCAAACCCTCCGAGCCCTCAAATCTATCCACAGCGCAGACATTGTTCACCGAGATTTGAAACCAGCCAATCTCCTGCTTAATGCCAATTGCGATCTCAAAGTCTGCGATTTCGGTCTGGCTAGAAGCGTGAAGCAGTCATCGACGGAGGGCAAAGAGACAGGGCTCATGACAGAGTACGTGGCGACGCGGTGGTACCGCGCGCCGGAGATCATGCTTTCATTCAAGATGTACACCAAGGTCAGTTTCACGCGTCGTTGTCTCTGAACATCATACTGAACCAGATGTGCCAGGCCATTGACGGTGCGAGTCCACACCTTTCAATATAATATGCCACTTATCGTTTTGTTCAGTTTGGGCCGTTGGCTGCATCCTTGCCGAACTCCTTACTGGCCGCCCTCTTTTCCCTGGCCGGGACTACCACTCACAACTTGAGTTGATCCTGGATGTCATCGGTACACCTTCACTGGAAGAGTTCTACGCGATCACCTCGCGCCGCTCACGCGACTACATCCGCGCATTGCCTATCCGCAAGCGCCGCCCATTCGCGGCGCTCTTTCCCAAAGCATCCCCTGAAGCCATCGACTTCTTGTCCAAAACTCTGACCTTCGATCCGAAGAAGCGGATAACTGCGGATCAGGCCCTTGAGCATCCATATCTTGCCAACTACGTGAGCTCAGCTTGTCCTTGCTACTCCCCCTGCGCCTTGCTGATAGTCACCCGTAGCATGACCCTGAGGACGAACCCACAACGGAGGAGCTCGATCCTGATTACTTCGAGTTCGACTCACGCAAAGAGGACATGACAAAAGCTGACCTGAAGGAGTTGCTCTATCAAGAAATCCTATCCTTCGTACCGGCAATATGATTTGGTATATATTGTAACATCTTGTTTACTGCTTAATTAGTGTATACTCTATTGTACCCACACAAATACCCTCTTGATATATTACGCATTCGGTATGCGTGGTGACTGGACGTCGACGTGATCAAGTATACCCAACAGGCTAGGTCAAATATGTGCAATAACGATGCACTAATATTGTGGTATGAAGTAATGTACAAAGATACAATCGAAGGTCCAAGCGACAAGAGCAACAAAGCATAGAGCATTGGGAAAAGCAGAAGGGAACAGCAGGATATTAGTGATAAAAAGATACCAGAAAGAGTAACAAAAAGAAAAGAGAAGCGAGTTGGAGTGCAAAGAGAGGATTAGGATGGAATTAAGGAGTGTGGGCGTTTCGTGTATGAGTATGTGAGATGTGATATTGCGGGCAAGGTTGTGAAAGTCGTCGCGTCCTCAAGTCAGCATGACAAAGACGAGATCGGCCTCCTTCTGCCCACGACCCCTCTGCAACCTGTTTCTGATAACGAGTGCCAAGTCCTTGTGGAAGGCGAGAATGTCAGTTTGACGCAAAGCTCAGAGACATCAGAGGACATACGATCACGAGCGTGGTCAGGCTGATGCGCCTCATTCGGCCTTCTGGTGACTTGCCAGAAACAGCTAGCCCAAGGCCCTCAAGGTCATGTTCATCGCCCTCCGCAATGGTGGGAAGGAGTTGATCCAGTCTAGGGCCCGTGTAAGGAGCCGAGCAGCAAGGATCGGCAACAGTGTTCTGTCGGTCGCGTCAGGCGGTGTCTTTCATTTGCTTTGGATAAAGAATACTCGCCGTGGCCATGGGCCTCACCAAGTCCTCGTATTCTACATGACGCGAGCCTTTGAACCTGGGGTACGGGTGATAGCGCCCAAGATGACACGACCTGTACGCCGGCAGGCGCAGTGTGCACGCGCTATCTGATGTTGCCGTCGAGAAGGACTTGTAGGATGTACCAAATTCCATTGCAGTGTGAGATATGAGAGATGTGTTTTAGAGTGTGGGGGAGGGAGAGGAGGGACTTGGGGAGTCCCCGTCGTCGTAGAGTTATAAGGTAGCGAAGAGCCGGGATTCTGGCGGCGAAAATTGAGCTTGAGGCGGCGAATCGCGCAGAAATTTTCGAAACGCGGGGAACTGCAACTTTGAACTTTGAACGCCTTGTTTTGGACGCTTCTTTCGTATAATCTGTCATCGAACACTAGCTCGATGTTCCTGCCGCCGACTGCCGAGATCTTGATCGGCCATGCGTTCGATTCCTCCACCATTGGCGAACGGGAATTATGGGCTAGGGCCTGCCAGAGCGCATAGCTAGGACTGTAAATGACGCGGTGATATGGATCTCCTAATGGTCGTATTCCACGAAAACGCATTTGACTGCCTGCACAAAACTGCATTAAGTCAGCCATGCACAATCTACAGTCTTTGCGCGATTCCATAGTGTGCAACATATGTAGCATGCAGGATCACTGTCTGTAAAGTCAGCCATGGATCGGATTCGCGTCTGGGATTCCGGCTGTGGCACTCGACAGCATCAAAGGTTGCACGCCTCTGGACGACTTTGGCCCTCACTGAGTGCATGCCTGTCCTACACAACTTGGCCTATGCCATATTGCAAGATCGCGCCAGCGTAACCAGCTGCGCCTGCAAGCAGCACAGCCAATTCAACAGCATGCGCAGGAAGCAGGCACACACCGCTGTGGCGTGGCATCAGCTTTTGACGCGTCACGTCACACGCCACATCACTCGAGTCACAATGTGAGTTCGACCCAAGTTCGACCCCACGTTTCCACCAACTACCACAACGCAAAGAATGAATATCCTTCAGATATATGCACTGGCTATCAAGAAGCATGGAGCTCATTCAACATCAAGCAAGCAAGACATGTCAAGTTGCCCGAATCGCCCCGCCCGCCACAATAGTGTCGCGATAAGCCAGCACCGCAACATCAACATCAAGCATTATCCACCCTCGCAAACGGAAGCAGGACGGCAAGAAGATGAAGAATGTTGTGCTTGAATGAAACTCACTGGCTTGATGACCTCGTCCACTAAGCTCCTCGCTCAGGCCTCATGTGCCTCCCTTTGGGTACCGTAGGGTCCCCTTGGATCTATATTCCTTGAGGTGTCCTATGACTCCTTGCGGTTGCTAAAATTGCTCAAGGCAATTTGTGCACTGTATTGGCGCAGTGGCTTTGCTTGACCTTGGTCCATGGATAATGCCGGTGGTGAAAATGACGCCTACAGTCTCGCCGGCTGGTACAAGAGCAGCAAGACAGAAGAAGCAAGTGTGGACTGGTCATATCATGCAAGCTGTTATGACCATCGCGACCATGCAAGAGGCCGAACGTCGACACTGGGATGCATCAAGGCTGAATTTTTGTTGGTGATATCGCCCCCTCGCCGAATAATGCCCATGCGCTCTCAGAAATCTGAGACAATCGAATCCTCTGGTCCTCTACTTCAGGATGAGTCTCAGAGTGGCCATGATTATTTCCTTCAATTGTCGTGGTGGCATGATGGAGGTATGTGGCAGGTCGCCGTCAGGGTGTCTCAATCTAGCAAAATTCCCCACAACTTCCTCGGGCCGTGGCTACGAATTACCTGCGGCTTCCGCACTCCCTTTGCTTTACCACAATGCATTGGCCGATTTTTTGGATATTCCAGCCGCTAAATACTCTGCAACAATGCGACCAGGCCCAAAGCGAGAAGTCTCAGCGAAGCCCCAGCAAATTGTCTCATCCTTCCTGTTCTATCTCCTCAACGCTATATCAGCAATGCAAATCACCTCCTTACTCCAATTCTTTCAACGCCGGCACTTGAAGTCGAACGTCTGAGATTAGCAGATAGGATGTGGGGAATATCGGCGAGGATTTGTGTGAGTTTGCTAAAACAATGTACTTGCCTGCTCACCAAGCGACCAGTGCAAGAGACTCAACGTACTAGGCTCTCACCATCTGCTCGCTAATTTATCCTGATCCCATTTTGCGTCGACTCCGTCACCGGCTTCTGGCCCAACTCTTCCATTCCCCTCCGGCGAATATCTCGCGCGAGCAAAGCAAAATTCAAATGACATAGCACTCCAACTGGCACCTCGGCCTGGCTACCACCCACCGGCACCCTCCAGGAACGATATAGTATGGTTATCAAGGTGCCACCGGTGGGCCGGTGAAAGGTTTTTGGACAAACAGAGAGTACGAGCAATTTCATTTCCACAATCTCACCTCCTTTTCTGCAAGCGCACCCACCCTTCTATGGCAGCCAGGAGACCTGTTTGTCAATCTGTCCCAGTACAACCATCCACCCCAAGCCACCAGCCGCCACGCCCCGACCACCAATAATGCTGAATTTGCTGTCCTCGACTGACATGCCTTCCACGCCCATTCATCCGACAGTACAACCATCTCTCTCAAGTTATCAGCTGCTATGCTCCGATTACCAACAACGTTCAATTTACTGTGCTCTACTGACATGCGTTCTACGCCCATCCATCCAACGGTTGCCCGCACGACACTTGGAAGACTCAAATTCGTACACTGGGCAGCCAAATTATCTGATTTTACGAGTACCAATGGGGAGTATATACGTCTTGTATGAATGTCCAAGAAATGTGCAACGAATAATGATAACAGTCGAAAGCGCGACGCAAAGAAGTGTGTATGGAAAGCAGAATGAATGGAGAGAAACATGGCTCAGAATTTGCTACCGGCGCCTGTCCAAAACCCAGTAGCCACACCCTCCACACCAAAGTCGCCAAAGCGCGTATCACGTTCCGTCCCGTACATGGTTTTTGCCGGTCCGGGGGTGGGCAGGACCTCCTCATCCACTCTGAACGGCACAGACGTCAGCCCCAAGCCGGCGCCAACCGCATCGCTGCTGGAGGGCTCCTGAGATCCGCGGTGACCACCTAAGGCAGCAGGATTCACAGTCCCATTTCCATCGGCACCCTGTCGTGACGTGGGGCGCTGATGACCCCCCGACCGGGGCCGAGACGACGACGAATGGCCAAAGGGCTGGTAAGTCCGCTCGCCTGCGGGGCTGGGGCTGGTGGGCGGCTCGGGGTACGGGAAATTCGGCACCGACATAGGGTACATCGGCTGCATCGGCGTCGAAGTGATGGGCAGGAAGTTGAATCCGAAAGCGCTCTGGTTCTCCTCTGCGTTCGCCGTGCTAGTCTGTGCGCCGAAATGGCTGTCGTCGGGAGGATCCGAGGGTGCGAAGAAATCGGGGAGCGGGTTCGTCGGCGGGGGAGGATCAACGTATGTGGCGAAAGTGCTGTGAGGCTCGTCGGGGCCGGTGAATATGGTGAAAGGAGGTGCGCGACGAGCAGAGCGGTCTTCCTGGTCGTGATTGAGAGTAAACTGAGGCTGAGACGATCCAGATCCTGATCCAGATGCTTGTTGGCCGGAATCCTGTGACTCGGCAGTCCAATCTAGGTCTAGCTTGGCACGCTTCTTCGTGGGCCGAGGAACACGTTTCTCTAATTCAGTCTCTGAAAACTCGTCCTCGTGGCCCTGTTCGAACACGCCGGTGTTGCTCTCCTCTGAACCTCGGCGGCGTTTTCCTGTGACTGCAGCTGCAAATCCGGGGTGGGCAGGAGCCATGCTAGTGGACGGGGCTCGTGCGGAGGCAGCTTGCGATCCAGACACCTGCATGCTGGGCACCCTGCCATTGCTGCTGCTCTTGCTGACAGGCATCGAAGAAGGACCGCTGGAGAATCGCAAGCGTGATTAGAACCGTATATGCAGCGACATTGAACGCAATGCTCACCTTCGGCCAGATCTGATGAGACTTCCGTATTTTCCTGGCGTCATTCTGCCAGGAGTACCACTAGGTGGAGCTGGAGATGGTATACTCGGCTGAGTCACCTGTGGTAGATCCTCTGGCACTTTTGCTATCCAGCCATTGTCCGTGGACTCGCTTGCCGCGCCGCGTTGTAGTTCCTCGACTTCCGTAGCCAAATTCCGCACTGTGCGTTGTAACTCCGGTATCTCCGCCACTTGCGCCTTGAGACGCTCAACTTCTGATTTCAAAGATGACATCTGAGTGTGCAACGGACGCAACTGGGCGAGAACATTAGAAAAGTAATAGCCTTCGTGATAAACACTCACTGCATCAGCCACTCTTTTGTCGATAGCTTCTAGTGAAGCCAGAGACCCTGAGCCAGACTCGGCATCTGCTGCGGGATCAGCTTTGCGCGACGCGCCAGAGGATGTGGGTTGCGCAGCTGCGCATGATATAATTAGCATATATGCAGGTACATGGGGAGTCCATCACTCACATGGATCTACAGTGCCGGATGGGGAGGGTTCCGCTTGTATGCCAAAAATTGAGACAAAGCCTGGGCAAACAGATCGAGTGCACGTACCTTCTTCCATGATGGTATCTTGAGAGGGATTCACCACCGTCCTACTGACCCTGCCTCGCTTTGGCAGACTGATAGACTTTGTCACAGCCCTCGCGCCTGTCCCCCCAGCAATGGCAGGCCGCCCAACACCCAGCCTGGTTTGCTCTTTCGCTTTACGGGTTCTGGCGACGGGAGGGAGTGGGGGTGGTGGGGGTGTGGTTTCGGGTTCAGATTTTGCAGTGACTTCAGCCTCTGGCTCGTTGCTCAGTTCGGATCCGGGAGCCAACGCCGTTGCCTCCTCCTGCTCTGTTTCCTGTCCCTCTTCGTCTTCTTCCTGTTCTTCTTCATCCTCCTGGTCAGGCTCGTGGAAGACGACAGAGCTCTTCGATGGTCCGCGTGATCGGCCACTGACTTTGCGGCCGGAAGGTCTGGTCGCCAATGATGCGGTCCGCGGGCGAGTTGCCGGTGCAGCCGTCGTCGTTCTGCCATACGATTAGGGCGTGCAGATCGAATACAAACGGCAGGCTCACTTTGAGGCATCCACGAGCAGATCAATGAGCGTCTCTGTCTTGAGATTGGCTTTAATGTCATGGTCCTGAAAGAGTAAGAAGCATGAGTGCGGCGTCACTGGTGGTGGCATGTCCCGCACAGACCTTGCATAATTTTTGTATTCCTCTGCGATCCATGTCCTGGAGGAGCTTTCTGCTTGGTATGCGAGACATGTCGAAGCAAGTTAGGCTCAGGAGATAATAACGGCAGCTCGAGGTCGTGGTTCGACTTAGGCAGGCGCTTTACCACGTGACATTAAACAAACAAACAAACAAGTTATTAATTACTTGCATAGCCACACATACATGCACCAAATTACGCGTCCATGACCTCGTACCGGATACAGCGACGGCTTTACGTCCTTGTATTCTAATCTTTGACGTCTCAAGACACGAAGCTGGTGGTCACTTTCGTAGGGGCATCTGGCAGGGAGCAAGTTCCGCGGACGAAGGCGCACATTCAGGATAAGTAGCAGCGACCATGGCAGCGCGTGCATACGCATCCTCTGTCTTGACTTGTCTCCATACTCAAAGGCAGGATAAAAGATTCAAAGGAGCTGGAAGGCGGGCTGTCGCAGGGCGCCGGCGACTCCGGTCTGCACTGACCGCCGGGCCGTGACTGTATGAGGACCGGTGACCTTTGATGTCTTCGACGGCATGGCCTCCCGAGTCCCGAATTCAAGCCTGCCACTATAGTGTCCCCTATCGTTCCGTCTTCACTATTATGTCGTGGACCCTGCAGCAAGTCTCGGAGCACAACTCGTCCAAGTACGTCTACCCAATGTAGTCCCCGTGAACCATATTGATTATGCTTCAGCTCGTGTTGGGTCATCATACACAACAAAGTATACGATGTCACAGAGTTCTTACCGGTGAGTTAGGACGCCTTCTCAGGATAACAGGTTCTGATCGAAAGTACAGGAACACCCTGGAGGTGCCAGTATCATTCTCAAGTACGCAGGCAAAGACGCTACTGCGGTCTACGACCCTATCCACCCCCCAGACTCGCTGGTCAAGAATCTGCCAAAGGACAAGCACCTCGGCGAACTCACTTCCGCTGCTGCAAAGACTACTGCCCAGAATGCAGAGAACCGAGTCAAGACAAGGGACGAGCAGCGCGTGGACAAGGCGCAGCGCGAGAAGCCGCCGCTGAGCAGGATACTGAGCCTGCATGATATGGAGGTGAGTCTACGCGCCTAGGTTTTGCCATAGCGTGCTCAAGTAAAGCAGGCCATAGCACGGAAGGTCATGTCCTACAAAGCCCTCGCCTACTATTCCTCTGCGTCCGACGAGGAAACCAGCAAGTCCACCTCTGCCCTGCCCCACGCTTACTCTAACTTCTACTCTAGCACACGAACAAAACTCCGCTGGCTTCTCGCGCCTTTTCTTCCTCCCCCGCGTCATGCGCCCCGTCTCCCAATGCGACCCCTCCACCACTCTCCTCTCCGCCCCCTCCCGAATCCCCGTGTTCATCAGCCCCGCCGCCCTCGCCCGCCTCGGCCACCCCGCCGGCGAGGCCAACCTCACTCGCGGCGCCCACCGGACCGGCATCATCCAATGCGTCTCCTCCAACGCGTCCCTCTCGTACAATGACATCGCCGCTGCGCGGCCCGACCCGGCGCAGGTGCTGTGGTTCCAGCTGTACAAGAACAAAGACAACGCGAAGGCGGAGGAGCGCGTGCGCGAGGTGGCCGCGCTTGGGTACAAGGCGATCGTGCTCACGGTGGATGCGATCGTGTATGGAAACCGCGAGCGGGACGTGCGCGCCCCGTGGGTGCTCGATGATATGGAGAAGGCAGAGACGCAGAATGCCCCGGGCGTGGAAGCCGGCGATGGCGTGCGTCAGCCAGGCGACCTGGAGGAGCTGGAGGAGGTGGACCTCGGGGGCTGCGCGGGTGCGCTGGTGGCCCATGATGACCGGGATATGACTTGGGAAAAGGTAGGCCGCGCGATTATCCTGCACGTGTGCTATGCTCACAAATGCACAGACAATCCCTTGGTTAAGGAAGGTTACTACCCTGCCCATCTTGGTGAAGGGTATCCAATGCGTAGCGGTGAGCGGACGTCATACATTGCTCCCTTGAACCTCTCTAAGCGACTGCTTAGGATGCTGTCTTGGCTGCTGAAGCCGGGGTAGATGGTATCATAATATCCAACCACGGCGGTCAGTATTACTCTTTTATATGCAAACTCACTCTGATAGTTCTCCTCAGGCCGTCAATTAGAATAGTAAGCCATATGCCCCAGCATCCTGTGAGGTGTCCTGACGTTTCTCACAGCACAATGCCGTCCATCGAGGTCCTCTACCGTCTTCGGAAGGAACGCCCGGATGTTTTTGATAAAATAGAAGGTCAGCCATGTTGTGAGAATCGGCGAGTGGATGTACTCACGTGATGTTTTACAGTGTACATGGACGGAGGCGTGCACCGGGGTACTGGTGAGTACAGCACTACCATAATAAACACTGCAGATAGCTTACGCGACAATACAACACAGACGTCCTCAAAGCCCTCTGTTTAGGCGCAAAAGCCGTCGGTCTCGGCCGGGCATTCCTCTACGCACAAAGCGTACGTGGCGTGCCATATGATAATTGACGCCCAGATCCTGACATTAGAGCACACAGGCGTATGGCGAAGCGGGTGTGATCAAGACAGTCCGCATTCTCGAGCGCGAGATCGTGTCTGGGATGCAGATGCTCGGTGCACGGAACGTCAGCGAGCTCGTACCCGAGATGGTCGAGAAGGTCGATTGGCAGATCATGGCCTCGAAGCTCTAGACCATGTACGACTCGGATATATCCCGCATAGGGAGTGCTTGAATATCACACATATTCATATGGGTTAACAAGATTACATTATATACTAAACAGCTGATAAAATCGACAACGCGTGCGTTACTCATGGGTACAATACAGGTATAGGAGTCTGTCTGTAGTAAATAACTTAGATGGCAGAGGCGGCCGTGCCGAGAACCTTCATCGCTAGCGCGCGCAAAATCTACGAGAAGCTATCAACACATGTCCCCACTCAGCATTTGTCATCAAATGGACATACCTGGGATTTTTGATCCCCGCCCAACTCTGAGAACACAGCGGCGACGCTCTTGCCTTTGGCGTCACGGACAGCACCAAGGCGGTTACCCGCCACGGCACCCACCATTAAGCCGGGGATGTTGCCGACGATGAAACCAAGGCCTGCACCGGACAAAGCGCCGAACCATGCCCACCATGGTGCGTGGCGCTCGACTTCAGGACGGAGTAGCTGAGGAATGTGGTCAGTACGAAGGAAGCCACCATGGACAGAAGACTCACATCGGCAAAGACATCGGCGAAGGTATCCTCTGCATCGGGCTGGTGCCCGGCGGTAGGTGGTACACCGGTCCCGGTCCCAGTCCCCGCTCCTGCTGCACCAGTAAACATGTTCGCGAAGTTGGCAAAGAAGTTGGCAGACGCGCCGGGGGCATCGGTTGTCTCGCCAGCTGAACGAGTTGAATAGAGCGCATCGTACTCCCGACGCCGCGTCTTGTCGGAAAGCACGTAGTAGGCGTCTGCTACTGCCTGCACAAGCGGGACGCGGTTAGTTAGTTGATGATCGCGCAGCGAATTAGAAACAGGACAAGCATACCTGGAACTTCTCTGTGGCTCGCTTCTTCTCCTCAGGCGTTGCCTTTGCTAGTCTGTCTGGGTGAGTCCTGAGGTAATATTAGCGTCCGCAGCAGCTGCACAACCGGCCTGAGCATACTTTAATGACTCTTTCTTGTAGGCAGTTCGAATCTCGTCTTGATCCGCCGTCTTGGGGCAGTTCAAAAGAGCATAGTAATCAGGAAAGGAGGACATTGTCGTAGTAGTAAGAAGAGACGTGTTGCTTCCACCAAAAGGCTCCAGCCTGCGGGAGGAGCCTCTGCCCCTGAAATTGTGACGTCGTCGCGTACACTGTATAATTATTACCTAAAGCAAATCTGAATCAGTTGAAATTTGTTGAAATCGCACGCAAGATCGTTGAAGATGATTAGCTATGGGAGACAACGGATAATCGTATTCGAATCTTCGACTAAATCTTATCCAACAGCCAGTCTGCGCCCCACAACATCCTTCTCTTCTGCCCATGACATAGCAAAAGCTCCTCGAAGGTCTCGTCCGTCCAGTGGGTTATGGCTTGTCTGGCTGCGAATTGGAGGTACACTGTGCGGTCGCCACAGGGCGTCTGGAAAAGATATTTCGGATTTATTCGTTCTGTCGCTCGGCGGGTTTCGAACCACATTTGAATATCGGCTTGGTCGCTGCACCTCTTTTAGTACGGTAATGCAGCCTAGGTCAACATCAAACCGCACCGTAGAGCATGCTTGGCCATGATGCCAATCCAAACGGAGTCGGGCCACGGAGAGATGTTGGTGTAGATCATTGAAAGTGTCTGTTCTCGCAAGCTTTCGGCGCGAGCTTTGCTCAAAGAATAGAGCCCCAGGGCGTTGCGCGAATCAAGCCTCGATTGCTTTGGGTGCATACATAAGCGATGATGCTTGGTAGATTTGACGCTTGAGGCAGCTTCGTTGTGTGCCACTGCTGGGGAGCTCGTACGACATTGGTTTTGAAATGCATCGAGTAGGGAATTGTCGACAGTGTCAAGTTCCGAGTGAGCCAGAAACATTTGCCGGAGATCATCCGTTAAGGATTGCATAGACATGCACGTGATTACTGAGGCGTGGATGTATGAATCAGCGTTGGCGGTGTGCATGGATGTTGGAGGCTCAAGGTTGAGATGCCAGTGTGCGCAGATACGTTGAAAGCGATCTTGAGGGCTAGATGGAGCAGAAGGGTTGATCGGGTGATAAGTGGTTTATAGTTGATTGTGGGATAGATTCAGAGCCAGTATGAAAGTACTCGGCGGGTACTTGTGTGACAGTCTGCTGAAAGAAAGAGATCTCTGAGAGACACGGGCCGTTCATCACGAAGTTGTCCGTTACGTGCTATACCCTTTTAGGGTTTTCAAGGTTGTGGCAGTTTTGCCACGGTTCAAAAAGCATTAGAAAGTGTTTATAAAGCCGTTGCAAAATTGCTGTTAAATGGGAAATCAGGACACATTTATTATACCTATATAAAGCCACGTCAAGTATGTCAATTAATCGTGGAGTTTGCGAAACGGTTCGGAAACGTTGTGATCACTTTGCGCTCATGCACAATGCTGCTGGGAGCCATACAAGGCACAGCCAAATGTCGCGGGCATTTTGTGCTCATGTGGAATATTGCGGGGCCCATGTAAAGTCAATGTAAGGCGCATGCAAATCTTGGGGGATGTCCAATGTTTCCGGGTCAATGCTAATAGATTAATTGCAATTTAATTTCAAAATGCTACTGCTAATACATGGGTGCTGCGAGACGGAACTACAGGCTAAATACTACGGGGGGAATACATATGGGGAGGTAAATAGTACAGGCGTCCGGAGGCGGCACGCGTCGGGTGAAGGCAAGCAGCGGACATGGGTTGGGCTAGCGGTGCGCGGATGGTAGGGCGTGAGTGCACGCAGCGTACAGCCCATCCGTCAATCAATACTTGTTGCTGTTACTCTATGATTTATGGCCGATCACGACTCAATACGCCAGCGTATCATCGCGTCTGTTTTTGTTAGGCATGGCACCAATGGCACACCAGAAGATAGCTATGTTAGCCATATCAAGATTCGGGAGGACGACGGGAGTGGAATGAAGGCACGATACATCTTGCTATCTCGTGCGTTGCATTCTTTCACCTATGGACGGCGGGCTCATACTTTGAAATAGTAACTAGCACAGGCACAGGCGTCATACACAAGTCAAAGCTCAATACGAATGGCTCGTTCTCTGTCGGCAAGACCTGGCAGTTGCCCGAGCTTCGAGCGCTTGAGGTCGTTAGTGTACGCGCCCTAGTCCATGTGCTCGAGCAGTATAACTCAGATAATTGCAGCCACAAGCCTTCAACATCACGCTGGCTAGGACCTATAAATGGCAAACGGAGAATGCGAACGACCAAGTCAACTTCTTGGCAGCCCTCATCCGTCTGTTTCGGCAAGTCACTGGGGGTGCGAAAGCCGTGCAGCTGATAGGGATGGATGATCCAGATGCTGCTCCTCGTATGTGAAGTGATTACCTCACGAGCTTTCTGTTGCCTAACTGAGTTCAGCCGGTAGAGCACCGATACAGAGTGATTATATGCGCTCGTCTAGGGCTGGCCCACCGAACGCCGTACCTGCGCCCCATGTTAACTCACCAAGACGGGCGCCTGCCGCTGCTGCTGTTGCTGCCCGTGTGCCGACGCCCCTGACTGATAGGGAATCAGACGCGTATTCCAGAGGCGACTCGCCGGGTCCTCGTCTCCAGCAGCCAGTAGGACCGCCATCGCGATCCGAGTCCCCTGCGCACGTAGTGGCCGCTACTCGGACAATAGCTTCGACACCCAATCGTGCACGCGCTCCATCACCGTCGAATGGCCATACACCCCGGCAAGGGCGAGACCGGCGGCCCTCCGCATCTTCCAGCCATCTACCCCCTCTCAATTTTTCACGAGAGTCGGCTGAACAGGCTTATGATGCGTATGATGCGTACGATGCTATAGTGGAACCTGTACCAGCTGCGCAGGACTTCACTCCACGGTCAGCTGCCCGCCCACACCTTAATACCACATCATCAAACTTTTCGGGTGTTTCCCCGCAGTCCTCTTCACAGGATCTCGGTCCGCGGCCAGCTCCTCGCCCACACCTTGACGCGACGTCGTCAGGGCTCTCCGGTCTCTCCGCCCAGTCCTCGTATAACCCTCTCCCGACGTCCTTGAAAGCTCCATCCTCTACTAATGGCCGCCAACCTTCCCCCGCTCCTTCTACCAGGTCTGCTAAGCACTCAGCCAGGGGCAACACCCCAACTCCTTCCGACACGCAACTTACTCGCCGGGATCACAACGTTCGCGTATCTTTCTTTGATCCCTCTAACCAAGCTGCCCTTGATCGTCTCATAGCTGGAGAACCCGGTGCGGAAAACGCGGGTGAAGGTGAGGAGGAATCTGCGCAGGCAACCATGACGAGTGTCGAAGAGATGCTGGAAGGGTATGAGTGGGCCAGTGACAATGTTATTGGCCAAAAAACTCCTCGGAGTGCTGCAGATCTTATTGAAGCTCGCTTGCTAGATGAGCTGATGGCTCTTGACAAGGTCTGATCACATTATAGGTCTATGTTCGCCCCATTAATTGCCCCCAACGAATAACAGGCAAACATCCACTCTTTCCTGGAATCCGACGACAGAATACACGTTGTCGTGAAGTATTTGGATGAGGCGATAGAACAACTGGACAGCATGGACAGTTTGGTATCATCTTACAAGATCCATCTGAATGTAGGGTTTGGTTGGTGAAATGAGACGCATCCACTGACCCACCATATCTTAGGCTGTTGGCGACGACATTTCATACATTCAATCTCAAAACAGAGGTTTGCAAGTGCAAACCCAAAACCAACAGGCACTACTGAAGGAGCTCCAAAATCTTCTGGTATGTTTTCAGTACTTCATAGCTCATTCACCTGGTCATGTCCATAATTCTTTTTGCAGCAAACCGTGCATGTCGATCGGGAAGCATTGACGACGCTATCTCAAGACTCTTTAGAGAAAGCGTCTGGGATCCAAAGACTCGAGGAAGCAGCTACCGAGCTATACAAAGCATTGCAAGCTGGCAGGGATACCGGTAAGTATAATGTTCCATTCATCGCTGCACATTTCTGATAAATAGGGCCATCTATCAGAGATGGCAGCAACCATGGAACGGCTCGACGAATATCGAACGCACAACTCGCAATTCTGCAAGCGCATATACGACTTTTTGTCTATTATGGTGACTGCCCAGGTAATACACCACCACATGCGATGATCCATGCGCTAACCGGAGCTTCTTGCAGTCCAAAATGATTTTGGACGAGAACAGTGGTATTAAGAAGAGCGGGAAAGGTCGACCTTCCATTGCGCATCACCGAGGCTTGGAGCAATACCTTGGCCGATACGCGGGCTTGATGCTCTACCTGAAGGAGATGGACGAGAATGTGTACGCCAAGCTTTGTGCTGTACGTTTCCAGCACTCCTTCCGTTTATACCTGCTTATATGTAGAGCAGGCGTATTTCTCTGCCATTAGCGAGCTGCACATGAGGCAAATGAAGGCCTTGTTTGATGCGTATGTCAACTTGGTCAAAACAGGTTCTGATGATGACGTAGTGGAGCAAAGTGAGGATGAAGATGCCCGCCTGATATTCATGCTAAATATTTTGCTTGATAGACTTCGGATCTGCACCGCCGACCAGCACGTACAAGGCCGCTGGGTCGATACGACGAGTGGGGACAGTGATACGGGCTCCTATGGAAGGCCGCCGCGATCGAGGGAAGGACAAGATACCCGATGGCGAAATTCGGGCGTCAGAGGTCAGTGAAGGCTACCAAGGTCCAATGCTCTTTGACTGATATGTATTCTAGGCATTTGGTCTGGTGCTCAGTCACATTGCGCCGCAGATCTATCGCGAGGACGAATTTTTGGTTGATTTCCTCCAAATCAACGATTCGGGTTTGACTTACGCAGACTATGCCGGGCTGGACAATTACTTTAGGAGACAGGCCTCCCGCTCTGCTGGGTTAAGCCAGTCGACGATGAAGCTGATCCGCAGTGCCATGGACCTCATATTCGGGTTTCTGGCTGGGGAATTGAAATCTTGGTTAGACGTTGCATTGGCCAAGGATACCTCGTTAGTGTCCCGGTCAGCTTACCTCGCATTGCTCACTGAATGTGCGCTACAGACAGATCGTCGGGATAATCGCCACCCTGGAGCGATTCTTGGTCGATGCTGATGAAGCGGGCAATGCGTTCCTGCTTCATGTTCTTGAGAAACAGCGGATGCGTCTGAAAGGCTTGTTTGACCGCCATATCGTAAGTCACATCCTCTGTTGATCTCCAGTCATATTCACCTATAGCCACAGAATGAGCAAATCAAGGCCGTAGAGCAGACCAAATTGACGAGCAAAAAGCGCAAGGGCGTCGCCCACTTCATCAAACACTTCCCTATCTACATTGGCAAGGTCGAGAGCCAACTGGTCGGTGTCGAGAATCTCGAAATCAGGACCAGCGTGGACGCGGCGTATGAGAAGATCGTACAGAGCATGTTCGACAGCCTGAAGCAAATGGCGAAGATGGACGGGGAAGGGGAAGACAAGGGCCAACTCAACTACCACGTCATTATCATCGGTGAGAACAATACTGTGTTCTCTTGTTATTTTCTAACCAAGGGCATTAGAGAACATGCACTACTTCGTTGCTGAGGTCACGCAGGTCGACGTCGGCTCGGTGGCTGCTTTCATGAAACGGGCCGAGGCCATATACGAGGAGAACTTGAATTCATACATCAGGATCGTGCTCAAACGGCCATTCGCCAAGATAATCGTGGGTGGATCGAACATGCCGGAAAACAGGTTCTGACGAAGCGTTTAGGATTACTTTGACGGCGTGGAGCGACTTCTGAAAACTACGGCCCCTACCGAGATCTCGAGCAACAACAGCTACAACAAGCACGCGCTCAAGAAGGTCGTGCGGGAGTTCAGCGCGAAAGACGTGCGCAAACACGTTGACGCTCTGTTCAAGCGGGTCGAGAAGCACTTCACCGAGGCGTCCGAGAAAACCACGACGGAGGAGAGCGGTGGGATCGCGCCGGGGACCGTCATGGTGGGTGTGTGGAAGGCATGCGAGGAGGAGCTGCTGCGCGATACCGATGGGTTTACGAAGCGGATAGCGCAGTGCTATGCTGACAGCGGGGTGGCTTTGGAATATAGCGCCGCGGATGTGGAGAGTGCATTCAGGCGGCATCGTATAGGATCTTAGTAGACCGTGATATAATGAGGCTATAATTTTTATTTTCAACGAGGTCTTGCCGATGTAAGTATGTCTCGTAATTTTGAAAGTCTATTTGTGAGAGCGTCCGATGATCATATATGCTGGTTCAATCAAAGTCTAATACTGAAAATGCTGCGGCTCCGGGAAGGGAGGCGCAGGACCGGAACGAGGACCAGGGGTGCTGGCTGGCGAGATTCCCGAGCTCGCAGATGCTCCAGAGAATCGGCGCTCCGGCTGGGGGGCGGGGTTGGGTTGCAAAGAAGTACTGGAAGCCGAGGCGGGATGCGCGGACGAGAGGCCGCCCAGGACTGCCGGTCCATATGCTTTCCATGCTCCCAGCGCTGCGTCCAGGCTGAATGTCCCAGCTGCGGGGGGCTGTCCGTTATTTTGCCCGGGCGGCCCCTGTGAAGGGCCAGTCTTGTTTACAAGCTTCCACACGATGTCAAACAGACCGGATAGGCGGGTTTGCAGGAAGCCCACGACGCTGTTTTGGAAGGACGCAATCGTGGTGTCCAGCTCTGCCTCGTTCGCAGAGAAAAACGGTTGCACAATGCTGCGGTAAACGAACGTAGAACCCTGTGTTTCAGAATGATTAGAAATGACCAGAGGAAGGGAAGCGGCAACCGACTTGAATGGAGGGCAGGCTGAGGAACAGAAGGAATATGGTCTTGATCTCAAAATAGAATGGGAACCTTGTTTAGTTGTTAACAAGCCAGGAATGTAGGTCGTGTGCAGCCTTGGCATACCATGATATCAGCCATTCAGCGCTGTACTGGAATGCCACGAACAGGCCAATGACAGCCCAGTACATGGACAGCCTTTCGAGATCTGGATCAGAGATAGGTCGATGTGACAGAGCTTTGAAGGTGGAATATGCGGGTAGGCAGAACGCAAAATATGCGCTGGTGACAGGTCGGCGTTGAGTATACTTGGTAAACAGAAGGTGAATCAGAGAGCACGGACCTCAGGAGATTCGATATCAGTGCCAATATCATGGCGACGCTTGCTGTGTGGGCGAAAAGAAAGGAGGATTGCGGATGGGAGTGGTGTGAAGAGTTGACGTTCAGCGCCCGCCGCTCAGCAACGTCAGTGTGCCACTGACACAAGTGTGGCGCCGGCTTGGCGACGTTGCGTGGCAGGCACGTGATTTTTCACAAGCGGATGCGCCCTTGAAGTTGAATTAAGCCACCACGTCACTTTAGCTGTCTCTCCAAACAGCATATAGCGGCAGGTTCTGATGCTCAAACAACTTTACATGTAATTCGGATAATTTTGCGTGCTTCTCCTTCTTACTTGAGGGATAAAAGAGAACCCCGGACAACTCTGGAAAGGCATGTTTATAAGGTGGCCAATTGCACGCTACAGATTGATCGCGAGCGTTGATGGCCTTCGGCGCAGGCAAAAATCTTAACGGTTTCGATATGGAATCCGATGATTTTCCGCGAAAAAGTGAGACACAGATGGTAATAAGTGGATGAAAGGAAGATAGCATAAATTTGATAGGATCGCGGCTGCATGGAGGTGAAACCTTGGTGAGCCGTCCATCGCGGCTCGCGAGTCGCCGGCCGCTGGTGATTGCACACAGAACGTCACCCGAACAGCCTGAAATAACCTGAACCGAGCCAGATTTGGAGAGTCGAAGGCGCTGGCCATGGATCATACGGGAGCCCGAAAAGCAATTCCGCCCCGAGGCCACGGTCATCAGAACTTCGAGCCATCTTTTCCAAAGCATCCTTGCACTTAAGCCTTAACGATATTTGTATGTGCGATGGCGTTCTCAAAGAGTGCGACAGATAGTGGCATAGCATATAGGTGGCAGACCTAGAGTCTGACTCTTCACAGACACGAGGTTTGGAGTCTGAAAGCGAGGTAGTCAGATGGCACCCATGAACACGAGGAGAAACTGGGGAGAGGGTGAAATCGAAAGCGGAGCTAGCTATAACGCGGCACCAGTGGGTGGCCGCTGTTACGAGATACCGAATGTACAAGACGTAAGGTCAAAGTTGGATGAGATATTTAAAAACATCCGGTGTACCAAGTCTCCACTCCTCTCTACCCCCCCAACACCTGACCCGCACCCTCATCCTCTTGGACGGGTCACGATGGATCCAGGTATGGGCCTCAGCAGTGGCTCGGTCCGGAAGATGGAAGACTCGGACGGCGGAGACTCTAAACGAGATATCAAACCAGTCAAGACGTTGAATAGGGTGCCTCGTACGTTCAATTTCCCCCAAGCCGCCTCCAAAACAGTTGCTGAAGAAAGTGCTGCTCCATCACAGGCGCTTGCGTGAGTCTGTTCCAAGCATTTTTGTTATGTGGTGATGCTCAGATTCCTTGCTCGATCAGAATGCTTGTAGGAAACAAAAAATGAGATGCGAAGGGGCAGACAACCCCCCTTGTAAACGTTGTCGCAATGCTGGCTTGGAGTGTTTATTCGAGAAGCCGTCGAGAGAAGCTACGCTCACGGGGGAGGCCGGACTGGAGTGAGTGGCAATGGTTGTTCGGCTCTACTGATTCGCTAACCACAGGGTACAGGCGCATCAGGAGCCTCGAATCTCATGTGTCCGATATCCGCGTCACCCAAGGTTCTATTCAGAACGCTCTTTCCGAAATTCTAGGACACATACGCGGCGGCAACTCGCTCAATCGCTCTGCCGTCACCCAATTTTCTCAGGTGAACTACAATCGCTCTCCCAGCCTGCAGTCGATGGGATCACCACCGATGGCTCAGACGCCGACTGGTGAGACATTCCTTTCCCTATACGTATGTAGCGCCGTGTACTCACACATCCATTCGTGCAGGCCGCCCTGCGCTGCCACCAGTTGTCATTGCACATCAACAGCGAAGTGGCGGACAACAACACCCAATGTCACCACCAGTTCAAGGCCCGCAGAATGCCAATGCCGGTCAATATCACCACCCGCACGTTTCGCCTCCATACAACGCGAATGTCCCACCGTCATATAACGCCAATCAGCATGCGCCCGTATTGCCCCCGTTCTCCAGCTTGCCATCGGGGGCCACTCAAGAAGGAGCTCACCACCAGTCCCATAGGGACACAAACTCAGGCTCTAAACGCACTGCTCCGTCGTCTTCGAACCCTTCTAACGTCACAAGTGAACACTCCGACTTTGACGATGATCACGAGGGGGAGCTGCCTGCCCATGGCCTTGTTGCGCCCTGGGAAGTCCTCCGAAACTTGGCCAATGTAGCCATACAAAGGGAACAAAGGGTGGGTGTCATGATTGGCCTACCTCATGCATGCCTCTTATAGTAATCACAACTGCAGGAGAATGGAGATAGCAGCGAGCCTCACAGTAGAGCGCGCACCCCCTCCCCCGACCGCCAGACACGGCCCACCAAACGGCGGAAGGTCAGGCACAAGGTGCGCGGCGGCGTCTATCAGGACGGTGAGTCATTGTGGACATCCTATCGGCTGTTACGGTCCTGACTCCGATCGAATTAGTCGTGACGAAGGAAATTATTTCAGAGAAGGAGGCTCGCGAACTCTTCCGAATGTAAGAATCATGTACACCGGCTCCTGTATCGTTACTGATTAAAACACCCAGATTTTTCCACGGCTGTTCGACTTTCCTCCCGGTTTTCGACGCAAACCAGGATACATATGACACCCTGCACGACCGTTCACCATTCGCCGTGAATTGTATATGTATGGTCGCAGCCCGAGTTCGAGATGGCGGCGGTCAGTTAATCTTCCATTGTGAGGGAAATATACTAACTACATAGCGAGTAGGAAAGGCTAGTGAAACATACAAGAAAGTGCTCGAAGAGGTGCATGAGATCTCTCGGGCGTCTTTATTCACTCCTGTCACCCGTCACGAGGCTGTGCAGGCAATGAGTGAGTTGCTTTGATACCGAAGACTACTGCGCGGTCGTTTTAATGTCTTTGTAGTCCTCGTTGCGGGTTGGTCCGACAATGGCTGGCTAAGTGGTGGCCATGCTGTGCGTATGGCGATGGAAATATGTGAGTCTTTAGTTTGTTATGTGCCGATTTCTGGCTAAATTATCATCAATCTAGCTTTACATAGAGCATGGCCTACGCTTCTCAACCGGATGAAGCGTAATAATATCTCTGTCACAGAGGACAAAGATTTGGTGATCCAAACCCGTATCTGGTTTTCTCTCTACCTCTTTGAGCACCAGTACGTGTGTGCAGCGCAGATCCCAGAGCCGATGCTGACAGTGCCACAGGTTGTCATATGGAACCGGACGCCCCGCTATTCTGAAAGATGATGAGACCATATGGGAATGTCGCCATTTGCTGCAGCACCCACTCGCTATTGAGGATGACATGCGATTAGTGTCAACTGTGGAGCTCATGGCCATACGCGAAAGGGTGCAGAACAGCATAGCTAATGAAGGGCCCGTCGACCATTCCACCTTTGAAGCCTTGCGTCAAGCAGATGGCGAGTTCAGGAATTGGTACACTACTTGGGACACCGCATTTTCGCAGAAGTATGAAGACGCTGGTGAGTTTTTATGGTTGGCTATCTAGTTTACGAGCGCTTATACCTGTTACCAGCCTTCTATCGACAGAGTCTGCAAATACAGCACCTCCATGCCGAGTTATTCCACAACGCCTCCGCTCTCAGGGACATCAACGGACCCAGTGATGTGCAACGGATGCCTCAAGCTCAGCGGGACCTTGCATTGCGTTCAATTACGATTGCACAGCAAGGTTTGGATATTACCGTGAGCTCCCCAGCGTACAGAGAAGGCATGAAATATGGTGAGATTTGGTGCCATGTGGCATTTCCATGGTTTTAACGAGCTTCTTCAAACAGCTGTTCATTATACCCATGCGACTGCAACCTTTGCCGCCACATTTCTGCTACGATTGGCCCGCTTGTTGTACGTTTACACGCCGATTTACAACACTTGACGCTGATAAAGGGCACAGTCCTAATGAATGCAACATGCAGGACATCACCAGCCACGTCGAACGTCTGGCAGCCCTGATGAACGAGAGTGTGTTGCATTCCACCTTGTTATTGAACTCCTCCTGACTTGACTCCAGTACCCGGCAAGCGATATGCGCTCACCCTGCAGCTGATGCTCAAACGAGCCAAGAAACGCAAGTCGGGGTCTTCATCGCGATCTCCCAGAATGCCACGCGAACCATATCCGCCACACCATCGCTCATTATCAATGGTGGCAGATACCTCCAACAACGGTATGGCTACAATGAATCAACAGCCGATGAACCCGGAACAGTTCTCTCCTACCTATGACCCGTCATTCTCAAGTCCCGACATGCATGGGCACCCGCACCAGCAAGTTGGGGCCCATATGCAGCATCCGGGCGTGAACGACGCTCCCAACGCCGACAACATTTGGCGAGGGTTTGAGATGACATCTAACGAGCAATTGCCGGTATGGCTTTCAGATCAAACCCTGGGCGGCAATTCGTTCTCGCAAAACGGCATGGACGCATTTCTTCTACCTAATGATTATCTCCCTCCTGCGCCCCAAATATGGTGAAGCAACCATGATCCAGTATACCTACCTGCCATGTTACTACCATGTTCGCTAATCTGACCATGCTCGTCTTATGTATTTCTTTTGTATTTCAAGCTTGGGGATACCGGGAGGGCAAAATTACCTTGGACGGAAGCTGTGTTGTGAAATTACACGAATATATCTATACCTATTGAATCTACAAAATTATGGCAAGAATTATGGGCCAAACAGTTGATTAAGCTCTTCCATCCGCCGTTGAAGCATCTCAGCCTTGCTGAAGTTCTGTCCTAGTGTCATGTTGGCTAAAGCGGTTTTCTTCTTCTGCACTTCTAGAAGTCTATCTTCAATAGAGTTCTCGATGATAAGCTTGATAGTGGTGACGGGTCTCGTCTGTCCTAGTCGATGCTGAAACGAAGATTAGCAACAATGGTGGACGATTGCGAGCCGTTACATACAATGCGATCCACCGCCTGATTTTCGACCGCAGGATTCCTGCAAAAAAGTGCGTCAGATGAATCCAGATTTGCATCACGCTGGTACTCACCAGTAGGGATCCATCAGGTAGACACGTTGAGCTGCCGTGAGATTGAGGCCCACGCCTCCAGCTTTCAAGCTAACGAGGAGCACTTCACATCCTGGGTCATGCTTCAAGGCTTCCATGGCACGAGTTCGGTCTTCACGTTTCATAGTTCCGTCCAAGCGGTCATACCTAATACCAGCCGTCTCCAAAGCGTCCTCAATCCTGGGGCACAACAATTAGATAGTTCTAAGACAAGTCAATCGAATGGCTCACTTGTCTAACATACTCGTCCATTGAGAGCTGAACGGACAGTCAGCCAAGTAGGGTTTACGCAGAAAATATACTTACAAGACTACAGTCTTTATAGATCCCTCATCCACCTCATTGCCTTTGTCGTCGAGCATTTGAATATCAATAGATGACGGGTCGTAATTGACGGAATAAGGGTTGGCTTTCGAGAACTGGACTAGGTCGCCCAAGAGTGCCTTGACCTTCGTCGAAGGATGAAATAACTCTGCCGATATGCCTTTCTGTCGCTTTTCCCGCTTCGCAGGCTTCTTCTTCGTCGCAGTATCTAATGAAGTGCAATCAGGCCGCACTTCAACCGCATCTGCTGGGCCCAGACTTGTTTGACAGGCTGAGCACGATCGTCGTGTATCAGCAGTGACGTTTGGCCACCCGGGACATATGCAATTCCGATAGCATTGGATGCAAAACAAATGTTGACACCGGGTCAAAATAGGATGCGGGACGGATGGGCTGCTGGCTCGGGTCGGTCCTCGTGATGTGGAAGCCTTCGACTTCCTACCACGTTTCGGAGCAGAGCTGTCGACATCCAAAGGACCACCCTCCGCCGTGTCCAGCGCAGTGCATAGTTCGCCCCCACATTCCACGCACTGGGTTGTCGCCGATTCACGAAGAAGCGCAAATATAGCCGTGGCGCGGCTGGGATTCAGGCCTTCCTTGGCTATCGCCGCGACGATATCTTCGTAGGTTGACGAAGCATCCTGGGGTTGATCGTTGAGCCCTTTCCCTTGAACCAATTCGAAATGATCGCAAATTTGTCGCAGCCGTAAGATCTTCTGGAGAATGCCTACGTAGTTCTTCATGACTTCGTTCTTGTTTGACATCTCGCTGAATTCGGCCTTGGACTCGGTGAAGAATTGATCGTAGATGGCCTGCTCTTGCTCGTCGAACTTCAAGTATCGCAGCTCATCGCGACGCGGTGGCAGCGAGAGAATGCGGGCCCCATCTGGTGTCTGGCTCTCTTTGGTTCGCCGTAATGTGATGCACTTCATGATGGTCTGCAATCGAGCCACACCAAGTGGCTGTCCGTATTTGACGGGGGTGCCGATGAACTCCGTCCAGGTATTCTTGTCATCGAAAGGCTCCAATCTCAAAAACTTGATCAGCGCAAAGACGTCGTCAAGCTTGTTCTGGACGGGTGTGCCTGTAAGGCATAAACGGCGATCGGCCATCAGATCACACGACGCTCGACTACCGACGGTGCCCGTTTCCTTAATAGAGCTAGCCACAGCGATGTGTTCATAAGCTGCGAAAAAAAACCAGTGGCGAAAATCGAGACTCACTGCGCTTCGTCAAGCACCACTCTGAACCAATGAACACTCTGCAATGCACTGGCGACCTCCATCCCAGACTTCTTGCGCTTGAGGCCCTGCTTCTTGGGTTTGGGCAACTTTAATACCTGGTTGCCTCTCTCGTCGATTTCAACACCCCCTCCATCGCTGCTGCCCTCGTCTTCGTCTATTTCAGGTTCGGCGGTAGTAGCGCTGCGATTTTGCTTGGAAAATTCGGATGCAAGCGTGGCGAACGTCGTAATGACTGCATCAAAATCGGCCAAATACGCGGGGTCGGGGCGACGAGCATTGCCGTGGTACACGTACACTCGGAGCGCCTTCCCTTGTCGTATACGGGCGGGTTTTGACTCTACTTTGACGTCGCTAATCAGGGACATTTGTGGTAATGTCCCAGCGCTCGCTGGAGTTGCTGTTAATTGCATTTGGGAGGAGCTTGGCAGGGCGGGTGCTGCGCCGCCACCCCCGCCAACGACGGTGACCTCGCCTTTCCAATGCTCCCTAAACTGGTCCTCCCAATTGGACACTGTTGACAGAGGGCAGATGATAAGTGTAGCGCGACTTTTAATCTTGATTCTGCAGGCGCGAGCGTAGTCGGCTTCCATCTTGTCTTTGTCTTTAGAGGCCTTTGCTTTTCCCTTCACAGGGGCAGACGAGTTGGGCATCCCCCATACACTGCCTGAAAAATTTGCCGCAGAAAGGGCATGGTCTGTGGGCAGCGGCGGTGGCGGCGCCTCCAGGGACGTAGTTGCGAATGAACGCCCCGAATCGTACGTCGCCGCTATCAGCGATACACAAGTTATTGTCTTGCCAAGCCCCATCTGTCGAAAATTCAGCAGGTGTCACGGGAGACGCACTGGCAATGCTCACATCATCAGCAAGAATGGCCCCCTTGCACTCTATCGGTTCCTGGAACACTTCTCTCTGAGTGACAATGTGGAACCAAGAAGGATGGCCGGTGTGGGGATGGACACGACGCTGCCATAGCGAAGAGTAGGTCCCGTCGGGGCCCGTCTTCTCCCGTTCGCGCTCGAGCAAGAAGGTGAGCGCCTTCTTCTGGTGCGGGTATAATGTTGTCCCAACCTCGAAACCTGCTCATATCAGGTGACTTGAACCTTGTTAAAGTGAGGAAATTAACCCACATGGCTCGGTCTCTGCCAGCTCCTCTCCGTCTTTCAAACTCTTGAACAACTCGTCCACTTGGCTTCTCTGGACCTCCACACTCTTCCCTGATACGATCGGGGTATTCCATCTGCCGGCCGCATTGCCCGGTTGATTGCTATATCCGACTCGATTTGCGGCAAGCAAAGCGCGGCTGTGTCCGCCTGGTGGGGGGTTGTGGGGATTATGATAATGATAATTAGCAAGGCGCTGGAGATCGTATGGTGGCGACGGATGATCGAGAAAGAGGCCATTCTGGTGAAGGTAATTTCCCACTACAGGGATGTTCCCTTTTGGAGTGTAAACCAGCAATTGTAGGGGGAGGATAGGTAGCTGTAAAAAATGCTGTTGAGGGGGATTTTCTACGATATCTAGAAGATGGGCTCACGTTTGGTACTCCGCGACGCACTTTCCCATCCAATCGAATCAGCCCTTTGCCAAGCATAGGCCCCAGTGATGTTGCTACTTTCTGCTCGACCACACCAAATGCTTCGCCTTGCACAGCTTCACCATTCGGAGCCCGCGATCGGGGGGTGACGATGTGGATGGTTTCTGAGCCGCCTTGCTTGGTGGGATTGTGCTCGTGCCGCAGATGCACAGTAGCCCATTCCGCCTCAACGGACCCGGGATCGTGCGGACTAAGATACGGGACGGGATACAAAACCAGCGCGGTTACCGTAAGTTGGCCTATGCAAACAGGGGTTTTCGGTGGAAGGTCAAGGGGCAACGCGGAGGGTAAAGGAGTAATTTGCCGCGCAGAAGGGGAAGGGGGCGATGGGGAACGAGTGAGGTCAATGACCTGACGGTTCGTAGAACCGGATAACGGCGAACTGGAAGGCGCGGGTGATGGATTTAACGTCGCACTCGGTGTTCGGTTTGAGCGACCCTGGCCGGGGAAAAAAGCAGATGGGCCTGCAAATGCAGGTCTGTATGCATGAGACATGCCGTTCGATCCACCTTGAAGAAAGCCTGGTCTGATTGGCGAAGGTGAAGGCATTGTCCTTTGCCCGTCAAACGGCGCATTAGCAGCATATGGGGGTTGCGCTTGCAAGGGTGCATGATAGACACGGTATTCATCATGAGATCCTGAGGGTGCATATTCAGCTGGTCTCGAATACTCCTCCGTCCTCTGGCGCTTTCTATCAGTCATTCTCTCGGTTAAGTAAGACTCGGACGCGGATTCATCGTCGTCGCTGGTGAGATCGATAGGGTTGGACTGATTGTAGGAAGAGAGATGTAGGTTAGACAAGGACGGGGCTGTCGAGTTCATAGCTGACCGAGGAGGAGGGGTTCGACGGAAGGCGTCAGGGCTGTGCTTTCGGGTTCGACGGCGCTTTAGAATTCTTCCTCTTCAGGCACTATCCTGTCGTTGCCTTACGCGAAATTTTATATCCACGGTGCCACCCAACTCATCAGTCATCACAGTAACCGGTCCTCGGACACTAGCAATCATAGCTGACCGATTCCACAAATCTCGCGTTTCATCTGAGCCCGACCACCCGATTCATAATTTCGGCGTAAGTCCTATGACCGCGCCCGGCTCACACCCAAATAACTCAACTCTGCCTCGGAGGCCTCAGAAGAAAAGAGCGGTCCATGTGGACGGCACACCGCGGGCCCCTGCCCGCAATTTTGCACATAATTATATTATTTATATAGCACCCGAGACCGCAGGATTGAACGGAAATGAAGTAAATGCCACATGCCCTCAAGGTAGATCTATGCCAGTCATTTCAATTTTGAGTTCAGAAGCGGACGAAATGGAGCTTACTGGGCGCCCATCCCATCGCGAAATAGGCTTGTCTAGCCGCTTGCTCCTTGGCAATTTGTTTAGTCTGGCCGTCTCCGATTCCTTTCAATATATCATTTGCTGCAAAGGACCGAGTGTCAATACCGAGGCAAAGAGTGCGTGATGTGCACTGACCAAGACACGTCACTCGCCACCGGCATGCATGCGGAGGGCCAATTGAATCGAATGTATACTTGACGACCACCCTTCTTTGTGAAGCCATCTGATTAAAGAGAGGGAGGAATGCCGCTCTCGACTGAGCAGGTGCCAGAGGGTTGGTTATATTCGGAATTGGAACTGGCTCAGGTATATGGGGTGGCGTGTCCCGCTGAGGGCTGGGCCGAGCCGGCAAGGGCAGTGGCGGTACACCCACTTGCGCCGAGGAAGCGCGCGCAATTCCAGCGGTAACTACCTCCCCTGAGGGAACAAGTGCCCGTTGATTATGCAGCTGAGTGCAGTGGGCTAGGAGCGGAGGGGGGAAATTTGTGCCCCGGGGCTCGTGCCCTGGTGGCAACTGCGTGGCAGTGCTGGTAGGTGTTGATGGGGTGCTTGCCATGTTAGAAAAACGCGGCACCGAAGACGAGAAACGAGGTGGGAGTACGGGGGCCAAAATCTGGCCCTGTGAAGTATTTATGTACCCTGGCTCGATTTTGATTCGTTTAGTAGGGGGGGCCGACACCTCCCTAAGTTGGCTGCCTTCGCCGCCTGCTTCGAGAGTTTGCTCTCTGCCACAGCGGTTTTCGTTGGGTCGAATCAGTTGGTCTATCCATGTCTGGACAGCTTGAATACCATCTTGAACACAAACGGCACCCACATAAGTGTTGAAAAGGAGCCGTCGTTCCTGTAATGAAGCCGGCGCAGCTTCAACAGAGATACTTTCCGGTAATGTGGTATGATTTACCTCTGGTTTATTCAGCGAGGCGAAAGCGTCTGGTAGACACCGCACTTTCCGCCTCAAGCCATATATATTCACCCAATGTTCGATACTGTCATCGCCAAGAAGGTCTTCGCGGTGTGCCTATAATGAGCATTCCGAGGATGCCCGTGAGACAGAAGCCACTCTGCAAGCAAATTAACCCTACAATCATCCTTTCCACGTCCAGCACAGGTTCCTTGTGATGAAACAATGTATGTGTAATAGCCATGCGAAGAGTTTGGTTCCCAAGCTCAGCCAGTCTCGCATTGTTGACAGACTCAGCGTGCAGCTGCAATGACTTGTGAGTAAATACTTGGAGAATGATATTGTTGTGAAGCGGGGGTAGTTCTGCCGCTGTACTATGGCCTGTAGCATCCGAGGTCGAACTTGCAGGACGCTTCAAGGACATGATTCGCCTTCGACAGAGTAGAGGAATGAAGCGAGTAAAGTAGCCGAAGGCGTCCACATGGACCCACTTTTGTCCATCGATTGCTTCATTCCTCGCATTCCTCGTTTTAGAAAGTGTATGAATTTTAATCACATCTAGCGGAGTCTAGCGTAATACATATTTAAAGAGCCAAAATATAGTGTTCATGAGCATCTAATCGCTTATAACCATCGCCTCTTGCTTTTTCTGCTTCTTGAGAATCTTAGTCAGCACAGCGACATTATGAGCTTGCGTGGGGTCGTCTTGGAACCGTTTAATAACATTTGCAACGCTGCTCGGGATTCTTCAGTCAAATCCAAGCAAAATTCTGCGGGACATACCTTGCGGGCCCTTGCGCAACGGTGGGGCAATCCTTGACCAAGTGAAAGGGTGAGAGGCCACAGATGATGCATGGAGTACCAGGGTTCGATGAAACCTTCGCCTTCTTCACAGATGGCTCTTCAATCTGGACCGGAGAAGAGGCGCGTTTGGAAGATGAAGCGAGGCTTCCTGCCACCGAGCTGTTAAGAGGGAAGCTGGAACCCACAACGGCTGCACCAGGTTTGCTTCTCTTTGGCGGTTTGGGAACGGGGATGCTAATTCCAAGCAGGTGTAGAGGTTGCCCGTCTATCAAGTGCATCTTGCCCCGTTTGAATAGCGTCTCGTCTATGACTGCAATAGCCGCTTGCTGAAACCACCATTTCAGTCAGCAGATCTAATGCTTGAAAACCATAACACACCCTTGGCTCTATAGGCCCACACTCTGGGTCCATAAGAATCTTCCTATACTCCACCAGGTGCTCCGAGCTCGCTGTCATATAGCACTCCGTTCCCTGGTGGTCCAGTCCGCACATCGAGCAAAGATCCGTATCATCAGGCTGTCCTGGGATAGGTGCTGATTGACGGCCGGTGGTAGTATGATTCTCATTGTCGGTCTGTGTCTTTCGTTTCTTCTCAGAGTTCTGCGCCAAGTCACGTAACTCTTGGCCAGCGACATATGCAGAATCACTGTCATCACCGTCCGATCCATTGGGTGCAGAACTATTGAGAGCAGAACCGGCGTATCCGTCGGATTCGTCAGAGATGTTGGACTTCGACTTGTACGATTTGTTCTTGCCCTTTCCTTTTTCAGGAGTATATTGCGTGTCGATCGGCATGACCTTTGTATCAATGGTGAGAATAAGCAGGTATATTGGACAGAAGGTGAATACCTGAGCCGCCGCTTTTCGACGTACGCCTCTACCCGTCTTTTCTTGAGCTTCAATCTTCGCATTGTCAGCAGCGATGCGCTGCGGGTGGTGACATAAGATGATTGTACTGGCACATGAAGCGAGGACTTACCGCGAGGGTTTGAGCCCACGCATCATCCGCATCATTATTATCAGTCGGTTCATCGGGCATTTCCTCAAGATTGTCTTTCTCTGCCGTCCATATCTTCGCAAAGGAGAATGCCCCATCTTTCTTCTCAGCGTCCGCTTGATCGCCCTCTGTCTCTGTCTTCTCGATGAGTTTCTCTATGTCGGTTTCTGAATCTGAATCTGATTGTTAGGTAGAGAATTTATGTAAGCAGGGAACGCGAACAAATGATGTCATGGATTCCTTGATCCCCCTCTTCGAACAGAGCTTTGGCACCATACGTGAGGATCGACTGCACGTCGTCTCCCGCGCCGTCGTCATCATCCATCTTTTGAACGATGAGGTGGTCGAGTACAAGTTTCTTTTTCCCCGTTTGCATGATTCTTTCTAAGCAAGGACGTTAGTATTTATGGAGCATGTGACGAGGAGAACGTGCCTTCGGCTGAGTCTTTGACCATCAGCTTGAAAACAAGGCATGTTTTCTTCTGTCCATATCGATATGCTCGCGCGATCGCCTGCTTAGCATCAGAGATTTTACACGCGATCGTTTGAGAACTTAATCCTCACTTGTAAATCCTGCAGAAACATTAGTTAGTTTATACGTAGATTTCATCGGTTCAATAGTACCTGGTGAGGATTGAAATCTGGGTCGAAAATGATGACTGTATCTGCGCTCCACAGGTTAATACCAACCTGCCATTTTGGTTAGTAGGTGCGGAGGACAGGCGAAGCGGCATTGCCTACACCACCCGCTCGAGTACTCAGAATGTAAATGAACACGTCGGAGTCTGGTTTGTTGAATGCATCCATTCCCTTTTGCCGATCGGCTTGCTTTGTGTTTCCATCCTGTGAAAAGGTCTTAAGCTTTGCGTCTTCGGCGAAAGTGAATTATGTACCAGTCGTAAATACTTCATTCCTTCGCCGCTCAAAAAGTCTTCGATGAAATCCAAGGCTATGACGAACTAATGTTTTCCATGAGTGGTAAGCACAATGCTACTGATCGAATTTTGTTACCTGACTGAATAAAAGAACGCGATGACCACGAGCTCTGAGCTGTGGCAAGAGCATCTTCATCAGCCGGAGCTTTGCACTAGCGTCAATGAGCTTCAGATGCGCTTCTTGCGCAGCCAAGCCACGGGGTTCGATGCCTTCGTCAATGCTGAGTTCAGTTAGCACAGTGGCTCGGTATACGAAGCATGGGCACGCTCACAGATAAGGGTGTTGAAGACATCTATCTCAAATTAGCTCTCAATGAATTAAACAACCAAATTTTCGACTTACTTGCGCAATTGCATAAGTATATTGTTCAGCTTTCCGCCGGATGACTGCAACTTGGTAGTAGTCAAGCTCCTGAGGACGGTAAAATTCTTGCCTGCGGATTTTCATTTAGGAACCTTGGTATAAACTCGCATGTCTGGAACTGACTTAGAATCGATCGATAAACCTCCTTCTGCAGTGGTGCCATGGAGACAGGCACAATAACTTCATTCTGGAAAGCAAGTAAATCAGCCATGTCCTCAATGTAGAAGAACTACGAACCTTGGGTGGGAGTTGCAAGACTTCGCTCTTAATACGTCGCAGAAAATACCGCCTCAGGCGTTCGTGTAACTGCTTAATCAGCTCTTCGGTAAGAATTTCATGCTCTTTCTGAAGAGCGTCCAAATCCCGCCACTCTTCGGGGTCCAGAAAATTCATGAGATTGAACAGCTCGCGCATGTTATTGTCTGTTTAATGCAGCGATAGCACTGAGTCTTTGAATGATCGCTGCTGAAAAGATATACATACTCAGCGGTGTCTGAATAAAATAGTTAGAAAGCACTCAAAGACACAAGAAGGCGTGGACCTTACCCCTGTCATAATAATACGGTGTTCGGTATGCAACTCATTCAACTTTTTGAAGAGGAGACTACTATCACTTTTCACTGGGAGCAACTCGTCAATGAGCATCTGCATATCCATCACGTTATCTCACATCTTTGGCCTTCGTCCACAACGAGAACTTCCCAACGCGGTATACTCTTGAATACTGGAGTGAAATCCTTGGTGTTGGTCAAGGTCTCGTATGTAGTAACTAGGACATGGAACTTGGCCCGAAGGAATCCAGTTTCCTTGGTCTCGTGCTCCAGTTCAAATTTCTTGATGATGGCTCTGGACTTGGCCTCTCCATAAAAAGGGACCACTCGAAGGTTTGGGGCCCACTGGGTTGCTGTTTAGTTATGATGACGACGCCAGCCCAACACGCTCACTTTTTCGAATTCGCGAACCCAGTTGGTAATAGTTGAATTTGGCACAACTACAAGCGCAGGAAAGGCCTTCCATCTTTTCATGATTGTGCCGAGGAAGGTAACAATCTGCACTGTCTTTCCCTTTTAAAAACTGGCTTAGTTGATTTTGAACGAAACAGAGTGCATAATGAACATACTAGGCCCATCTCGTCGGCAAGAATACAATGTTGCAAACGCCACCAATTGTCACACAACCAGTTGAAACCGTCGATCTGAAAAACCAACATGAGTTCTGCGGGTGAGGCGTCAGGCGACAATAGTAAGTACCTGGAACGGCATCAACGTCAAGGCTTTGTCTTGGCCAAGCACCGGTTGTTCTCCTTTTTCTCGGTTCAAAGCGTACTTCTTTTTGTACATGCCGGTCGGTCGATCCTCGATGCTTGTGAGAGCCTTTTTGGGGATCTTGACTTTTCGAGATTCAACAAATCTAATGAAAGCTGTTTCGAAGGCCGCATAGCCGAATTTTCCGTGCCGCGGAGGGGAGTCCCATGTTGCTAAACAACACATGTGAGTTTGGAAAAAGGCCGCTTTGGCTGCGATGTAACACTCACCTTCCTCATAACTCAAGTCGTCCCATTTAATGAACGCCCAAACTACATGCCGAATATCTGTAGCTGAAAGGTCTCTCCCGGTTCTGTCTTCCCATTCAGCCACGGTTTCCGTGAGATGGTCAGCCGGTTGCTCTCCATCCACACATGTAGACTGGATTTCGGTTTCGATTTCACCATCGGGATCATCTTCCTCATCACTGCTTACAGCTCGTTTCCTTCCTTTCTTCTTGTTTTTAGCACTCTTCTTCGGGCCAGGTAGCAGGACAACGTCAAGGACGCGATCGATTGTCTTCCATGGTAACGGAATTCGGCGTTCTGCATCCGGTGCAGGATCTAGAAGTGAAACATTGACTGCTGTGACTTTGCTTCCCGATTGCTCCGAATCGACCACTATCTCGAAGGGCGCTACCTCCACGTCGCCCTTTTCGCCAGCTTCTGCTAGGGAATTCTCGTCGGGAACTGCCGACAACAGTAGTTCTACTTTGGGTCCGACGGACAAAAAGTTTTTCAACTTGGCAGCGTGCGTTGAGGAGAGCCACATATGAGGAACCCACTGCGTGCGACGGTAGCTTTTATCCAGCCACTTGACAAGATATTCTCGAGGAAGATTCTGTGTAGAAGATTTCCCTTCGAGGGGACCTGCTTCAATTGCATTTGGTGGATAAGGTCGCCAAGCCAGTATTTTGTCCAGTTGGAATGTAAATGATGCACAATCAGCGCATTTCCATGCAGTCGAACGTTGGTAGTGTTCAGCGAGCAAGATTGGATCAAGGGATTGCTCGTCATATTCGGTGGGCACCGGGAGATGTTCATAGTGAGCCAGACGTTTGCAGGTGAAGCAACGGAAAAGGAGCTCTTGGGGCGTTACAACATCCTCTTCAATAGCAGGCTTGGTGCCATCCAGCATCTGAGCGTCGCCATCGGTTTCGTTGGCAGTTGCAGGCGCTTTGGGGTCCATGCGTGAATCAGGGGCAAGGGCTATTTGCATGCAACCCATGCAAAAGCCACCTTTCAAGCAAGAACCACATATGAATTCTGTTGTTTGATCGGTTGTTAATTTATCGCGCCTCCTGACAACTATGGGACTGGTATCGGCGGGATCGTCGTTGGCTTCCGCTTCTTTTTCTGCTTGCAAGCGGTCTTTGACCTGGATCGCCTTCCGAATTTCATCTTGTTGGGTCCTATAAACTCATCAACATCATAGCTCGGAGATCTTGGAACAGAGGCTTACGAGGCTAGACATCCCCAGTGTGCCACCACTGGGCATTTCAAGCTGAGGGTAAGTTAGAATATTGGCTCGTTTACAGCGCTGTGCAAGCAGATGCACTTACCACCGCACCCAACCACCTAATTTTTCCAGTTGCTCAAGGACGGTACCTTCGTCTTCATCTGATTCGGATCCTCGTCTTTTGCGGCCCTTTCCCTTTCTCTTGCTTGCCGTTTTGATCAACTGGGCCGCGTGGCTACGATGGCATTTCTCGCAGACGTCTCGGTGTGCTCTCAACGGAGCAGTTTCTTCATCGGAGAGCGCATCGCCTGCTAGATCTTCCACAGGGCGAACATTGCCATAAGCAGGCCGAGCCGCTTGTCCACGAACGGGTTTCTTCTTCTTTGCCTTGTGCGTAGTTTTCCCCCTACCCCTGCGGGAGGAGCTCGTGCCGATGTCGCTTTCGTCCTCCTCACTCTCGTTATCGTCATAGTCTTCGGTGTCTTGATACTTTGATGAGACACCCTTGGTAGAACGCGTGGATTTCCGAGTTGGTGGCGGAATCTCTACAATATCATCGTCGCCTTCGGATTCTGGTAAAATGAAACCTTTCTTTGCCCTTGTTTTCCTGGGGCTGAAAGGCAATGGTTTCACCGTTGTCTTCTTACTTCTAGAGCTTTTCCGTGCAGGACGAATGAAGTCACCTTCGTCTGTAGAGCTTCCGTCCTCTTGCGAGGCTGACTCTCCTTCAGAGTCAGGAATTGTTTCTTCAATAGCTTGTGCACGTGGGACAGGTTTCTTACGCTTATCTCGCGCATAAGAAGTAATAGGCTTCTTCAGAGGTGGGACTGTGATCGAGAGCTTGACGCGGGAATTTGGATGGACGGCAGCGCTATCCGGAGAGAATTTCTCCAGTTTACCAGCCTTCTTTTCTTGATCTGAAAAGTGCTTATGAGAATGTGTGCACATACAGAACACGAAATGTAAGAACGCACAGTATCGCTCCACGAAATCCCCAAACTTAGTGGTAACCAAGCTAGAGTGCATCTAATCAGTAGCATTTGACGCGTCAATACATTGTATGTACGTGTATAATGCAATATGGCGCACCCTGTGGGAGATACCATCTTGGAATTTGACGAAATAGTATAAATCGGGTCCCTGTTGGAACTCGCCGACCACTTTATCGATTTCTGCCGATTCAAACTCGACGCCCAGTGGCACGAATTCAGGAGGCAAATATTTGTAATGACTTTTAGTTCTTGGGGACAAAGTTGGTGGCTGCACGTATGGTACCAAGATTGGGAGACGCCATCCATCGTCCGGAGAACTGGGTATCGGTGTTAGAGGCAAGTCGGACACGGGTGGAGGGTCGGAAGGCGTTGATTCCGACGTGAATAGATCATCTAAACCCTCTGAGGTTCGCTCCGACATTTTCACGCGAGGCTGGTAAGCAGGAATATGCAGATCCAGACAGGAAAGCGTGAAGGTGAAGAAGCCGCGTTGCGGGGCGTTGCGGAGTCTATACAATGAACGCGCTGGTCACTTCTTTACGTAAGTACATAAATTTAACCCAGGCAAAACTTTGACAAGATAAACGAAAATGTGTATCACGGCTGCAATATGGAAATACGACGCTATGTTTCACAATTGGTGTCTACAGTTGCAGTGAGGTGTTTAATTTACAGGAATCCGCCATCAATTAACCACTGGTGGCATTGGGAAGCAACTTGCTCTCCGTGATCTGCAACGTGTACGAATCAAATCAATTACAACACAAATTTAGAAAGGAAATATAAGAGCTCACTGATGCAAAAGGCGTGGGGGATGTCTCGGTGTCCATGCACCACTCGAACGTAGTCCGGGTCCGCGTTGATGGAACGTAATACTACTTCCCTTTGATCTCCTACCCAATTGTCCCTTTCCGCGTAATAAAACCATATGCGATCCTTGTGCTGGTTCAACAAAGCAACGTCTAGATCTCGAACGTTGTTCATTTCATCGTGGGCCATTGAAAGGGCTGCAAAAATTGATGTCGGAGCGAATAGGAGAGCATGCAGGACCGTGATTTGAGCTTTTGGCCAAGATGCATATAGCAATGACAGAAGACCAGAAGGCACGCGAGCTAGAGGAGATATCGCGGAGATAACCCGTGGCATAGGTGGGCGCATCAACCACTACAACCATTGTCAGAGATGGCAAAAGGTCATTTACAAAACATAATCACACTCAAGGAGCGACCATTTGGGGTTTCACCGATGAAGGATATCGTTGGAAACAAAAGAAAAACGCCGTTCACAATATCTGGTCTTGCTTTGAGCACCTGCTGTCTGTTAGCCATATTTATAGGATCGTATGCAATGCCAACAGACCTGCAAAGTGAACCATGAGCCAATGCTATGTCCCAAAATGACGACCTTGGTATGTGATCCAAAAGCAGTTTTTATAGCGTCCAAAGCTTCCACGGCGCTTTGAATTTGGGTGGTGAGGTCATAACGACGGGCATCATATCCACCGGTTCCACCAGCTCCTGGAGTATGTCCAACATGCGCATGCGCCAGTATCGCCAGTCTCGACGACGACGCCTTATCTTGTATTGCCGAGAGAAATGGAGGGTAGAAGCCAAGAAGCCCCGGGTTGCCTGAGGGGACGGTATGTTCATTGCACGCGCTTAACACGACGTATGTTCAATTTTGAGCCGTTCGTACCAGGTATGAAAAGCAAAACCAGGTTTGGGTCGCAGTCAGCCTGTTTGCAAGGCCACCAAAGCGCGTGGACGGGGCCGATAGGCTGTTCATGCTCAAACATCGCATTGCAGTACGGCGTATCGTCTGCGGACTCCTTCCAAGGTACCAGAAAAGACGGTAGTTTTGCAAGCATTAAAAGGCAATATGAAGTCGAACTAGAAGTCCAGATGGAATAAGCAAAAGATAACCTGGTAGACAGGATGGTACTTGGCAAGGGGTTGTCTAAATTGAAAGCGTGCAAGAATGCTCAACAGCGCCCGTGCAACTTGAAGCTACTCGGGCGTTGTGTTGACCGTGCCCTCTCTGCCCTCTCCGCTCTCGCGTTCGTGCTCTCTGCTCTGCTCTCCGCTGCTCCGCGACTGTGACTATGTCGAGAGCGTCGCCCTTCCCTACCAGCTCAGCTCGACGACCAAGAACACCTGCCGACTCTAACAGCTACGGCGAAGACTCCAATAGTTACTCGTCGTCAACTAGGCCTCTCCAAATTAGTAGATCTTCCCGCGCTGAAACGATCGCGTCTCCCAACGGTCCGTCTCGACCCCAGCGCTCAGAACTTCGTTCTCGGCAAGTGTCGGAGTATTCAAACTCTGACCAGGCTTCTGGCTCGCGACAAACATGGGACAGAGATCAAGCCCCAGATCGGGGAAGCGTCAGCACGACGCGGTCTGATGCCTCTACAGGAAATACCTACAGACCTCGGGCCAACAGCTCGGGGCAGGCGCCGGCTGTCAATACCAAACCGAAGAGAAGTCAAACACAAGATTCACAGAAAACCGTTGTCTCACCGGGTGGGATGGCCGCTATAATGGCATTTCAGAATGCTGGGCGTAAGCGAGCGCAAACTAATGGTAGCGATGAGTTTGAGTACACGAAGGAGAAGCGGGAGGCCCGGGAAAGAGAGAAGCTGACGCAGGAGAGGATAAAGGAGAAAGCACCTGGTAGAAGATTGAATGGCAAGGCCAAGGCGGGGGATATTGACGGTATGTCGGAATGTGTTCCTCCGTGCCAATTCTTATAATCACCCACAGCTATCTTGGAGGAAATCAAGGACGAGTGGGACTTTGTCATAGACGCAGACGTGGGTTACTTCTGCTTTCCGCCCACAATAAGACAGTGTTGATCGTTTGTTAGTTCAACCATGTCGATCTCGCCTTGCAACTTCTGGACGATTCATCACTTGGAAAGGATATGGAGTCTTTCATTCGGACAAAGCGGATGCTTTCGAAGGCCTTAAAGGGCTCTGTGGACAGTCAGTAGTGCGATCAATTGCTAATAAGAGTATCTCATCGATACCTATCACCTCTGCAGAGCATGCGAAGGCGTTTAATAACTCGGTCGCGCATCACGCATCGCTATTGAATCATCTCGGTGCCACTCAAACGCAGATTTCTGATGCTCGAACGTCATTGTCGGAATCCAAGGAATCTCTTAGCAGTAAACGTGCTGATCTCGTTCAACTGTGGTCAAGAGGCCAAATTCTTGATGATATGTTGACAATTCTTGACCAAATGTGAGACCACTATTCATCCTTTCAATCCACTGTTTAATTATGACTCCGTTTAGAGAGTATCTGAAAGCCGTACCAGACGTGCTTGAGACCCTCATGTCAGAAAAGCGCTTGCTTCAAGCTGCTGTGCTACTCATTCGCAGTTTGAAGATGATCAACAAGCCTGAGATGGTTGAAATCGGTGCTGTAGCCGATTTAAGAAGCTATCTTGTGGGGCAGGAAACAGTCAGTTTTCTGTGGCATTGCAGCATTTCCAAATACTCAAGCAGGTTTCAATACTCAGGCGCTACGTGAAATACTGGTTGACGAACTTCATGCTCACTTATACCTCCAATCATTTTGGTGTGAGTCCCGATGGGCGGTATACACGCCAAATCAACAAACATGTGAGTTTCTTGAAAGCCTTTGTGGCTAAACTTATATTTGTGTGCAGTCAGCAGAGTTGAATTTGAGGATGAACCAATACACTCCGACCAATCCGAGATCTTGCCACAATCACCTACATCACCGATATCCAACAACCCTAATACTTCGCGACTCAGCCGGTTCCTTCATGATCTCACTACGCGATCTAACGATCTTCCGCATGAGCTTGATGATCAAGGGTTTCACAATAGCAACTCGAATGGCCCACTATCGGCACCAGGATTGTCTACAACGCTATCGTTTGCATCATTTGCGTCGATGCCGAAAATAGCGCAAAATCCACGAAATCCAGAGTCTGATTCCTTTGCATACATCGAGACACTGCTCGAGTCTCTTGCCGTGCTGGGAAAACTAGGCACGGCTCTGGATATCGTCGCTCAACGCCTACCTAGTGAAATATTCGCTCTAGTAGAGACCACCCTCGACGAAGCCAGCGAAAGAGCTGAATATGGGCGACGTGGCTCTCTGATTCTTCCGGGAGGGCCAAGATCAGAGGGCCCATGCCTTTTTGTGAATGGTGGTGACTCTGGTCATGGTATTGGTGCTAGCAGCATAGGCTCCGTCGTTGCACCACAGGGCGGGCTGTTGGGTGCATCCTCGTTAAGACTTGCGGCTCTGGAGTCGTCGGCCAAGCAGGTCGATCACGAAACGCTGAAGGACTTCTTTTGGACTGTTTATTCGAAACTGGATGCCGTCAGCCAAGGTCTGAGGGTTGTTTACGAGGTTTCTAACCGAATAGGATCGGTATGCACAAGCCTGCATCCGCTTTTAAGAATGCAAGGTTCATTGAGGGCTTTTTTAGCGTCGAGATTTTAAAGACTCGTCGGGTGCGAAACCCGGCTCGCTATTCCCTCTTGCAGAGGTTTGGATACCAGTGCAAGCTGAGGTGAGCTTTGTCAAAGTGTGTTAGGCCTCGCTCATGACTTTGATCAAGGTCCGAACGTTGCTTTACGATTATCTCACCGACGAGGAACAAGGTGCTGCCTCGGGCAGAAATCCGATATCCTCTATCAACGAAATATTAAGGGAAGGCAAGTTTGCCAAGGATAGAACCAAGGTGAGAACTTCCAAGAACTTTCGATTTCAATCTGGCAGCTAATCTCTCTGTACAGCCCGTGTTTAGATTTGCCGACACCGACACGAAATTTACAGCAAACGCTCTTCGAACCCACGAAGATGAGCTCAATCGGGTACTTAAAGACACTATGCCAGGCCTGGCCCAAGGCGTTTCCGAGACAACTGTCCAAGCCACCCTCTCGACTGTTGGTACGGATGACCGCCTTGCAGGCGTGGGGCAACATCACCGGTTGATCATTAAGCCCGACGCTTTCCATGTCAGCATTTTATTCCAGCCCACCTTGGCGTTCCTAGATCGTGTATCGGAGGTTCTTCCATCGGGCATAGAATCTGTCCAATCTTCCAGCGCTGTGCTCGACGACTTCGTTTTGAAAGTGTATCTGCCTCAATTGGAAGAAAAAGTCTCCTCGCTATTCCACCAAGCTGTGACAGGTTGTTATCCTAACTTAATAGCGTGTTATGACAGCTGATCGCATATCCCGTGCAGGACCGGAGGCCTTCCAAGCGGATCCATCTTCGTCGCGCTTGTCGTCCGAACCACTGGTGAAATCCAGCACACAGTTGATGGCGTTGATCAATTCTCTATGTGCTATGCTGCGATCTACGCCGTTCCATCAAGAAAATTATTCGCGCTTGATTCTTGGGGTTATCATACAATTCTACCAGCGCTGCAGCGACAGATTCCAAGACCTTGTGTCTTTAGCAGCCCAAGGGAATGATGGGTTGGATAGTCGAGTAGCTTTGGCTGCCCAGTGGGCCCAAAGATTTGAGATGAGCCCTTGCCTGAACCAGCTCTCGGCTACTATGGTACGCGTCCAGTCTCTTAGTTACATGTGAATTGCTTATTGAAGCACATTCAACCCAGGATAAAGACGTCGCACAGCAGCAGCAGATGTGCCGTCAAGAGACCCACCTTGAAGTGCAACTTCTTGGCCAGGGAACCATTACGAGGAGCGACATACTGCCGTCGCCTAGAAGTCATTCGGCACTAGGAAGCCTCTACCGCAGCGTGGTGAGTTGCATTTTTCGAAATTTTCATTCCATGTCCTCATGGTCACGGAAGACGTGGTTCACAACAGAGTTGGCCGCACTCAAATCTTCCCCAGAAGAAATCCTATCCCCAACCTCCCCTTCGAATCTCGAGTCAAATCTCGAGTCGTTGGCTGGAGGCACATCCTATACCCCCTACCTTCCCATAATGGCCCCATCTCTGCCCACAGAGCAGCTGAAACTTCCACTTACGAAAGCAATGGCCATGTAAGCACGTGCGGATGAACTCATGGCTACGCACACTGACCGCTTTTACAGGCGGTTCCAGGCGCTGCTTAAAACGTATGACCAGCTGGCCGAAGCCATACTGCATACCATCCGCATCGATATCAGGTGCCGTGCAATTCATTATCTAGATTCTGCTATGCGACATGTGAGCGTGATGCAGCACTTGGTTGGCCTTCGTTGACAGTTTATAGGGCAACTACCATATCGACCACGAAGCCGGTGAACCAGACCCACATGTGCTGGACCTAAACGCGGAGTTGGGCCAATGTGATGAATTCATTTCCACGACCCTACCGAAGAAAGAGCAACAGTAAGTTGATCCAGTGTGCTTCGCTGACCGAACTCCCTCTGACCTTCTCAAGGTTTGTTTTCGTGGGCCTCGGACATCTGATGGAGCATCTGCTCATTTCGAATGCCCGCCATCTGCGCCTCGTCAATCAATTCGGGATCAAAAAGGTCCTCCGGAATATCTTGGCACTGCAACAGAGCGTCAAGACCTTGACGAACGAGGAGCGCAACACGGATTTCCGGCGGGCAAAGGAGTATTATGCGCTGTTTTTCCTATCCCCCGCGGTAAGATAGTGTGCTTGCACTTTCAAAGCTAAACTGACGATAAAAACCAGGAAATGATTGACGGCATCCGGAAGAAGCAAGCGTTCAGCTTTGACGAGTACAAGACCATGCTCGACCTCCAGTGCGGTGCAACACAGAAGCCGGAAGGCTCGAGCGCCCCCAAAGCCAGCGATCGTAATTATAGCATGTATGTCATTGACCTGCACGGACTGGAATTGGAGAGTTCGGGAGATGCATAGCGCAGCCTCGCCCAGGCGCGGGGGAACAATCATTTATCTATTGTCGTGTTTGTATTAATTAATTGCCCGTTGGTTTCCCCTTCCGCAACTGCTTGCCTGCATCTTCCTGCCCAATTTCGGGCATCCATGAAAGATTGCAGTCGTCGACTGGCGGGCGCCGATGCGCGGCGTAGCGTACGTGCGACGAGAGTGCGCTTGGAGCCAGTGTGACCTCGTAGCGACCAGTGGGGTGGTTTTGAGGTCCCTGCGTCCGGTAGTGGTAAGTCAGAATCGGCATTCGGCCTAAAAGATCTTGGTAGCGTTTCCGAAGCCAACGGGTGGGCAAATCGGAGTCGAAGGGATCCGTTTGCTCTCGGTCTGGCAGATCTTGCTGGCTTATACACTGTCGCGCTCGCCGGGGAATAGTTGCGGACTTCCATGCAGGACCTGCCATATCCTGTACTTCTTCAAGCACGCGGCTCCCCTGCAATCCTAAGCCACGCACACCAGCGCGAGCTAAACTTGGCCGGTCGCTGGTCGTGGGCGTCGAATCGCCCGCTTGGGATGCTTCCTTCACGCACAGCTGCACGGGAGGCATGACTTTCCGCCATTCCTTGGTAAAATAGCGCCAGCGCAAATTGACTTCTCGGCGTTTACTCAGCGGTCCCAGGAGCCGCGCTTCTTCCGAGGAATAGTCGGCGCGTTTTGGCAGCACGGGCGGAGATACTAAATGAGCCTTTTCTAATGGTTTTGTGGTGCGGGAGTGCGTCGAGGTGAGCAGCGCGGTCAGCTCGGGGGAATACACGGGTGGTCGCGATCTCGCGCTGCCGGCAATGATTCGCGCAGGGAGGGGGGCGTTGGGATCCGACAAAATAGGCTATAACGGTATGCTCAGCGTAGAAGACAGCTCCAGCCCCAGATATGCCGACCTTCATGATGTCCCACCGAAGCCCCCCCTTGCGTCCATATGCCACATCCAAGATGTGCTGAAACGCGTCAATATTTCCTTCCAGCGCTGTTGCCAGCATTGTCACATCCTGGTGATGCTTCAGCTCAAGCAGACACACACAGCAACCACGGGACGTACTCTGCGAACCCTCTTTAGCTTTCTATTTCGCAGTCCACCTTGGTCCCTCGTCTCGCATATAGACCGAATATCTTGCGTTGCTTTGATGCGAAAGAACTGACTGACCGACCCGTTAGTTCAGTCGCATTCCACACTGTATAATGAGCACCTCACCGAAGATACTCGGCTGGTAATAGCCGTGTTTGGCGCAGGTACGCTCTGTACAACGGAATTACAGCTGAATGTGTAGCATGGCGAGGAGGCATGTGAGGATAGACGCTCGATCGCGCCCCGTCGGCAATATATCGCTCGGACCAGTTGCTAGGCTAAGCGCTGTCTCTTGCATGTCGACGTCGACGGTCGGCACCGTGACTCTAAGCTCCAGGCGCTTCGGGTACAATCATGGCAGCTGCAGGCTAGATTGCTTAGCCTAAATTTAAAACGCTGCCTTTTGTCGGCGATACTCTGGAGATTGGCTGGTTCCTCGACAAGTCACTTGAAGTTACTGTCGATAAGTTGCAAGCAATGCGAGAAATGCGGCGCCGCATCATCCCCGCCATCTGGTCACGGTGGTCAATCTGTCTACGTTGGACGCTTAAATAGGCTTTGATTGCCCCAGGTGATACCAGTAGCAACGACATACCTCGCTGGCACACTTCAGGCACTACACAGTCAAAATCAACCGGCGTTGTATCATCATCTTCGCTGTTGCAAATTCCTAGTCTGTATCCATGTTGCCGCCTAATCGTATGCGAAAATTAGCCGAGATTCACCGCAATGACACAATCTCGGGAGGCTGCGCGGGATATTGGAGCTGTAGAATCTGCATAAGAGCAACTTGCTTGAGGCCAAACATTTTTCATCACTAACAAGACATGAAGTCACTCTCACTCTCACTGGTGATTATTGCTACAGCCGCCAGTGTGCGCGCACAGGTCTCGGTATGTGCAGGAATCAGATACTCACTCTGCGGCGAATATTAACGCATTAATGCTATTTAGATCTATGGTCAATGTCAGTACTACGGCGTCGTTAAATTTGAAAGGGATAGACACTGACTGAAATTTTCTGTCTCCATCAGGTGGTGGCATAGGCTATAGTACGCTTCAATTTATCTTTAACCAAAGTCTTTGCGGGTACTGATCATGCTCAAGGTGGCAGCACGACTTGCGCGACAGGCTCAGTGTGCACATACAGCAGCGCTTGTTAGTGCACTTGAAAATTGCGGTTTCAATCCATACTCAATTCCGCGACTGTAGATTACTCTCAATGTCTCCCGGGAACAGCAACCGTCAAGCCCACTTCATCTACTGGAACGGCTTCGTCTTCGTCTGCCTCCGCGAGCAGCACTATTAGCTCTATTGGACCTCTCGGTGGTGTGAACACCGTAAGTTCTTCAATTTGCCCACAAAATCATGCTTGCCCCCATTCATGCTATGTATCTTGCAGGCGGGCTACGACTTTACAGTCACCACCGATGGCTCTTTCACTGGAGTTGGTGTCAGCCCTCCTCCCGCGCAATATCAGCACTTCGCCTCTGAGGGTGTCAACATTTTCCGCATTCGTCAGTATTGTTTCTTTCCATTGTTGATTTAAACTGACTCTCTAAAAAAATGTAACAGCTTTTGGTAAGATTGTTCGCGCACAACAGAGAATTTCATACTAACCACATCAATTTTAGCTTGGCAGTTGATGACGCCGACGCTGGTGCGAGAATCCGTATAATCTATCAACGCGCTTCATGCTGACACAAACCAGGGAGGCACCATCAATGCGACCTTCTTGGCCATATACGATAAGACTGTCCAAGCCGCTCTGTCTGCTTCCACCAAGCCCTACGTGATTTTAGACCTGGTGAGTTCTGCCCGTAGCGACAATCCAAACCTGCTGACGTTCTTTCAACTACAAGCACAATTATGCGAGATGGAACGGAGCCATCATCGGCCAAGGCGGGCCTACCAACGCACAATTTGCCAGTATCTGGAGCCAGCTCGCCACGAAATACGCGTCCACTCCCAAAATCATCGTGAGTGCCTGCCCATGCATCCTTTGCATTATAATTAAAGAACGCTGCTATGGACCGTAGTTCGGCATCATGAACGAGCCCCATGATATCCCCTCTTTGCCGCTATGGGCGGCGTCTGTGCAGGCCGCTATCAACGCCATCCGTGCGGCAGGTGCCACCAGCCAGACCCTGCTCCTGCCGGGATCCTCTTACGCCAGCGCCCAGACGCTGCCCACCGAAGCCGGCCCCTACCTCGCTGCGCTTACTGACCCGGCAGGCGGAACCAGCAAGTTGCTCTTCGATGGTGCGCCAGTTTTTATTCGTGTATAGGCGCGCCTGGCTTAATCGTTCCCCAGTACACAAGTACTTGGACAGCGATAACAGCGGGACCCATGCCGATGTAAGCAACTCTCCCATTATCGTTCGGCCGGATACATATGCTAACGACAACGTTTTAATTTATTCAGTGCGTGACGGTATGCAACAAGTCGTGATTTGTTTACACTGCGTATTAAATGGGGGCTGTACAGGATAACGTGGCTGTCCTCACCACCCTCGTCGCTTGGTTGAAATCCGTTGGTAACCGTCAGGCCCTCCTCAGCGAGACCGGCGGCGGGAGCACCTCCTCATGCGAAACTTAGTGAGATCATCGCCGTCGTGAATTCAGACTGACCCTGATTTATATTGAACAGCTTGAACTCGGAACTTGCATATGTGAAGGCTAATTCCCAGTATATCGTGGGCTTCTCAGTCTGGGCAGCCGGCGCCTTCGACACCACATATGTCCTCACAGTGACCCCCAACGCAGACGGAACGGACCAGCCCATCTGGAAGGATGCCGGTGAGTGATTCCCATATATGATAGTAATCAGTTGGTGGTTGACTAATGCATTGCCTTCCCATGAAGTTATCCCCAACCTGCCTTAAATAGATGTGCTCAAGTGCGCGCCTCCGTGTTTAGAATGACCTCAGCCGTGTTTTTCGGGAGTATATTGGTGTCTGTCAGTGTCAGTGTCAGTTTTAGTGTTATTATCATAAATGTCACGACACGCAGAGTTATATATGTGATTATCATTTCAGATGTGATCAGGGGTGCCACCGTGCAGTGTCAAAGCCTGTTACAGCCCGGGCCGCGTACACTGCAGGCGCTGAACGACTCAGACCCTGGCCAGCACCTTGGCAAGACCGTGAACAGCAGCGAGCACGTACAGTATCATTACGACCTTAAGTTCAGGTTAGTTCCTTGTGACCAAGGTCGCCGAGAGGTTCAGAGGTTCAAATCCAGTAGTGACCTGGGACGAACTTGCAAAATCAGGCCTAAACTGGCAATCTGCAGGGTCTTGGTTTCTTGGGCTGCCATACAAGGATACTTATCTGGAGTTTACGCAGGCTCGATCAAAATTGTCTGATGTTTGCCCCTGTTTGCCCTCGGAAGTGACTACTTGGGCTCGGCTCGGGTGAAAATCAGTCCCAGAAGATGTTCATGGCCCAGACTTTCGGGTGGTAGTCACGCGAAATAGGCTCAGTTCAGCGGGCCTTGGGACAGGTGTGATGAACTTAAGCCTCAAGTTTGTAATAATACAGTAACCAGCGCCGATGGGATCAAGATGGGATCGCTCTTTTCGCAGAAACTTGAACCAGTGACTGACATGACCTCAGGCGCGGCGACATTAATATCCAGCAAGATCCAGCAGGCCGTACTCCGCAGTCGTATATTGGTTGCATACTACCGTGATAGTAGACTTCAGGGAAACAACAGATTGTCAGCTATTGTCAGCATCAGCAGCAGCAGCAAACCAGGTTTCTGGTGGTCATCACTTGAAGTTCAAGTTGCCACGCGAAAGTCGAGGTATAAGTCTTCACACTAGAGCTCTTGGCTGTTAAGTACAGCAGGATTGCTCACAGATTCGTGGACTCGTTCTCGGATCCTGATTCCTGAGACCTTGATGGATATTTGAGATCTAGACGCGCAGGGGAAAAATCAGATAGTATTAATATAGTGTCATTAGTAATAGGAATAACTTGATCTCCCTCCGATCACAAATTTGATTTCTTTCTTCTCACCCCGCGCTCTGCATATGCATATCGAAGCTCAGCAAAATCCACTCTCGGTTCTGCTCATCATGGTAATTCAATAATACCATCGGGGAAACAGCAGGTTGTCAGCAGCAGCGACTCGGAATCAGGTTTCTGGCGGTCCATCACTTCTTAAAGTTCCAAGTAGCAACGCGAAATTTGCCGGGGTATTAATATCAAAGCCAATCTTGAAATTGGGGCTCTCGGTTGTTACAGCTCCACTCAGCTTAGCGTTCAGCCCAAATATCGGCACCCCATGAGTCAATGATTGACAGGTCTCGCATGCTTCTCTGCCAGAATGTCTGTATTTTAGGGCTCCTGCTAGGTGACTTGGTATCTATTGGGCAGCGATCATGTTTCTCTTGTCGACGACTTGAATACCCAGCTGATTTACATGGGAAATACTCGGCATTCATTATTCTGCATACATTGTTCCGGGCTGTTTGAATCTTCCGAAAATCTAGCGTCGTCGTCGTCTCCAGTCGTCTCCTCGCGAACGATTCGGAGCCCAAAATCATACAAATGGCGCATACATTGATAGTGACATCCCACAGGTCAAACCCCCACCGGAAACTGACAAGATGAAGTACACTGCTATTTCTCTCCTTCTCGCAGCTGCTGCAGTGAATGCGTTGCCCAGCGGTAGAGCTGCAGCCACCATTGGCCCTCTGGGAGGCGTTAACACGGTGCGTTTTATAGCCTCATTGCAGGAAATATACATCTCTAAGCGTCACCGCAAAGGCCGGCTATGATTTCTCCGTGTCAACCGATGGATCATTCACAGGAGTCGGCGTTCCCCCACCTGTTTCTCAATACTCTCACTTTGCAGCACAGGGTGTCAACATCTTCCGTATTCGTGAGTAAAATTCCATTATAATTGTCAAAACACATGCTCATGAGCGCTTTACGCAGCATTCGGTAGGTTCTTGGTGGGATAAGTCACGAACACTGCACTGACATTCATGCGTAGCTTGGCAGCTGATGACCCCTACGCTCGGAGGCTCAATCAACGCGACTTGGTTTTCGATCTTTGACACAACTGTCCAGGCTGCATTGTCTGCGTCGACATCGCCTTACGTTATTCTCGATCTGGTAGATGCCTCTTACATTTCGAAATCAATGAACTACTTGCCCAATATTGTTCTTTAGCATAACTATGCCAGGTGGAACGGCGAGATTATCGGCCAGGGTGGACCCACCAACGATCAATTCGCCGACCTCTGGACCCAGGTCGCCACCAAATACGCTTCTGAGTCTAAAATCATTGTAGGTGTTGTGTAATTATGGAGCGTGGTGCCATCCGACTTACGAAGGTTACAGTTCGGCATCATGAATGAACCGCATGACATTCCCTCGATCCCTGACTGGGCAGCGTCTGTTCAAGCCGCCATCAATGCCATCCGTGCAGCAGGTGCCACTACCCAGTACCTGCTACTGCCCGGATCCTCCTACTCGAGCGCTCAGGCACTCCCTACTGAGGCAGGCCCTGCCCTCGCTGCCCTGACTGATCCCGCTGGTGGAACCAGCCAATTGATCTTTGATGGTACAGCCATTTCAATCCCTTGTAAACTGGCCGTCTGTCTAACTCGATGTGTTAGTTCATAAATACCTTGACAGCGATAACTCGGGCCAGAGCACTGAGGTAAGGAGTCATTTGGTTTGATCGAATTTGTGCTAATTCGCTTTGCACTTATTCAGTGTGTGACGGTATGTGATCGAGTGCAAGCGAAACAGCGAGGATTACAAAACTGAAACACTTGCACAGGACAATGTTGCTGTTCTCACTACCCTTGTCGCCTGGTTGAAGTCTGTTGGGAACCGTCAAGCCCTCCTGAGCGAAACAGGGGGAGGAAGCACAACCTCGTGCGAGACATAGTGAGTCTTACCATCCTTTGACTGTCGTTATCTCACATAACTCGATCAGCTTGAAGTCGGAGCTTGCCTATGTTGCAGCAAACTCTGACTCTATTGTCGGTTTCAGTATCTGGGCAGCGGGCTCCTTTGATAACACTTATAATCTTACCGTCTCCCCTAACGCTGATGGGTCAGATCAGCCCATCTGGACAGACGCTGGTGAGTTGGCTGCGAAACAGCTTAACCCATTAATATTGTAGACTGACCATGTCTGTTCAGTCGTACCCAACCTCCCGTAATTGGATACTCAGTCTCAGTGACATCTCAAATCCAGATTGTTATTTATTTGATTTAGCTTGCAGAATATCATTTTGAACCATAAAAGCCATAAGCATAATTATGCCGCAAACAGATGGATTTGAGAACACACTGTCAAGATCCAGAGCACCAGCTGATTAACCACTGACTTGTGGACTCGTTCTCGGATCCTGCCAGTGAGAACTTGAAGGGCGATTTGAGATGCGCATGGTCACGGGGTCAAAAAACCATAGCGACCGCTATTCTAACACCAGGTGCACAGGTCGATCTGCGCTGTGCACAGATGTTGAAAAGATGTTGATAAAGATTTAATGTAATGTAGCGCATCTGTAGGGGGTGTGGATTGAGAAAGAAATTCAAAATTTTTGTCATTGTCTGTCACGAGCGCAGATTCAGTGTCTGGATCTGGCACAGATTTAACATTTTGTGATCCAAAATATTAGACTCTTTTGTTTGTGCAGACACTGTGTCTGGCGGCGGCCCAGATCTTGGTCCGGATTTTGGATCTTTTATTGTATCTGTCCTAGCAACAGACACAATTGCAAGATTTAAACTCTGTCCCCGACTCAGATGCGGAAACTGAATTGAAAAAATGCATCTGTGCCGATGAGAGAGTTAAAATCTGGTAATTGTGTCTGTTGCTAGGACAGATACAATAAAAGATTCAAAATCCGGACCAAGATCTGGGCCGCCGCCAGACACAGTGTCTGCACAAACAAAAGAGTCTAAATATTTTGGCTCACAAAATGTTAAATCTGTGCCAGATCCAGACACTGAATCTGCGCTCGTGACAGACAATGACAAAAATTTTGAATTTCTTTCTCAATCCGCACCCCCTACAGATGCGCTACATTACATTAAATCTTTATCAACATCTTTTCAACATCTGTGCACAGCGCAGATCGACCTGTGCACCTGGTGTAACGCCAATGGGATCACTAGATCACCCCTCTAAATCTAATCACACATTTGACTTGTCCCCTCTCACGTGCACTGCGACTCTGCACTCTTGCTTAGCAAAATGCACCCCGGTTCTGCTCATCATGATAAGGCAATAATAATGCCTTTGGGGAATCAGCAGGTTGTCAGCAGCGAACCAAGTTTCTAGTGCGTCATCACTTCGCGAAAGCCGGGGCATTAATATCAAGCCAGCGCATATCCCTATGGCGAATCATCACACTGGAGGTCTCAGCTGTCACAGCCCCACTCAGCTTCGGTTTCAGCCCCAACATCGGCACCCATGATTGGCAGGCCTTGCATGCTACTCTGCCAGAATGTCTATGTTTTAGGCTCCCGCTAGATGATTTGGTATCTACTGGGCAGTCAACAACTCGGATACCCAGCTGATTTTCATGGGGAATACTCGGCATGCGTCAGTAATATCCTGCGTACATTGCTCCGGCTTGTTTGAAGCCTCCGAAGATCTACCGTCGTCGTAGTCGTCGTAGTCGTAGTCGTCGTCGTCTCCTCGCGAACGTTGCGGAGCCCTAAATCGTTCAAATGGCGCAAAGATTTAAATGAAATACCACAGGACAAACCCCCACCAGAAACTGACAAGATGAAGTACACTGCTATTTCTCTCCTTCTCGCAGCTGCTGCAGTGAATGCGTTGCCCAGCAATACAGCTGCAGCGAACTCCATCGGCCCTCTGGGAGGCGTTAACACGGTGCATTTTATAACCTCATTGAAGAAAATACACCTCTCTAAACGTCACCGCAAAGGCTGGCTATGATTTCACTGTGTCCACCGATGGATCATTCACAGGAGTCGGCGCTCCCCCACCTGTTTCTCAATACTCCCACTTCGCAGCACAGGGCGCCAACATCTTCCGTATTCGTGAGTAAAATTCCATCATATTTGTCAAGACACACGCTAATGAGCGCTTTACGCAGCATTTGGTAGGTTCTTGGCGAGATAACTTATGAACACGGCACTGACATGCATGTGTAGCTTGGCAGCTGATGACCCCCACGCTTGGTGGCTCAATCGACGCGACTTGGTTTTCGATCTTTGACAAGACCGTTCAGGCTGCTTTGTCTGCATCGACATCGCCATATGTTATTCTCGATCTGGTGAATGCTCTTTAAATTTCGAAATCATTGAATTACTTACCCAAGGATTGTTCTTTAGCATAACTATGCCAGGTGGGACGGCGAGATTATCGGTCAGGGTGGACCCACCAATGCTCAATTCGCCAACCTCTGGAGTCAGGTCGCTACTAAATACGCTTCTGAGTCCAAAATCATTGTGGGTGTTGTGTACTTGTGGAGCGTGGTACCACCCGCCTAACGAATGTTGCAGTTCGGCATCATGAATGAACCGCATGACATTCCCTCGTTGCCTGACTGGGCAGCATCCGTTCAAGCCGCCATCAACGCCATCCGTGCGGCAGGTGCCACTACCCAGCACCTGCTACTGCCTGGGTCCTCATACTCGAGCGCAGGGGCGCTCCCCACCGGGGCAGGCCCTGACCTCGCTGCCCTGACCGATCCTGCCGGTGGAACCAGCCAATTGATCTTTGATGGTACGGCCATTTCAATCTCTTGTAAACTGGCTATCTGAACTCGATGTGTTAGTTCATATGTACCTTGACGGCAATGGCTCGGGCCAGAGCACTGAGGTAAGGATTCCCTTGGTTTGATTGAATTTGTGCTAATCCGTTGTGCAACTTACTCAGTGTGTGACGGTATGTGATCGAATGCAAGCGAAGCAGCGAGGATCACAAAACTGAAACACTTACGCAGGACAATGTTGGTGTCCTCACTACCCTTGTCACCTGGTTGAAGTCTGTTGGGAATCGTCAAGCCCTCCTGAGCGAAACAGGGGGAGGAAGCACAACGTCGTGCGAAAAATAGTGAGTCTTATCATCCTTTCACTGCCGTTGTCTCACATACCCCGATCAGCTTGAAATCGGAGCTTGCCTATGTTAAAGCAAACTCTGAGTATATTGTCGGTTTCACTGTCTGGGCGGCGGGATCCTTTGATACTACATATAATCTTACCGTCACCCCTAACGCTGATGGGTCAGATCAGCCAATCTGGACAGACGCTGGTGAGTTGGCTGTGAAACAACTTCACCCATTAATATTGTAGACTGACCATGTCTCTTCAGTCGTACCCAACCTCCCGTAATTGGATACTTGGTCCCAGTCACATCTCAAATCTAGAATGTTATTTATTATTTATTTGAATGTTATTTTGAACCATAAAAGCCATAAGCACAATGATGCCGCAAACAGATGAATTTTGAGAGCACACTGTCAAGAGCACCAGCTGATTACCTATAGACTCATTGACTCGTTCTTGAGCTTGGATCCTGGGAACTTGAACTTTGAAGGGCGATTTGAGACGCGCAGAGTCACGGGGTCGAAAATCATAGCGATCGTTAATGGGATTAATAATCGCCAGATCTCCCTGTGATCACAAATTTGACTTTGTCCTCTCTCACTCTGCACTCTACATATCGAAGTTTAGCAAAATCCACTCTTGGTTCTGCTCATCATGGTAAGGAAATGCGCTGTGTTGATCGATCAATTCACCAAGCCGTGAATAACAGCCTGCTCCCAAAAAAAGGGATATGAATCCTACTGGTCTCGGCAAAGCTATCATCAACCGCAAAGCCAAAGATGCTCGAACCAGAGAAGAATCCGGATTGGTGAGAGAGGCCTATCTATTATAGCATGATTTAGTTCCTTATCTCTTAATTTCAGTACAGTGCAGATTTGGATTCGTCAGCACTCCTCAAGTCGGTCACGCAGGAGAAAAATCTCGATGAGTTCTTGAATACCGCACAGCTTGCAGGAACGGAATTCACAGCTGGTGCGGAATGTTATTTAACTCTGTCGAACGGCCAGCGCTGACTTGAATGCGAACACTATTAGAAAGGCGTAATGTCAAAATTATCCAATCGCCTGCGGGAGCTGTCCACAATCCCTATCTTCTCACCGATGCAGAGGAAAAGACCACAATCGCCAAACACAAGGCAAATACGCAGCGCCTAAGGGTCCCGCGGCGACCTGCTTGGACTAAAACTATGACTGCCGCTCAACTAGACCGCAACGAAAAGGATTCATTCCTTGATTGGAGAAGGGACCTGGCACTGTGAGTAAAAGTTCCCATCGAAGGGCCTTCTGGTTGAATTTCTGGCTGGCTCCAAGTCTCTGAACACCCGTATTCATTTCTTCATGCAGGCTTCAAGAGCAAGATCAGTTCCTGCTCACGCCTTTCGAACGTAATATTGAAGTCTGGCGTCAACTATGGCGGGTCTTAGAACGATCGCATCTAGTGGTTCAGATCGTCGACGCCCGGAATCCGCTGCGCTTCCGGTGTGAAGATTTAGAAGCATATGTCAAAGATGTTGAAGGAGCGGAAGGCGAGCAAGGCACTGGGAAGGGCAAAAGGACTAGCCTGCTATTGATCAACAAAGCTGATCTTTTGACTGCCCAACAAAGGTACATTTCGGCGATGCTCGTTCGCTCTCACCATCTAACCTCGTCAACTGGCCAGATGTTTGTGGGCGGACCATTTCGACAAGCAAGGCATTCAGTACGCCTTTTTCTCGGCCGCAAATGCTACTGCATTGCAGGAGGCGCGCAGAGAGGCGGCCGCTGCAGAAGCGGGGCAAATACACGAGGAGGAGGAGTCATCTGAGGACTCGGATGGGCCGCTTACTCCGAGCGAAGATTCTGAAGGGGCTTCAGATGAGGACGACTCTGACTCTGACTCTGACTCACACGACAAAGGCGTGTATCTTTCTGGGGAGGAGGATACACCTGAAGCTCAGGATCCCCGAGCGAAAGTTTTGACGGTGCTTGAACTTGAGGACCTTTTCAATCGGGCGGCCCCTGCCCTGTCTAGTGCGTGCAAATATCAAATCTTCTCAGCGACCTTCGTTGGCTGATATATTGCTAGATTTCAAGAACGCCGCTGGAAATCATCCTACGCAGCTGGTGGTCGGACTTGTCGGTTACCCCAACGTGGGTAAATCCAGCACCATCAATTCACTTATAGGAGAGAAGAAAGTCAGCGTTTCCTCCACCCCTGGAAAGACAAAGCATTTCCAGACGATAAATTTATCTCCTTCCGTGATTCTTTGCGATTGCCCTGGTCTAGTATTCCCCCAGTTCGCCACGACTAAGGCAGATCTCGTCTGTGATAGTATTCTGCCCATCGACCAAATGCGAGAATTCACTGGTCCGGTCAGTCTCATAACAAGAAGGTTCCCGAAGGAGGTCTTGGAGACGATCTACGGTCTATGTATCAAAACCACTTCAGTGGCAGAGGGCGGAGATGGCAGTGTCTCTGCGGAAAATTTCCTGATAGCATATGCTGGTATGTTGCATATATTTGCGTCGAAACCATCAGCTGACAAAGTTTGCAGTTGGGAGAGGTTATACACGCTCTGGCCAAGGTAATCCAGACGAAGCGAGGGCAGCTCGGTGCATCATGAAAGACTATGTCAACGCGAAGATTTTGTATTGCCATCCTCCTCCGGATACATCAGAGGATTCCTTCAATGCACGCACGCATGAACTTGCGCTTTTGCGCGCAGCGGACAAGAAGCTAGCGCCAGTAACGCGAGTTAGCAAGGGCGCCGACACTTGGGTTCCTTCAAATGTGCCTCTCCCTGCTGTGGAAGGCAGTATAATACCCGTCCATGCCTTAGGGACCAAATCCCGAGCCGTTGACCAGTCATTTTTCAACGACAGCGCAAGTCTCGGGTATCTTCCTTTTGTCCAAGGCTCAGCGCTGAATGGGAAAGAGGTGTCGAGGGCGAGACTTTTCCCACATCAGAATACTGTCGCAAACGATGGGACGGCTTTGGGACCTCAAACTAGGATGGCTGCAATTTTGACAAACACGGGGGTAGAACCAGGGTCGGGGAAGAAACATTTCAAGAAAAGGAAAGGAATTAAAGTGAGGAGTGGTGGAGGCTACGATTTGTAACTGAGCACAATTTTGTATTACTAACTTGATGAGACTGTAATTACTAGAGATGGTTGCGATAATAGCTGGGTAGGCGGGGTTCCAGCGGATGACCCGGCAGCTTTGGCATCTACAATCGTAAAGAGTCGCAGACGGCGTTCCGAGGATGAAAGAACTCTGATTAGATAAGATTACATCTATGACGATAAATGATAAGTATGATTGCAAGTGACGCACACAACTCTTCAATAGAAACTACAATGATCAACCTTGAAAAAGTCTCATCTAACAAGCAATATGGCGGGACCATCACAAAGTATAAGTTCAAGGTGAATCTGAACACAGGCTCTCAGCTACATGCGAGTTTACTGACTGCGTTGACCCAGTCGGCTGCGCTGGGAGGATTGGACACCAGCTTCAACATATTCCTTCCTGCAAATGCTGCAAAAGGGAAGGTGCCTGTGCTTTTCTATCTCGCCGGTCTGACCTGTACGGAGGATAATGGGTACGCGAGGCACATCTGATAACATCGCACAGTACTTATATCACGGTGGGCAGGGCGCAAAAGGGGGGCTTCACGAGAGACGCAGCCTCAGAAGGAATAGCGATTATTTATCCGGACACATCTCCTCGGGGAGCTGGTATCGAGGGCGAGGATAAAGATTGGGACTTTGGAACCGGAAAGTCAAATTGAAGCTCTCGATAACCATTCTATCATTGACGGCAGTTGGATTGTAGGCGCTGGCTTCTATTTGAACGCTACTAACCCCCACTACTCTAACCATTACAACATGCTCACGCATGTGACTCTGGAACTTCCGCAAGTCATAGAATCAGCAGGACTGCCTATTGTGAGAATAGCAACCACGTAGCAGGGCTAACAATGTTGAATGTGGCTTCAGGATTTCAAGCGTCAAAGCATATTTGGCCACTCGATGGGTGAGTTATTTTTCCGTACCACTGTATGGTCAGATCAATGTTTGATATCAGCCAGGTGGCCACGGGGCATTGACCCTTTATCTTGCTTCGTTGAGCGGCACAAAGCAATACCGCTCAGCATCTGCGTTCTCTCCTATCTGTAATCCGACTCAAGTCCCATGGGGTCAGAAGGCCTTCGAAGGTTACTTGCAGGGAGGTGTTGACGAGGCGAAGGGTTTCTATGATGCCACAGACCTGATTGCAAAGATCAAGGAGCCAGTCCACATTTTGATTGACTATGTAAGTCACCATTTAAACCTCTTGAAGTCTCTGGATGACTAATCAGCCCTGGCCTGTAGGGTACGGCGGACAACTTCTTGCACCAGCTTCATCCAGATGAATTCCTACAAGCGGCTCGCGAAGCTGGCCATGACGAAGTTCAAGTTCGTGTTCGGAGTCAGGAGGGATACGATCATTCCTACTTCTTTGTAAGTTTTGAGGCATATCCTTGCAATTCGGTGGATTAATAGCTTTTCAAGGTGTCCACCTTCGCATCCGATCATGTACACTGTGAGGCCCACTTTTCTGAACCCCGATATTTCCCACTAATGCCAAAGTGTAGTCCATGCGAATTTCCTGAAGGCATGAGATGCTGCAGTCTGCAGGACGCACACGCATTTGGCGTTTCAAGCAACATATGCCAACGCTGCTGCATATTTCCCCCTGAATCAATTGCAGATAGCTCGCAGAAAGAAAGCCATGTATTAAGCAGAGACAGAGCAACGGCATTTATGACCAAGTCAAGAATTCAATGAGAGTCATCATCATCTACAGCAGCAATGCGTTCCTCATATGCGCCCTTGAGTTCTGCTAGGTCTTCCGCGATCCAGGCACTTCGCAAGGCTTGTCGAGCAGTTGCTCGATGGTCAGGGTCGTGAATGAGGAGCCGAGATATCATGCGCTTCGCTAAGAGGGTGACAGAAAGACGATGCACTCTGAGTAAGCGGCGATGCGAGACGACAGCCAAAGAAACTTGAATGGGTCAGCAATCACCACACGTACCATCGGGCATTTCATTCCAGCATGGATCTTTAAATTCCATCGGACCGTCTATTATGCGACGTTTCGTAGCGTTTTCCCTTTCGGTCTCTTGATATTCCGAGAACTGCGATCCTTGATGCTTTCGGGGGACGGAATCAAGGGAATACGATGAATATTCCGTTTCGTCGTAGTCGAATGGATGGTAACCGCTGGGAACGAGGGAACGAAGATCTTCGATGAACACGGCATATTTTGGACCAAGTGAGGAACGCACGTTAACATTACGAATAAAATGAGCCCTGCACTCCAGCAATCTGCCGGCATTCCGACGTATCCAAGCCGAGGGTTATCCAGAGCAAGGATGCCTTCTGGAGGCAAGTATTGGACAGTTCCACAGACGTTTCGCGTTTGTTGATAAGCTTGAGGACGTGCCAGTCCAAAATCGGCGATTAAGATACGGGGATAAGGGCCAGGGCAATATAGGAGAAGATTCTCAGGCTACACAAGCGGTCAACAGGAAACATGAAAACAGATGATACGCGCATACTTTGAGATCTGGGAAAGAAATAAGTCAAATATTATGAAGTCAAGGCGCACTTACCTCTGTGAGATATATGTTTATCGTGCAAGTACGTTAAACCTTTGATGAGCTGGTACATGATATACTTCGCTTCTCCCTCGCAGAGTTGACCTCGGCTCGAGATATAGGTGAAGAGATCACCGCCAGTGCAAAGTTGCAAAAATATCTGTCTAACCATACGATCAAAGTATTAGCCGATAACGGGTTGCTTTGAATTCAGCAGCACATGCATCATTTTGTCTTCCTCGTAAAATTCATAAACGCTGTTGATATTTGGCTAGCCAGACGATAAGTGTTTTTTCGGCGGTTAGAACGAAATGGGTACTAACATGGCACAATGTTTTCAAGAGGTTCGCTTCCTTCCGAAATTTTGCCACTTCGTCGCCCATGCGGGGCTTAATAACCTTACAGGCAACTTGTCGGTGCTTAATAGTGTCAATGGCAAGATGGACTGTGGCGAAACTGCCGCTTCCAAGACAGTGAGACAAAACAGTGTACTGCCCAATTTCACGCTGCTGAACAGATATGAGCATCGATAAGAGACAACCAACAGAAATATCCGTTTACTTTGGGTGGGACTTGGCTCGAAGGAGTGGAATCGAACAGATATTGTTTCTCGGGTTTCTTGACGTGAACACATTTGAAAGCTAGACATGGTTAGCCCTCCCGATATTAAATATTACATGCGCGAGGCACGCACTTTGCGCGGAGGGAATGCCAAGTGTATCTCCGTCCATAAGAATCACGGATGAATTCCGTATCCTATGGCCGTTAACATCTATTCCATTTGTTGACATATCCTGGCAGATGCTTGTATCAGCGTAGATGACTGAAGAGCGTTTCTGAGGAAACATACTTGACAGGATATGATAACGCCGCCTGTGCTAGCATATATGCTATCCAAAGATTTCAGATAGGGCTTTATTACGCAAGGAAAGACTTTTACGCGTAGATCTTGCAGTGAGTGTTGGAAACAAGAGGATTCGAAATGGCATAGGAGCTATCATATGGATGTCAATGAGGACGTATCTGGATTGACGACGGGGAGAAATATACCATGCTGGGTTGCGCCCAATAGAAACAGGTTTGTTGATGCTGAGAACGATTGCTTTTGAGGTACAACTTAGTAGTGCGACTACGAGCTGAAGAGCTGATTCACTCTCACCCTCTTTGCGCCCGTTTTTGTTGATCGTCACCAGTTTCGCGCATATGCCAGGCCTATTGAAGCTTTGAACCGGGGTTAGGTCATGTTGTCGAGCTGCGCGTGGAGTGAGGGTGCCAGGCATGTCGAATGGAGCAGATGGAGGAACGGAATGAGAGGCTACGCGTCGGTATCTGTGGGTGCATGGTACCTGTGGTCACGCGTGCGCGTTGAATACATACTTCTTCACGCCGCCGAAGTCAATGATGCAAATGTTGAACAAGCTGGAACATGGTGAATATTAATATTGATGTTCATGTCTAAAGTTAATAATATGAGACATAGGCTAAGCAACAAACCACTCGCAGACAAGTAAAAACTCGATCCTTGAAACTCGAGGAGCTCTATATTATGGGTTGAGCTGCATTCCACTCTGCCTACCCAAAACGTCATTGTCTGGAGCTCGAGCCTCCCTGCTCCTCCGTTGCATCGCTCAACACTATCCCACCTGTTTCCTCCTTGGCCTGCGCCTCTCCAGCAACACCGTCTCGAACATTTACGCCATCCCCCACCTTGCCTTTACCGTCACTGCCATCCTGCCCATCGTGCTGCGGCACGCCATCCACCTCTCCAGCAAGGTAATCAGCGATGCCGAGATAAAATGTCGCAGGTCTAAACTTGATATCGCGTCCCGTGAGCTCAGCCCATTTGTAGCGCGCAGCGTTCACCCATCCGACGAGGTCTAGGTGGTTCACATCCTCCAGTGTGCCAAGATACTTTCCCTAGAAACGCTGTCAACAGGGATGCAGGGATGCAGGGAGGCGAGGAAGCCCGACGCACCCATTTAGCGCTCTCCACGGAGACGAGCCCGTCGTTTGGCCCCTCCTTTTCCAGTATAACAGAATGCGGAAACTTCCACGTATCGATAAGCCCTGGTTCGTACCATGCACCCCAGCTGAAGTACTGGACCCCCGGCACGTCTGGCGTCTCCTCGTTGAATTTGCGCATGCTCTCGAGTGTGAGACTCTCGAAGGCTTTGCCATCACCGCCGCCGTTCGGTAGGAGATCGAGTAATGAGAGGACGGATGACATGTTCCCCGAGCCAATAGTCTCGAGAAAATAGTCTGCAAATGAGGAGCCACGGTGGGGAGCGGCGATGGTGGTAATGGAGAGTATGGTAAATTTGCGGTCGGTGAGGTGGGTTGCGAGGTACCGGCAATCGAGGCCACCCTATCACGGATCTGGTGAGCAGAAGAGCATGGAATGCAAAATGTGATCGCACCATGCTGTGGCCTATAAGATGGATGCTCCTGCCTTCATAGGTCTCAGAGATCTTCTTTTCCAGGACTTTTGCACGCTCTAATATGCTGCTGGTTGCAGGCACGCGTGTGATGAGGACCTCTGTCCCATTCGCCTCGAGAACCTCTTTGATCCCCCGCCAATGCGTGACTTGCATAGGAGCAATAGACGGCCCTATCGAGACGGTATCAAACCCGAGGAGCCCATGGCAGAACACGACCGGATGTTTCGTGGTCCGATCTAAGGCCAACTAAGCACAAGGCGGCTGAGCAGAACGTTGAGACTGACACTTTTTCTTGAATTTGCGCTGCTGTTCGCCCACGCTCGCAGAACGGTCTTCTTCGCTCAACATGGCATCCACATTCTGTTTGTTCTCGCCTTGGAACCACCACCAGTTGTTCGGTTTCGATGGAACGGGACTCGGGAGGGACGCGGACGTGTGTATACCGCGATCTCTAAGAGATCGAAGGGTGTCCATAGAAGATTGACGTCCTGGCGGAGAGTAGGACACTGGGTGGAGCGGTGGTTCGGGTTCATCTAGGGATATAGTCTGGGTGGTATTGGGATCGTGCGGAAGCGGCAGGCCAGGAGAAATGGAAGAAGTGGGCAAAGTCGAGCGTGTCAGATTGTCCAGAAATGGAGGTGGCCGAGAGAGTGATCGCGATGCGTAAAATGAGGACGGCAAGCGGGCTTTGGGTGGGGTTATGGGCAATTCCTCGTTCAGCGCTTCACTCAGCGAGGCCAAGCTGGGCGAAGGCGGGCCTGAGCTCGTCGGCGTGTTCGAGCCTGATCCTGATGCCCGTGTTCGATGATTCGAGTTAGGGCCAAGCCACCGTATGACAGGAGTTGCGCTCTTCGACTGAGAGGGTTCTGCTGCGACCATGGATGGCGCATCGAGGGCCTGCAGGTGGGGTAAAGACAGAGGTCTTGAAATAGTTCTTTTACCTACGGTCCGAGCAGGGTTCGAGAGCATTGGATCCACGAGCGAGCCGAGGCGGTTTTCAAGGTCGACCCGTTGTCGTTGTTTATTGCCATCGCCGTCCATTCGAGGCCATACATGACGCTCAAACTGCCCAAAGTGTAACGCGAGCCCGGCTCCGTTTACTGCCACCCGTGACTGCAGTCGTACTTACTGCCGCCGTCCTCGATTGCGATTGTCCAGTGCCACCCCTCTTGTTCCGACTGCCATGCAGAAACGCGAGCCGTCTTCTTCTCCGCCTGCCGACGACCGTGAAGTACAAAGGGTCAGGACTGCCCCTCCGAGTTTTGAACTTGTCGCGGACGACATCGACGAAGAGGAACATGAAAAGATGGACAAAACGGTACAAGTCTTTGCGGAGTTGGCTGCGTCGTCGTCCACCACCTTCGTCCTCTCCACGGTGGTGAAACTCTCCCCTCAAATGGACCAACAATATTCCGACATCGTGACTACTCATGGCCTCCTCGAAACGGAACTCGGCCTGGTCGACGAAGTTCGGAAAGCCTGGGCCCTTGGGACTTTTCGCCGGCTACGGCTTATGAGTGCGTAAACACATAGCTGGAACTAGGGGCCGACCTTCTAACTATACTTGTAGAAATACTCCGGTCAAATACGGATGACAGTTTGGTGGGAAGGCCGACGACATTATGGAGTGATGAGCGTGAGACGAGTCCGCTCTATTTTCATTTCTGTGTGGTTAACGGGCCGTTCCTCTTTTCTTCTTCTTCCCCAGTAGGGGGTAGGAGTCGTGTTTGAAGCGCGTAGACATGCTGACTTACTCGATTCGACCCAGCCACGGCCAAAGCTTGGACCACCGAATTCGCCGGCAAATCTCATATACTCTTGGAACACGCTATTCATGGCATGAACCGGGATCGCTTTCGCATACCGGACGAATGCCCTGCATATGCGAACGTTGTTCCCATCGTGCAGAGTTCTGGCATGGGAAAATCAAGGACTGTCGACGAGTTCGCGAAGCTCGTCTTCACGTTGCCATTCAACCTTCGTCCTGAGGATGAAGAGTCAGGCGAGTAACGTCCCCGTTGGTTTTCTTTTCCGTGGTTTTATTCGCAGTCAATTGTCATAGGCTACCCCTTACCCGATGGATCCATCCGGAACTTCTTCGCGGTGCGGAAACACCCCCCCGAGGACAATGAAGCACTCGGAACTCGTTATATGTTATTTCTCGGGCGACTGTTCACCCGAGTTTGCGAGGAAATCTCAGCAGAACCAACATGTGTCAATCCCCTCGAAGTTGCTTCCCGTTGGCGGGAGAGGCTGCTTAAGGGCGACTTTCGCAACGAATTGTATGCCAACGCGATCAAGATCGAGGTGAGCCTCTCAAATCACGCGTGATATTGTAAATTCATGTCTCTCGCCGATCATTAGCCGTTGCAGTTCTCAAACAATGAAGATGTGCAAAGCTTTGGTAAGCAGATCATTTACGGCCGTACATCACGTTTAATGCTAATACGTCTTTCAGCTAAGAAAGCAGCATTGTCATTGATTACCATGATCCGTTCAAAGTCATCGGCACCTACCCCGCCCGAGCGCCAGCACGATGTGACCCTTGTGCTCTACTTCGACGAGTCTCACAATCTCACCACCGACAAAACCTGTGTGAAAGTTGCGACAAAGGTAGTATATGGCCCTTGGACCGCGTATCAGACATTATGCAAATGTCTGGATGGTTTCGCCGAAGAAGATCTCTTCAACATATTTCTGTCCACGAGCTCCAACCTGTTGACATACTCACCGAGTCAACAGTATGCTTGGTCCGCCCGCGCTAGGAATGCGCCAGTCGACACGTTCCAGGCTCCCTTCGTGGAGCTTCCCTTCGATCAGTGGTCGGAGCCTACTCTTGTCCACGAAAACAAGCATAGTCTGAAGGAAGTAGCTCGGAGCGAATTCATGGTGCGATTTGGCAGACCTTTGTGAGGCATCAGCACTATCTCCCAATCCTCAGACGGATCGTTTACAGTTTCGTCTTCAGATTTTGGACGCGCTGGAATGCGGGAAATAGGTTAGTTCAAGAGGATATCATCAACTTTGCGATGCGTACGCAGTCCAGGTTTTCGTGCACAATACCGGAACACTACTTATTTCGTCACATATAGTCAAGCTTACCGCCCAACCGCCAACTGATACCACTGCCGATGGCCTTATGGCTGCTATCGCTTTGCGTCTGCTTCTTGAGTTCGAACCGACGCGACAAAGGGCCATCATCGCCGAAAACAAACTCGTCCAAGGCCACATGCGCGTTGCATTTTCTGTACCAGCGCATCGGGAGTACATGCGTTCTGGAGCTCCTTCCGAACCTATCCTCGCCGAAGCTGCCGCCAGGGTGATGGCCAACTCCATGTCATCCAAAGCCATGTTGTCTGCGAATATATTGGCATATGTCAAGAGCGGGCTGATCAGCAAAGGCGAACATGGGGAGTTGGTCGCCCGGCTCCTGCTGACTCTTGCGCACGATGCGGCTTGTCGTCCACCCGCTAGCTCTTCCCAGGTGTCGCGACTCACCCCCATTGCTACGCAGTACAGCCAACCCGTCGCCGTCCTTGATTTCTTCAAGGAACTGCTTGGCAAGGACCACATGGAGAAGGTCCTACACTCCGAACCTCAGAATATAAGGAACGGTACAACCTTCGAAGCGGCGTTCAAAGCAGCCACCATCCGGTTTACGCATTTCGCCAAAGCGGGTGACACCAGTGTCGTGTCGGATCACAGCGCGTTCGTGGCAATGTGTAGGGGTGCCGCGTGGCAATGCTTCAATCAGCAGAAGGACATCGACATAATCGTCCCCGTGCTTCTAAGGGACGAACTTATTGGCCGCTTCGTGATGTCCGCTATCCTCATCCAGATCAAGAACAGAACCACGAAGCAGGCTATCTATGTCGACGCCGAGAAGCTTAATTTTTTCTCTCCGGGCGGCGACGATCGGGCGCAAACGCGGCCGTATATTGTGCTCACCATGGATTTGGGAGCGCAACCCACACCACCCCCGGTTCCAAAGCCGAAGGCAAAGTCGGAGTCAACGGGGGCGCAGGCTGCGACACCTCCTTTCACGCCAGCCAAGCTCGTTACTGCTCAAAAGGTGAATGTCCATGAGGCTGGAAAGCCGGGCGCGCCGCGCGGTGCAAAGCCCCTTCCCAGCCGCCATCCGCGCTATTTCATCTCTGTTACGGGATGTTCGTCGGGCGTCTATAATGTCATAACGCCCCCGGAGAAGAACATCTATGCGCAGCTTCTCACCTCCCGATCGCTCATAAACGAGCACCCGAGGCAGGAAAAAATGTTCCGTGAAGCGGTACAACAGTTGAAGCCGACCTGGGAATATGGTTCCTCATACGACTGGGTCTCCTACGCGGACGCGCCGCCCAATCAAGCGTGGGTTCTTCCTGATGATCACCAAGAAGGTGTAGTGGTGGGGAAGCTGTCCGACGAGCAGGATGACAGTGGAGACGAATGAAAGGCCGACAGCGACTCGTATTAGACCCAATCCAAACCTGTATTTACATGTCTCACATGAAAAGTTCAAAGAAACGAGACTCGGGAGCCTATTCGGCGCAATGCGTCCCTACCCTGTCCAAACGTTCGCTCACAATTATATGCTTAGAGTATACGAGGGGTTACCAGCCCACGTGTACTCAATGTGGTAAATCCTCTGGTAACCTCCCAAAAAGGAATGGTGGAGTTACCAGGCCAGGTAGTATACACTGGTGACCTGGCTCCCGTGACGGGATTAAGGTTAGAGGGCAAGGTCAAAGCACACCCAGCCCCCGTATCCCACGACAGAGAAGACCCTGCATGCTTGATGTTAAGACGGGAGCACGAGGGGGATGTACGCTCTTCCACTGTTCGACCATGTCTGCGCCGAGGAGTCCGGAGCCCTGCCCGACGATGGAATGCGTTTGACGATATGGTTCGAGTAGGAACTACTTAAGTAGTTGAACTCCAGGACGAACTACATACATAGTAGAGCTCGTGTGTGACCATGTTGCCCATCCAGTCACGCGAGACACAGCAGGCTTAAAATAGCGAAGCGCGGAGTCCGAGTGTTGTGGCACTGTGGACGTCGATGGAGGTCGATTGAGAAAGATTCGGACATCGAGTTCCCCATTCGGGTTGCTTCGGTCTCTGAGTCTGAGTCTGCGTCTCAGTTCCCTCAACGGTCACCTACTCCCGTACGCATGCCTCCAACCTTTCGTCAAATGGCACCCCATTCTAACCGCTATAAAATTGTCGAGCCCTAATTGTCGAGCCCGTGTTCGATGATTCGAGTTAGGGCCAAGCCACCGTATGACAGGAGTTGCGCTCTTCGACTGAGAGGGTTCTGCTGCGACCATGGATGGCGCATCGAGGGCCTGCAGGTGGGGTAAAGACAGAGGTCTTGAAATAGTTCTTTTACCTACGGTCCGAGCAGGGTTCGAGAGCATTGGATCCACGAGCGAGCCGAGGCGGTTTTCAAGGTCGACCCGTTCGTTGTCGTTGTTTATTGCCATCGCCGTCCATTCGAGGCCATACAATGATACACAGTGACGCCCAAAGTGCCCAAAGTGTAACGCGAGCGCTATGACCACGCCGCAGTCGTACTTACTGCTGCCGTCCTCGTCTTTTTCTTTAAATTTCCGATGTCAACTTCAAAATTCTCTCTCCCTTCCACTCTTCCCTCCAAGATCGCCTTGCAAGACGTAACGACCGCACCTGATAAGCTTCAGAGTAGTCTCGCCCGTGTCACCTCTCCAGCCGAGTATGTTTTCCATTTGTTTTTGTCGACATCCAAGCTCATACCGACTAGAACTCCACTATGGATATGCGGAGTTCCTGGTGAGCTTTGATCACTTTACTCTTGCCAGATCCATGCTCATGTGTGCCATAGACTGTCACCGCCTTTTCCCTTCTCGCGAGAGGATCATGCAGCATCGTAAACAAAATCATGGTTCTGAAGAAGATCGTGATATCATCACTTGGAATGATCCTCCTGCTGCAGAGCCTGCCACGGCCTGATTGAATTCCTTTATCGGCCAAACCACGATTTGAGGTGAGCTGATGCACCGTTTCTCATTACTTCGTTATACACGATGAATCTATTGCTGTGCACCAGACCGAGTGCATGTAAAAGTGTACGATGGCGATTCACATGCCCGACTCTCTGTTTACGCTTGAGAGTCCTGAAAAATTTCCTTGATGCTTCTTCGATGATTTCCTAAAATTGTACTAATCCACGTCGCCTTCAGGATCTTTGGCGTAGCGTGTGCGTCTTTGATACATTGTAAATCATTCAAGTGAGTACATACTTCTTTGATTCCATCGGCCACGCGGGTCGTTTCCCCAATCTTCACGATGAATCTATTGCTGTGCACCAGACCGAGTGCATGTAAAAGTGCACGATGGCGATTCACATGCCCGACTCTCTGTTTACGCTTGAGAGTCCTGATATTTTCCATCCTCTGCGTCTAGCCTCTTGGTGACTTTGGCTGACCATCAATTTTTCAGGACATGGATTTGACGTTGATCCTGGATTCTTGCCTGTTCAAATTCAGACGACAACTCAGGCCGGGATGCCTATATACATGCCGTCAGTATTGCTGCCCCTTGCCTGCAGTTGAAGTTTTTTCCTCTGCAGCCTAGCGCACGGTGGGAAATCACTGTGTTAAAAACACGGCTATTTTTAACCGGTTAATAACCGGTTATTAACAGGTTATTAACGATGGGCTCGCCAGCACCAAGTTATAAACACACCATCACATGACCTGAGGTAGTAGACGATCAACAATTTCCGCTACCATCATCCGTTGATCGAGTTACAGTTCCTGTTTCATTTGCGCGTGCCTTAATTTATTCTTCCTTATTGTACTCCGCCATATCCCTGCTACCATCAACTTCGACTGGGGAGAAAACCGCCAAACGCAAGTTTCAGACAAGTAGTCTACTCGTTGATGATGACCATCATGACGGTGAGGCTATCGGCGAGAATACACGCGAATGGATGGACGACGAGTTGGTTGGCGTGGTCCCGCAGCCGAATTTTAGCACTGTTGAGCAAGATGCAGACCTGGACGCATCTGAGCTAGAGGATCTGTTGGCTGACAGGCCGCGCAAGGACAAGGGAAAAGGAAGGGCACAGGAGCCGGATAGAATTGAAGAGACTACAGACGATGAACATTCGGATGAGGATGATTGGGATTTGGCCTAATTACGCGCACAGATGGCCCCGCAGGGGAGAACTTTTTTCATCACGGGTCGCTTAAAAATACATCACGTGGTCGTTAATAACCCGGTTAATAACGGTTAAGTTTAAAATTGGTCTGAGACCCTCGGTTATAAACATGTTTATAACCAGCCAAATCAATTATACACCGTGCGCTACTGCAGCCGCCGTGATGGTCGACCAGGAGATGCGGGTGTTGCGACGGTGACCGGTCATGATCATGTATGGCATTGTTCACCCGAGTCACGGTCGTGGCACGAACCCAGCGAAAGTCGCGTATGCACATACCCATACTGATACGCGCTCTCGTTTACTTTTTTTAATATATATATTTACCTCCATCGGGTTTCCGCATGAACCCATCATGTATGATAGATACAAGAGTTCTACTGGATAATTTGTCGCACTATGTGTCCACAATAAAATCAACAGTGTTTACTGAGTTTTGCTGAGTATACTACAAACCTCATCGCTCATCGCAAATTGAAGCTGCCCGATGCTGTGTCGACCGACCCGACCGGCCAATCACATATTCTCACGCGTGACATTGATGACGGTGTCAGAGGATTTCGCGTCTCCGCAGCCACTTCGCGTCAACCAAGTTTTTGAGCGCGAGCTTCCTAAAAGGCGACAATTATCTGTATGATTTTTGAAAGCAAGAAAAAATAAAAAATTGAATGAGGATGAGAAGGAGAAAGAAGCGGTTCCTGTCATACAGAAACGTAAACTTTCCTAAAATGGAATTGATTGTGGCATGCTGCACAATACTCTCGCAGCGTTTTGTGTGCTGAGACAGTCGACTTACCTCCGTTCTTCATCCTCCCCCGCCTCAGAGTGCTCAGGCCGGGCCTGCCTGGATATTCATCCCCAGAATAATCTCCAACGCTCTCATCCATAATTCCCAAACTGGCACGCGCAAAAAACCCACACATATCCGACGTACCTTGGACGCACTTCCATATCCTAGCACCCTCTCACAGCGATACCAGCAGCCATACCGTCCATTCTAGGAAACAGAACAGGGAGAATGTCCTTCTTTAGGAAGAAGCATCCTAGTGCAAGCCAGGTGCAGGTAGGCCCGCCCTCCACGAATACAACAACGACAACAGCAACGAGTAACATCGCACCCATGCAGGTGACCGTGCCACAGACACCCAGTCAGGCGCTGGCCCAATTGAAGCAGCAGCCTGTGGAGAGAGAGCCGCAGCAGCAGATGAGGGATGTGAGCAACCATGGGCACGATATGTGAGTGCATGCGCTCGTTCATATACATATTTTTGGGCTAACGCGCGCTACAGGATGAATGGGCAGGCTACGAATGGCATGCCTCCGCAACAGCAGCAGCAGCTCCGCCAGCAAGGGCGAAATATCAGTCCTATGACCGGTTCGCAGTCGCACATACCCCCGCAGGCGCCTTCCCAACAACAGCAGCAAACGTCGATTCCTCCATCTGTATCCGCCTCGCAGGCGCCACCGCAATCTCGTCAGGTGTATCCGTGGTCTGCGCGCCGGCTCATTCTCCCTCCCCCCGTCTTTCTTGCCAAGTCAGGCGTCGCCCAGCCCACAACGCCCTCTCCCTCCCCTTTCCCGCGCTACGGACACGCACTCCCAGCAACAGGCACACAAAACGGCGATCTCTTCCTCTTTGGTGGCCTTGTCCGGGAGGCCGCGCGGAACGATCTTTATTTGTTCTCCAGTAGAGATTTGAGTGCAACGCTATTGCAAACCGCTGGGGAGATTCCGAGTCCGAGAGTGGGCCATGCAAGTGCGCTTGTAAGCAGCGTGCTAATTGTTTGGGGAGGAGATACAAAGACCGATCCATCAAGCAAACCCACGGACAAGCAGGATGATGGGCTGTATTTGTTGAATCTAGGTGTGTGCCGAAATTTGGTGGACATGACATTGTTTGCTTAGTCTTCTGCCAGTCTCCAAGGAATGGACGCGCATAGCTGTATGGGGGCCTTCTCCTGTTGGGCGCTACGGTCATGCTGTCACTATGGCTGGATCCAAATTCTTCATGTTTGGAGGCCAAGTTGATGGGGAATTTTTGAACGATCTGTGGGCGTTTGATCTCAATTCGCGTATGCCCTCTTATTTTTATTGTCCTATTCATCCTGACGGCCAATTTTAGTAAAAACGAGGGCTGCATGGGAGCTTTTCGAGCCTGTGGGTGGCTTGGAACGACCCGCACACCGGACAGGCCATGCTTGTATAACGCACGAAAATAGAATCATAATGTGTGTGCTTTTGATTTTTCTCTTTTGGATCTATGTAACAATGCCTTTCTAGATTCGGTGGGACAGATGGGCAATACCACTATAATGACACATGGTCGTTTGATATCACGACAAGAAAATGGACGGAGCTGCAGTGCATTGGTTATATCCCCTCGCCTCGCGAAGGCCATGCTGCAGCGCTGGTTGATGATGTAATGTATGTCTTTGGTGGGAGGGGTGTGGACGGGAAAGATCTCAATGATCTTGCGGCATTTAAGTTGGGCAGTGAGTGTCATTTCTTGTGATATACCACACCTTCTCACCGCGGCGGTGTATAGATCAACGGTGGTATATGTTCCAGAATATGGGCCCTGCGCCTAGCGGGAGATCGGGTCATGCCATGGCGTCCACTGGTTCGCGAGTGTTTGTATTGGGAGGAGAATCATTCACACCGGCCAAACAGGAAGATCACGGGCTCATCCACGTTTTGGACACTAGTTGGTGTTTGCTACTACAGGCCTACTTCGTAGCTGACGGTTTTGTCTATTATAGAACATATCAAATATCCCGACACAAGCAAAGCGCCCCCTCCTGTTAACAATCCGAAGTCAGCAAACCCGGCCGCTGGTGGTGCTCAATCTTCCTCCCCGCTGAATTCATCCGTCATTAATGGCGAGCGTGCCATGTCACCGAACGCGGGAGATCCCATTGACCCGAGACGAGCGATATCCCCCACTGGCGGTAAGAAGCCGAATGACGTTACTGTCCAACCGTTTGCCGCCAACGGAATTGGAGGAGGGAAGCCCAAACGACCCAGACGAGACGACGATGAGCCATTGCTGGGGACAGATGACGGGCATGGCACAGACGCTACTGGATCCGAGTCTATGCATCGTGCGCCTTCACCAGAGCAAGCGCCCCGTGCCAAAAGTCCTACCACCCGCGCTGTGAGCCCAAGCTCGCTACAAGGTCAAGACGACGGCAGACAGCAGGCTAGCATCGCTGCACGTCTGCAAGCGCGTAGTCCGTCTCCTGATCGATCAAAACCACCAGCCGATGCATTCTATTCTGGCGCACGATCGCCCACAACCAATGGCTTTGGTTCTGGTCATATCGGACATGGAACCTCGACAGGAAATATCACTGCCGATCTGATTCGTGATTTGAAAACACGAGAGGCAGAGGTTGACACAATGAAGAGCCGAGAGTTATGGATGAAGGCAGCCCTCACTAAAGCAGCCCGCTCTGGCTTTGTCTATGAAGATAAAGAGGCAGGCGAGGGCGATCTGGGGCTCAATGATGACAGTCAACAAGTCGCTGAACTGGTGCTGAATTTCAAGCAGTTCAAAGCCAACATTCAGGTAGGTTTCAATCATATGCTGGTTTCGCAATCTAATCTCCTCAATCAGACCTCTCTTTCCGAACAAGCGCGGACTGCATCAACTCGCCTTGCTGAAGCTGAGCGAGCCAAAGCCGGTGCGGTGCAAGAGGCCGCTTACTACCGCGCCAAACTTGCTGCGCTGGAGGCGGGTTCAGATGATGATATCGGTCGCATGGAACGCGACCGAATCAGCGAACTGGAGCGACAGCTTCAGACTGTCAACGTGGATCGCAATGGCCACAGTCGCAAGATTGCTGAGCTTAGCGATTCCCTTGCTCTACAGACCACACTTTTAGAGCAGGCTGAAGCGCGCGCCACAGATGCGTCGAAGCGCGCTGATACTATCGAGGATGCACATGCACGGACTCTTCGGGATCACTCGGAACTGCAAGATCGACACATGATCGTTGAATCTGACTTGCGAGACCACGCAGACAGACTTCTATCTCACACATCAAGCAGCGAACAGCGGGAGGCGGAGTTTGCCAGTGCACAGTTACAGCTGGATGAACTGGTGCAGTCTCGAGATCAGCATGTTCGCGCGTTGGATCAAGCTCGGACTGCGTTGCAAGCTTCATCATCTCGTGCTCAAGAAGTCGATGCTCAACATCAACAAGCTCGTGAAACCATTGGCCAGCTGGAAGCCGATTTGGCAGATATTCGCGGGGAGCTTGATGCTAGGACTAATGAGGCAGATTCGGCAAGATCAAGACTGGCGGATGTGGAGAACTCTTGGGCGAAGTCTCGGGAAGAGGCCGATGCCTTCAGGGCGCTCACGACAGGTGGTCTTGGCGAGTTGTTGGACTCACATCGCGATTTGAAGACCGATGAGGATCGTCTGGTTCGTGTGCATACGGAGAAAGTCCGAGTGGTCGAAACGGAAGCAGCTTCGCTCAGAGACATGCTGAAGGATACCACTCAGAAACTGGACGAAGCTCAAACCGGCTTGACGCACGAACGCCACCGCGTACGGGAGGCTGAATCGCAGCAGTCGTTCCTTCGCTCCCAACTGGTTGGCCTCCGCGCACAACTGGCCAACTCCATGAACGATACGGGCCGTCTTCGCCAGGACTTGGCCGAGAACGAGACTTTACTTCGGGACAAAGCAGAACAAGCGTCCGATGCCACCTTGCGCCTGGGCATGTTGCGCACATACCTCGCGGACCAAGGCATCAGCACCAAGGATGATGATCTCAAATTTGAAGGAGACTCTTCAGTACGTATTGCTGAGCTAGAGAGCAAACTGAACGAGCGTACCCGCCTTCATGAAGATACAGAGCGTGAACTGGGGCTGGCCTTAAGACGAAAGCGGGATGCAGAAAGTCAGCTTGGCTCAATGTCCTCCCAACTGGATCGGATTCGGTCGACGCAAAGTCCTGGTCTTAGGGACGATGTGAAGACCCGTGCAGCTGAGGCACGTGCCTCTGAAGCCGAGCAAAAACTGGAAGAGATTGAGCGCGGATATAGGCAACGCATGGCGCAGATGGAAGAAGACTATCAGCTTGCGGTACACTACGTGAAGTGAGTCGTTTCATCTATCGGCGTGAACTATGTCTCATACATGCTACCAGGGGCACTGAGAAGATGATGCGAAGAATGAAGGACGAGCTTGCTAAGCAAAAGCAAGCTAACACATCTGTTCAATCGGAACTTGATGCCGCTAGGCCAGGGTCCCGGACTCGAGGCGTGAACGGTCGCAACACGCCATCGGACGAAGGGTCGGACGTTTTGCGTGGCCAGTTGCAGGACGCACAGAGGCAAGCACAACGGCTCAACGGCGAGAACAGGGATTTACATCTCCGTCTCGACTCCGTTGAAAAAGACCTCGAATCACTACGCGACAATCTTATCGCATCACAAAGGGAATCCGACGATCGCCTGGTACGTGTCGAAGAGCTCGAACACGATATTGAGCGGTTAGAGGGCTCTCTGGTTGTTGCTCGCGGAGGTCACAACGAAACGATCCTGGAGACGCTCAGCAACGAGAACAGCAATCTGAAGCGAGACAACGAGCAGCTTTCGCACAAAATTGGCTTACTGCTTGAGGTCGACCAGCCGGCATTTGGCCAGGGTCGACCTATTTCTGGAGTGTCCCATCGTCGAGCCAGCACATCTAGCTCCGAGAATGCTCTAGCATTCGAACACCTTTCCACTGAACTGGATGACTGGCAACGACAGCTGGCGAGTTCGATGAGCAACAGGCGACCGCTGAGCCAGCTCGAACCCCAGTCTGTTGCTCACGATCGCACACGGTCCCGTTCATAGTTTCTTTCCCTATCGAACAATATAATACCCTCTCCGTTTGTCGCGTAGTTCCCACCCTACTCATCATCACTTGCATTTTGCAGCTCACTTATAATCTAGTATTTTTTGCTTTCTATCGCGTTGTTTATATATCTATATTGCAATATGAGCAGCACGCTGCTGACCCCTCTGAATCATTACATCAACTTAATTGTGAGTCCGTGGCCTTTCTGGTCCATTCGATGGCTTTCTCTTTCACTAAGGCCGCTCCCTCGTCGTCACCCAGCCGATGCTCGATATCGAGCCACTTTTTGAAAAAAGACCTAGAGCTAGTCAGCACACAACTGTGACAATGTATGCTGAGACACATACTTCGCTTTGTGGCTTGTCATCTTCATCGTAAAGACACGGTCGAACAGATTTCTGTTTCCCCAATTTAGTGCTGTATTTTCGGTTGAGAACTTGTAGTCAAATACCGCAAATTCTGTATATCCCCTTGGCCAGCTTCCATGTCCATATATATGGACCATAGATCCCATCTTTTGGGGTGCGAATCGATGATACCTTCGAACACGGTCTTTCCGCGCTCGGGATCGCCCAGTTTATATTCCATTTGAGCGAATTTCGAAATTGTCTTGAGATCTTGGAATACATGAATACATGATCAGATGATCTGGAGCCATAAAGAAACTTACGTTTCCGCTTCTCGAGGCTTTGAAGACTGCGAGGTAAGAGCTTTCGGGCTTCTTCTACCTCCCCTTGTCGCAGATGATGTTCCGCAAAATTAGTCCAAACCTTTGAGCTCTGACCGAATTTCTTAGCGGTGCGTTTATACTGCTCTTCGGCTTTCTATTTTGTTTGTTTGAAAAGGCATTAGGAGGTACAAGCTATACTTCATGTAAAATGACTCGCCTTGTATTTTTCCGTTTGATCGTATATGGACGCCAGGCGCAGGTGCACGGTCTTCGAGTCGTTATGGCGGGCAGCATCCTTGAATGTCGCCTCCATCGTCTCATCGGTGCCATACATATTCTCCAAATTCAACAACCCAATCCATACGTTCAGCTTCTCTTGTTCCTCCCGGAAATTGATTGTCTTCAAGGCGCGTCGCCCAATTTCTCTGGCCTTTTCCACCTCGGAAAGTTGCAGCTGGAAAGACATGTACTGAATCCACAGATATGAAGAATTAGGAGAACCAAGCAATATTCGCTCGAAGTCGGCGTTTGACTCTGGTGTTTTGGTGTGCATATCCGCTGTCAGATCCTGCTCGATCAGTTTCCGCGTCCGCTTCTTCTTCTTGGTGGTTGGTTGAGCTCCATCACTCTCATCGGAAGACGACTGAGAGGCGCTGTCTTCTGGGGCATCATTCGATGCGGACCATTGGAACCCACCGGCTACTTTCAATGAAGGCGCAAGAGCTTCTTTTGCAGAGTTGCGAGCGTGCGAGAGAGGTTGGAAGACGTGAGCTTGGATTTCTTTATCAACTTGCATGTCCTCGTCTTCCTGGTCCGTGGCAGCATCGGACTCCTCCCCTTGAGCAAAATCAGCCATTATCGCATCTTCATCTTCATCTTCATCTTCATCTTCATCTTCATCCTCATCTTCTTGCACGACACCAAAATTTTCGCTCTCGACGGCTTCCCGATCGGAATCATCATCCTCTTCGAAATCATCATCCGTGAAGTAGGAGGGTTTTAAACCAAGAGAAAGCCTCCGTTTCTCTTTGTCAATAGAGAGGACGATGGCTTTGACGTGATCACCCTCTCTGAAGTTCCGGAGAGCGACTGCGACGTCAGCGGCCTTGTTATCTGAAAGCTAATAGTGATGTTAGCAGGACGTTGCCAAATTCAAACGATAATACACGCACCTCAGATTTATGACAAAGGCCAGATAATTTGGAACCCTCGATCTCAATGAAGAGGCCAAAATCCTCCACCTTTCGTACTCGGCCGTCGACTTTTTGGTCCACGTGCAAATCGGCAAGGGTGAGAGACGACGACTTAGTCCGGGTCAAGTCACCAGATCGGAAAGTCATCTCAACTTTCTTCATATCCACGTCGATACTGAATACGGTTCAGCGATGACCGGGCTGTGCTTGTATGGTCTACGTACCTCACAATCCTGCCTTTGACTAGTTGGTTTGCCTGGAAATGAGGCTTCCATTCCTTCACGTACTAAGCAGCGCTGTTTTAGCCAACACTCGAGAGGTAAAGTGAGACCAGAAACTCACCTCGTCAAAGAGCTCCCTGATTTGAACTCGAGCATCTACTTCTCGACCTAATGATACGAATAGACCATGATCTGCCACGGTTTTGATAAAGCCTCGCACAGAATCTCCAACACTGAGATCAGCCAAACTTTTGACGACTTTGTCCAGAATTGGCTTGTCCTCCTCAGGATAGAGCTGTGAAGGACGCGTCGACAATGTCAGATATCGTTTCTCCTGGTCAACGTGGATCACAGCAGCTTTGATGATAGAGTCGATGGCTGGGAAGGGCAAGCCGGTGTCATAGTCGTCACAAGCATCAGTAGGGTGCAGAGAGCCTGCGATGCGAGTGGTGAATTTGACGTGAGCCCCGTTTCGGTCGTGACGGGTTACTCGTCCGCCAACAATTTGGCCGACTTGGACAGACTCCATCGTCAAGGAGCTCTTGGCTAGCATTGAACTTTTCTCCTTGGGTTTGGAGGCCACAATAACTAATCCCTTCTCGGCGTTGCGAGAGACGACGAATAAACTTTCCAGCTGGTCGCCCGCCTTTAGTGCTAGCCGCAGTTGAGGAACGGTTGTCCCACGGTGATTGGCCAGGTTGGTCAACGATACCAGTGCTCGGACTTGAGTAGGCTGTAGTGTAAGTACCACATTGTCTTTGTGGATCTCGGATACGACACCCTGTACAGTGTTGCCGATTTCTACGCCACTGATATCTGTGATTGCGCTCTTAAAGTTTGTCGCAGCCTGTCGAATGCTCGCCACAATGTTGGATGTCTCGGGGTTTAAGTTGATGATACGAACTTTGACGACCTTGCCAATGGGGAAGGCCTCTGATAGTTTCCCCGCCATAGCCTCGCTAACAGGAGTCAGCATAGCTCCAAAGAACGGAATGTCAGATATACCTTGCCTCGCGACTTGGAACAAATGCTTTCAGGCCATTGTAGAATTCCACTTGTAACCCTTTTTCAGTCACCCTGAAAACAACGGCGTGGGTGATGAGACCAATGGCTGCTTCTTCGAACTTTGTCAAAATCGGGAGAGAAGACTCTATTAGAGTCTTTTTGGCAGTGAGCGCCACGCGCTTCCGTTCCGGGTCAACAGTAAGGACCTGCATGCCAAAGTGAGCGTAAATTTGGCAACCCAATTGTTTCACATACGCGGCATTTGATCTGTGCACCCAGTTTGAACCGCTTGGACGGATGTTTCAAGGTGATGTCCGCGTAATGATTAGGCCATACAGCACCATCAATGCTCCCAGATATTGTCACGAAGAGTGCGGTATCCGTGAGTTTTTTGATAGTTCCCTTGATGACCTCCCCGACCTGAACGTCGCTTACTTGCAAGTATTGTTGAGCCAGTATTGAAGGTCGCAGAGAGAGTTGTAGCAAGCCATCGAGAGGGAAATAACCTGTGACACGAGCTCGGTGCAAAGAGTCGACCTGCCACGCTCCCGAGCTTGGTAAAAGAGTTGGTATGTGGTCGTCAGAAGTGTGCGATATCTGGCATTCATCGTTATTATGATGACCATCGAAAATATGCAGTAAACTCACGTGCACAAAGCCCTGAACGCCGGGTGCTACGTCTATCGTAAGGCCTCGTTCTTGCTCCACGCTCGCCACCTTCGCCTCTTCAAAGATCGTTCCAATAGGGTAGACATCTTGTAATGTCAGCCTGTCCTTCCTATCTGCCCCTTTCGCACGCTTGACATCTAACGCAACGACGTGCTCGACCAGTGCGAGGGCAAATTTCGGCGGTGAGGTTCCCGGGACATTGTAAAGCACTCTCGCCCTGACCTTTTGGCCCACTTTGTAGGTCTTATCAGGGTTGAGGGCAACTTGGTCGATTGTTCCTTCGAAGAAGCCCAATATTTGTAAATTGAGGCCCGATGGTACCACAGCCGTTATCAGAGACTGCACTAGAGCACCGGGAAGAATGGAGGTGACGCTGGTAACCTCGGAGATCTACAAAATGGCTTGTTGGGATGAGCCGACTTCAAAATTTGGATTATGCTCACCGCGGATGACGTAAATAATGAGGCGTCTGGGCTGAGGTTGCAAGTACGACCATTGCCAGACATCTTCACGACAGTAGCATCGACCAGGCGACCTATGTGAAGCTTTGATTCTGATTCAAACGGTCCTTTCTTCGCATCTTTGAAAGACATGAATCCAGAAACGTCCGATAGACCTATGTCTAATATATAGCCATGGTCCTCGATGCTTTTCACAGCGGCAGAAAGAGTCTGCATGTAACTTCAGTAGAAGACTAATGTCAGGGAGACCGTAGCACGCACGAATCCGGCCGCAAGATCACTCTTCTGCACGCCCTCGTTGACTGTCTCCGGTGATAGGCTAAGTTCCACTCGACGAGCCCCTTTCAAAGCCATGTCCCTTGTGTGGCCAATCCCAGATGTGTCCGTAGATCCAGCTGCGTGGACCGCAATAACAACAGTCCTAACATATTGTCCCGGGCGAAACAGGTCGGATAGGTCAGGAACGCGCTTATGCGCTGCGCCCTCATCTGCTTCCTCCTTGGATCCTTCGTCTTCTTCATCTTCGTCCATTGCCTCCAGCAATTGCGTTAGATGTGTCGAAATTTGAGTGATAGGTACATGTCCGAGGAGTTGATTGGGCAAGGATATAATGAGAGCCAAAGGTTGTATCGAAACAACTTGACCTAGGAGTTTGGTCCCAACAGCCATACGCTATATACTTGTTCATTAGTCCCTGCGTATCAAATTTATGTTTGATTGGACATGCCTTATAATTTAAGTGTTCTACTCGGATCTGATCCTTCTTCTCCTGGGCAGTTACATTCGTCCCATTTTTGGCAGATTTCGCCTTCTTCGGCTTAACCTTTTTAGATTCCTGACAAGCAATAAGTTAGGGAGGTCGATGGCACAAGCCCGAAGCCTACATACCTCGAACAGCTCCTCGTCGGCTTCCTGCAGCGCCTCGGCTCGAATAGCCTTCACCTCGATAGGCGTGAAGCTGCTCCCTCCACCACGAGGGAAATCGATCTCCTCAGCAGTTAATTTTGAAGGAGGAAGAGGCGCTTGAATGTTTTCTTTTCTGGGCGTGGATTCATCCGCGACTTTGGCCTTCTTGGCCTTCGGGGCAGTAGATTCGTCAAGCACGCGCTTTGCCATAGTCGCACAGTTGAAGGGTAGATCAGGATTCCGTCCACCAGAAAATAGAGTGTATAGAAAACAGAGGCAAGTCTGCGATCCGAAGAGTATTCAAAGACAGTTTCAAGCACTTCAAAATTTCCCGCTTCGATCATCTCTAGGCACGTGATGAACAGTCCCAACACGGCGAAGGCGTTTCGCCCGGGCCTTGCAAGCTTTCTACAAGACGCACCAGTATGGGTGAGCACTACTCTGTGAATTCCAATTTATCACGCTGACGTCTACGTAGATTTTCAGGTTTGGCTACCCATCGCGTCATTCTCGCAGCATAGCTAATCCTCTTTATGACAGAATCGAGTGGGGTCCAAATTCGGTGGAGGAGGTGTCGCGGGTGCTTCAGAGTCTAATGTAGACAGACGTGAACGTCTCCGGAAGCTGGCCTTGGAGACCATAGATCTCGCAAAGGTGCGCTCATTATCTTTTTCGTAGCAGGAGAAAGGCTAATTAGACCCCCAAGGATCCATACATCCTGCGCAACCATCTAGGTTCTCTTGAATGTCGTCTCTGTCTGACGCTACACACAAACGAAGGCTCCTACCTGGCTCACACCCAGGGCAAAAAGCATCAAACTAACTTGGCCCGCCGTGCCGCACGGGATGCCAAAGACACCCAGTTGATGATCGCGCCCGCCGCGAGCACTGTCCAGCGGAAGGTCTTCCTCAAAATTGGCCGGCCAGGTTACCGCGTCACTAAAGTCAGAGACAACGATACCGGAAAAGAGGGCATGATGGTACAGGTTCACTTGCCACAAATCAAGCCCGACGTGCTCCCTCGCAGGCGGTTTATGAGTGCATGGGAGCAGAGAAAGGAGCCTCCCAACAAGGCGTTCCAATATCTTATCGTGCGTTCTCTGTTTGTCTCGTATGGGCAGTTGTTGACGTCTATTCAGGTCGCTGCCGAACCGTATGAAACCATTGCGTTCCGTATCCCAGCACGCGAAATCGAAGACGAGGCAGACGATGCGGGCTACTGGAATTGGTCGCATTGGGATCCTGACACAAAGCAGTACAGCTTCCAATTCATGTTCCGTCTATCTTACTGATCATAACATGTATCACCACTCCGTAATGCAATGATATTCACACTGTAAAATGGTGCATGGTTTGCAGTTACATTATGTCATGCCATTTCATACCAGGGTCAACTTATATACCACGGCGAGACGATAGTTACCTGCGCAGAGCTCACATGTACGGTTCCATATACATACATACCACTTTGCAGGCCCCACGCTGATAGCCAACATGCTGAGAACTCCTGAGGTCATCCAATGGTCACCGGTACCAAATAACGATATATTGAAGTTGTACATACTTGACATGTGGGATGATACTGCGCTACATGTATTGAGCTGGAGAGGATACAGGATATTATCATGGCTGAGCGCGACAGGTGGGCGATATAATTGATACAGTAAGTAAGTACGTTGGTTAGGATAACAGCTCGAGAATATTAAACCCTTAAAGCAAAACATAGATACACCTCAAAGGGTGCGCAAAACAAAAACACAACATGTTGGCCATAAAATCGAGTGTTCATACCGGTACCACAACCCTGCGCTTGCTCAGCCTCTTCCCGGTTTTCTCCATCCGCCCTTCAGTTGGCCGGTCCTTCGTGTGCATCGGCGGCAGGAAATGCACAGTCGTGTTAGATTGCTGCAGCCGCATCTCGCCCAAAGGCACATGCACAGGCTGCGACGCCGTACGCTTACGCATAAGCTGGTGGGCTTCTGTAGTCATCAGGACGTCCTGCGCCATGGGTTGATACATGCCCTGATTCTGCAGCGGAGGCAGCGGGAAGTGCTGATATTGCTGCTGCTGCTGCTGCTGCTGCTGCTGCTGTGGCAGTGGCAACCTCGGCAATGGAACTTGGTAGTAACTCGCCGGCGACAAAAGGTTCATAGAGGCCGGAGCGATACTGCTGGGTGCCGTGCCCAGTGGGGACGGCATCACGAGCCGCTTGGGCACGTGAAGCGGCGTGAGCACCGACTGGCTCTGACCACTGCGCTGGGATGAACGGGCCGTGGAAACTGTTTTCGACGGGGCTATGGACGGTGTTTGCGAGCTCTGACGCGATGAATGAGCGGAGGACATCGGCTGGCCAGGGACCACCAATAGCTGGGGGGGCGCATTGATATTGGGATCATGATGCCCGTGGTCAGAAGGTCGAGGCTGAGAACGCGAATGCTCTGATTTGTGACGAGGGCGCGTTTGCGGGGGCTGCTGCGACGTCTGAGCTTGCGACGGCTGTTGATGGTACTGCTGCTGCTGCTGTTGCGCCTGCGTTTGATACTGCTGAGGGCGACGCTGCTGTTGAGGTCCTTGCGATTCAGAGGCCAGTGTGGGTGGCTGCAGCGCCGGGGTATAAACCTGATGCTGCTGTGGCCTTGACTGCTGCTGGGGTGGCTGAGGCTGAGCAGGTGACAAACTAGGACGTTGCAGCACTGGCGGAACCTGATATTGCTGTGGCCTTGGTTGCTGCTGAACTTGAGGCGGAGCCAACTGGTTGGAAGGCTGTAGGCTTGGTGGAACCGTTCTATCGTGTTGTGGCCGTTGCTGGGTTTGCGGAGCTACCGGATTGGAAGGCTGTAGGCTTGGCGGAAGCACGCTGTCCCGTTGCGACCGACGCTGAATTTGGGGTGGAGCCGGCTGGTTGGGAGGCTGTGGGCTCAGTGAGTGCGTTGGATACTGTTGTGGGCGATATTCTTTGTGACCTGGAACCAGCAGGTTGGACGGCTGTAGGCTTGGCGGAGGTGCCGGATGTCGTTGTGGTCGTTGCTGCAGTTGGGAATGCCCAAGCTCTGATTGAGACTGCTGCGGTCGCTGTTGCAGTTGGGAATGGCCCTGCTCTGATTGAGACTGCTGCGGTCGCTGTTGCAGTTGGGAATGGCCCTGCTGCTCTGATTGAGACTGCTGCGGTCGCTGTTGCAGTTGGGAATGGCCCTGCTCCGATTGTGACTGCTGCGGTCGTTGCTGCAGTTGGGAATGCCCAAGCTCTGATTGAGACTGCTGCGGTCGTTGCTGCAGTTGGGAATGCCCGAGCTCTGATTGTGACTGCTGCGGTTGTTGCTGCAGTTGGGGTTGCCCAAGCTCTGATTGAAACTGCTGCGGTCGTTGCTGCAGTTGGGAATGACCATACTCTGATTGAGACTGCTGCAGTCGTTGCTGCGGTTGAGCATGGCCCTGTTCAGATTGAGCACGGGTCCGGGGTTGAGGTTGATTCGGGGGAGGCTGAAGGTGATATTGTGATGAGGGCTGGTGCTCATCGGGGTATGTTGGGGAAGGAGAGGTATCGATGCGAATAATAGGCGGGGCGGCATGCTGAGCAAAAATTTGCGGCTGCGACTCGCGCAATGGCCGTTGGTACCGAGGGCCTGACGGGTGTTGCCCGTGGCCGACGTCGCTCTGAGTGGCAGGGGATTGTTGCTGGGGGAAGTGTTGCGGTGCTCGCTCACTTTTGTTCCGGCGAGGCAGGGCGATACTAGGTGGCTGAGACGGCACGGCGCTGACCGATCTATGCTGCCTGTGGTATGGCGTTTGCGGCAACGTTTCTGGATCATAAAAAGGAATGCGGGGTAGAATTTGCCCCGGCTTCAGGTCCAGTTTCATGTGAGGATCAAACATGGGCATGCCCGGGTAGGGCTGGGCGAATGTCGTCTGTGTGACGATGTCATTTAATTTGATTGGAATGCAGGCAGTGAAGGCGAATGACATACGCGCTGAGATCTCGGCTTCCTGTCGGGTCCGCGCTCCGCCCTTCCCTCGTGCCCACCAGCATTGCTGCTCGTATTGCCCAGGATAGCCTGGATGGCCTCGTAGGGCCCACGATGATGTATGGCACCCCCAAATGGATCCGACTCATCCAGCTCGTCTATGCGATCCAGGTCACGGGTTCGTGGTGCACCGCTCGTGTTGTTTGTCTCTGTGCGCTGTTGCAGTGATGGAGCTACCAGCCTGTCCTCTGCAGGTGCGGTCGTGGGGCGTGGGGGAGGGACAATCTGGGAAATGGGATGGTGCATTTCGGGGGCAGAGCTGCCACGGGTCGCATTAGGCCTAAGATGGACCTCGGCGGATCCTTCCTGGGATGCCTCAATGGACGGTTCGTATGGCGGCGGGGGATTCGATGTAGCAGACGTGGATCGCGGTAGATTAGGTCGTGTTTCCTCAGGGTTAACGACGCTGAACTTCTTCAGTTTTGCCGCCATTGGAGCGCTCTCGTGGGATGAATGTGCTGATGTTCCTGAGGTCGTGTGGGCCTCAACAGAGGATGTCTTGGTGGTGGAAGAGGCTGAGGAGTGGGAAGATGCTGAAGGGGCATGGGGAATACGGGGATTGGGCGGTGTGCGGAGGTCATCTGTCCCCGATGTCCCCTTCTGCGTCTGTGCACGGGAGGCAGTGCCGCCCGCGCGCCCAGTATGGGATGCTTGGCTCCGGGCAGAGGAACGTCGCGAATTTGCATCGCTGGCAGCAGAGAAGTGGGGATGGGCGCGAGGGTCTGAAGAGAACGCTGGATCGTCTGGGAAGAGGCTCGGCACAGCCGATGCATGGATAACTGACGCAGGTTTGGCCGGTCTATTGCTGAAGCTCCGCTGCGGCCGAATAACGGTAAAGGCGGGCAAGGAGTGCTTCCCCCCTCGCGGAGATGCCCTACTCTTCGTCAACTTCTTCTCGTCGGTCTTCTTAACATGAAGCGTCTTTTTCTTGCGACCAAAGGACGAGAAGAAACCAGGTTTGGACGTGCCGGCGGTCAGAGTGTCGGGATGAGATTGGTCTGCTTTTCCCCAGGCCATGAAACTGGGATATGATGAGAATGATGGTGGTAGAGATAGAAAGGGCCACAGGGTCCCGCAGTTGGAGAGCCGCGGACTTATGGATTATAAGAAGTAACCATGGACGAGACTCTGCCGGTCATCATTATAGTCCTCTCAAGTTGGAAGGGGCGAGGCACCGGCGCCTATATCAACCATTGTCCAATCGCTCCTCCTTCCTCGCTTGGTCCATGGACGTGTCGGCTGTACGCGCTCATATAAAATCTTGGGAACGCGATTTCAAAGCTGAACATGGCAGGGGGCCTTCAGTTCAGGATATTAAAGAGCAACCCGCCATAGGTAAGTGCCCAGGCTTTGCGATCACGACGTGACTTGACAGCAACAATCTTGCTTTCAGCCGAGAAATACAAAATATACAAGAAACTCTCCAAGGCCGCAGCACAACCACAGCCCAATCCCCAAGATGACTCCCCCTCTACGCCCCCGCGATCTGCGAAACGAGATACGCGCCCTTCGCTGCTGCTTTCCAGACCACGCGTTGTGGACACAACCACCGCGTCTATCCAGAGCCAGAACAATCCATTCTCTCCTGTAAAGGGCAAGGGAAAGCAGCGGGACGCACCTTCCGCATTCCGCTCCCAGCAGCAGTCTTCCAAGAGCTTTCGCCATAATCCCTTTGCCACTCCGTCCAAGACTCCCAAATCCAAGCGAGATGTCATCGATGATGGTTCATCCGACGACATGCCTGCCATCATCCCTTTCCAGAATATAGCTTCGACCTCCGCAGAAGCTGGTAGCCCTACGGGCCAAGCTGTGTCTCGAGCCCGAAAACGTTTGCGTGGCGAGCTTGTGTCTCCTTCTCCCAACAAAGAGAAGAGGCGCCGAACTGGACCAATGCTACATGAGCCAATGGCTTTCGCAAAGTTCGGCTCTCCGATGCCTATAAGCGACGACGAAGATTCATTTGACGCCGACACAGGCCCCAACGCGTCTTTTTTTGATGACTCGCCAGTCAAAGCTCCTACAGGTGGCAAATCGTTCAAGCTCCTCTTCGCAGAAGTCCTGCCCAAGATGGGCGCTTTAGCTACGGTGACCAAAGGAAAGGGGTCGTTATCAAGATCAAAGACCATCTCTGCCACCTCGGGATTGTTTGGCGACCGGATAGACAGGACTGCGGGGCCCATCAAGGGTGATGTAGACCGCGATCCTGGTATGAATGCCACGAAGCGGCGACTTGTCTCCAAGTCACTCGCCACTATACCAGCGCGATCGATGAGCCACGACGATCCTCTCTCCGGAGGCGATGACGATTTTCAGAACAGCAGTGCCGAGCTACCGCCTTACCCGCCGACCTCGGCAACAAACTCACGGCACTCGAGCCGCAAGCGTTCACTTTCTAATAGCGATGTGGATTCGAATGAAGAGAAGAAGGTTCCTGCTCGGACCGCGCCACAATTAATCCCCCCTTCACCTCCCCTTGCCAACACATCACAAGCCTCGTTTAAGTCGACCCTGAAAGGCAAAGGCAAGGCCCCTGTTGCCCCTGCTAAAAGTCGAAAGAAAGCCAAGATACAAAAGGGAGCCGACGAAATGGAGGATGAGGAGGAGAGCTCTGATGTGATACCAGTGAAAGTAGTCACAAGACATGGCAAATACCGCGCTCAACGGATGGCCACGGATGACAACCCGAACCTCGAGTTCGATTACGATTCAGATAACATCATGGCCCACAGCACTGCGCATCGTGGCTCCCGCGAACCTAACGCGATGCACTCATCTAGCCAGCCAGGTATAATGGGTGACTTGCAGGTGGAATCAGGCCGCTTTGACGTTGATCTCCCGGACAAGCTCCGCCAATTGCTTGCCATTTCGCCCTCAACGCACCGCGATTCGCGAGAAGAGCGTGTAGTACGTGGGCTGCTGTCCGGCAGACGCGCCACGCACTACGACCCGTCGAAGGGTGGCGAGATATGGGATGTGGGCGAGGACGATGGGGAGATGCATGGCGATACGGAAGGTGAGGACGACTGGGAAGGCCCTGGTGTCCCCTGGGAGGCGGCAGAGCTGTAACACTTCGTTCTGCCTTCCGCATCAGTGTTTTCTCTGTTTCACAACGTTTTTGAATTGGAAAGCTTTCATTGCTGCTTTTTACCTCTTGATCTGACATATAGATGTGCACTGATTAACTTGCAGTGCAAAGGGGAAATGAAATCACAACACGCGAGGCACGTGCCGCACTAATCAATGTCAGGGAGCCTCCATTTCCTGTCAGAATTGTGGCCTGCCTGCGCCCGTCCCGTCACGAGCATCGATGTCCTCGCGTCGCCAGGTAGCCTTAATTGATCTCGGTGGTGCTCTCGACCGGCTTACTGGGGTCTTCATGGAACTAGCCCCCACCCAAGCGGAGGTGAAAATTAAAACCTCGCCCCCAACACATGCCCAACCTGTGTATGTTTACGAATCAACAAGGATCACTATTGGATTAGTAGATATGATTAGGCTCCGCATGCCAGCCTGCAGCCTGCAGTCCGAGCGGCAAGTGATCTTGCATCCCATCATTTGCCAGCATGGCCTACACGCAGCATAAGTCCCTATATACCCGTCTCTTTGACCTTTTGACCTTCAGCACTTGGCTGTCTGACTTATTCTCTATCCTGCGCCTTTATAAACCCATCAGCAGCCCCAAAAGCAAGCACCGAGCATCACACGCCGCGACAATCCGACATCTTCATTTCCGTATACGCCATACGACCTTTATCAACTAGCAATGGCACCTTCTATTCTTCACGACCCGGACGTCACACAGAAGCTGCTTGATGCCTTTCTCGACATGCCGGGCGGTAAACGCTCCGTGTCTCGCCTCGCACGCAGTTGCAAGTCGTTCTGCGAACCGGCTTTGAATGTGCTGTGGAGGGAGCTGGACTCGCTCGTCCCGGTCATCGGGCTATTTCCCGCACACCTGTTGAAGAGGGCCAGGCGCCCCGGCCTTGGATTGGTGAGTCGCCCTATAGTTCTCTAAGTTCTGCTGGCTAAACGAATGCGCAGGCCAAGAACCCCGCTGAAGGCGACTGGAGCAAAGTCTTGGAGTATGGGGAGAAGGTCCGGAGCCTTACCTATACGGAGCGAGCAAACAACATCGCCCCATCCATCTTCTCCGTCCTTGAGCAGTTCCGCCCCAGGTCGTACATTCTCCCACACCTTCGGCAGCTTACCTGGAAAGCGGAGACGCCGGCTGGTCTGGCCCGATGCTCGCTATTCCTCAACCCAGAGCTGCGGGAGCTCGACCTCGAGATCGGCCCCCACTTCAAGCACCTCGACGTCTTCCTGCAAGACGTGTCCAACCGCACCAAACTCACTTCCATCTCCATCACTTCCCCCACCGGCCTCCCCGACACATTCACAGACATACTGGCACGTCAGGATGCTCTCGAGAAGCTAGTGCTCGTGGCTCCTGGAGCTCTGTCTCCCGACGTGGGCAGATGGGCATCCTCGCTTCAGAAGTTGCACACCCTGCAGCTCGACCTCACTGGGAGGTCGATCATCGCCGTCGAGGGCTTCTTCGACGATATTCCGGCCAATAACGGATGGGTGACGCCCAGCAACGACGGTTCGTCGGACAGTGGCGTATTCTCTGAAGAGGATTTGGACATGGACTTCACCGAGATTAGGAAGTCGTCGCTGGCTCTTACCGGTGACCTGCGGACCAAGTCTGCCTTTGCTCATTTGCGCCAGCTGCAGCTGACGGGAGACGTCGCGAATATCGCGGTGTTCTTGCGGCACCTGAGGACCGACACCCTGACACAGCTCGACCTCGTCATCGAGGATCCCCCTCAAAAGGTCGACTGGCAGGATCTTTCTGTCGTGATCTCGGAGCGGTTTGGGCAAACCCTCCAGTCGTTCCGGGTCACTGCTACCAACTCCTCCCGCTTCTCGGACCTCGTCCGGTCTACGTCGAGAGGAGACGCGCCTGCGCGCCATTTGACCTTCGAACACTTCACGGCGATGCCCAGGCTCGTTCGCCTCGAGGTTGACCTCCCCGAATCCATCATCTTCCACAATGCCGACCTCTCCCATCTCTCGAGGATATGCAGAAACATTGAGTCCTTGAAGCTGTGCCCGACAGCACGTTTCCCCTCGGCGACGGCACCTCCCTGGCTGACGATGGAGGGCCTAGCTCCTCTGACCGCCAATTGCAAGCGGCTGCACACTCTGGCTGTCGTCCTCAACGCCAAACCAGGGACAGCAAAAGTCCTCACCGCGCGCCACGTGTCGTCGAGGTCCCTCGTACGTCTCCATGTGGGGCATTCATGGATCGGCGATCCACTCCACGTCGCCATCCTTCTCAGCCACTTAGCACCTCACCTCAACCTCCTCAAGTTTTTCCATGAGAAGAACCGCCCAGGCTACGTTGAGGCCAACGTGCGTGCTTGGACGATGGTTTCCGAGTACCTACCTCACCTGCAGAACATGAGGTTGGTGGAGAGGCAGCACACACCGGCGCGTGCGAACATGGCCCCGGCGACTTATGACAAGGGCATTGAGGCGAGGCCCGTGATCATTCAACGTGGGGTTGACGCCAACCCGTCTACAGCGGACGCCTCCATCCAGTCTTCGCCGGTGCTCTTCAGCCAGGAGATTGAGACCATACCCGAACTCTCGTCGGTCACCATCGATGCTATTCCTCTCACGGCTGAGCTTTCCGTCGGCACCGAGACAGAAACGGAGACCGAAGAGGAGGAATCCAATACCGAGTCTCCCATCGAGCCCCTACAGGAGGACCATCCTAGCGAGTCCCCCGTTGCTCCTGAACAGGAGGAATCGCCTAGCGAATCCGCCGTTGCGCCTGAACAGGAACTTCCCAGCGAGTCTCTCGTTACGCCCGAGGAGGAATCTCCTAGCAAGTCTCCCGTTACGCCTGAGGAGGAATCCCCCAGCGAGTCTCCCATTATACCTGAGGAATCCCCGAGCGAGTCTCCCGTTGCGTCAGAGGAAGAATCTCCCAGCGAATCTGCCGTCACGCCTGATCAGGAGGACTCCGCTAGCGATTCTTCTGATGAGCCCGAAGAGTACTCTCCTGCAGATGCAGAGCCCACAGAAACCATGATCACCATGGATGTCCCAGACATCATCGACGTTTCAGAGAACGAAAAAGACGATTCGCAAAACCAATCAAGATACTACATGATCCCAACTGTGGTTTCTTTCGTCTCCTCCGCATGCAAAACCATCTTCTTTATCCCCCTCTACATCCCAACACGCATCTACAATATGTCACTGGCCACCATCTATGCAAGAAGAACCGGCTATCTAGAAGACGACGACTCCATTAACGAAAAGACATCAGAGGAGCCACTGGACATCTCGCCTGTGTGTCTCTGATCCCTCCCACGATCCATCATCTACTTTACTCATACTTGTACTTGTGCTGGCACTTAACGTAGGAAATTGACAAAGGAAACCAAACTATGAATTATGATATGACCAATACAATTATTTCCCCGATCATAGAACCAGAAATCGCGCCGTTGTGCAGCAGGGAATGGGGGTGGGGGAAGGAACGCCGAGACAGGAGTGTTTCCAAAGAAGGTGACAGTAGCTGTACTAATGCCGCAGGTCCATTTGGCGTGAAGCCTGACGCGTCCTCGAAACCATCCTACCGCATCTTTGCTCCACCCTCCAACACTTTCAACATGTCCGAATCAAAGAAACAGGAACAGGATTTTACCAAGGAGGTGGATCAGATTCTGCCCCCAACAACGAAGTTGGCCAAGGTGAGTTATATCTGAGATTCTGGAGGCTTTTGAAATTCATTACTCGTGCAGTCAGGTAAACTACAGCAAGCCGTAGATGAGCTGCTGGTACTGGAGAAGCAAACAAGAAATGTGCGTCTCCTCGATCGCCCCCGTGGCTGATACTGATCTCGGTATCCTAGGCTTCCGATTTATCTTCCACCACACGACTGGCGAAGGCCATCGCGGAACGGTGTTATGAAGCGCGGAATTACACTTTACTGAACTCGAGCATCACGCTAATTAGCAAGAAGCACGGTCAACTCAAGGGCGTCGTCCAAGCTGTGGTGGAACAGGCGATGGAATGGCTAGACGAGATCAAAGCACGCGACGGCCTGGAGAAATGGCTGGAACTCGTCGAGACGCTGCGAGCCGTTACAGAAGGCAAAGTAAGCTCACCACCCACTGGTCTCTTTCAGTCGTAGCTGAAAGATCTTTCCGCTTGCCAGATCTTCCTGGAGACACCTCGAGCACGCGTAACGCTCATGCTCGCTCACTATCACGAAAGTCTGACCACCGCCACCACCCCCAACACGCCCCCAGCCAAAGAATCCCTCCAGACTGCGTCTGACCTTCTATCTGATCTCTCGGTCGAGACGTATTCCTCGATGGAGCGACGCGAAAAGACCGAGTTCATCCTGGAGCAAATGCGGTTATTAGTTGCAGTCGCTCGCTCAAAGGATGCCGAACAGGACCAGAAAGGCAAGGATAGTCTCGGTGGCGGAGAGGGGGAGTGGGTAAAGGTCAGAGTAGGAGGCCGTAAGATTAACGAAGACTTTTTGAAGGAGAAGGATAATGAGGTAAGTATTAACTTGTTCGTAGGTGATTCGCTTATAACCTACAGTGCGCCACAGGACTTGAAGCTCAAGTACTACGAGTTGATGATCCAACACGCGTTACAGAACACCGATTACTTGGACGTGGCCAAGTACTACTACAAGGTCTGGGAGACCCCTTCAATCAAGGAAGATGAGAGCGACAAGGGGAAAGCGGCAAGTGCTCTGATTTGCCCATATCAGAGTCACGTATTGATACATTCATCCAGGCCCTGGAGCACATCGTCTATTATGTTGTCCTTTCGCCGCATACCAACGAGCAGTGGGGTATGGTGAATGGTCTCTACAATGACCCAGCATTGTTAAAGCTTGACGCACACTAGTCAGTACCCTCACACGACCATGCATCCAGACATTAATCCCCATTGTCCATAGTAATCTGGTGAAATGCTTCGTGACAAAGGAGCTCATGCGGTGGCCTGGCATTGAGGCTCTCTACGGGCCATTCCTGCGAACCACCCCCGTGTTTTCTTCAGAAAAGCACTGGGAAGCCCTGCACACACGGGTCATCGAGCATGTCAGTGGTCTTCGTTTCGAAGATGCGTCGTAGCTGACTCTCTCAATCAGAATATCCGCGCCGTGGCTGAATACTACACGAGAATCACGGTTACCCGGCTCACGTCCCTCTTGGACCTTTCGAAAGATGCGACAGAAGAGAATCTTGCGCGACTAGTCGCGTTAGGCACAATATGGGCGCGCATTGACCGACCAGCCGGTATCATCAACTTTAGAGAGAAGCGAAGTGCAGAAGATGTTATGAATGACTGGAGCAGCGACATGCAGAAATTGCTCGGGCTTGTGGAGAAGACGTGGATGGGTGTGAACGCTGCACAGGCAGCACAGACTCGCGTGAAAGCGTAGATTGTACTACTACCATTGTATTCATGGTGACTTCTTGTTCGTTGGGGAGCCTCCATGAGATTGTCAAAACATCAATTAATCGCATATATGCGATACTAATTAAATTACCGGGCAACTTTGACACCCATGAAATCTGCCGTCTCTGCAACCTCCTCTGCTGTCGGACCTGTCGGTGTAGGCTCTGTAAGACTCGGCGCATAAGTTGGGCGCACACCCTCCTGCCATAACCTGACATAATCCTGGCCCTTCGTCCACTGCGACCCGACAGCACCAGTTCTTTCAACGATCGCCTTCCAGCGTTTACGCGCCGCGATAGCCCCAGCATCCATCTCAGCTTTACTGCTCCAGTTCTCAAGCGCCTCTTGCTCCTTGGCAAACCCTCGCTCGATTTCTGTGGGCGCGAACACGGCGCCATATGCCTCTGCTTCTAACGCAGCGGTTTTGGTAGCAATCTGATGTTCAGAGCGAAGCGAGCGGAATTGCGCCACGGCCTGAGCGTATGATTTGCTCAAAGGAATTTCGTGGTACTTATGGAGGTTGACGGTGAACTTTATGGCGCTGTATGTCGTTTCGTCAGACGGGCATAAACAAAATAGAGCGGTCCACGTACTCTTCAGCTGAGGGATTCCTGCCTCTCTGTCTCAATCTTATCCATTCCTTTCCTATTATTGGGTGCTCGTCTGCAACGCCTCCACCTTCTACAAGCGACACCGGCCGGAATGCCTCGAAAGGGTGGTCCTTGAAGAACTGTTTGCGCACGTCATCCTCCAGATAGTGAATTGGTAAAGGTTGTGGTGTCCCGAATCTCTTGGTCTTCAGAGCTCTCTGGTTTCGGTCGGGTGGTAAATCGAAGGCAGAGCGGGATGGTGGTGCGCGAGAAGGAAGTGGGATAGGAGGGTAGGCGAGGACTGCGCGGTACCAAGCGGGCTCTACTTTGAGATACTGCGAGCGCAGGAGGCGTGCGGCCTGTCGATGGACTTGACTAGCGAGTCTGCGAACCATCGGAATAAGAAGAGCAGGTTGTTTGTGACGCGACGACGCTTGAGACAGCAGCAAGTCACGTCAAATTTCGTAGGTCGTGGTACAGCCACCGAGGCTTCCTGCTTCCGATTCGTGCCACATCCGCGAACACATGTCAACCTCCCCTGAAGCCTGTGCCCGTCAGATTGGAGCTTACATCCGCAATTGTCTACATTCCAAGAATAAAGGCCGGAACGTGTGCGATGGCGATGGAAACCTTATCTGCCGTATCGATGAAGGCAGTTCACATCCACTGTTCAGCATATGCTGTATATCCAAGTGCCCGTCCAAGCCCCGCACTACCACGTATTTAAGCTGCGTATCGCAAAAGCCTCCTTAACTTTCCTTCCCTCAGAATCCTTGCGACATGGTTGCCTTTGCGTTTAACCCTGTCTCTGCTGATAATGACCTTGGGTACATTATATCATCAGGCAGTCATACAGATTGGTAAACAAGCTTCACAGAGGCCAGTGTACTTACTCAGACTGGTTCTTTAGGCTCGAATTACCCCGGCAATTGGCTCATCAAGTACGAGAATGCCAAGGGCGTAGTGAAACTGTCCGGACGGTATCCATTGGAATAAACGGAGACTGGTTTTTGAAAACTAGCTCTTCTAACTGCAGGTGCTACTTCTTCATGTGCAGAATTGTCTAACATATTTCTACCTAGATTACAACCATCTCAACAGATCAGGATCGTTGAGTGCCGTGGGCACGTTTTTAGCTGCTTCTTCTCCAAGGACGCCACGACATCTCCAATCCATCCAAAGTTTTACATTCATGCCAGACCCCGCTGGGTACTATTGCGTCCGCAAAGATAGCAACGCGAATGACTGTGCCGCCTGGTCTAGAGTGCCCCTCTCGTTGAGGCTCCGCTTGGACGATATCACCGACCGGCACCGCCGCGCGCAAAGTAGCAGTCTGGTCAACCACCCCCCCAGCCTGCGCTGCTCGGTTGGGAAAGATGGCGCCTGGGTACTTATACATCTGTCGACGGGAAGGGTAGATATAGCTGACCTCCCTCCGACGTTCACCCAAAAACTAAGATTGATTCCAAACAGGAAAATTAAGGTGACTTGAGTTTATAACTTTATGGTATAGCACGCTAATCTCAGCCACATATATAGCAAATCATCCTATCATTCGGGGCTTTGGATGAATGGTTCATTGAACTCACAGACGGAACCTTTGAATACGCTGTCCCCACCGATTGGCATACAACAATGAGCTCCCACGAGCCAAGCGCCGCTGGGAGGTCTGCGAGATCTCTCCTCGCTTTTGAACGGCTTGTAGTGATCGACCACTCGAATCGCGCCAGGGGGCCATTGTTTCCAAGCTCCGGGATCCCAACTTATAGCGATGCTGTCGCGATCGACCACTCACCTACCGCCAGGGCAACTCACTCGCAGCATATGCCATCTAGAGAAGAAATGGATTTCCAATTGTGCATGCAGCCACCTGGCCAAGAGAATTTCTACATGCCAGGAGAGACGATCAAAGGCACGGTGCACTGCCGCGCAAGTTGTCTCAATCAAAGTATCGCACATTCTATCCGGAGTATACGCGTCAGCCTCATAGGTCAGACTTTGTGACCGGCGCTGTTTTCTTGCGGCTAACGCATGTCTCCCAGGAGAATGTTGCGCGTCTGTAACCAGGTCGGTCCTCCATGCCCATTAATCCCGCATAATATCATTGAAATTCGTTGCAAAGAAATGACGGTAGCAAGCAGTACGAAAGCGACCAGATCATCAACCATACAGTACTCACATATGACGCTGACAACGCTGAACACCGAGCGGCGGCCGAGACCCCCCTGACTTTCATCAAATTCCCTTTCACGTTGACACTGGCGGAGGGCACGAGCACTGGCATTGGTTTAAGCACCGATAGGACTGGCTTTGTTCCACTTCCACCCAGCTTTAACGAAGAAAATACCAGGCGTCACAGGTTCATGTGAGTAGATTTGAATCACACAATGATACTGTTTTAACAAGACAAATTAGAAAATACTCGGTGACGGCCTGGGGCTCTCTGGCGAGTGGGGAGCAGCCATGCGTGTAAGCACATGCGATATGACAGTCGTGATTTATGTCTGGCTAATCAGTTCATCAGTGAGACAAAGGAGATAAAAGTGCAAGTATTCGGCATGTATCTCAAGAGCCTGTGACGCTGATATTGCCGATCTTCAGTATGCCTTGGGACCCTTTGCTTCCGGCGGAATTTTCATTTCCAAGCATCAGTCACAATGTCCTCACCAACACTTTTACATCGCAAGAACCTAGTGCGGATTGGTTGGTAGTCCCACATTGGACTCCGCTGAAAACTTCCAGTCGTGAGCGACGCGAATTCTTTAACACACTTCCACGGGAAGTGCTATCCACAGGCCAATCCATCACACTATGCAGTACTTGTGGCGAAAGAATAATGGGCTACCGATATTTCTGTCGGGACTGTACAGACCAAGACTTTAATTGGTGCTGGTCCTGCATGGCCGATTCCAGCAACGCACATCCTTTGGGTCATGCACTCGTCCGCATTGAGCCTTCGATGAACCAGCAAGAATACACGCAACGGAATGACGCCGCTAGGAAACTAACTTTTGAGGCGTTGCCTCAAAGAGAAACAAATGCGATTATACATGTCACGGCAGACTGTACACATGAAGTGCGCAACATCAGCCCCCTCTTATATGGCCGCTATAACTAAATTGTTGACCAGATGTGGCTTCCCCAAGCTGCTCAGTACTCATTCGCTGCCAGCATCCCCTTGTCGACGGTGATAAAGATCAGCTCCTCTTTCCAACGAGACCTTCGTAATTTGTTACCTGTCTTACCGTGGACCGCCACCGCAACATCGTGGGACGGAAAGCAAGGACCAATCGCGCATCTCAACGTCGCCCTCGAGTCGCATATCGAAGCTCAGATGGAATCGGTTCCATTTGGCGAACATCGATGGCGCCCATCATACGAGGACACATTTCCCGACGGGCGCCTGAATCGGCATTGGTCCGAGCCTACAAAGTCTCAAACAGGGCGATGGGAGCAATTCGCCATGGTTTCTCATCGTATTGACGGCTGCACGAGAAAAGAGGACAAACAGATTGAGCCTCATATCAATCTATTCCTTCTTCAATCGCGATTTCGCTTGCAACTCAAGCACTTTGTCGGTGGGCATGAAGTCAATGCGGTACTTTCAACCGCACCGTGGACGAGTGGTATCTTCCGCGACTCGTCTGTGGAAATTTCGAACAGGTCACGCAATGACACGAGTAGTTTGCACATCGTCCAAGGCATTGAAAACTTGGGTCGAGGATCACCCGACTCCATGGTATCAGCCACATCACCTCCGGCTTACGAAGCGCTCCCTCCTCTTCCTGCGCTAGAATAAATATAATGCATGCGATGTTAATAGCATAACTACGGACTACACAATGATTTTCAAGGAACGGATTACAGCTTTGCTCTGATAGTGCGAGCCTTATCTCGCATGACCCGTCGAAGCAACTTCCCGCTCGGATTTTTGGCAATTGCATCAACAAATTCGAGGGCGCCGAGGTGTTTGTAGGAAACTTTATGGTCTGCGACATACTACATATGCGTGGCATCAGTTGACGGTAAGTAGAAGTGCTGGTTTCAAATACAGACCTTCATCAGTAACCTTTTGAGGTCCTCTCGTGATGCAGCGTCCTTTGAAATGCGCTTCTCGACATGTTTCTTGAGTACCACAAATGAAAGGGGAACCTCGCCGCTGAACTCATCCGGTATGCCGACAACGCAAACATCATCGACATCAGGGTGATCCAGCAAATGACCCTCGAGCTCTGCTGGTGAGACCTGTGCCCAAGACAGTTATAGCTCAGCATCGTGAATTTTAAATTGACTGCACTGACCTGCATCCCTTTGACTTTCATTATTTCCTATGCATTAATCAGTAACAAATTAATCAATAGATATAATTGCTTACCTTGATACGGTCTACAATGAATATTTCACCTTTCTCATCAAAAATGACCTCATCACCAGTGTGTACCCAGCTGCCAAAGCATACTGATTGAGCAACCAAATACAGTAGTGGTTTAAATATCATACCCGTCAATGAATGTTTCATTTGTGCTGAAGATAGCGGAACCAGCGTTAGATAAGTCATCTCGAAGGAAGACAACTAGACTCACGCCTTCTCATTGTCGAGATAACCGAGTGGCACGGATATGGTCTTCACAAGCATCTCGCCTGGCTCCCCCACTGCGGCCAACTGGCCATCGGCTTTTACCACACGCGCCTCAACGCCCGGTATAAGACTTCCAGAACCGCCTAGGGTACCGATTCGCCGCCACGAAGGTGGCATGCAGACACCAACGCAAGTCTCCGTAAGTCCTAATCATACAAATTGGTTCAGGAGGGTGGAGGCAAGCAAGGTTCAGAGACTTTGTACCGTAAGACTGGCCTATGGAACAGTTTGGGAAAGCCGTGACGAACTGTTTGACCAGCTCCGCTGATAATGGCGCTGCCGCAGACTGACAGTCCCTCATGTGGCTAAGATCATAATGTTTAACCGCGGGATGCTATTGATCTTAGTTAGAGCGCGCTATTCGTACAGCCAATCTAATTTGGAAACTCACCTTGCAAAAGAGCACAATGTGAGGGGGCACCGCGCTTGTCGATGGTATTAGCTTCATTTTTCTAGTCATCACATTCCACTCACAGAAGATGCGTGATTCTATGCCGGACGATGGATTTGAGATATTCTACAAAAGAGAATTTCTCTATCACAACTATGGTGCTCTAATGAAAAAGGTCAACTCAAAAGCCATCCTTGATCGCGAATTTTCCGCACTCACCCCTGTGAAAAGAGAAAGGTGCAGCTGCAGGGGCCATTTCAGCACACGCAGAAGGTGCATGGCAGCTATGAAGACTTACAAGAGCGACCAGGCCGTATATATCTTCATTTGCGAAGTAAGAATTCAGGATCATAATGCGAGGTTAATGAGCGCTCACGAAAGAAGGGAACAGCTATAGGCAGGTATGTCAGTGCAATTGCTATGACGAAGAAAAGAGCATACATACTGGCTGACATGATATCACCAGCCTTGTATCTGTCTCCGTGATGTACAGACAGCTGTACAGTATTAGCAATCACAGAGTAGTGCGGTATGACAACTGCCTTTGGTGCCCCTGTAGTCCCGGATGACATGCAGTAGAAAGCAACCTTAGTCTTCGCCTCTGCCTGCTTCAAGACTCTTTCAACAAAATGTGGAGCGGCGTCAAGGCCTTCAACCACCAGTTCGCTGATAGTTCGGTGTCGAAATGGTGTAGCATCGTGAGGTGCAGCCATCGTGATGATGTGGTCAAGGGGAAGACGCATTTTTTGAGCCGCCGATACTGCCGTGGATAATGCGTTAGGGTGAGCAATAATGAAGTTTGCTTTGGTCAATGCCAGCTGATGCACCAACTCATGCACTGTGTAGTTGGGGTTGGCAGGCCTTGAGCATATTGTCAGATACATCCTTCTGTCGAGGAAGATAGACAAACGTGACAATTCCTCCTAGCCTGTGCACGGCCCACATTGCGACGGGGTAATCTGTAGCCAAAGTTAAGCGACAAGAACTGAAATAACAAGAGCGAATTGATCATTTACCAATGTGGTTCGGACTCAGCAGACAAACTGCGTCAGTAATGAGCAAGACATTCGAGTCTGAAAGGTTGGAGCCATTTACCAGTGTCTCCATCAACTATGAATTATCAACAATTCTTCTTCAGCATGTATATGTGGGACATAAAACCACTGCTCACCGATGTTCCAATGAATGCTCATGGCATTGGCAAGGCCATAGGTCCTGGCTCGGACCTACAACATCAATTTAGGGTTACGAGGCCGAAGCACAGCCATACAAACACACCTCGTCTATCCCAATGGTTCGCCCAGTTGAGTCCTCGATCAACCAAGGTAGGGTGTCTTTTCGCAGAGCTCCAGCAGGGTTCTGAGCATCCAGAAAGAACTGGGGTATAGTGAGATTGTCTGGTATGGAAGGCAGGGCCATCTGTGAGACTGGAATAGCCATGGGTGCTTTTCGTGTTCGTTTGGCGACTGGAATGGGAGTGAGTTGCGCGGGGGAATTGCTGATATTGCTGGCCGGGATGTCAGGTATATATTACTATCATGTGGGCCTCGGGAATGCTTCCTATCAAGCGACGATACCCGAGTGCAATGAGTAACTGCCCGATGCCCGAGGGTCATGTTGAAACGCAGCGATGGAAGTCGGGGTCTAAAGCATGTCCGCGGAGGTTTCCATAATTAGTCATTCATTTTCCAAATACATACGAGTGGCAATATTCGCCCAACGCGTACACGAAAAAACACACAACAGCTCGGCGCCGCTAATGTAACACTGTAAAAATCCACTGTCTATAGGCGTGCCTTCCTTGTTTCCCTCGAAGCTTTAGCCATGTCCCGCATGACCCTCCGGAGAAGCTTGCCACTTGGATTTTTCGGTATCGTGGGCACAAACTCAACGTCCTTCAAGTGCTTATACGATATCTTGCGCTCGGCCACATACTGTGGATCCGCGTGCATGAGTGACATGCAGATATAAATTGGATGTATGACCTTACCAGCATGAGGTCGGTCTTGAGCTTTGTTAGTGCCTGAGCGTCAGACCCAACGCGCTCCAGAGTTTTCGGAGAGATAACCACGTAGGCCATGGGGACTTCGCCGCTGAACTCGTCGGGGATGCCGACAACACAGACGTCGGCGACGTCTTGGTGATCGAGCAGGAGACCCTCAAGCTCTGCGGGAGAGACCTGACTGCCATTGACTTTCATAATTTCCTGCACCATCGTGAGCAATCTTGAGAGTGTTAGGAGAGTCAGATCATACTTTCAACCGGTCAACAATGTATATCTCGCGATCTCCCTTAATAATGACTTCGTCTCCGGTGCGGACCCAGCTAGTTAGACGTGAGCAGATTTTCACAAAAAAAACAACACAAATTTAATTACCCGTCAATGAACGTCTCCTTTGTCCTGAAAATATATGACAATCAGCATTAGCCACATCTCAATACCGCACGTATACGTACGCTTTCTCATTGAGGAAGTAACCCAGTGCGTTAGACGGGCCCTTGACCATCAGCTCTCCAGGCTCGCCGGGCCCAGCCAGTTGCCCATCCTCCTTGAGGACTCGAAATTCAATTCCAGGAAGAATCTCGCCGGCGCTACCAACAGTTCCGATGTGTTGCGACACAGGATACATCGATATGGATGTACAAGTCTCCGTCATACCGTAGCCTTGCCCGACGCTGGCATTTGGGATGACCTTGAGCAATTGTGCTGTTAATTCTGCCGACAAGGGCGCAGCACCAGACATGCAGTATTTGACGTGGCTTAGATCGAAGTCCTTTGCCGCGGGATGCTTGCATAATAGAACTGCGTGGGGAGGGACGAGGCTGCGGAAGGGTCAATTTACGGGGAACATCAATCGCATTAGTACGGCTTACAATAGATGTGTGATGCGATGGCGCGTGATAGACTTCAGGAACGGCAAAAATGAAAATTTATCGATGACTGTAACGGTTGCCTTCAATAGATTCGAGGTTAATAAGTCGGCTTGACGCAGAGGTAACTTATTATTTACCCCGCAAAAGAGCGAATAATGCATCTATTCCATTGTCAGCTGGGAGTATTACCGCTGTTAAATGTGTGCTTACTGTGACTACAAGTCCGTAGATGTCTTTGCCAAATTGTGAGTGAGATTCTGCCGGAAGGCAGTTATGACTCACGGAAGAAGGGAAGAACTGCGATACCGTTAAGAGCAATCACACGAATCATGGAATAAACAAAACACACCAGCAAGAGAGACATCGCCAGGTTGAAATCGACCTTTCTGATGTACTGCCATCTGAATGATATTTGCAATGACTGCATAATGAGTGATTGCAACAGCCTTGGGTTTCCCAGTGGTGCCACTGGAGAAACTGAGCAGCGCCAACTTGGTTTTTCCTTCTCCAGCTGTAAGAGTCCGCTCGCGAAATTGTTGCTTCTGACTGAGGCCTTCTCTCACGAGCGTGTCGACCGTGCAATGTTGTGATGCCTCGGGCGTCAACAGGATGATGCGGTCGGGCGTGAGACCAACTTTGCGGGCGGCAGCTGAAGCAGTCTCCACAACAGCAGCCGTGGTTATGACGAGCTTTGCTTTCGTGAGCTCTAGCTGATATACGAGTTCATCGACTGTGTAGGCAGGGTTGGATGGCCTGCGTGCCCGCTTATTAGTAATATTACGCGTTTATGCATGGCTGAAAGGGTGCATACGTGACGACCCCGCCCAATCTATGTACTGCCCAAAGGGCCACAGGATAATCTGCAGAAGCACAATTGTTAGCCAAACCGAAGAAGGCAAAAGTGACAGGACTAGTACTTACCTATATGGTTAGGGCTGAAGAGACATACTATTATAAGGTCAACACATGACGGATGACCGGTGTCAGCTTTGACGTACCGACATCATTCTCGCCTGCAGTTCGGTCAGACTAGCTTTGAGGACAACGAGGCGGACATGGACGCTCACCAATGTTCCAACGACTGCTCAGAGCGTTGGCCAACCCGCGAACGCGAGATTGTAGCTGTAGCGTGTCAGAAGCATGTCCAATGTGTCCGCCTAGCAATGTATCTCGATCACGTACCTCTTCATAGCCCACTTTCTTCGAAGTAGCATCCTCAATGACCCACGGCGACTGTGGTGGACGAGACGGCCTGATAGCATGCTGGGTGTCCAAGATGAACTGAGGGATGCTCAGGTTGTCTGGAATGTGTGGGAGAGCGGCTTCGAATTCAGAGGACATGGTGCTTGATAGTAAAGATATAGAGGAGCTCGCAAACAAAGACTTCAAGGTGTTATAGTTACAGGGGTAATTTAAAGATCCGCGAGGCTTGGGGCTAACCCGTCCGGAAGGCTCTTAGGCTTCGGTTCTAGAATTCCTGCGATCCGACCGGTTAACCCCATGCCGAGAAAGACGCTGCTGGGTCACAGAAACCGGGTCATGACGATATGGGCGTGTGATGTCCCTGTGCCGTTGCAATTTAATGTGTTGAATGTATTTTGGTGCGGACTCAATGGCATCGGACGCGCGTGCCCGATCGGCGGCGCGCTGTCGGTCGGACTCCTGACACCAACCAGAGTACCAACCAGAGTACTAACTGTGTCTGAGCGCATGATCTTTCACGTCTGCTAAACGACCATGATGGAAGACGAAGAGGCAGAATTGCGCAATCCCTTTCCATCACCCCCGTCTCACTATGTGAACTATACTTCCCAAAACCTCGCGCTTCTGGCTCTGCTCAAAGAAAGAACGATCAACACAGACCCATCCACTGTCAATGAACACCAAATACTTTCGGACCAGTCAGACCTCCCACCGTGGTCTCTGCTGCAGCTGGATAAGCCTCGTGTGGACTGGATAGTTGAGGATGGACATTACAACGTGTTCGGCGATACCTGGTTTGTACGCTAAAGGGCTCCGTGGTTCGAGCGTTGTATTGACCGCGATTAAAGATCAAGGAGACTATACCTTCCCTTGCGGAGCTCGGGGGGCATCAGTTGTACCCCGTGGATCCAAGCACAGGTGCGCGTGCTCGCGTTGATCCAGACGATGTTCCTATGTTTTCTTATCATACCCTTGGAATAAGATCGTCGACCAGCTTTGCTCTCCATCCTGAATTCGATTCTGCTGTCGTACTCCAAGTTGACCGCATCCCTGCTGGCCCCGCCTCCTAGCATCACCTCAACTATAACACCAGACTGGCAGCGGCATGTCGAGTGGATCACCGTTCTCGCACAAAATGTCATGGCGGCTGCCAACGACCTCCGACCCGTCCAGGTATGTCGCCCATGCACCAACTGAGATGCGAGTCTCAAAGCTAATGCTACACAATAGGCAAGATGCAATCTCGAACAGATGATGAAGCGGCAGCTGGAGCTGCGTAAAGAAGAAACACAGACACTACACACGTATGCCAGCTTCCCTTCCCATTCGTTGCACATATATGAACACGCTTTCGCAGAAAATGCGATGCTCTGGAGCAAAAGCTAGCACAGCTTCGTGCCTCAGCTGAAAGCATGTCTGACGTTGGAATAAAGCAAGGGGAATCACAGGTGCGCTACATTGTTTGGTTTTCTTCAAAAGCTGAGGCTTATCATCACTGCTTTCCCTAGATAGCCTCGGATTCTATGCAAGGCGTGGTCGGTAGCTCAATCAAGGTGACTTTCAGTGACATATTGTGCTTTTGCTCTCGGCTGATGGTTTGCAGCCGAATTCATCAATGGCAGCGACAACAGAGGACCTGCTGCGCTGGGCGGAAGAGATATAGCTCCTACATAATGCCCTATGCTTGTATCTAGCTATCATACTCACTACAATATATTGTTTAATCTCATCGTCTCCTGCGACTCGAGGCATGCTATTGACGCCGGACCTTTGGTTCTCCAGGACCCTGGCATATGCCTCTAAAGGTCAGATACGAAAATCGCCTTTTTGAGCCCCTTCCGTACATTTAAATTTTTCGCTTACCACGTCCGCATTTGCATCCGACCTATGTTTTTGGACCACTTACATCCGCACTTTGTATCGGACGTCGAAACGGACGACCGATGTCCGCATTGTGTATCGGACATCGGAGTTGGTCCAAACCGTCCGCATCAGCATCGGGTAGGTACGAAATAATATTAGAGCTGCAGGGATAACATATTATGAGTAGAAAAGTGAAAATGGGACTCGAAAGGGATCGGGTAAGAGTGAATATGTAAAAATATGTCTATATCGAAAGAGACAGTGAGCAGGTGCTTAGAATGAATCTAGTAAGTGGAAATATCGTCCCCCTTTAGCTTCAAGAAGCCTTTGAGTTGATTGACAGCAACTTCGAGAGGTTCAGCTTGACTTTGCCACGAAACAAACAAAGCTTGTGAGGCCGGGCAGAGGGAGACCAACGAAGAGGAGAGCTCAAACGGTAGGGGTTGGACTTGAATTGGGAATGCCGCCAGCGAGAAGATTATGTGAGACATTGGTAGGTGCAGGAATGTTGAATCACCAAACTCGGGGCACGCGATGGAGGTGAATCGGCCCCTGCCAGATGGGGCGAACACCTGGAGGCTGATGTTCGAAAGTGCGCCAAGCTGGTCCGTGTACGGTGTCCATTCGTGCTTTGCACCCTTGGCACCCGTCTTTGTATACATAGTAATGACTGTCATATAAATCAATGTTAGCGTGTTGTGTAATGGTGGAGGACAATATTATGATGCTACCTTGAGCAAGGACAATGCCACGACTCGGAGAGGGTTGGAGAGCGATGACAAAGTCACCAGCCTTGAGATGAATGAGAGATGTGACACGAGCAGATAGTGCATCTTCGTGAATGCTGCGGAACGTTGAAAATGCCCTCTCTTTCGCGCTGTGGAAGGCCTGGGAGATGCAGCCGCTGCATGAGCAACCGTGACAAGACAATTAAAGTATAGGGGATGACTCACCTTTGCCCGCACATCGCGTGCAACTGCCTTGTTATTCTTACGAGCACCTGATGCCCCCAATTGCTCATGTGCTACGCCTGTGTGACGAACTTGACGTGTGACACCAGACATCGACTCGTGAGGACTTTCAGTGGAAAGCATTGAGGTGAGGTACTGCACTACCCGCTGACGAAACTCAGCCGGTGACTCGTCGTCATCTGTTTGCTCTGCAATGGCTCGCGAGGTTGCCATCTGACGGCCTCGCTGCTTCACCGAAGCTGCACAGAAGCTCGTCTGGTTGCCGAGCCTGGTTGCAACCAGTGCGGGGTAGTTGATCCGCCCCGCAGTGACAAGCTCGAGACGTGGAGTGAGCTCAATCTTGAGTATGAAGTAAGTATAGTCCGGCAAATCATGATGCATATGAACATACCCGACGATCTTTGACTGCCCGTGCAGTATCTACACTGTCTTTCAGAGAGTCACGTATCACCTCGATTGAGTCTGAGGTTGAGTCGGGAAGATTTTCGCTGAAGAATCTTGATGAATACCCAGATACACATTTCTAGGACGAATGAGAACTCACATCACCAATGTTCCGTCTACCTGAGCAGCAGCGAGTGCAAGGGTATAGCTGTCAATAGTGCGCTCTTGTACCACAGTGAGTGACGAGCACAATTGCAGCCTTTGCAACAACTCTTCCAGTGATGCTTCCGGCTCCGGGGCATCCCCGCATGGTGATTCGGTATCAAGTAGTGATGGTGGCACGGGTATTTCCTTTTGCTTGACCGAGCCATGTTGCTCGTTCAACGGGCTAATCCCTAGAACTGACAGGAGCTCAACGGCTTCGTCGTAGGCGATGATAGATGCGGCCTGTAGCTCGGTATCACTTGGCCACACCACCAGGGCCTCAAGATCAATATCATCACAGTTGAAATATGTGTGATGGTATCCTGCGGCCGTCTCGTTGGCTTTCTGTTCTGGCGAGAGGTTGCCAAAGTCCCCCATCAACAGTACACGGAGCTTTGGCATGAAATGCAGGAAATCAAGCTCCGTGAAGTCCTTCTTGAGTTTCCGAAGTATGCCGAAGACGTGCTCGCAAGACTCAGTAGAGTGAAGCCAGGGTAGGAGAGGATAATCCGAGTAGAAGCGACGATGAGAAAGGATAAGGGATAGCAGGCTATTGCAGAGTATAAGGAAGATCTGGTAGGATTCACGTGAGATCAAATGGATGTCCAAAGAATATTCGGCACGTCGGTCAACGTGAGCCCGCCAAGATGTCAAGAAAAATCGAGCACGCATAACCATGCGCGCTCTTTCAAGATGCCCGATTCTGCGATTTTGCCACGCATCTATCAGTTCCCCGAGGACAAACAGGTAAATGGAAAGGCCATATCGTTCAGGGTAGAACTGCTGCATGAAACCAAGTGTCGCAGACGCAAACATTCGTGATGCAGCACGGTCATCTTGTTTGTCCACATTCTCCACATCACGGCGAAAGAGTGGCCCGAGGGGGTGCTCAGCGATGTCCCGCAACTGCGCGAAGAACATGGTGAAGTGGCCGAGCGATAGAAGCCGTGCTCCAGTGAAAAGCTGATTGCGTCCAGTCTTCCGCCCATGCTTTGCATCTTGACATATGTTGATGGGCATTCCGTGGCATTCACAGAGAGGGATGATGAGCTCGATATCTGCGCCAGCGTTGGGATTTGGAATGGTGTATTTCCACTGACATGAGGTGGATGTTGCAATGCTCTCGCCGAGGGCGCGTTCAGTGACTGCTCCGTCCGATGACATAGAGAGTGGTGTAATGTCGCGCGCATGCAGCATATCAGAGATCTTGGTGTGAAGTTCCATAAGGTCTGCAACCTTTTCCTTGCCACTCCTTGGGGCAGCTGCAAGAACAATTGGGGGTATTTTGGGCAAGGGAATCCCAAGCACCCATACACGCAGCTGTGTCAGAAATGAGCCAGGTATCAGAAGCAGTTGATAAGTGAGCACATACCTTTGAAGCTTTGACAATAGTGGCGTCTGCGAACACATCATCAAGATTGGCTGTTTGGGCCACGTCGATGGGGCCGCCAGCCTTGCCAATCACCTGGAGGAACCCTTGTGATGTCTCATAGACGGACAGCGCTTTCTCGAGCTCTGTATCATCGTATGACAGTGTAACCGGCCCATGATAGTCGAGGTCCTTAAGCATCTTGGCAGCTGCATCTATGTTGACAGGACTGATGCCAGGCGCAAATTTGGGACCTCGCGAACGCAGTTGCCTAGTGGTCATCGTGAGGAAATGTATGTGTGAGTAGTTAAAAGCACGAACCTCATTGTCCTGATTGCGGGCCCGCCAAAATGGTGACGGAATGTGCGGTACATGTGCGGAGAGATCGTAGCAAGAACATCACAAAGCTGGCTAAAAGCGGGCGGGTACTTCATGTTCTTAAGACTTTTACCGGTGGCGAGGCGCTCTGTCTTCTTGAGCAGAGCTTCAACCATGCCGAGGAATACTTCCTGGCCTTTGTAAGCTCCAGCAGAGACCCCTTGTGCAAAGCGAAGCCAGGGACTGGAGCCAGTGTCCTAAAGAAGATTATTAGTCTCATATATATATGTATAAAGAAAGGGAGATTTCACACCTGCTCGACAAGCTCACGAACTCCAATGATTTTGTTGTAAATGGTAGCAAGTTCCTTGCATCGGTAAGCTGCAGGTACATATCGCATATCGTGGTCGACAGGCATAGGTCGATTGATCCTCGTTTGGAACATCCTAATGCGGAGGATGCTGGCACATGCAACACAAGGAGTAGGCTCGTCAATGGTACTGTAGCGACCTGCCTGACGCTTGCAGTCTGAAGCGTAGACCGCTCCCGTAGCACGACTGTTCCTCCACACAAACTCCATCTCTTCGCGTCGAATGACTGTGCGCTGTTCGTTGGCAGTGAGATCTCGCCATACTTGGCCAGAGAACAAGGCTGCAGCAAGAGCGGGGCGGCTGCGTGCACCACCACCCAATGCAGTGGAGCGTGCCAAGTATGTGCTGATACGTGGATCAGAGGCATGGGTTAGCCCGGGACAAGGTATAGAGAGTGATGGGCGTGCAGGTGTGGGTAGGAATGCTTGTTTCTCCGCCTGCGTGGAAAAACCATAGGCTGATAATGAAGATGTTCGGAGGGATGTCTTCCGATGCTTCAGGCATTTTTTGGTGCCACGGTGCTCATGCCATCGCCGAAGATCATACAGGACTCGCATAGTGATCCATTGTGTACATGCAGGGCACCACACTTCCCGAGCATTGGATGGGCAGAACTCGGCCAGTGGATCGTCATCGAGAACTTTGCGACGGAAGGTGTTGAGCCGAGTGGAGTTGGCACGGAAATCTGAATTGCGTGATTTCTCCTTCAGAAGCTTCTGGTGTTCCCAGGAAGAAATTAGGGGGCGTTGGGGTTTTGGTGGCATCAACATAGGAAGATCTCCGTCGGAATCAGAGTCAGAATAATGTGTGCGCTTGGGTGAGTGGTCTGGCAGTGAGTCGGCTGAGCGCTTGCGAGAATGATTGGACAAGAAGTCAGAGAAAGATTCGGTGCTGCTTTCGGATTTAGGAAGGGTGATAACCTCCCAATCCATATCCACATCAAGATCTGAGTCGACGAGCATAGTGTCGAGTGTCGAGAAGTCAGCTGAAGTGCCGTCCAAATTACTGGTATCTTTAATTTCATCATACTACGAGGAACAAAAGTCAGATTGGTTGGGGAATATTGTGTAAGATACTCACATCACGATTAGCTGCATAAACTTCGGATAAACGAAGAAACCATAGCATGCGGAAAGTATCACAGAAGTTTTGAGACCACTGGTCATAGCCAAGGAGGAGGTAAGCCATTATGGAGAGAACCACAACGCCACAGGAGTTGAAATCCAGCTGCTGAGGGACTGTAAAATCAGCAGGCACAGACGCAAATGATCGGCCAGGCAATAGAGCCTCAATCCACCAACGGAGAATATTGATACTCTGCCGTGGTACCTGCGCAGATGCATCACGAGAATCTGCATACATATATGTGCGCGATTTGAGATCAAATATGACCAGGGTCCAGTGATTGCCGTGTACATGCAAAGGGATGAAGAGGCGGTCGAGTTCGTGGGCGCGAATGCGAGTATCCAAAGTGCGCACTTTGCTAGGGCTGTATGTTGTGCTGCGTGCTCGCATGTTGTCAAGTTGAATTGGAAGGAGACAGTTCACGATGTGACTGCGACTTTTGAGCCCAAGCTGGCGTGTTATGTATTCGCCGCCTGCATTGATGATTTCATCATCGAGCCAATCATAGCCGAGCAGTGAACTTAGGCTGCGAGTGACAAGATGGACGCCTGCCGAAAAACCGGGAACAACGGAGTTCCAAGGGATGTCTGCAATGCGTTGCCGACACTGGACGGCGAGTGACAAGGTTCGTGCGTCAATGGTGGTTTGCTCGTCCATGCCATGCAACCAGTCAACAGCTTTCGACCACGCCATTCTTTTCGCCGTGAAGATGTTCACTTCCTGCACGAGTTTCTCCATCCACAACGGAAAGCGAAATGGGGAGAGTGAAGGAAAATGAATGGACTGCTTCCCCGCCAACCATTCCTGATTAAACATTGAATGTAGCGTTGTTGGCCCTATTCTCGATGTCGATATGCAAAGGCTCAAGCGAGCTACATCTGCGCCTGATTTTTCCTCACTGCATAGCGTATCTGGTGGATCGACAGAGTAAAAGGAGTTTGGCGATGAGAGGTAGGATGATTCGTAGTGCGAGGTGCAAGTGTTGGGAGGAGGAACAAAGTTTTTCAGAACAGCTGCAACAGTCACGTCGGGGGTAGGAGTGCATGCCCTCAGCGCCCAAGAAGGAACTTCTCGTGCAGCATTGCGAGCAGACTTTATAGAATCGGGGACAGCACTATCATCCCATAGCTTGTTGCAGCCAACCCATTTTTCCAAGAAGTCAACGTCCTTGGAATAGTCCGCCGTGGAATCCGCCGAGCCTAAGCCAGGATCTGACTTCGCACGTTCAGTTGCAGACAGTGCAGATGGGGCGCTGGGTGTTTCCGGATCAAGATCCAGCAAGTGGACTGAATCCGAAGGAAGACAGTGACCACGGTATGATAGGCCTGTGACAAGGCAATTCAGTGCTTGATAACGCTGGCGAGTGTTTGCCAACTTACGGTCAACATCTTCGACTTCCTCGATTGTGGTGTGTACAGCGGGGCCGACAGGCAGAGAACTAGACGAGATGGCAAGAGTACCAGACTGAGAATCAGGTGGATGAGCCGAAGTGCCATGCTGCAATGTCAGAAGGACAGTAGCGGCTGCCATTGTTGCCGATGATGTCGTGTGTTGGAGTATATTATCTGAGAGATAGTCAATATCAATTTGACTGGATCATATGGATATCTTACTGTTGTGAGCGCTACCTCCACCATGGAGTCTGAAGCGGGCAGATAAAATAGTGCCAGCACCTATGCCCATATCTCCAAAGCGTTTATTAATATTGATATGTCGACAGCGCTCAAATGGATGGCGCGGAACAGTTTTGCACTCGTAGTGCGAAGCAGTTCCTGAGATTCCAAACAATGTATCTAGCATGCTGGACACCGTGGACGAGGACGAAACAACTGGTAAATATTCATCAGCATGGGGTGCACGGAGTGAGACAATTTAACCAACGTATGGGCAACATGTACTGGTCAGAAGTCTCGAGCATTATGGTGCATATGCCGCGCGCACGAGCCTTTATGATGCGATCCATACGTGTTCGCAAACCATGCCCACGCCGATATCGATACTTGTTCCAAGGAAGTAAACGAAGAAGATGCGGATTATGTGAATTGGTGAAGTACACTGAAGCGATAAGGTTAGTCCGATTTGTTGATTCCAAAGCGTTCAACTTAGACATACCATATGAACAGATATAGAAAATAAGTAAACCAGTTATAAAAACGAGAGTAAATGCCAGTAGTTCAACATCTTGGGCTTTGAGGGCACAGCCGGTAGCGGTAAGAGCGAGAGTAAGAGCGAGACCAGCAACAAGAGTAAAAGTTGAGATTAAAAGAGAAAGGAATGTGCGGATATAGCATGTGGCAGCTAATGAGCGATGGTCCAAAGGCCGCAAGCGACTCCTTGGGGTGGGTTTGTGACATCCACCACGTTGTAAGAGCAACATGTAGAGCGCGCGACGACTGAGAGGGATGATTGCGTATAAGTTGAGGGATGAAAATTGTAGAATTAGAGGTATCTAACCTCAAATTTGAAGCCGCTTTTAAGTACGGGCATGAAACACATTGAATGCCGAGTGATAGGCTTTCCGTGATCAGGTACATTGGCTGAGTGAAATTCCTGGTGATTGTCAAGGTTGTTAATGAGATCCTGTGCACGGGGACTTAGAAATGCGAATTAAAACACACCGATTGAGATATATCGGCGGAGCTAAATTCCTGAATAGCATCAAGGCCGTTAATGAGATGATACAGTCAGCACTTGGAAAGGCACTTAGAAACACACCACTTGTATTCGCGATGCAGAGAGAAACTTTAAGTGATTCTCATCATGCAGCATGAGCTGCGATGCAAAGCACTGATTTAGTCCTGTCATTGCTTCATGAAGGGCTGACTGACTTTATAACGAACTGTGGTTTAGAAACAAAGAAACAATGCAGCGGGAGGGGGTGGTCATCTCGCTTAGTATCGGGTACAGGAAACCCTTGGGAAACCCTCAAGGACGAGTGACTACGACCGAAGGTAGCCAAAATCCATACCGACCACCGTCAACGTGATGAGATATATCTGTAATTACGCTACGCAGCGTCGGCTCGAGACCCAGCTGGCAGGAAGGTTCAAGCAACAGGAAAAGTGCCAAAAATGTCGGTTCTATCAACGTGAGAAATTTGCGGCTGATGGTGGCAGTCGTCCGCAGGGCGCATTGCGTACTATTGCGTATCGGACGTACCTGGAGACCGGACCCTCGCGCCCAGTATAGTATTGGACCTTAGTACAATTACTTACAAAACGTCGTCAGCATAGTATCTGACCTCCGACACAAAATCCAGCCACCTGTGTCCGCATTAGTATCGGACCTTTAGAGGCATATGCCCGGGTCCTGGTTCTCCTCGATCAACGACCATACCAAATGGCTACCAGGCGAAGAATTGGCGTGAGTCTCGCGACGACCGAGGCTGCGCGACGTGCGCTCATGTACCTTAAGGTAGGACCAACGTGTACCGTTTCCAGTGAAAACTGTCGTCTACATCTATAATGGGCCACGGCTGCTAAGGTAAGGCTTTAACTACGACTCCTGGTTGACTCCTGCCTTGGTCTAACTGGTCCCGGAACCTCGTGACATAGCATTCATGACCATATCCCTAGAAACCGATTACTTTCCCTCACTGCCCAACCCCGCCTCTATTAGAGTCGGTGACTATCCTCGTTTGCCTCATCCGTGTCACGTCAGGTTCGTCCCATACGTCGCCGTGACGTCACTCACTCGCACGGAAACGGCTCGCCTTCTAGCCAACGCTAGCCTTGGATCCTCCCTTTCGCAACAGACAATAGAATAGATTAGATTATGGTGTCTACCTCGCTCACACCGCTAGGAACCGCCTAGGCGATTTAGGATATTCTCGTGGAGTCTAGGACACGAAAGAAAGGGTTTTGGGCGAAGTATTGGTGAGTGGGGGAGTTAGGTTTGATAGTGTTACCAGTCAGGGGGACCGGCCGAGAGCTCAAGCGCGTGCGTGACTGCTCGTAATGGTCAGACGGTTCGGGCTTAGGACGCGGCAGTTCTGCTGGCTCCGACTGACGAGCATGGGGTTGACGCGTACGCTCTTCGGGGGGCATTTGTTCCGGTTGACGCCTAGAAGGAGAACGTCGACGCCGCTTCGCATGCAGGTACAAACAAGTACGCTCAAATAAAATGACTGTCCCAACCTATGTCGACGCGTACGTTCCAACCTCTCACGTTCACTCATGGTTCCCGCGCGCGCAAGGCGAGCAGCATGACTTGCCGAAAAAAGTCCACGATTCGCTAAGGGAGTATGGTACATACCAACATCGGATCCTATCCGGACAAACATACCACGCTTACATACCGTTACATTTTTGTTGTACATATCGTAAGTTAGCCTATAGCAAGTACGGGATAGCAGCGTGGCATTCTACTTCTCATGGTCCGTAACGTAGTTACGCGTGAGTGATACAGTTAGGAGCAGACCGTACGGGTGTTCGAGGACGGGACTTTTACCTAGGTCTCTCAGCAGGTAGTCCCCGGGCGGCTCGTCGTGCAGGGGGAGAAGGTGGACCAAGTTCAGTACGCGCGGGAGCTTGCCGTGGGGCAGGCCCGGGTCGCGGCTGTATAGCTACAGCGGGTCCGAGAGCAGCAGCAGGTGGCATCGGTAAGGGCTGAGCTCGCCGAAGTCGCTGCGCAGGTCACGCAGCAGGACGCCGAGGAGGAGGCGCCGGACGGGTCCGACCTTCCTGTCGTACCGCGACCCCCTGCCCCGCAGCGGCAGTCCGCGTCCGCTCCCGCGTAACCAATACTGCCGCCCACATCCCCGGAGCCCACGCCCACACCCACGACATCATCTCCCATAGAGGACGCAGCGCCGGAGTCCGCGCCGGAGGAGCAGCGGGAGCAGAGGAAGGTGGTGGAGCTAGAGTAGGACCTACCCGCGCTCTCCGTGCAGGCGAAGTAGGAGCAGCAGTGACTTAACGACTGCGCGTTTTCAGTTAAGGCCGACGAATTCCCACCGATCCGTGTGCGTGAACAACGAACAGACAAAACTGGGTAAACGTCTGGAAGTTCCAGCTAGGCCCCAAGCGCAAGAGACCGCGCCGGGTCTGAAAAACGGTCGTGCCCTGCCCGAC